>JANRMT010062792.1:19187429-19209195 GCA_026402145.1 Polypterus bichir lapradei
AGATAGATAGATAGATAGATAGATAGATAGATAGATAGATAGATAGATAGATAGATAGATAGATAGATGTATTGGGACATCTGACCATTACATCAAATGGGATCTTTAATGACATTGCATTCAAATACATAGACATTAATATGGAGTTAGTCCCCCCTTTGCAGACTTTAATATGGAGTTGGTCCCCCCTTTGCAGCTATAACAGCTTTCATTCTTCTTGGAAGGCTTTCCACAAGATTTGCAGTTTATATTATGGCAAACTCTAAACTGGTCTTTTGTGTGTGAGCATCTAGAATTGATTCCTGCCTTGCACTTGATGCTCTCAGGATTGGCTTTGGCACAATAGGTCTAACCCTCACGTGAAATAATTAGGTTTGATAAAGGAGTTGTTTGTTTTTTTGTATTTTTTTTTGACAGAAATATTTACATAACTAAAAAGCCTGGTTTATGCTTACCGCGCATGATGAACAACCAAATCACATTTATAGATAATAATGTCACAGCAGAGGACGTGAGACTCTGCTGATGGAAGAAAAGTTGTGCCTGCTATTACTGCCTTTAAGAGAAATAAAAAAGGTGGAGTGTCAGCCCTTTTGACCACAAGTGGTCAAGGAAGGGTGAGTATAATGTTCTCGTGACTAGGGAACCTACATGATGAGCAAATACATTTCAAATGTTTTGTGCTCTGATGACCTGTTGCATCATATACAACACTTCATTCATCATCTGGCACCCACATCATTCACCATTTTAAATAAACTGCTGCTGTGCCACATAGTTAGAACATTTTCTGTGTGTAGCATGTGGCAAAAACACCAAATCTGACATAATTTTCACTGCATGGCATTTGTGCCCAGCAGGGATACATCAAGTATAGACTAGGCTTAAACTTGTTGATAAGAGGAGTACTATGTAAGAACAAACTGCAACTGAATAGTTCTTGAAATGCTATCTATGGCATTTTGTGGACTTCTATTCAAGATGTAAGGGGTCTTGACCACCCCTTCAGCCCATAGAACAGTTAAGTATAGCACAAAACTTATTGTTTAGAATGTACTAGCATTTTGTACCTTAACTGAAAAAGAAAGGGTATGATTCCCTAGTGGCCTTGATTTTCACTGCATAGATGTTGTGAATAATTGTTTCACTGTGCTTAGTACCCCTGTGGCTAATATTCCCAGCAGACATCCTGTCCCTCAAAAATCTTGTCCTAACCATTGTGTTTGTCTCTAGATTGGATGAAAGGTCAATTCCATTTTGATTGATGAGTCTCATGTCAGTGTCTGGCTCAGAGACTGCTAAGACCCTCTGTTTACTTTAAATTACAAGTGACAGAAATGGCCTGAAATGAGATAAAGTCTGTAATGAGAAGCGGTACAAGAGCAGAGGTCCTGTCTCATTTCTGTGTGGATTACTTGTGTGACATCCCCTGTGTGGTCATGTCATGCAGGTGTTGTATAATTTAGCCAGGGCGGCAGACGTCTGATAGACATGACTGTAGGAACTTTGATTATGAATGCAGCAATGGTAGCTTAAATGACTGATCAGTAATTACTTTCATCTCTTTGAAGGTTGTACATCTTGTTGTTTTTAGCCAGGTCTTATTTTTTTTAATATTGTCAATATTCAACCTTCAAATAAGTTGCCAAATTATTAATTAACTGAACAAAAAGAAAAAAATAAACTAATTATTTTATGTTTCATTTCTTCTTTGCAGAATGAAGTGATAAGCCAGCAGTTGGCAGCTATTTTCACACAGTGTTATGGACCATACCCGATTCCAAAGTTGACAGAGATTAAAAAGAAGCCGGCTTCACGCTTAGGTAAGTTCATGCCAGTCAAGCCTTCAGCTGTGTCCTGCTCACAGCACAGCAGCTCATAGTCTGTAGAAACACTGGCTACTGAAATAGACAGAGGAAATAACATCGATAGACAAAAGGAGGAGCCTCCATTCCCAGACTAGGAGCTACGTGTCCTGTACACCACTTAATGCAGCGTCCAACATTTTAAAAAGAAACTATTTTCTTGAAAAGGGACTCAATGGTGTAAAAAACTGTTAGAACACCTACACAGGCAAATGCAAGTATAATGTTTAGGACTACTTAAGAAATAAAACAGCAGCATCACAAGAACCGGCAGTGCCCCTGAATACAGCATATCGATTCAAATTTATCTAGTGTTTATCTAGTGTTTCCAAGAAATATATTAAGTCAAGGTATGACACCCCCAAGATGCTACATTCCTCAAATCGATGGATCTCAGTTTGAGGGCTGTGAAACACAAGATCCAAAAGGGTGCAACACAAAAGCACTATTCCTTTCAGAAATTCCTTTTCACAACTACAGTATAACTCTGGTTTAGCCATGCTGTGAGTTACAGAGCAGACATACTTATTTTTTCTTCAAAACCTTGAAGGGGAAACCCACTTCATTTTACCCCAAAAATATTCAGAAAAGCTATGCACTGCTGATCTGCATCATGTGAAGAAATGTTCTTGTAGTGCCCTCTGTCCTAGTTAATAAAAGTTATTGTAAAAGAACAGCCTGCATCAACTTTTCATGATTTTAGTAATTGTATCATGTCATCATAGTCCCTATTTGCTTTCTCCAAGAGTAATGCTGGGCTTTTCCAGACATTTTCTGGGTTACAGAGATCAGTGATACACACATGATTCCAAAGATGGCCACACAAGTGTGTTATATGGTTTAAATCACAGGCTCATTTAACTTATAACAACAACATTTATTTATATTGCATATTTTCATACAAACAATGTAGCTCAAAGTGCTGTAGTACATGATGAAGAAAGAGAAAAAAGACAAAATAAATAAGAATTAAAATTAGGGAACACTAATTAACATAGAATAAAAGTAAGGTCAGATGGCCAGGGAGGACAGACAGCTGGAGAAAAAAAAAACAAAATCTGCAGGGGTTCCAGGCCACGAGACCGCCCAGCCCCCTCTAGGCATTCTACCTAGCATAAATGATCTCAGTCAGTCCTCATTGTATTCAGGGTTCTCATGGAAGAACTTGATAATGACGGTCTTGTGGACTTCTGGCCTTTAATCCATCAATGTAGGGACATCACAGTGCTTTGATCGGGTGGTGTTGGTGCAGGTCGCCACCCCAGAAAACCAGAAAAAGAACAGAAGAGAAAGTAGGGGTTATTACGGATTTTAGACCCACCATGAATAGTAATGATAATTAATGGAATATACAGAGCATCAGGATTAAACTAAGATGAAGCTCTGAGAAAGCCATGTTAAAGTAATGTGTTTTTAGCAGTGTTTTAAAGTGCTCCACTGTATTAGCCTTACGAATTCCTACTGGCAGGCTATTCCAGATTTTAGGTGCATAACAGCAGAAGGCCGCCTCACCACTTCTTTTAAGTTTAGCTCTTGGAATTCTAAGCAGACACTCATTTGAAGATCTTAGGTTACGATTTGGAGTGTAAGGTGTAAGACATTCCGAAATATAAGATGGAGCGAGATTATTTAAGGCTTTCTAAACCACAAGCAGTATTTTAACTTTTAACTTTTTTAACTTAACACACACTACACAAGCATCCAGTTTGCCATACCTTTTTTGGCCAGTGTTTAAACAGACAGATAGAGAGGGTGCAGTATGAAAGTTGAAAGCATAGTGTTGTCCAAAATGTCTTGGTATACTGAAGCATTAAGATTGCCTTTCACTGGAAGTAAGGGGACAAGCCCAAATCCTGGAAAAACAGCCCCACACCATTATTCCTGCTCCACCTAATCTTCACAGTTGACACAATGCAGTCAGGTTGGTAACATTCTTCTGGCATCCACCAAACCCGGACTTGCCCAGCTGACTGCCAAACAGAGGAGCATGATTTATCACCCCATATAACACGTTTCCACTGCTCTACAATCCAGTGGTGGTGTGCTTTACACCACTCCATCCGACACTTGGCATTGGACTTGGTAATGTGAGGCTTGCATGAAGCTGCTCAGCTATGGAAACCCATTTTATGAAACTCCCACCACACAGTTTTTGTGCTTACATTAATGCCAGTGGAAGTTTGCAACTCTTCAGCTATTGAATTCTCAGAGCTTTGACCACTTTTATGCACCATGCACCTTAGCAGTCATTGACTCCGCTCTGTGACTTTACAGTTTTCCGCTTTGTGGCCGAGTTGCTGTTGTTCCTAAACGCTTCCACTTTCCAATAATACCACTCACAGATGATCTTTGAATATCCAGCAGAGACGAAATTTCATGAACCATCTTATTGCAAAGGTGGCATCCTATCACAGTACCATGCTTGAAGTCACTGAGCTCTTCAGAATGACCCATTTGGTTTCACAAATGTTTGTAAATGTAGACTGCATGGCTAGGTGCTTGATTTTATACACCTGTGGCAATGAGTCTGATTGAAACACCTGAGTTCAGTAATTAAGAGGTGTGTCTCAATACTTTTTGTCCATATTGTGTAGATAGATAGATAGATAGATAGACAGATAGATAGATAGATAGATAGATAGATAGATAGATAGATAGATAGATAGATAGATAGATAGATAGATAGCACTTCATTTGTCCCAATGTGTAAAATGTGTAGCATTTTACAGAGGTTCAATAAATAACTGAATATTATAACATTCAACAACATCCCCTCTAAAATACATACCAAAATTACTAAAAAGAAAGAAAAAGTCAGAGTCACAGTGAGGCATTATGTAGGCATATTACTGTTAGTATAAAGAGCTCCAGTAGAACTTCAGCATCTCATTGGGTTGACAGTGCATCCCATAACTGAGGCTGTCCTCTTAACCAGCTTGTTGATAAGGTGGGCCTCTTTTGAAATGGTGTTTACAAGATGACACTGGCCATTACAGAGTTGTAAAATATGTAAAGGATGTCGCTACCCACATTAGAGGTGTGCAATCTCTCAAGAAACAAGTCTACTGTTCCCTTTCTTGTGTAGTTTCTCAGTGTTATGAGACCAGTCCAACCTGTCATTGATGTGGACTCCCAAGTACCTGTAGCATTTTGCTACCTCCACATCTGCGTCCACTCCCTGACTAGTTAGAGAGAGTGATTGCTTCAGTGTAGCCAGTGTCACAATATATGTACAACACGGGTTTTAAAGCTCTGAATAGGCTGTGAGTCTCTAAGAGATTAAAGGGTCCGCTTGGTCTGGAGTCCAGCCTTTCCTCATCAAAAAAAATATAAAGAGATGAAATGAAAGCCTCTTTTGTTAATATAATACAATAATATATATATATTATAATAATATAATAGTTTATCATGTTTAATTTCCAACTAATCAAACACAAATTAATGGCAGAATAAGGTGTGAAAACTTTCTGAGTATGTGTTGAATATTATTTTTAAAGTCTGACTTACACTTATGTCAAAGTCAATGTACCTTCCACCAATTGTTTTTTTATCCCGTAATTTCATGTTGGGATAACAAGAAATCCATTCCTAACCCAGCTATATTGGGCACAAGGCAGGAACCAGTTCTGGACAGACCTACATTTCATTAAAAGGCACAGTCACTCACATTCACACCCACATTTATTCACTGTGTCGATTTGGAGTTGACAGGTATCTGCATGTTGGGATCCAAACCCCACACTCTGGAGCTTGAAGCAGCCATGCTAGCCACTATAGACTATATGGTCTAAATTTTCAAAAAGCAGTAAGAAAAGGAAAACCAGGTTTAGACTTGAAACAACAGCCAGAGTAGAATATCAGCAAGCAAGCAAAGACTCCCCAAGTCTTTTTTATAAGGTTGCGCTTCCTGACTCTCCAAAACATTTGTTTTGAAAATACAGTATATCCTTATGGTTTTCTTAATGAGGTGTAAATCAATTTGTGTTATTTTAGCTGCCTCAGATGTAAATGTGTGATACCCAAAACAAGTGTGGACTGACTTTCTGAGAGCTAATTATTATAGTAATAAATAAAGGCCACCCAATGCAGTTTTTTTAATTACATTTAGAAGAAACCAGATTCCCTGTGGCCAGAGATGAGTTCAATAAGGGAAGAAAGGTGTTCATTTACAGGTATGAGGAGGGGGCTCAAGAAAAAAATAAAACAATGTGATAGAGCATAGCTTTAAATAGTTCAGAGATTTTAGTGATAAGGCAGAAAGAAACAGGGGAAAGAAGCAGGTCAGAGTTATTTGAAATGAGCTAGTGGAGTGGCAAGAAAGTAAATTGGATAGGTCAAAGCATAAAGCTTTTACAGAATTCTAATGTGAAATAAGAAATGAATCAGATGTAGTTGAAGAGGTACTCAAGTTCAGATTAGATAGAAAGAGCTCAAGAGGATAGCCAAGTGCAGAATTCTTATACAACAAAAATTATCAAAGACTGCCACTTGTTTACTGACTTCAGACAAAGAGCCGTGGGCATGCTGACTTCAAGACGGTAACGTAACACAACACAACATTCTCAACCACACTTACTTAGTTGAGAGTTGATGACCATGAAGATACTGTAGAGAACAAAGCCTCAAATACTTCAGTGTAGTTTTTGAATACAGAAAGAGGTAAACACAGTAATCTAAAAGTACAGAAATTGCTTCAATGCCAACAAAAATAAATGTTAGCCACTGCGATCTTCTAGGTTGTCCAACCTTATTCAATACGTTGCAGTGCCCCTCACCTTTCGAAATAGTCATGCAACCATTACAGCACTAGCACAGAGCTGAAATTCCAGTACATATCTCTCTTTGCCTCAGTAAAGTAATGTGGCCTGCTGTGCTTCATGTTCAGTGGTTTAACACAAACTCAGACAATCTGACTTGGGGAAACCTTGCCACCCACCTTTCTCCACATGACATTTAAAAAGTCTAATAAGAAAGTACTGGCAACCTGTTAAGGTGATGCAGATGAACCAACAGTTATGCCACAAGCAAAATCTCCACATTAGTCAAATGAAGGTTTGCCATGCATGCTCAATTTTTTGCACATACAATAAACTTAGCAAATAAGCAACGTTCACCATGACAATGTCAATGTCAACTTTATTTATATAGCACATTTAAAACAACATAGGAATGCTGCAGCCAAAGTGCTTTACAGTAATAGAATAAAAGAAAACAAACAAATAACATGAATAGAAATAAAATACATGAGCATAAATAATAAATTGTTACATAATTGTTACATAATCACAATGATGAAACCATCAGTATTACTGAAGGTCACAGAATGTAAGTGAAGAGAAATGAGTCTTTAATCTTGTTTTGAACAGTTCAATTGTAGATGACTCCTTTATGTAATGAGGTAAAGAGTTCCACAGGCGAGGAGCAGCAGCTGCAAACGCTCTGTCCCCCTTAGTTTTACACTTGGTACGAGGGACAACAAGAGACAACTGACCAGAAGATCTAAGCACTCTGGATGGCTGGTGTAAAGCACACAATTCAGATAAATTGGCAGGAGCAAGCCCATGTAAAGATTTAAAAACTAGCAACAAGATTTTAAAATCAATTTGAAAACTGACAGGCAGCCAGTGTAAAGTAGCTAATATTGGAGAAACAGAATATTTCTTGCCCCAACCAGAAAGCGAGTGGCAGCATTCTGGACCAGCTGTATCAGGAATTTGCTAATCCCAGAATAGAGCGAATTGCAGTAATCAAGGCGAGAAAAGATAAAAGCATGAATAGCTTTCTCAAGATCCCTAGAAGATAAAAAAAGGCTTGATCTTACCTAATAGACGACGCTGGAAAAAGCAACTCTTGACTACAGAATTAATCTGTTTCTCAAAAGAGAGGTTACTGTCAAAGATAACACTAAGATTGCAGACTTGAAGTTTACAAAAGACAGAGAAGAGCCGAGAAGTCCAATGTCATTCTGTGCTTGCAAGTTTTACTATTATGATAACTTTGATTTTATTTTTTCATTGCCTTAATTATGAAGCACAGAAAAAAAACCAAATTACTATACAACAATCTTGAATGTGTTTTGATGTCACTACAACAGTCTGCTGTGCCCTTTCTTGTGTAGTTCTCTGTGTCATTTTTTTCTGATTTCCATTTGAAAACGTATCATATATTTTCCAGAGTGGGAAAGTAAAGATACCACAAATGCTTGAAATGAGCATCTATCCCTTTTTATTCCCTGCTCTTTATCTGCTAAAGGTGGTCCTCTTCTGAGAGTAGACAGACAACCTTTCTAAGCTACTTTGTATGCAGCAGAACAACTGAAAGAGTGAAGAATGTAGGCATTGTACTAATCTGAGAGGGAGCCTCCATGAAAGCCTTCAGTTTAGAATTCTTTTGACTATAGTTTTTATTCTTGCTTATTTCTGATTTTTTGTCTTTCACCTAATGCTTTTGATCCCTAACTGTGTTTCTTCTAGTTGCTCATGCTTCATTCTTCTCCATTTTTCAGTTCCCCTCTGCATTACCCGTCTGAGTACTACTGCTGCTCGGATATTCCATGGTACTCTCCCACTCCAAAACTTTGAGCTTCTGGTTCTACACTTTAGAGACATGCTTCAGAGAATCACAATAAGCAAATGTCTCACTCACTAACTTGACATTAACCCTTTTCTGCCTAAATCTGACCCCAAATCTCCATACTGTCATCTGTCTCACTGTTCACCATTAAAACAACACCATTAGTGCTTTCCCGCAGTGCTGGCAGTAAGTTACCCCCTTCCATGTTGGCCATGCAGCCAAACTGAAGAACGAGTGTGGTTGTATATGCAAAGATACAGGCCTGTTATGGGATGGCATTTGCCTAGTATGGCAGGACAAAACAGGTCAATTCCTCCATAAACCAAATTTTACAGATACTTATATCAGATGCTGCTATAGTCAAAATGCAGAAAAAATGTATTAATTGCTTAAGCTTAAAGGTAATATTTCTGGGCTTATTTGTTTTTTCCTCTCTCTAGATCCTCATTTTCTGAACAATAAAGAAATGTCTGATGTTACATTCCTTGTTGAAGGAAAGCCATTCTATGCGCACAAAGTCCTCCTCTTCACTGCCTCTCCCAGGTATGAGCTGCACTTCAGAACTTATGAAAATCTCCTTGACAATAAATTTCATGTGAGCTTATGCAATCAATTTCCTTTCCCAATGGATAAACCACCAGTGGTGGCTAGGTGCCAAAATGCCACAATATATTTTATATCATTTAATGCATGATTATCTGACTGGAAGTGTTTTTCTAAAATATTCCTTAGAAAATCTTTCTTTCTTAAAAATGAATCTAGTGACAAAACCATCTGCTCATTATGTCCATACAGTAGCCAAAGTGTGCCTGTTCCAAATACAGTGCAGTGAAAAAGCACTTGCCTCTTCCTGAGTTTCTTATATTATTGCAGTTTTAAAAAACTGAATAGTTTCAGGTCTTTACCAACACATAATATTAGATAAATGGTACCTACAGTATATATATATGTGTGTTTATGTTGGTAGCATTTTCCATGTTTATGGGTATGAAAAATGTTCAAAATCTGGTGTCTGGCTGAAAAAAACATTATCTTTTAATATAGTATTGCATCCTCTGTGACTCAGAATAAGAATTTGTGCCTTTCTCATTAGAATTTAAATTGTGTGTGTGCGTGTACCAGACTTTATTATAATTTTCTAATTTTAAAGCTTTCTTTCCTCTGCATTTTTGTCAGTGTTGTGATCAATAACATTGTATTGTTACACATCAGTTTAAAAAAAAAATGATTGTTTAGGATTATAAATGTTTATATATTCCCTAAAAACTAGTAGTAGACTTAAGGTGTTTATGATCATTTGTTACATTTTACATTTACTAGCCAGTCAGTGCGACAGTGACGAGAGATTAATAAATGAAAAAGGAATTTAAGCTGTATAGGGTGGTCCAGATTTAATTATGCAATTTTCATTACGCTATAACATATTAAGTTTATTAAATCACCCGAAAAATCCCGGACCATCGAGAAGTGTGCAAACTGATGACATGAAGAATCGTCTTTGCACCGAACTAGAATCGTCCCCTCCCCACATAAATCAAAGTCATTCAGGCGATCTGGATCTGCATAATTAGATCTGGACCACCCTGTATTAGTTTAAAATAGTAGTGTTAGTCAACATAATTATGACGTGTCACAATTAGAACTGATAACTGCAATAGGAAGGGGAAGCAAATTAAAAAAGTAAACATAAACATACATTTGATTCCATGAAAGAACCAATTCCTATAACACGGTACTCATCAATATTATTTCTAGAGACACTTAAGTATAACTGTGATTAGGTTTGAAAGACAACATACCATTAATAGATATGTAGAACTTTATTTGTCCCAAAGGGGAAAATGCAGCTTTTAAAAACTGTGGCATCCCATGCCAGAACACTGTTGTACAGTTACCGACTTGGGGCTCTACCAGACGAGACCGAACGACCAGGGGATGGAGAAAGTGAGACTCAGACTGAAAAAAAAAACTATTCAAAAACAGGATTCCAGCTGTGTCTAAACTTTTTACAAAACAATTACCTTGCAAAAATATTTACAAAGTCCAATATAAAGACATTATCCAAACAAAAGAAAATTAGTCCAGGTGGTATGTATAATATTTACAGTGTCTCCAAAACAATAGTGAAAAAAAAAAACTCTTCCTCCTCCCTTCATCCATCTAAAAGAATGTTTATAAACATAAAAAAGTGAAAAATTAAGTATAAGGGCAAGAAAAAATAACACACTGAGGAAGCAAATCTGATTTTAGCACCTACTCTACACAAGGATCGATGCATATCTTCACTACTAAACTAAGCAAATCAGTAGCGTAGATTTATACTCAAGCCCAAAGACCTGGTCAAATGACAACCCCCTGGCGTTCAGACCATGTTTTTATACCATGAGCTCTTTTTGTCCATTCAGTCCTCATTTACGTGACCCGCAGTCTCTAAATAAACTGTCATGTCGGGATGTTTGCCAAACGTCAATACCTGCTCAGGTGCAGTCCACCCTATTTAAACCTTCCCGCACACGGACGTGTGTACCTGTCTGTCTTGGTGACGTGATGAATTCTCATTCATCCTCTGTGTACTTTCACCCACTTTTATTTCTATTCTCTACCACCTGTGTGTATCCACATTGCCAGCTACTCTGAAACTGACCTCTCCATTCTTCTTATCTGTTTCTCTGAATTTCAAATAGCACTTTCTCATTCAGTTCTGCAGCGCTTATGGGAGAGCGCCTCCGCACTCGGTTGCCAGAAACCGTGAACGCACTCAAAAGACAGCTTCAGACGCTTGCCTTGGTGTCATTTAGTTCAAGCCCCAGGTTAATGAAAACTATTTCTCCAACTTTTTGTATGAACGTCCATGATAAGCTGACCGGCTCTATACAGGTCAAATTCCATTACAATGAAGTGCCAGGGACCTAAAAAATATTTCGTTGTAATGAAAATTTCAAAGTAATGAGATTCTGTATTTGTTGCTATAGTACTTTCTTTAACTTGCATCCAAGCGTTTGTAATCATTGCAATAGCTTCTTTCATGTTAATTTTCATCTCCTCCTGTCTGCAAGTTATGTTGATGAGAATTTTTCTCAGCATCTCCTTTGCGATAATACATTTTGAGGGTGCAAATGATGCCCAAATCCAATGGCTGAAGCCAATGACGAGAGGAATAACTGCTTTTTCAACATCTTCAAATGCAGCAGTTCTCATATGTTTTTGCTGAGGCCCAAGGTTTGCAACTCGAGATTTTTCTTGTATTTTTGTTCGGTCTTTCAAGAAAGATGACAATGACAATGGCGAAATTCTGAATTCACTGGCAACGTCTTTTTTCTTTTTGCCAGAATTGAGAACCACAAAAATTTCAAGTTTTTTTCTAATGTTAACTGTTGTCATTTTTTCGTATCTGCCATTTCTATAGGACAGTGACAATGAGTGAAAATTCCAATGGAAGTTTTTCAAATTTGATGAGCAATAAGCAAAAGGTATCACTGAAAACCACAGAAAACAAACAACGAAAAATAGAAAGAGAAATATTTATAATGTTTCTGTTCGGGGGTTGTTGTGCACAACTGAGCTGCGACCATAGAACTAACTGCTCTGTGATGGTTTATTCTCTTGACTGCTCTGTGGGTGATTCATTCAGGCATTTCAAAGTCTTTTAGGCACTTTGTTGTAATGAAAGTATCTGCTGAATATATTTCGTAGTAACAAGATTTTTATAGACTCTGTCTTATGGGGAAACTTCGTTGTAATGAAAATTTTGTTGTAAAGATATTTCTTGTAACGGAATTTGACCTGTATTTTCTTTACTTCCACCGCAACTGAACGTGGCTTATCACACAAACACTCAGTTAATAAATAAATAATAATAAATACACACTAGAATTACTGAAAAGAAAGAAAACCTCTATAAAAAGGTAAAAAGAGCAGTTAGTCTCGGTGAGGCATTATGCAGACATATTGCTGTTGGTATAAGGAAGCCCCAGTAGCATTTCTTGACACACTTCTAATGAATAATTCGTTTGCTGAAAGTCCTCAGTGTTTGTGTGTCAGAGAGAAGATATGCAGCATTATTCATAATGGCACTCAGTTTGGTTTTAAACCTCTCCTTTGCTACTGTCTTCAGGGGTTCCAGAGTGGGTCCTATAACTGAGTGGCCCTTTTAATTAGCTTGTTGATTCTGTGGGCCTCTTTTGAACTGATGTTAACAGCTCAGCTCACCACTGCGTAGAAACTCGCACTGGCCATCACAGAGTTGTAGAAGCTGTGAAGGATGTCACTTCCTACTTTAAAGAAACAGTCTTCTAAAGAAAAAAAGAGCCTGCTCTGCCCTTTTTTGTGTAGTTCCTGTATGTTATGGGACAATTCCAACCTGTCATTGATATGGACCCCCAAGTACTTGTGGCAATGATTCTTCTAAAGTCACATGGTTGAAGTCATATTACAGCCTGTGTGAGGCTGTGATCCAAGCCTCCATCCTCACAATTTACAGGGTACCAAAACACCTTCCAAGAGCAACTTCTCCCAACCATCCAAGAACAGTTTGGTGATGAACAATGACCTTTCCAGCATGATGGAGCACCGTGCCTTAAGGCAAAATTGACAACTAAGTGGCTTGGGGAACAAAACTTCGAAATTTTGGGTCCATGACCAGGAAACTCCCCAGATTTTAATTCCATTGAGAACTTGTGGTCAACCCTCAAGAGGCGGGTGGACAAACAAAAACCCACAAATTCTGACAAACTCCAAGCATTGATTATGCAAGAATGGGCTGCCATCATTCAGGATTTGGCCCAGAAGTTGACTGTCAGCATGCCAGGGCAAATTGCAGAGGTCTAGAAAAAGAAGGGCCAACACTGCAAATATTGTCTCTTTGCATAAACTTAATGTAACTGTTAATAAAAGCCTTTGAAACTTATGAAATGCTTCTAATTATACTTCAGTATACCATACAAACATCTGACAAAAAGATCTAAAAACACAGAAGGAGCAAACTTTGTGAAAACAAATACTTGCCTTATTCTCAAAACTTTTGGCCATGGCTGTAGGCTGGATAAGAATAAAAACAAATTAATGCTGTAACGTTGTGAATTATCATCTAATGAAGAATCTTTTCAACAATTTAAATACTTTTGATCTCTGATGTCAGACTTCCTGATCCATGTAGCCCAGGAGACTACACAGGGTCTATTAAACTAAAGATCCATGTGATTTTTTTTTCAGTTTGAGTTTTGTTTTTAAAATTAAATATTGCATTTTCTTAGATTATATTCCAATATGTTCTTCAATAAAAGTACAAGTGATATTCAGAGACAGGTACATGAGGTTGTTCTTGCAGTGTGTATAGGACAGGTCAGTGGGCACTTACATTTTGTGAAAAGTGGACATCTAGAAACACATGTTATCTCTTAAGTAGACTTTGATTTGAAGAGATTGTAAATAGTGGCTGCTAGAAATACAGCAATGCGTATTTCAAACTATAAATGAGAACTATTACTTTTTCATCAATTGTATTCCATTACAGAAAGGCAAATGGTTACTAGCTTACATTTCCATGATTGTCACTTTCACAAGTTGTTCCTGCTAGACATTACTGTAGATGTATAATTTAGCAGCAATCTATTAAAACATCATAGAATTATATTGCGCCTTGTTTCCTGTTTCATCTGCATCACTAGCAATACTGTTTTCAGCTTTCTTTCCAATGATGTACTTGGAAAGAATAACCCCTTGCCTTTGAAAATTACTGCTAACGTGAACATAAAGTATTTCCAGTTACAGATATGTAAATTTCGATCACATATAATTCCCTCTTTTACAGAAATGTCCTAGTTTAGTTTTATATGATGTTCATGAAGTCAATAATTAGTGCGTTAGTCACCAGAAGATATCTTTTAGCAATGAACAGTTATAATTCAGCGAGTTTTATAGATATTCACACATGAATTAGTCATAATAGGAACCCTACCATTTCATCTTTCTGATCTAAGGTCTTTGTTGATCGAAACTCTATTTACTTCATGTTAGGAAAGCAGCTTGACTGTCAGGATAATAAAGTAATTAATATCCATATTTTCTTTCAGATTTAAAACTTTACTCTCCAACAGACCAGGAACTGAGAATACCTGCATTGAAATCAGCCATGTTAAATACAATATATTTCAGGTAAAGTCTAAGGAAGAAAAAGACATTCCATAAATAAAGCTTATTTAACAAATTTTTCTGTGCATAGCTTTTATAAGGGTTGCATGGTGGTGCAGAGGCTAACACTGTGTTTTTACATCTCTATGCTCAATGTTTAATTCCTTACCCTTTCAGTTCCTTTCCTTTTGTGGAATTTGCTTGGCTATCCCATGCCTGTGTAGGTTTCCTCCAAGTGTCTGGAGTACTGTAACTTTGATTGATTGGGGGCGTTGTATTTAATGCAGTATATCTCTTCTCATTTCAATTCTGTCCTACTTTTTTAATAAGTGTCATGAGTAGTTGGGATGCCCAGACTTCTCTATCCTTAGCAATAGTGTCCAGCACTTGTTGAAGAATTTTCTTGAGCTCCTGGACCATCTGAAAGATATGGTCTATCCAGTGTGCCCAGGTGCTCCCCTTGGTAAGCTGTGACTGTACACTGAAGAAATCTGACTTTCAAGCTTCCCATCTTGTGAAGGAACATAATTCACATTCTCATTCTTTTGGTGACTACTTAAAGTTTGTAACCAGAGGTGAGCATGGTGAGAGAATTTGGGTGTTTCATCTAATATTTAGTTCATTATTTTCCATTAACATCCAGCCAGCCCACAGTACTGCTCTCTCATTGCAGCAGTGTGTAACTCGGCAACATAATACTTTCTGCATTAACTGATTATTAACACAAAAATACTGCTAAGTGTTCAACTGCAGAGAGCATGTCACCTTTTCTTGTCTTGAGATTTAGCCATGCTGATTCTCCTTCTGACCACTACATGCCCTGCTTTGGACCACTCAAGTGCACACCATATATCATAGTTCGATGAGGCATAAAGCACATCACCAAATTCAAACAGGTAGAAATGCAAACCTATGGATCTCACTTTGGTTTTTTTTTTTCCAAGCTGTACCTTGATAGCTTCTCCGGAATCTTAAAGAGATTTGAGTAAATACCAAGAAGATGGACACGAGTCATCTCCTACAAATAGAGTAACATGATGAAACTCCCAGAATTACATAATCTTTCAGACTTCCTCACAAAATCCCTGACAAATCTTGCTCATTAGGCTTCATCATGTTTGTATTGTTCACTCAGAGTAAACTGTAAAATTCAGATATCCACACATAGTCAAAGAACCATGGAAAGAATCTGCACTGGTCTTCCTTAATCTAATATTTAATTGGTCTACTTTCCCACCATTTAGGATAGGCTTGCTCTTGAAGGCAGAAGACAAGGAGGTAAATACTGATTATACTAACCATCATAGGGGCAGCAGCTGGTGGGATCCCTTCTGTAACCAGAACATGGGGATGGTCAATCTCGTTTAATCTGAGGTGCTTTCATCATTTTCCTTGTAACATTTAAAGGCTGCAATAAAAATATGCTCCAAAATATATAGTTCCTTCCATATTTTCTGCTGCATCTCAGTGATTCCTAGTTTTATCACTGCACACAGTTTTAAATATTGTTTCATGTTCAAGTTTCACCTCAAGACCATTCCTTCAGTTGAATCAATATTTTCCCCATTCTTACTAAAAAAATGTGCTAACATCATTCCCACCCTGTCCTAACTGACAAAATGCTTTACCACAACTTCTCTGATCCAATTACATTCTCCAAGGCTTCATCACAAACTCATCGCACAACTAGGTCTTCCATTTTGTCACTGCCACAGCTATTGTTTTTTTGGCCTGGTATTATAATTCAGTCAAGTCCAAAGGCAGACCTTCGAAAAGTACATGGAAAGCATTCTTCTTAATAACTTGTCAATCACAATTCTATAACTGCATCTCCTCTGTGTTCTAGGATAGGGTAGAATTTCTTCAGGAGATGAAAGTTACACTCATCCTGAATTTGATGTGCCCTCCAAGTATACCCTCATCGTCCATTTTAGTCTTTTTGTTCTCTGTCCACCAAACAGCCATGCAGTCCTTTGCCTCAAATTAACCTGGTATCAGTTCTACTGTACAACTTTGTGTTTGTAACTGGCAGTAAAAATATATGAATAAGAATAGTTTTTCACAAGACAATTATTTTATATACATTATTCATGGTATCTTATTCCGGGTCCTTCCTGCGTGGAATTTGCATGTTCTCCCCATGTCAGTGTGGGTTTCCTCCAGTTGCTCCGGTTTCCTCCCACAGTCCAAAGACATGCAGGTTAGGTGCACTGGCGATTCTAAATTGTCCCTAGTGTGTGCTTGGTGTGTGTGCATGTGCCCTGAGATGGGCTGGCGCCCTGCCCAGGGATTTGTTCCTGCCTTGCGCCCTGTGTTGGCTGGGATTGGCTCCAGCAGACCCCCGTGACCCTGTGTTAGGATATAGCAGGTTGGATAATTGATTGACTGGTATCTTAAACTGCATAGTGCCCATTCAGATTTGCTTGCTTCTTTATTAAATGCATGTCATGTCCATTGCAACACTAAAGAATGTGATGGACTAGAAATTTTACTAAAGCTTATGAGCTAGAAAAAAACAAAAAAACAAGCATTAGCAACCAACTATTACTTCATGTCAACTATACTTTCTGTTATAGCTGGTAATGCAGTACCTCTATTGTGGAGGAACAGAGTCTCTTCATATCAGGAATACCGAGATCTTAGAGGTAGGTTGTCATCTTTTTAAAATTCCCTGCCAAGCCTCTTGACAGTTTCTTTTTCTGCATGAACATTTTAGCCATTTCTGGTTTAAATCTGTGACATCACTGTGTTTTTTTGTAGCAGTCCTTGCTCCATGCACAATGAAGGAAAATGTATAAAAATCATTATTGCTCTTACAGTGTCAGTAGCATGGATTTGATGAAGCTCATTCAATGTAAAAATATATATAAGGCTAATACAAATAATACTTGAAATAAAAAAGTATTATATAATTTATGTAATGTTCCCCAAAAATGTATGTCCTATTTAGCTATAACTTTTAAATAAAAGGGGACAAAACAGTGGTGCAGTGGTTAGCACTAATGTATCACAGCTCCACCATTCTAAGTTGAAACCCTAGCCTGGATTCTGCCTTTGGGGACACAATTTCTATGTCCATTTGGTAATTTCATGGTACATCACAAAGATATTGTGCATATTAACATGTTTGGCACCCCAAAATAGGTCCATTGTGTAATGGTGTGCCCTGCAGTGAGCTGGTGCCCTCCCTGGGGTTGGTTCCAGCTTTTCAGCCTGTTCTGAAAGAACAGGTTATAACCCATGAGATCTTGTACTGAAGTAAGTAACTTCAGAAAATAAAAGATTAAATGAATGAATGAAATTGAAGTAAATATTTAAAAAGGATTCATACAGTATGTGCAGGAATGTAATACTAGAAATTTCTTTGTGTCACTTAATATGTCAGATTTTAAAGGATCATCACAGCAGAAATAAACATTTTTCCACTTCAATAGTTCAATTATGCATGTCTAGTTGTGAACTTGGGACTCTCAGTTTCACTACTTATATTAATATCTTTTATCTTATTAGCTTTTGTCAGCAGCAAAGTTCTTCCAACTAGAAGCTCTCCAGCGTCACTGTGAAATCATCTGTGCAAAAAACATAAATACAGACACTTGTGTTGACATCTACAACCATGCTAAGGTAGGAATGAATGAATTATTATATAAAATAAACTAATCAAGACAATGCAAGTCTATCAGCGTTAATACTGAGATATTGTTAGTTGACAACAGAGGAGAGGTAAATAAATATTGGTTTT
The DNA here is from genome assembly GCA_026402145.1 of Polypterus bichir lapradei. NCBI lineage: Eukaryota > Metazoa > Chordata > Cladistia > Polypteriformes > Polypteridae > Polypterus > Polypterus bichir. The sequence continues at coordinate 19,205,739 of JANRMT010062792.1, forward strand.
TTTTATTGTACTCGGAAGTATACTGATCTAATGGGCCTAGATACAACAGAGACACCTCATCTGGTGCTCTAATATTTCTTATTTATTATATTAAGTATTCCTTGTGCATGCCCATATCTTAGGGAGATGAAGAGAGGTACAGTACATAAGAACATTTACCTGTAGTTTATCAAGCTCCTTTGGACTGCTAATAGCTAGGTTGTTCCAGTGTCTCATCAAAATCTTCTGCTCCAACTGATTCTCTGTATATAAGAACAAGTGCAAATACAATACTGATTGTGTTTGTTTATTAGAAAATCCAAATAATGACTGACAATATCCATCTAACATCTATATTTCAGTGAGAAATGACATCACCTATCATCGTTATGTTCACAGGTCAATATCAGAAAGTAGCTGACAAGGATGTGTTGTTTCAATGGTGCTTTGTTGCTGTAATTTTCTTTATTACTCATCAATTCTCTCTGAAAAGCACACATTTTTTATCAAAACACTCTTGGCCTTATCACTAGTGTCCATCCTCCCTTTTATGAAGTGCACACAATCATACAGGTGTCTGTGGCAGTCTGGGTTGGCTCAACTCTTCCTGGACCATCTTCGACCAGAAACTGTCAATAGTCTTAGACAATGCATGCATTCGGCAAGGGGTTTGTGCAAAAAAAAAGGTTTAGTGCTTTTATTAAAAATTTTGGGAAATGTACTAACAGTGCAGTTGTTCAAAGAGTTAATCAATAAATAATCCATTCAAAACAGTGACAGTCCTTCAGTTAAAAACAGGGTAAAAGCAAACACAGTCATCGGGTCCTTAATGTTCCTTCTCTGATCCCAAACAAGCCTAGCATAACTCCCTGTCCGTCTCCCTGGCTCACCCATAACTTGCTCAGCCGTGGAGACTCCAGCTGCCACAGTTCTCTCCTCCAACCTCCTTCTTAGCTGTCTCAAGCGGCTTCATCTAGATGGCTTGGGGCCAGTCGTCCTGCTTTCTTCCTTCCTGCTCCCCTGGCATACCTCCAGTCCCTGGGGAGGACTCCACCACGATCAAACCCGCTCCACAAACAATCAACAGGGCAATTTGCCCCTAGAGCCCCGATCCTTCGCTCCTCATCATGGCTAACCATTCTGCTTCTCACTAACTTGCAGGTTGTCTCATCCTACTTTACCCCCTGAAATTGCTCATACGACTCTCTGTTTCCGTTCTGTTCTTTTTTATCTGTCTCCAATCCTTGCTGTTGTGCGGCCTCCAGATATGTGGCTTGATTGGGTGCCAGTGTGAATGAGGCAATCTGACTGATCGCTTGCATTTGCACACAAGTACACAATCAGCCAAGCACCCTAGCCAACCCCAGAGCACACCCGATTGGAGTCTGGGTCACAGTTATTTATTTAAAAACAGCACTATGCCACGGTCCTCTCATCAACCCATGTACTTGCTTGCTGAAGATAATCCCATTTCGAATAAAGTCATGTCTTGGCACCTGCAAATTCAGCAATAAAGATTTTGTACCTTGGAAACCTAATCCCTTTTTTGGGTGGATGGTCATGAGGTCACTGGAAAGGTGTGTGTGATGATCCAGATATCTTTGCAAAAGTACAAAAGGACCAAGTCTTTAGAGTCCTGGTGCTTCCTGTTTTGCTATATGGTTGTAAGACATGGATGCTATCCAGTGACCAGAGGTGAAGACTGGACTCCTTCGGTACCATGTCTCTTCAGAGAATCCTTGGGTACCAATGGTTTGACTTTGTGTCGAAAGAGTGATTGCTTATGGATTCCAGAATAAGGCACATTACTTGCATTGTGAGGTACCATTGTGTGAACCATCTCCGAGGTTGATCCGGCTCACAGGATCCTCACCGTCGAGGACATGAGTGGCTGGACATCCATGTAAAACCTACCTGTGGTAGATAGATGGGTGTGGGACTGAACCACGTGTCTGCCTGGGGGGTTGCCAACCAGGATCCCAAGCCATGTAGTGGGTGCAGCAATGCTATATCATTACATGCTACTCAACCTGACCTATTGGTAAAACCATTTTGGACGGGATTAGAGATAGAGATACAGAAACTATACCTCAATATTTGTAATGAGCTGAGAGGTAATTTTACACATTTCGGTGGCATAGAGTGACTTACCTCTAAGAGCAAAACTAAAGGCAATGAAAAAATGCAAAAATAAGTATACCAGTGGTTAATAAAATCTCATAACACTTACTGGAATACAACTGAACAGATATTAAGCACAATGAGCGTGAACTAAATAAGGAAACGGTAAACTCATGCATGATTTCTTTCTTCACAAGAAATTTGATCTTGTTCTTGTCAGTCATTTTTTTGCATTGAACTGTGAGCACTTATAAAACTGTGAAACCTATTTTTCCCCTTCAACAGGAGCACAACACTTACATACACACGGTATGAAGGTAGATTCGAGTAAGCTGGGAGCGCTCGGTCCAGCTGTAAATTAAAAGGGAAATGCAGATAACAGATGAACCTACTAGTTATAGTACCAGATATTTTGTTTATGTCAGGCATTCCTTAGTAATGCTAATATGCTTGTTACCTTTGGTACAGTCTTTTATATTATTAGAATGTAACCTCAGTATAATTCTTATTTTAGCTGGTACTATTAATACAGAACCCACAAGAGTATTCATCCCGTGGGAAGTGTTTTTATTACAGATTTTATCTTTCTACTACACTGAATTACATTGGATTTAATTTGATATTCTGACACTGATCAACAAAAAAAGATTCTTCCTTGAAAACAGAGGGGTCTAAATTAATTACAAATATAAACCATAAAATAATTGTTTCCATAAATATTCACCCCCTTTAATATGACACACCTGCATCATCACTGGTGCAGCCAGTTAATCGTAGAAGTCACATAATTAGCTAAATGCAGATGACTTGTCTGTAGTCAGGGAGTTTCATTTGATGGAAGTCTAAATGCACCTTTAACTTGTGGGGAGGGAGTGTCAAGGCCTAACCTACACAATGAAGACAGAAGAATACTCTAAACAACTCTATAAAACGGCGATTGAAACCTAATAGTCGGGATGGAGACAAGAAAATATCCAGGTCACTTAATATCCTCAGGAGTCCAGTTAAATCAACCACTAAGAAATGAAAAGAGTATGGCACAGCTGTAAATTTTTTTAGATCAGGTCATCCACAAAAATTATGTGATTGCAAGGAGTCTATTGAGGGAGGCCACCAAGAGACCTATGGTAACTCTGAAGATGTTACGAGCTTCATTGGCTAAGGTTGGAAAGACTGTGCATACAACAGATGTTGCCCATTTGCAATTTTATGGAAGGGAAAGCCATGTGACATCTGGGCTGGAGTTTTATACAAGGCACACAGGAGACTCTGAAGTCAGCTGGAAGAAGGTTAGATAGATAGATAGATAGATAGATAGATAGATAGATAGATAGATAGATAGATAGATAGATAGATA
>JANRMT010062792.1:19209205-19222152 GCA_026402145.1 Polypterus bichir lapradei
ATAGATAGATAGATAGATAGATAGATAGATAGATAGATAGATAGATACTTTATTAATCCCCAAGGGGAAATTTACAAATTCACATCTATGGTCTGATGAGACCCAAATTGACATTTTTGGCCATCAGACCAAACCCCGTGTTTGTCGCAAGCCAAACACTGCACATTATCAAAAACTGTGCCTTGGGAGAAGATTTGTTTTCTAGTAAGTCAACTACCTCAAGCATAAAGTCAAAGCTACTCATGAATGGTTCAAAAGAACAATGTTAATAGTTAGGAGTGACCCGAGTCCGCATCTCAATCTACTTGAGCGTTTGTAGCTGGACTTGAACAAGGCTGTTCACTTATGAAGAAGAAGAATGGGGGAAAATGACACATGTCCAGATGTGCAAAGCTGATAGAGGCCTGAGCACACAGGCTGTCACGGCTGATCAAGCTGCAGCTACTCAATACTGACTTGAAGGGGGTGAATAATTATGCAGTCAGTTATTTTATGTTTTTATATTTATAATTACTTTAGAATATTTACCAGAAATCTGTTTTCACTTGGACATTACAGTCATCTTCTATTGATCAGTGCGAACAAAGCAAGACTAAATCCACAGTGGTGAAATGTGGTATAACACAACATGAAAACTTCCAAGGAGGTGAATACTATTTTTTATAGGCACCAAAGTTTATAACTGATAATCTGAGGTGGAAATCTCAGTTATGCCAGCATTTGCACTTGATGCAAAAATAGGCATTTCCTCTCTGTCCTTGCTGTTGAAGTGAGTGTGCAGTACCAGGATACCATGGAAAACTCTACACCCACCATAAGTGTTTTGTGTAATTACTCTACCATATTGCACTCATTTTTTTTTAATATTTCAATGTGTTTATTTATGTTTCAATAGTTTCTTGGAGCACCAGAGCTTTCTGCCTATATCGAGGGATACTTCTTAAAGAATATGGTGGTTCTCATTGAAAATGAAGCCTTCAAGCAACTGCTGTATGACAAGGCTGCAGAGAACCCAGGGTTAGATGTGCTACATGATCTTGAGAAGACCCTTGGAACCAGGATCCATTCAATTCATCTCTCTTCTTCCAAAGGCTCTATTGTGTGATGCAGCTAAAGGAGATTTTTGGTTTTGGTTTGCTTTAATTTATTCTCCATGCAGCAATTTAAAATGTTACCTCTCTCCTGACTTCTCCCCACATTTACTGCTGGAGTATTATCTAACCTGTGTTTCATTTCCGACCAAATGGGATATAACACTCATAAGGTATACACCTTCACGCATGCAATGTGAAACTTTTACTTTTTAAATATCATCTTGATCAGCTTTTTTTTTATTTTTTTTTTTTATACATTCTAAGGACAGCCATGCATTTCATTCTTAGAAATGGTGCCAGAATGTTTGGAACGTGGCCAAATGATGCTTATTCACGTTATTGATTATTGTTACCTTGAGATTGTGCTTTCAGCAAGGAGGGAAGTGTACATACTTGACTAATCTAAAGACATAAAATATACCATTTATTATTGGGTATTAGTATTCTTTATACTTTGTATAACTGCACTGGGAGAAAATATTACAGTGACATTTTTTATTTAATATGCACGCCTTTTAAGATTGGACCATAAAAATGTCTGCATTGTCTACTTATTATGATCCATTTGGTGGTACCACATAAAGAGAAATAAACCCTCATTGATTTTCTTTTTTTGTCCTGCAAATTTGAATTTGCTTCAAAAATTTCAGGGCGCTGAAATTGAAGAAAAGTCTGAAGCGATGTGCAGCGGAATGTAATCTCATGCTTGCGTCACTGAAGACAAACAGCAGCTACCATTGTATAGTAACAAGAGTATCTCCTTAGTTTAAAGAATGCTTTATTTAGAAATGTATATTTTGAATATGTATATTTTAGACTTTAAAAGAAAATGGCTTTAAGATATCTACTATGTAGCACAGAACCCTAACTGCACACTGGTTCACAGCCAGTCTTCTGCATGTTTGGCGTCAGTAGCTTTTTCATAACAAAGATGCTTTCTAGACAAGCAATACCAAATGTTTTAATTTTGTAAAGTTTAGTTTAATCATATTATGAGAGTACAGTAGGAAAGGCTCTATATAGACATTAGTTGTAAAGATACGTATATTTTGGCTTACTCATGCTAGCATTTGTGTTTTGGACAATACAGTGCATGTAAAGGGTCACTCCAAGAGGCCATGCTGCTGTTACACCTAATTTAATGTGACACTTAATTTGGGATAAGCTCGACTGTAGCCTTTTGTAGCAGTCATGTTGGTGCTTTGTATGTGTAATATAAGACTTAAATGTGTATCCGTGTCCAGTTTAAGCAGACCTGTCGTGATTTCTTTATCTTCTGCAGTTCTTGATGACCTTCAGGCGCCATATCTCCCAACGACAAAGTTAGTTCATTTATTTGATTACTTTTGAGCTGCAATGTTGTCCACTATTACAGGAAGCCCTTTGTTGGAGAGTTCACTGTGAAAAGAGTCAATGGAAATGAATCTTGATCAACTGACCAAGATGATCACATACTTGTGCTCCTTTCTGAAGCAGTATCAATAAATCCATGATTTGGGAACCGTGTCATCACTCCTGTCTCCTCGCCAACAGTGGAGTCCTTCCTTCAACTTGCACAATGTAGCTATAGTATTGAGAATTATCGTAAAGTATTTTTATCTCAAGTCCAGACTTACTTCAGTGTCTTTCTTTGTGAATTGACCGCATTCTGTCTCCGCTCGATTCTTTTTCCTTACCGTGATGTTGAACAAAACAAATACTTTTCTGTTAACCTCAACCTGTTGGATCTCTTCTAGAAACGTTGCTAGCTTCAGCTAACAGTAGAAATTATTTTAATAATTCAACTAACTTATAAAACGTTCTGGATGGCACTCTGGATGGGGAGCTGGATCAGTGTCTATATGATTTTACACTTGTTCTCTGCATGTTTTTGAGGATTCTTTTCCCAGAGGTTCTCGCTTTTATCCCACTTCCCAATAATTATTTAGCAACTCTAAAATGAGATCATAATACACTGGCACTCTGTCTGGTTTTGGTTTCTGCTTTGTGTGTAGTGCTACTGGGATAAGCTCTGGTTCCCGTGCCCTAAAAATATTGGATTAAAAGGGTTTAAAAAAAATGGGTGGATGGACTTGGACTTCCTTTGGTTTCTATTCCTGTCACTCATACAAAAATTGTTCATGATTATCCACCTGGAAAACACTGTGGTATCACTAAAAAATTTTTTTTTTTTAATAACTGAGTTGTTTTTTCTTTCATCATCTACACTGTTTTGTTATCTGGCATCCTGCTAGTGTCCAGACTCTTCTCTAGGGCCAATACCTGCTAAGAGATCTAACCTGAACAAAGCTCATGATGGATGGTGTGTGTCCACTCATTTCTTTTATTTTCATGCAGCATGACCAATGCTATTGGTCCAATTCTCTTTCTGCGCCACTCTCTGTGAGTGTAGGACATGTTATCTAGACACCAACCATGATGCTACAGCACGTTTCAGCTCATCCCGTATCTCACAGGTTGCATGTGCCCTGCTCGACTACCGTGTAGTTAGTACTTTGGCACAATGAGCATCGGTGACCCACAAAAAGGTCGTACTCATCCTGAGGTCTCATGGAGCATTTGCCAAAGACTTCATTTAGGTTGCCATTTTTCCTGAAAGTTCCACCATGATTCTTCTAAGCCCATAGTTTTCCATGGTTCATTGTTTTATTGTACTTTCGTTTGTAAAACTCACCAAAAAAGCATTCATATCCATTAGTAAATGGTCAGTTCAGGCAATTTCCAAACACTTCTGGGTAATTGTTGTGTTTTCTCTCCCACTTGTGTTCATAAAACTCACCAAAACAGCATTCATATCCATGCAGTGGATTTTTCAGTTGAGACAATTCTTGTGTTTTTTTTCCCACTTTAACTGGCTTGCCCAGTCAAAGAACAGGGTTTGTGCATTCTGTGTAAATAAAACAATCAAATTCAGTGGCGCTTTGGGTGCTATGTGCATGAACTGTCGGAATATTATGAACATAGAATAAACATTGTCTGTAATATTTCAAGCAAGTGATATCCCTCACTGCACTTAAACATGGTACATGTTTTCATATTAAAAAATGTCATTCTAAACAATTTTAATTTTCGTAACAAACTTTTAAGGATCTTTACAAACTAATTGTATCTGTAAAATTGCCCTACATGCTGTGAAATATGAAATAATATATTTAGTTGCTATCTGTAATAGCCATACAACAGAAAACAATAAAAAGAAATACCATTCAGAACAAAACGAAATCGGCCCTACTATTAATTGCAGCCTTGTAATCTTTTACTGCTGGTCATTTTAGGACGTAAATAATGATTGGCCTACAGTAGGGCAATCTATCTAGGAGGACACAAGGGGCATGTGAACGTTTCTTCAGTAATTGTATTTATAAGATAACTGCAATGAAGGAAATTCTGTTTTGGCTATATAGAACCATCCTATAACGCTCAAATAGAACAGAACTATAACACGGGGGCATGATGGGGCACCCTGCCCAACTCTCGCACTGCCTGGCTAGAGTTTGCACGTTCCAAAGACCTGTGTGATCAAGTGTACCCTGCAAGGGACTACTGTGTCATCCATGGTTGGTTTTTACCTGTAACCCTGCACTGACATAAACAGATAAACACTGACAAGGACTACCCGACGTATGCTTAGAAAGGTCCGGCCTCGAGCATGATGTTACATTAAAGAAATGAAAACCTCGACAGCACAGAGCGAAGGAAGGGGTGCCTGGCGGTAACAAACTGACCAAAGAGGAGATTGCAAGGCTGGAATTTAAATTTAATACACATGGTGGAAAAAAAAAACTGACAAAATGTACTTAATCAAAGAATTAAATCAAAGCTGATGTAGTTATACATTTTGGTTTCTAAGCATTAGCCTAATTTGCAAGTTTTATCCAAAGGTGTCCTATCTCTAAATGTTCTTATTGTCATTATACAGAAAAAAAAAAATTGCTGTTATATTTATTTATTACATTCATATTTTTTTTTTGTCAAACCAGCAATGCCCCATTTTTGTAAATATTTTGTGTAAATCTGACAAGAATCTTGTTTTCTCTTTCTGTAAACTAATGTAAATATAAATACATATATATATACGCATATACTGTATGTGCGTGTGTGTGCATATCTGGCTTGGCTTGCTGCTTCTGTACTGTACTGTTCTTGTTGTTGCGCTCTTATGCTCTTTGGTGTTAAACTGCCATGAAATCCAAATGCATGACTGCAGGTATGACTGTGTCCCTCAGCTAGCGAGCATTGCCTGCGCTCAGTTTGGTGTCACACTGCCGGGGGCCGAGGCGAGGCCATCTAGTTCTTTATCTGTGGTGATTCTGACTCCATTGCCTGTAAACTGTTTTTTCCACACACCTAGCCTACTGTATGGCAGCCAGAAGTGGTCATTCAGAGGTCACTGGAGGAGAATGCTGCTCTCTCAGACTGTGAATTAAATGTCTTTTTCTAAAGCTTACTTTGGATTAGCTTATTAACAAAATGGCCAATGCTGTCTGTGCTCCTGAACTGATGCTGTACCCAGTAGGTGATATGACACATTTTCCAATTTTTTGCACAAATGCAAGATTTTTTTTACATTTTTTCTCACAAAGATATGTGCACATTTTACAGTGCTGCAGTTGTTTAAAATTAATTGCAATAAAAAATGATTACTCCACTAAAAGTTGGTTTGTCAAATAACTCACGCCTGATGTCTGTGGATTTCTTTGTTTTGGTTGCTCTTTCTTCTTTACCACGCACACTTCACACAGTTTTATCCCCACTGTACACCCCTCCACCTTTTTTATATACACATATTTCCAGAGTACGTTTGTTTTCAGAGCCGTACGGTGGTGCAGTGTTTACCACCACACTCTCACTGCTTCAGATCCCTGAGATGGAAACCCATCTACTGTGTGGAGTTTGCATGTTCTCCCCATATTCCACAGGTGCTCCAGTTTTTCTCCCACATTTTGAAGACATTCATGTTAACTGGCAATTTTAAACAAAATCATTAGACCTTATCTGTTACTAACCCCGTGTTGTGTAAAGTGACGGCCAAGAAAAAAAATTTTCTTTCCATCTTTCTAGAGAATGGCGATAATAATGCGCCTGACACAACAGACTTCAAAGGTGACCACCACTGAACAAACAGCAATCAAGATGTCCATGAAAAAAATCTCAACGTGTCCCATATTACAAGCATAAATTTAATGACCAATGAATATGGAGCTTCAGTTCAAAAGTGTAATCTCATTAGAACATGCAAAAGAACTTTCAGAAATGGTTTATTAGCAATATTTTATGTGTGTGGGATGTTGTAAGCATATGACTGGACAACTGTGGGGCTTATGCAACACAACTGATATTGGACGACCCCCACTGAAGACCATTGTATGAGGAATTTGTGTTCTCCATGAGAACATGAGATACCGTACAACATTTTTCTCAGTAATCACTACCATTGCTGTTGGGTATGATTTTCATATTTGCATGAAGTGTTTGTTTAAATGAGAAAGTGTTCAGTCATTGAGACCCAATTTTCATCAGTTTTCTTTACACCCTTTGTCAATTTTCATAAAGCATTCGACTCAGTTGATGGAGCTGCCCTGTGGGACATCCTGAGGGTTTGCGGGATCCCCTCAAGGTTGCTGGATATCATGGCTGGCCTGTACACTGGTACTGTGAGTGCTGTGCAGAGTTGAGGCAGAACCTTACCTCTGCGTTTTTCCGAGTTGATTCTGGGGTTCGTCAGGGGTGTGTTCTTGCTCCTACTCTGTTCAATGCTTGTATGGACTGGGTGTTGGGCAAGGTCATGGGGTCCAGCGGCTGTGGGGCATCTGTTGGTGAAGAAAGGTTCACAGATCTTGAATTTGCTGACGATGCTGTGATCTTCGCAGAGTCAATTGGCTCTAATCGGGGAGCTCGAGAGACTGAGTGAGGAGTCTGAGTGTCTGGGCTTGCGAGTGTCCTGGATAAAAACCAAGATCCAGGCCTTTAATGACCTCTTGGGCACAGCCATCAGCAGTGTGTCTGTTTGCGGAAGAAGTATCGACATTCATGTCTCTGGTGACTCTTCCTATGAAGTCGGTAGACGGATTGGGAGAGTATGGGGAGTCATGAGGTCGCTGGAAAGGGGTGTGTGGCACTCCCGATATCTATGCAAAAGGACGAAGGTCCAAGTCTTTAGAGTCCTGGTGCTTCCTGTATAGCTATATAGTCGCAAGACATGGACGCTATCCAGTAACCTGAGACGAAGACTGGACTCCTTTGGTACTGTGTATCTCCGGAAAATCCTTGGGTACCGATGGTTAGACTTTGTGTGGAATGAGCGGATGCTCATGGAGTCCCGAATGTGGCACGTTTCCCCGAGGGTGATCCAGTTCGTAAGATCCTCATTGTTGGGGGCCTTGAGTGATTGGACCAGGCCAAGGGGTTGCCCACGTAACACCTGGCTGCGGCAGATAGAGGGTCATTTCCAGAGGGTGGTACTGGACCACGTGTCTGCCTGGGGGGTTGCCAACCGGGATCCTGAGTTGTTTCGTCTTGTAGTGGGTGCAGCAACGCACTGTACCAGTGCATGCTTCCCAACTTGACTTGACTTGACTCTCTTTGGGACACAAACTCCAAGGTAATAATCGAGCTCAGCCTGAAGAGGAACATGACCTGTCTAAATACATTTGCTTTGGTTTGTATGCATCATCCAGGGTGGTGCAATTCAACCTCACAGCTTCAGGGTACTCTGGTCATCTCCAACATTTCAATGATGTGTGTTTTTGATTATCTGGCCAAGTGTGGATGTGGATGTGAGAGTACCCTGCAACAGACTGGTGTTCTCCCCTCAGAAAATCCCTCCTTTCATGCAGTGTTTCTGTCGGGATAGCCAATGGCATCCAGCACCACAAAATAGATACAGTAAATGGATCAGAGAATGCATGGAAGGAAGGCCATATTCTGTTTTTCCTAACGACTAATTGCTGGTTTTTTAGCAAATCTAACTTGCCCTGCCTGGAACATATACATGTTTGTGTCTTGTGATGGACTCACTGCCTATTCAAGCTTATCACATATTGCTTTTGGGATGGCTTTCACCCCCTGGCTCTGGTGCATCAGTATCTCTTCTTAATGTAGGTGACTACTTCCCCTATAAAATATTAACAACCTGCTTCATCCAGTTCGATGTCATGGGCAGCTGGAGAATATTCCAGCAGCACATGCTACAAGGCAGGACAGGGTGCCAGCCAATGACAGGGCCCACTCACTCACGCCATCATGGGGTCACTTTGGAGTAGCCAGTTAAACGATCCTGCGCGTTTTAAGGTATCTTAATGAAAAACTCATGCAGACTCCACACGGATGATGACTGGCCGTGGGATTCAAACCAGGACGCTGAAATTTTGCAATGTCTTCCTCATTTAAAAATTTTTAGTAATCATTTGTTTATTTTATGTGTCCTCTTTTTACCTGCTCAGGTACTGAAACCAACTCTCAAAATCTCAGAGCTGTAACCTTCACCATGACCACAATACGTCTTCTACGATACTCTTTTGTAACTTTAACCTGCAGGTTTGAAGTGTGATCTCTGCACAGTAGATTATTTCACTCAAAACGAGTAACTAAGGCCATGAATTGACACTGCTAAAAACATCTAAACTATGCAAACCTATTGACAGGGAGAAAACATTACTGCCATGTAAGTATCCTGCCAGGGAGATGGCAAGTGACAAGTGGAGATTTAACTCAGGCAGACTATTAACAGAGAGCAGGTGTATGCTGTGGTCTGACGGTCAGTTGATGGTCAACAGTTACTGTGTGCTATTTCCATTTACCTTGTACCCGAATAAAGTTGCAGCCTATGTTTGGAAAGCTAGTTTGGAATCAAAGACCATGAGAAGGTTGTAAAGCTCTGGCAACTGCACTGAACATTGAAGCTCACCGAAGGTTGGATGACAAAGCATTGGTGCTGTCAGAATTCATCATTGACACCAAACTTGATATGCTGTGCTTAATGGAGACTTGGCAAAAACCAAATAAATTTATGTCTCTCACAGAGGGGACACCACATGGTTACACTTTCCTCACAGGGCCTTGTAGCTGAAGACAAGGTGGAGGACTTGTAGTAATTGTCAGAGTGGAGTTAAACATCAAAAGAATCCCAATTGACTATCCATTGTCTTTTGAGTGTCTAGCACTTAAACTAATAACAGAATCAGGTCCTGTCTCACTCATTGTTCTTTATGGTCCCTCCAAAATACAATGCATCCTTCTTATCTGATCTGACTGAATGAACTATTAACCCACTTACGTTCCTTTTCCCAGAGAATCATTCTTCTTGGTGATTTCAACATCCATATTGACATTCCCACATTTAAACTGAGAAATGAATTCCTATCCATACTGGACTGTTTTGACTTGACACAACATGTTGATTTTCCCACCCACTCTGGTGGTCATATATTGGATCTGATCTTCACTTCTGGACTATCTGTTGCCAACATTTACAGCACTGATTTGGGACTCTCTGACCATAAAGCAGTATTTTTCACTGTCTCACTGCCTTTCCCTCCTCTTACCTGTAAACGACAAATTTCTTACAGAAACCTTAAAAATATCTGTCCCTCTGTCCTTTCTGGATCCATTTCTGATCTTTTACTATCTGCACCTATTTCATCAACACTAGATAGTCTTGCTGATCACTATAACTCAGCACTTCATTCAGCATTAGATTAAACAGCTCCTTTAAAACATAAGGAGGTTTCCTTTAAACGTTCAGCTCCTTGGTATAATTCAGAATTGCGATCTATGAAAGCAGCTGGCCAACACCTTGAGAGAATGTCACGTAAGACTGGCCTCACCGTGCACATCCAGGCTTTCTCTGACCACCAAAGAGCTTACGGAGAAGTACTAACTGCTGCTAAGAACACCCACTATGGCAGAATAATAGAAAGTGGCCACGATAACCCAAGGGTTTTTGTTTTTTGTAGTTAATAAACTACTTGAACCTGCATCGGGCCCAACTACCTCTTCTACTGAAGTCTGTGAGGATTTCCTCCACTTTTTCCATAACAAAATTAAAAATCTAAATAATTCAACTAACACAAATACATCATCTGTTTATATCTCTCCCTGTTTTCCCACTCCATCCAGCTACTTCTCTAAGTTCTCACCAGTCACATCTGCGTTTGTTAATGACCTGCTTTGTAAGATGAGACCAACTACTTGTATACTGGATCCCATCCCGAGCACACTACTTAAATCCTGCCTTCATGCCATAATCCCGACTGTTACAACAATAATAAACTCATCCCTCAACACTGGCTTTGTGCCGCTCACTTTTAAAATCGCTTCTGTAACCCCAATGTTAAAAAAGTCTGGTCTTGATGCTGACAATCTTAACAATTTCCGGCCTATTTCCCACTTACCTTTCCTGTCTAAAGCTCTTGAGCATGTTGTAGCCTCCCAGCTCACCAATTACTTAACCACTAATAACTTGATGGAACCCTTTCAGTCTGGTTTCAGGGCGCAGCACATTGTCCAGCCAATATTAAAAGAAGCCAAGTATATCCTTTCTTTAGCATTATTTTTCTTTTCTTCATCTTAGAATTACCACTGTACCACTAGGGAGATATATATATATCTTATTGTATATATATATATTATATATATATATATATATATATATATATATTGTCACAATAAGACACAGGGGCAGCCACCCGTATAATATCCCAGGCTGCAAAATGGGTGTTTTTATATGAGTAGTGAATGGTACAACCTCTAAAACCAAACTGATTTGATGGTGAGAACATTGTGGATTAAAGGTCAGCACAGGAAGTGACGTCTTTGGGACCGGAACCAAAAGTTATGTCGTTGGGATCAGAAGTGACGTCCTTAATAGCGCTGGACCAGGAAGTGACATCTGCGTTGAAAGGAAAGTGACGTCTTTAATGGCGCCGGTACTGGGAGTGATGTCATCATTGGGGCTGGTACTGGAAATTACGTCATCAATTGCGCCAGTGCCAAGTGGGATTTCTCGTGGATGCTCTGCAGATGATTGAGAGAGAGACAGTGCAACTCACCACCCCCTGGTCTGTGATCAAACACATAAATCATGTTTGACAATCATTACATGAAAACACGGCATTTATTTACGGACAAACATAATGGAGACAGGCAGTGAGTTGGCAGATGATGTTGAAGCTGTGGGACGGATGCGACATCATCAAAGGCGGACCAGAAGTGATGTGGAACCGGTAACGATGTCATCAGGTCGAGCTGGAAGTGATGTCATGTGAATGGGCCGGAAGTGACGTCATCTGGGTTTGACGGACGTGATGTTTTCTATAGCCATCTTTGGAATCCGTCAGTGTGTACTTATTTTTTTTCCTTTTGCCTGAGGGAGAGAAAGAGAGAGAGGCACCGTTACCATATATCAACCCCTCGTCTCATGATATTTCACTCACCTTTTAAGCGCATGTGTGTGACAAAGGGTAAATCAAAAAGTAAAGACAATTTGAAAATTATGTGGCAACCATAACGGATAGAAGGTGACGCAATACAACATATTCTAGATAGCTTATGGGAACGCGCACAACACAACGCTCTGCCGTTAGTCCAGTAGTAGTCAAGGTCGCATGAACATGGATGCTCTACTGCTGGACTGCGCCATTGTTGAACATTTGCTACTGTGAGATTTCTGTGAGCAGAGGGAGTGAAATCACCCGAAATTCACTGAAGGATGGAAGTGAAAGCAGCAGGAAACAACAAAAAGTTCATGAATGATTAGAGTTTAAGGCAGGAAGAACAAATATAACTGACGAAACTTGATCTGGCCAGCCATCAACAATCGCACACACAAGCCCACTTCGTCATGGTGAACGCCTTCATCAGAGATGACCGATAGATTCTGTTGTCCACTGTTGCTGCACATGTGGATATCTGGTATGGATCTGCGCAGGCCTTGGTGCATGATGACTTGTTCAAGATGGCTACCCAAAAAGCTTACTGATCTGCACAACCCAACATCCTTTGAATTTGAGCAGGTTTCATATCCTCTGACCAAATAAATCTCACTACAGCACATTGTTCAACAACCTGCAGAGGAGCATCCATGATCATATGACTTTCGCTTCAACTAAACTGATGGGAAGGTGCTGCACTGTGCATCTTCAGACTACCCATAAGCCATTGACAACTTGTACTGCTTCAGCCTCTCATTGGTTGCAGTGATGGTGTAATTTTCAAATTGCTTTTACCTTTTGATTTTCCCTTGTATTTATACTTATTATTATTATGCTACATTACTTGCTTGTTATACATTCTTGTATCAGTGTGGTGGACAGTAGGACGGCAGGGACATTAAAAATAGACTTGATGTTCTTTAAGAGGACTTGGGTGGATAGGATTGACAAGCTTTGTAGTCAAAAGTTTTTCTAATGTTCTAACATTCAGTCTGTGAGAAAATATTTCTTGGGGTGTGCTGGGAGAAAACGTTTTATACTAGAAATCTCTGGGAAGCGAGTAAAGTCAGAAGGCCACATTTCAACCATAGCATTAAAGGACAGATGGTATACTGTTGAGTCCCATTCAAGTCGTTCAGTTTGAAATTGTTGCGTTTTTAAACTTGTCTCTCCTGTTATGCATGCGCGTTATATCTTATATATAAACATCTACGCGTGGAAGTGTGTTTGTCTGTCTGTCTATCTGTCCGGCCTGGAAGTGAGACGTGGAGTCGGGGCAAGGGAACCTCTGAGGATACACAAGCGAGGCCACCACATCGGCAAAACGAAATATCAGAAGAAAGAGTCACTCACTTAGCTGATAATACAGAAACAAGGCGAGCACGTCAGCAAAACGAAACCTCCTAGGAGAGAGATGCCTAGA
>JANRMT010062792.1:19222552-19236296 GCA_026402145.1 Polypterus bichir lapradei
ATATATATATATATATATATATATATATACACACACACACACACCTTTGGTTTAGTAAATGCTGCACTCTCTAATGAACATATTCCCAGGGAGTGTGCGTTCCCTGTTGGAGGCATAACCTTAATAACCAAACAAACCGTATAACAATTAGCTATGTTCACAGGCCACAGCAACACCTCAGACTTTGTGCTGCCTACCAGAATATTCACATTGCACTAAACACTAAATATGCACAGAGTCACGTGATATGAACAATAAAATGGCCATGTGTATCGTCTGAGGCATTTCTTGTTACTTTGTATGAAAGAATAAATGTGTTTTGTGAGCAGTGATGAATGTCAAGGTCCTTCATTTAAAAGGCGGCTGGAGAATAGGCAGAACATGAGCAGGTGAGTTGCTGGACAATAGCATGAATCAAAGAGTAGAGTCTGCACTGCTTGCGCTGCCTTCATTTACAGTATTACGACTGGCTACATGCTGTCTCAGTGGGCACATGATGGCAACACATACTGAGGAACACAGAGAACTATAACAAAGTAAAATAAGAAATACAAATTAATGAAATATCAGAACAAAACAAAAACATCACAAATTAAATATGAGTGTGTCCCTGACCATGATGTTATAGAAATGATGAGGAAAGGCAGTAACAAATGGGAATAAAAACTTGACACAAATAGACAAAAAATAAACACTAAAAAATGAATCAACCGTGTGCTCCTGATGCTTGCCATTTCATAAGTGCCATCTAAACTCCAGATGATATTTCCTTTCAAGGTTCACTCTTGTTGTTTGGCTCTAAGGAAGCAATGTGAAGTCAAGGAAAGACATGCAGGATGCACTTCAAAATGAAACAAGGCACAGAGGTGAAAGGGAACACTTAGCAATTGTTGGTAACCTGCTTTTAAAACATCTTTGATTGCAATAATAATTATTTCATTACCTAGACACTAAACTTCATAAAAGTCCTTTGTGTACAGAAGGCAGGTATTTCAGGTAGGATGCCTTATGTGTTTGACAATCTCCTGAATGTGCTTCCAGCCTGTTTTTCAACATCACCACCCCAGGGCATTGACCCCACTCTTAGGCTATGTCTGCAATACTACATTTTAATTTAAAAACTGCTAATCTCCATCCACACACAATAGCATTTTCACTTCATTTATGAAGTATCCACACTAAAATAAGTGAAAGCGCATATGACATAGATGTTCGCCCACACTGGGCATACACGCGTAAGGATGGTAATGCAACTGACCATGAGATTTAATATAAAATCATAGCAACCATTAAATGATTTGCCTTTTGTGCATGGATGCAGCATTCTTTCTGTACAAAGTGCAATGTAGATGCATACAAGTAAACAACACCACAAGTGTCATGAAAATCAACTCCTCTATGTCTGCTATGTTGGAATCTGGTTTTCCTCCATGAAGGGTGACCAATCAGGTACGTTATCATGAGTAGGATCCAAGCAGGCAAGGGCTTTGTAATAAGCATGAACAAATCAGAGCATAATTAGTCTGTGTTTTCAAAAGTCTCTGTTTCTACCTGCAGTCTCACACACGTGCATGGAAGGCAGTCTAAGGGTTTAATGAAGGGTAAGATGCAGAGTCAGGGGTTGATGAACTGCACTAATGCCTTTTCTCCCTCATCCAAAGAACATCTGGGGCTTAATGTATAAACAGTATGCCCGTTTCCACACTCACATCACGATGTATAAAAACTAAACTTGAAGTAAATCCGCGCACATTCTCACACCAGCTCAATCCCTTGTGTACGCAAGTTTTCCACTTGGTTTTGCAAACTGGCGGCACCCAGCGTCAAAGCAGTGCTACTGTTCCTGTGTGGTTTCCTTTTATTTTTTAGATTCCACATCCCTGACGCGGCTTTATCAAATACCCTGAAATTAACTGCATATCATTTTTTAGTTCAAGACATCTGATTGTAATCAACCTGTAACCATATAATGGTGCACCAAATGGCCAAACTATTGCAAATACCACAGCCACTTTAGCATTGTTACTGTCAGTTCACTACTCGGAGTATTTTAACCAACTGTATCTGAGTGTGGAATCACAGCTCTACAGCAGCTGATCAAAAAGGTCTACACCAGATTGTGTCAAGGATGGGGAGAAATATCGGGATAGAGCTTCTAGCACACCCTGCCTCAGCCATGTGCTCAGTCTATTTGAACTTCTCCCATTAGGCAAACATTTTCTGTACGGACCTCGTGATTCAGAAACAGTTTCATCCCAAGAGATATAAACGCACTCAATCAGTTCATCAAGTACTCCTGGTAGAACTGTTTGCACTTATAACTACAATTACCTCACTTTAAATTTGCATTACAGTTGTAATATTGCACAACCTGAGCCACTTACTATTTGCTTTCATATTGTATTCTCTGTTCATATTCTCTGTTTTTTAACCTATTATTATTGTTGTTGTTGTTATTTTACCATTTTATAGGAAAATAAATTTATTGAGGATCTGCATATTGAATCTCATTGTACCACACAATTACAATAAATGAATTCAAATCAATTTAATAGAAGAAAGCATGTATTTATAGATGATGATGACTGGCTTCTAAGTCAATTTAGATTTCAAGGCGTTATCTTCTTGGAGCACTTGATATCATTTTTCAGATGAAATGCAGTATATATATTACCTTATACAGATAAATTTTTAACTTCATTTAAATAATGTATATTGCTAATGATTAAATATGCGAGGACTTGGTGGTGCAGCGGTAGTGATGAGCTGGCTCCCCGTTCAGGGATTGTTCCTGCCTCGCGCTGTATTCTTGCTGGGACTGGCGCAACCCTGGATGGTTAGATGGATGGAATAATTAAACATGTACTATGGAGATATTTCAATGTTCCTTAATAGTTTTGAAGAATCTGTGTTCCAAGCTTACAGATGGCTTGACTTTTATTAAATAGCCAATTGGTTATTTGGAGAAAGAAAAAGAAGGACAGGAATCGGGGGTTAGTACGTTTGAAAGAGACAGTACTGCTGCAATAAATTATTTTATTGAGGGTCGTGCACGGGGCAGGAACAATCTCTGGAAGGGGCACCAGCTCGTCACTACCACTGCGCAAATGTGCCTCAATGTTTAATACATCATTAAAATGATTGTTAAGAGAGCTGCAACATCATGAATGTAATGTATTCTGTGTCCTGTCAGCAGAAGAGAAAGTCAATTTAAAAAGCACATAGCGATTCACACACATAGAGCATGTAGAAGAACACACAGAATACAAAGCATTTAGCATGATACTTTAGTTAAAATGGGATTTTCCCACTGTTGTATTCTCTGTACGTTTCCATATGACACTCAGACTGTGGCCATGACTTGCCTTTTCATGGCGACTTTGACATCTGACCACTTCTTTTTTGCAGGCATGTGCACGTGCGTTACTTTTCTGTTTGTTCTTGTGTTTCTTACACTTTTCACATTGTAACACTGAGCCAGCATTTTCAGAAGTACCGGGATCTGGAGAGCATTTTCAAAAGTCTCCATATTCAGAGGTAAAATAAACCAGGGTAGTGTGGATGAAAAATGGAGACTAATGTTTACATTTTTAAAAGTCTCAGAGATCTGCCATTAAAGGAGCGAACAGTGGGTCATCCAACCACAAAAATGAAAATAACAGCATATCAACAGTGATGCAGTGCCTTTTATAGTGGGCACTGATGGCTGCTGTCATTTCCTTGCAAAGAAGACTCTCTGGATGATACAACAAATGCCTTTCTCTTCCATTTTGCCTTGAATATATGCCTTTCATGGTCAGCCGTTAGTTAAATCCTTGCCCATTTACATTTCCAGTGAAATGTGACTGATGAGTGAATTGAAAGGAACGCCATTGGACAAGAAAATGGCATTGCTGGCGATTCCACTTCCAGCTGACTTCTTGTGCAAATCCTGGTCCAATGAAACAGAGTCTATCCCAGGAACATCAACCACGAGGCAGAAAGCAAACCTGAATGTGAACGTTGTGCCAGAGTAAAATTAGAAGGAAAAAATGTACAGTATATAAAAAAATCAGGTGAAGAACTGCTAGCATAAGCCAAAATATTAAAAGAAGCTGAAAGATTAACCAAAACTCATAGTGAAGTCCTAATAATCTCAACTGAAGTTTATTATTAGTAAAAGAAGTGGTGAGTCGGCCTTCTGCTGCTATGCACCTAAAATCTGGAATAGCCTGCCAATAGGAATTCGCCAGGCTGATATGGTGAAGCACTTTAAAAAAACTGCTGAAAACACATTACTTTAACATGGCCTTCTCATAACTTCACTGTAATTTAATCCTGATACTCTGCATATTCAATTCATTATAATAACTATTCATGGTGGGTCTACAATCCGTACTAACCCCTACTCTCTCTTCTGTTTCTTTTCCCGGTTTTCTGTGGTGACGATCTGTGCCACCACCACCTAATCACAGCACCGTGATGTCCCTACATTGATGGATTAAAAGCCAGAAGTCTACATGACCATCATCATCAAGACCTTCCATGAGAACCCTAAATACAAAGTGGACTGTTTCATTTATGTTAGGTAGAATACCCAGAGGGGACTGGGCGGTCTCGTGGCCTGGAACCCCTGCAGATTTTATTTTTTTCTCCAGCCCTCTGGAGTTTTTTTTTTGTTTTTTCTGTCCTCCCTGGCCTTCGGGCCTTACTTTTAATCTATGTTAATTAGTGTTCTCTAATTTAATTCTTACTTTGTATTTTTTCTCATTCTTCATCATGTAAAGCACTTTGAGCTACATTATTTGTATGCAAATGTGCTATATAAATAAATGTTGTTGTTATTGTAATGTGTGCCCAGCACAATGACATTGTTGTTTGTGCTTTTGTCAGCTGTTGTGAGGAGACACGCAACACCAACTAAAGACACCCACACAATAACAGTATACATAGAATGCAACACACACACATATATAGATATACATACTGTAAAAATAAACACATACATACAATTATATGTAATATGTAAACATAATAAATATGTGGAAATATTATCTATATAAATAAAATCAACAACAATATTTATTTTTATGGCACATTTTCATTCATAGGATGCAGCTCTAAACACTTTACAGAAGATCTCTAGGTGGGAGTCCAGAGTGGGATGTCCTGGATGGAAGTGTGCAGTGTCTCCCCATGAAGCTGCAGGGCAGGCTAACCAGCAGGTGTCTATGAAAGAGAGGATCGGAAGGAGGACAAATTACCATCTGACCAGCTGGACACAACACAGGGCCTCAGATAAAAGAAGCAAGAAGTGTGTTGACTCTTCAAGTCTCGAAACTCTGAAGCTGCTTGAGAAGAACAGACAGCCAACTGTCAGGGGAACAGGAACTTCAGGGTTTACTGCAGGTGTCAGAATTTTATATCACTAATATTGTCTTGTTGTTTTTACCATTTTTAATCATCTTTTTTTGTGAGCATTTAATTGCTACTGTTGTATTTTGTGGGGTCTCCTGTTAATCCTGGTATTGGTATTCTTGTTTATCAAAGCCCCTACACAGAGACACAGGCAGCCTTGCTGTTTGTGTCTGTGCACAAATTGTCAGGAAACATCATGGCAGTCATCTGATTTAACCTCCTAGGCGTTAACCCAAGTGTGACTCAGGCTCACAGTTTTGGTCATTGGGGCTAAGACCAAACCAGATTCAGGGTAATCTGCTTTAAAGGGTTAAGCCCAAATAACTCTTGGGAAGTATCCTGCTGCCATCTAGTGGTTAAATAGCATTCTTCTTCTTCTTTTGGCTGCTCCCATTAGGGGTTGCCACAGTGGATCATTTTCTTCCATATCTTTCTGTCCCCTGCATCTTGTTCTGTTACACCCATCACCTGCATGTCTTCTTTCACCACATCAATAAACCTTCGCTTAGGCCTTCCTCTTTTCTTTTTCCTTGATAGATCTATCCTTAGCATCCTTCTCCCAATATACCCAGCCTCTCTCCTCTGCACATGTCCAAACCAATGCAATCTCACGTTTCTGATTTTGTCTCCCAACCGTCCAACCTGAGCTGACCCTCTAATGTACTCATTTCTAATCCTGTCCATCCTCGTCATACCCAATGCAAATCTTAGCATCTTTAGCTCTGCCACCTCCAGCTCTGTCTCCTGATTTCTGGTCAGTGCCACTGTCTCCAACCCATATAACATAGCTGGTCTCACTACCGTCCTGTAGACCTTCCCTTTCACTCTTGCTGATACCCGTCTGTCACAAATTACTCCTGACACTCTTCTCCACTCATTCCATCATGCCAGCACTCTCTCTCTTCACCTCTCTTCCACAATCCCCATTACTCTGTACTGTTGATACCAAGTATTTAAACTCATCCACCTTCGCCAGCTCTACTCCCTGCATCCTCACCATTCCACTGACCTCCCTCTCATTTACACACATGTATTCTGTCTTGTTCCTACTGACCTTCATTCCTCTCCCCTCTAGAGCATATCTCCACCTCTCCAGAGTCTCCTCAACCTGCTCCCTACTATCGCTACAGATCACAATGTCATCAGTAAACATTATAGTCCAAGGGGACTCCTGCCTAATCTCGTCTGTCAACCTGTCCATCACCAATAACATTATGTTTCACAAAATCAAGAATGGTTCTACCACCCTCAGGTAAACTTATCAATATTCATGAGTGGGATGGAGCCTTCAACCAAAACACGATGGTGTGTAAACGAGAAGCTATAAAGCCAGTTTTAGAACAAACTGAAACTGTATCATTAGTTGACTCAAGCTATAGTGATGAAAATCCAAAATAAACTAGGCCATGCCATAAGGCGGCAAAGTTAAGTGGAGTGTGGTATTTTTTTTCAATTGTTATACACTTTACTATAAAAATGTCTAACTCAATACAACACCAGTAGGGACCTCCATCTCTCTTCTATTTGTGTAACATCACACTTGAAAATCCAAGTGGGACTCCAATCCTCTGTTATATCAATTAAAATTGAGCTCTGAACACTCGCATGATAATTAAATAAAACTATTTCATTCTCGGTCCTGTATTTTGGGCACAACATTTTCACCTTCACCTAAGGTAGCAAAAAACCTAGAGTGAGCCCTGGATTTAAATATGAGCTCCACATCAAGAACTCCTCTAAACACAATTGTAACATGGATTTGAAACTTCCTTACCTCAATTTTGGAGTATATTCAGACTTTGGTTTTTGTTATATTTGCGCTATTTTATTATTATTTTTACAACACTATTTTGTGTTTTTCTATTGGATGGTCACCAATGTTTTGTGGCTGTCTTGGCATGGCTGTGGCCATATTGTTATGATGTCTGTAGCTAGTCATACACAGGTCACATAACATCTTGCATCATTATGACCTTCCTATAAAAGATGGTGGTGCACAGCTTCTTGCCACATCATATTTTATCTCCTTCTCAAATTTCTCAACCTTTTTCTATTAGTGGTAGTGAAAACTGTCACGTAGTTCTGGGGAGACTCTAAGGACTCTTGGTTTGTGTTTCTGGTTTGCCCTTTTGGTATTTTGTCCTTTGATTGCTTATTCAACATTATTTATGGCATACCTTCAATTTCTTCATCTTCTGGTTGCTACCTTGTATTCAATCTTATCAAACTCTACAAAAGTTGAAAGCAATGTTTTAGTATTTTATTAAAATTAAACATTTCAGGAAATGGACATATTGTGATTTTTAGTGTTTTTGTGCGTGTTTAATGTCTTTGATAAAGGACTGTTATTACTTCATTTTGAGACATTCCTGGTTTCTGTCAACAACTATGCCCTTGCTTCTTAATGTTAAGTTCTAATTCTCTAAGATAAAATAAATACCATACTTACTTTCTCTGTTTTTAATAGACTGATCTCACCAATTACAACAAGAGCAAGTACACAGCTTTTGACAATATAAATCTGACCCCCAAAATTAAAATGTGCCACCTAGAGAGATTATGGAATTGAGACATGAGATGGTGGTAATAATAATTAATTACATTTATATAGCGCTTTTCTAAACTACTCAAAACACTTTTCATAGACTGTGGAGAACCACTTCAACCACCACAAAAGTGTAGCATTGACTTGAATGATGTGACAGCAGCCATTCTTGTGCCAGTACGCTTACCATACATTAACTATTAGGTAGTAATGAGGTGAGAGAGATAGCCAATTAGAGACAGGAGATGATTAGGAGGGCAGAATGACATGACTGTGATGGGCAGTTTAGCCAGAATATCGGGAAACATCCTACTCTTTTTGAAACATACCCAGGATTCTTTTATGACCACAGAGAGTTTGGTCTTTCGAAAGGCAACATCATTTTTTACAGCTCAATGTCCCCATCGCTGCACTGGGCTCCATTAGCAGAGCACATGGTAAGCTGCTCCAAATGGCCTCACCAACACCTCTTCCCAAAGCAACCCAAACTTTTCCTAGATGGTCTCCCATCCAAGTATTGGTGGGGCTCGAACATGCTTCGCTCCAGGTGAATGACCTCTTCTTAAGTGCATGTGATATGGTAGAGCAAGAAAGTAAGAGAAACTCAAGGCAAGTGAAATGTTGCTTTTGTGAGCCAATACACCTGTCAGACAAAAGTTCAACAGCCATATTGATAGCTCTAGAATGGCAGTTGGGTTTTTGTGTTCTGTTTATTTGTATTTTTTGAACCCGCTATGTTTACCTCTTCCTTGTACAGTGGATCCTCGGTTCATGACCATAATTCGTTCCAAAACTCTGGTTGTAAACCTATTTGGTTGTGAACCGAAGCAATTTCCCCCATAGGATTGTATGTAAATACAATTAATCCGTTCCAGACCATACAAACTGTATGTAAATATATAATTTTTTTTTTGTTTTTAAGCACAAATATAGTTAATTATATCATAGAATGCGCAGCATAATAGTGAACTAAATGTAAACACATTGAATAACACTGAGAAAACCTTGAACAACTGAGAAAACTAACACTGCAATAGTTCGCGCTATAGCGCTAAGAACCGCTCGCTAAAAACACTTTTTTTTAATGAGTTTTAAGCACAGGAAAAAAAACGGACATTTGAAAAATCCGTAATTTAATAAACCACCAAGAAAAGTAATATTGCAACAATACACGCTATGAACCGATCGCTGTAAACAGAAATGAAAACAAAAACAAGCCCAGTGCATTCTTTAACTGCCTTCTCTACCTTATGCATCCAGCTCTCTCTCTCTCGCACGCGCCTCTGTGTATGTGTGTGTGTGTGTATCTCTTGCGGGTCTGTGTGTGTCTCTCTCGCGCGCGCCTCTGTGTGTGTGTGTGTCTCTCTCGTGCGCCTGTGTGTGTGTGTGTGTCTCTCTCGTGCGCCTGTGTGTGTGTATGTCTTTCTCGTGGGTCTGTGTGTGTCTCTCTCGCGCGCGCCTCTGTGTGTATGTGTGTGTGTCTCTCTCGCGCGCGCCTGTGTGTGTGTGTATCTCTCTCTCATGCACCTGTGTGTGTGTGTGTGTGTCGCACTCTCTCTCGCTCTCTCACTGCACAGGAAATGCACAGGGAGAGACTGAACACGTACAAACCGAAAGGGAAACTGACTTGTTTGTATACCAAGTGTGTGGTCGTGAACAGGCAAAAGTTTGGCAAACTTTTTGGTCGTAAACCGATTTGTATGTGTACCAAGACGTTCGTAAACCGAGGTTCCACTGTATGCCAAATATATCTGAAACATAAAAGAGCATTTATCTTCCTACGAATCAATGGGAAAAAAGAATAAAACACATCAAACACAAGTAACTGAATATAACATTTTACTTAAAATGCCAGAATAATTCCAAAAATGTAAAAAGAAATGAAATGGACATGTAGATCTTTAGGGAGGATACAATGTGGGCAACTACAGTACCTCTTTCACCATTGGGCCTATCAAAAAAGAGAGAGTTGCGTTCGTATCCCCATATATTAAGTGGTGTCGACAAACACCTTTGGGTGCTCAGTATGGTGACACAAATAATTCAAGACAGGCTACCTGGAATTCTACTTTCTGGGTGAAGGACAGGGTGCTCTGGAAATGGATTTGTCCTCACAAAGGGCCCTGAGCATAGAAAAAAAGAAATCTCACACTAGCCAAGTGAACAGGAGAGCCAAGTGAGCAAGCAGCTCATTTACTCAAACTGAATTGCAAACCTGCCATTCAGCGTCAAGTATCCATATTCTAATAAGTCCTCAATCTGTAATTAGAAACATATTACTATGTAATTTGCTGGTCCTCCCAGCTACTTTGGTCACGTCTTTTGTTTTCTGTGGAACGCCAATATGACCTACTGAAGTGATCAGACTATCATTCTGTATGAATGTAGAATACTGTGTGATCTACAAGTGTTGGTCCCTAGTTGTCACCATCAATGATTTCAGACTCTTTCTTGCTATCCTCAGCAGACATTTTAATGGATGTGATTTCAGCCTCCACGGTTTCTACACGCCTCATTAGGGAGCACCAGTCTGTTTATAAGACTTGTGTTAAGCAGCACACTTTATATTGGGTTAATCCAGCTGCAAATAGCAGATCCCAAATAGTCAGCAACTCAGAAGCTTCAATAATTAATATTAGCACACATCTGTTTGGCAATACATGTGCAGGAAGAATTTCAATTAACTTTATTACTGCCACCCAGGCATCCTTTGTTTTTTGTCTGTGTAAAACCTTGAGTTACAGTGAAAATCTAGAAAGAAAAATTAACTTCTAATTAACATTTGCATCTGCTCTCTTTCAACAAAGACCAGCTGTGTAAGGCCTCAGTGTATCCCCCTTCAGCATTTATTTAATTGCCTTTCTCTCCTTCTTTCTTCTCTCCTCTTGACAGAGGCCATTAACATCCAGCCTATAAAGTCATTGTGCCTGGAGAGTTAAGAGCAGAGAGAATAACAAGAGCGTTTTGGGTCCAGGCTAGCCTTGGTAAAACAAGATCAATGGCGTTTTATGGCCAGCTGCTGTTTTGACCAAACGTTAAACTGACAGTCACGATCATAATGATCCTTCTGTAGACGGAGAGTCAAAATTTAGTCTAAGCAAGACAGAGTATTTTTTGAAAGGGCAAACAAAGTGAATAATCAAAGTCAGTAGTGTTGTGTGTTTTGGTGGAGTTTACATATTTGATTTTTTCACTTTTTTTTTTTTGTATTTTGGTCAATTGAGAATTTACTAAAATTTTATCACTAAAACTTTCCTTGACCGCAATCATTTTGCTGCTAGTAAAAACTGCCATTGCTATTCAGTGAGGACGTGCTACTTTTAACGCACCGCTGGTGCAGAACATAATGGTACACTAGTGGCTTTGTCCAACTTTGTTAAAGGAAACGTTCAGTATTTTGAATTTGTCACGTGAAATTATGCTCTAAAGTGAAGCATTTTTTAATAAATTTTAAAATTGTATTTTAAAATGGAGGTGATGGGGCATAAAAACAAAAGCCTTCAAATTTAACAAATATGTCCATTTTTCAAGTGAAGGGTGTCATCAGGTATTGATCCATGTCTTACATATGTACATATATTGTATAACAGAGTATCAATGTCATTTTTGTATGGGGGGAAAAAGTAAAAAGCAAGCCAATGTTGTAAGATTCCGTCATTTTAAAAGAACACTGGTTATGTGATTCACCTCGCTAATAGTCTACCTTCATGGCAAACTTTCAGCCCAAAGAGCTTTGCGTCACTTCAAAAAGTCAACTCCCAGCATTGTTATTGACACTATTGGCTATTGACACCTACTGTGGATGTGAATTGCTGTCTCTGTCCTGTAGACAAGAAGACAGTAATCACTGAAAAAGTCACGCAATAATTCACAGTCTTTCACTACATCTGAGAAAAATAACTAAAAGGCTGAAGTTGCTGGAAATCATAACTCGGTACTACCTCGTCATATTATGGGCTTGAGTAAATGACTACCAGGAAGAAGGGCTGAAACTTACTATTTACATTTACTCACTCAAATATATTGTGCTCAGTTTTTTATTACCAAATCCTCAGCAAGAAGAACTTACTGAACGCTATAAATTCCAATAACTGGTTTCTGGCATTTCAGCTTGTTTTATTGTGGGTTGGCTTTATCACATACAGTAAGTGACATTATTCATTTTTTCATTATTTATTTATCTATCATGTGTGTGCTTGACACACTACAGAAAGTGTATTGATTGTATCGATGTGCAAGTGGCCTTCAAAAAGCTCAGGGTTTAAAAAATGCAATGAGCTATAATCAGCTTAGTCCAGATTTTTTTTGTTAGGTTTATAAAGTAAGTGAAATCTTTATGTGCATGCTTCACTAATACGCACCACTCTGTGACTCGGTGTGAACCTCACAGGTCAGGTCAGGTTGGGGAGCATGCACTGGTACAGCACCCAACAAATGACAAAAAAGCTCGGGATCCTGGTTGGCAACCCCCCAGGCAGACATGCGGTCCAGTCCCCCCCCAACCCCCCGAAATAACCATCTATCACACAAAATAAAAAATAATACGATTTGAGCATGCATTTGACACCAGTGCTTTTATACTTTCTGAATCACAGAGGATGTGTACTTAAATCCCAATCCCTCTCCCACTTGGACAGAGGCAGTAGTGCTGTAAGAATTATATTTCTGGACTTCTCTAGTGCCTTCAACACCATCCAACCTCTGCTCCTTAGGGACAGGCTGACAGAGATGGGAGTAGATTCATACCTGGTGGCATGGATCGTGGACTGTCTTACAGACAGACCTCAGTATGTGTGTCTCGGGAACTGCAGGTCTGATATTGTGGTCAGCAACACAGGAGCGCCACAGGGGACTGTACTTTCTCCGGTCCTGTTCAGCCTATGTACATCGGACTTCAAATACAACTCTGAGTCCTGCCACGTGCAAAAGTTTGCAGACGACACTGCTATCATGGGCTGCATCAGGAGTGGACAGGAGGAGGAGTATAGGAACCTAATAAAGGACTTTGTTAAATGGTGTGACTCAAACCACTTACACCTGAACACCAGCAAAACCAAGGAGCTGGTGGTGGATTTTAGGAGGACCAGGCCCCTCATGGACCCCGTGATCATCAGAGGTGACTGTGTGCAGAGGGTGCATACCTATAAATAACTGAAAGTGCAGCTGGATGATAAATTAGACTGGACTTCCAATACTGATGCTCTGTGTAAGAAAGGACAGAGCCGACTATACTTCCTTAGAAGGCTGGCGTCCTTCAACATCTGCAATAAGATGCTGCAGATGTTCTACCAGACGGTTGTGGCGAGTGCCCTCTTCTATGCGGTGGTGTGCTGGGGAGGCAGCATAAAAAAGAAGGACACCTCACGCCCAGACAAACTGGTGAGGAAGGCAGGCTCTATTGTAGACACGGAGCTGGACAGTTTGACATCCGTGGCAGAGTAACAGGCGCTGAGCAGGCTCCTGTCAATCATGGAGAATCCACTGCATCCACTGAACAGTGTCATCTCCAGACAGAGGAACAGCTTCAGCGACAGACTGCTGTCACTGTCCTGCTCCACTGACAGACTGAGGAGATCATTCCTCCCCCACACTATGCGACTCTTCAATTCCACCCAGGGGTGTAAACGTTAACATTATACAAAGTTATTGTCTGTCTGTTATACCTTCATTTTTATCACTCTTTAATTTAATATTGTTTATTTTTATCAGTATGCTGCTGCTGGAGTATGTGAATTTCCCCTTGGGATTAATAACATATCTATCTATCTATCTATCTATCTATCTATCTATCTATCTATCTAT
>JANRMT010062792.1:19236306-19285996 GCA_026402145.1 Polypterus bichir lapradei
TATCTATCTATCTATCTATCTATCTATCTATCTATCTATCTATCTATCTATCTATCTATCTATCTATCTAAATCAGATAATTTCAGGACAGATCTGTTGCCATCAGGTATTTGGTAAACTTTTGTGCAGAACATCATTTGTTACAAGCCATGGCAGTACATAACCATCGAAGAAACAGAACAACAGAGAAAGTAGTATAATATGTAGCATGAATCATACTATCTGTGGAGTAGATCAGCGAAGAGGAAATATATCCTTACATCAAGAAAATAGTGCGATGAATCTGCAATAAAATGTATCTCTTGCAGTTTTCTTTTGTTGTCACACGCTTGCCTCAGAAATGCAGAAGGCACATTTTCTAAAATTGAAACCTTTGCTGCTTCAATTTGGACATTTCAACAAGTTTTAAAGCTTTTGGTTTCATTCCTGGACCCACATTTGCACCTTTATTTTAAACAAAAGAACAGGCTTGTTTAATTTATAAAAAAAGGTTTCACTTTAGAATAAAAAATAAAGAGGCAAATTAATTAATGTCTTAAATGTAAAGAAGTAAATACAGCTTGACAAATACCAAACTTATCTTCTTAATATGCTACCATGGCTGTTCGTTTGTCTGTCCAGGATTTTAAATCACCTGTAGCTCGCAAACCGTTTCACCTATTGACTTGAAATTTGGTACACATATACTGCGTGACGTCTACTTACTGCTTTCGGGGTGATGATTTTTATTATTCTTTTTTTTTTATTTTATTTTATTGTAGAATCAATTCTCGGCAGCGCAGAAGTATGGGCGCCGTTCTCATTCCCTACCACCTTCGCTAATCATTCTTGAGGCAGATTGAAGACTTAAGTGCCAGCTTAAATTGCAACACAAACACTAACTTAATCAG
The DNA here is from genome assembly GCA_026402145.1 of Polypterus bichir lapradei. NCBI lineage: Eukaryota > Metazoa > Chordata > Cladistia > Polypteriformes > Polypteridae > Polypterus > Polypterus bichir. The sequence continues at coordinate 19,237,197 of JANRMT010062792.1, forward strand.
TTTTAACGTGAAAAGATGCCGACTAAAGAACAGAAGCAGTGGGCCGCTAGGGTGGAGAAAAGAAGAGCTGCACTGGAAGCAGCAAGCGCATCAACCTCTGAGCAAACAAATGCTAAACGTACAGAAAAAGAGGATGAGAACTATTAATGCTTAAGTCAAGTGTATTCACTGCATGTTATCATGCAGTACGCTGTTACTGGTCTTCTCATATAATACGCTACCGTGGCTGTCCATTTGTCTGTCCAGGATTTTAAATCACCTGTAGCTTGCGAACCGTTTGAGCTATTGACCTGATATTTGGTACACATACACAGTCATATGAAAAAGTTTGGGAACCCCTCTTAATTATTTGGATTTTTGTTTATCATTGGCTGAGCTTTCAAAGTAGCAACTTCCTTTTAATATGCAACATGTCTTATGGAAACAGTAGCATTTCAGCAGTGACATTAAGTTTATTGCATTAACAGAAAATATGCAATATGCATCATAACAAAATTAGACAGGTGCATAAATTTGGGCACCCCAACAGAGATATTACATCAATACTTAGTTGAGCCTCCTTTTACAAATATAACAGCCTCTAGACACCTCCTATAGCCTTTGAGGAGTGTCTGGATTCTGGACAGAGGTATGTTTGACCATTCTTCCATACAAAATCTCTCCAGTTCAGTTAAATTTGATGGCTGCCTAGCATGGAGAGCCTGCTTCAAATCATCCCATAGATTTTTGATGGTATTCAAGTCAGGGGACTGTGACGGCCATTCCAGAACATTGTACTTCTCCTCTGCATGAATGCCTTTGTAGATTTCGAATTGTGTTTTGGGTCATTATATGGTTGGAATATCCCACCCCTGTGTAACTTCAACATTGTGACTGATGCTTGTACATTATCCTGAAGAATGTGTTGATATTGGGTTGAATTCATCCAACACTCAACTTTAACAAGGGCCCCAGTCCCTGATCTAGCCACAGAGCCCCACAGCATGATGGAACCTCCACCAAATTTGACAGTAGGTAGCATGTGTTTTTCTTGGAATGTGGTGTTCTTCTTCCGCCATGTAAAGCACCTTTTGTTATGACCAAATAACTCATTTTTTGACTGATCAGTCCAAAGCTCTTTGTTCCAAAATTAATCTGGCTTGTTTAAAAGAGCATTTGTATACAACAAGCGACTCTGTTTATGGCGTGAGTGCAGAAAGGGCTTCTTTCTCATCACCCTGCCATACAGATGTTCTTTGTGCAAATCGCACTGAATTGTAGAACAATGTACAGATACACCATCTGCAGCAAGATGTTCTTGCAGGTCTTTGGAGGTGATCTGTGGGTTGTCTGTAACCATTCTCACAATCCTGTGCATAAGCCGCTCCTGTATTTTTCTTGGCCTGCCAGACCTGGGTTTAACAGCAACTGTGCCTGTGGCCTTCCATTTCCTGATTCCATTCCTTACAGTTGAAACTGACAGTTTAAACCTCTGAGCTTTTTGTAGCCTTTCCCTAAACCAGGATACTGAACAATCTTTGTCTTCAGATCTTCTGAGAGTTGTTTTGAGGATCCCATGCTGTCACTTTTCAGAGGAGAGTCAAAGGGAAGCACAACTTGCAATTGACCACCTTAAATACCTTTTGTTATGATTGGACACACCTGTCTATGAAGTTAAAGGCTTAATGAGCTAATCCAACCAATTTGGTGTTGCAAGTAATCAGTATTGAGCAGTTACATGCATTAAATCAGCAAAATTACAAGGGTACCCAAATTTTTGCACAAAGAGTTTTTCATTTGATTTAATTTTATACAATTTTATACAACTAAATACTGCTTCACTAAAAATCTTTGTTTGGAAAACACCCCAGTACTCAGATGTTCCTATGAAATGAAAGATATACATACCACTGTTATCTTTTTTGTTGAAAGTAGAGTACATTATTATGCAGGCTGAGAAGGGTTCCCAAACTTTTTCATATGACTGTACTACATGACCTCTACTGTCCGCTTTCGGGGAGATGATTTTTATTACTCTTTTCATTTTTAATTTATTTTATTGCAGAGTCAACTCTCTGCAGCGGGCAGCAGGGCCACCTTCCACCACCTTTGCCATCACTTCAATCTGCTTCAAGAATGATTTAAGATATGAAGAGGTAGAGGAACACTTAAGTGCCAGCTTAAGTGAAAGATTAAGAAAAACGTGCTAACTAATTGAAACACAAAAAATGACTAAATCACTTTTAACACAAAAAGATGCCGATGGAAGAAGAGAAGCGGTTCACTAGAGTTGAGAAATTGAGCTGCTCAGGAAGCAAAAAGCGCATCAACCTATGAGCAAATGAATGCTAAACGTACAGAGAAAGAGTATAAAAACTATGAATGCTCAAGTCAAGTGTATTCACTGCATGTTATCGTGCAGTCCGCCATTACTGGTATTGTGATAATTCCTAAATATCTTTTCGCAAGGGAGCTTTAAAACGATCTTTTGCAGTCAGACATTTTGTTTGTATATTTGACTTTTTCTCTGGGTAATGCATTAGGCTCATTTGTTTTGGTTATTTGGATTATTTTGGTTTTGACTATGGTCTGCTTCTGGTTTACGCTTACTCAGTGCACATAGTTTATTGTTTTTCTCTCTCCATGTTTTGTCCTTCAGCCTATGCCACAAGTAAGGGTTTCTCCGCTCCAATATGGTATTTTCATTTCCCAGATGTTTATCTTTAAAAACTGCCTGAGTCCATTGCTCAGTCTGAGCAAGATTATAACAAGTCAAGTCAAGTTGGGGAGCATGCACTGGTAGAACTCGGGATCCTGGTTGGCAACACCCCAGGCAAACACGCGGTCCAGTCCCCCTCCGGAAATGACCCTCTATCTGCCACAGCCAGATGTTATGTGGGTGACCCTTTGGCCTGGTCCAGCCACTCAGGTCCCCAACAATGAGGATCTTATGAGCCGGATCACCCTCCGGGAAATGCGCCACATGACCGTAGTGCCGTAACTGACGCTCCCTCACAATGCAGGTAATGTGCCTCATTCGGGATTCCATGAGCAACCACTCATTCGACACAAAGTCAAATAAACAGTACCCAAGGATTTTCTGGAGAGACACAGCACCAAAGGAGTCCAGTCTTCGTCTCAGGTCACTGGATAGTGTCTATGTCTCACAACCATATAGCAGACAGGAAGCACCAGGACTCTAAAGACATGGACCTTCGTCGTTTTGCATAGATATCAAGAGTGTCACACACCCCTTTCCAGTGACCTCATGACGCCCCATGCTCTCCCAATCCGTCTACTGACTTCATAGGAAGAGTCACCATGAATGTCACTGCTGAGGTAAGTAAACCTCTCAACAAGGTCAACACACTCTCCGCAAACAGACACACTGCTGATGGCAGTGCCCAAGAGGTCATTAAAGGCCTGGACCTTGGTTTTTATCCAGGACACTCGCAAGCCCAGACACTCAGACTCCTCGCTCAGTCTCTGAAGCGCCCCGATCACAGCCTCCATTGACTCCGTGAAGATCACAGCACCGTCAGCAAAGTCAAGATCCGTGAATCTTTCTTCACCAACAGATGCCCCACAGCCGCTGGACCCCATGACATTGCCCAACACCAAGTCCATACAAGCATTGAACAGAGTAGGAGCAAGAACACACCCCTGACGAACCCCAGAATCAACTGGGAAAAACGCAGAGATCCTGTCTCAACTCAGCACAGCATTCACAGTACCAGTGTACAGGCCGGTCATGATATCCAGCAACCTCGAGGGGATCCCGCGAACCCTCAGGATGTTCCACAGAGCAGCTCGATCAACTGAGTCGAACGTCCTACAAAAATTGACAAAGGCTGCAAAGAAACTCTACCGATATTTGCGTTTGCGCTCCATGAGAACTCTTAGTGGCAGGATGTGGTCAATGGTAGACTTCTTAGGCATAAAACCAGACTGTTCCAGTCACTGGTAGGTGAGCAAGTGATCACGGATCCTATTGAGGACGATCCTAGCAAGGACCTTACCCGGCACCGAGAGCAGTGTTATCCCCCTGTACTTGCTGCAATCCAGGTGATCACCCTTCCCTTTCCAGACAGGGACGACAAGTCCCATATTCCAGCCAGTTGGGATAATGCCAGTCTCCCAAATGGAAGCAAAGATTGCATGCAATGCCGAGGACAGCCTTACCACCAGCCTGGAGAAGTGCACCCCGGATACCACAGATCCCTGCAGCCTTTCCCCCCCTCAGCTCGTTCACCACCTGTGCAATCTCAGTGAGACTGGGTGGATCACAGCTAGTTGGAGGATCAGCCTCAAGAACCGTGGACCCAGAGATATCCAACGTCCTAGCTGGAGGATCGGCTTTGGACAACTGCTCAAAGTAGCCAATCCAGCGGGTCACAACTGTAGTGTCATCCGTAAGGACTGTTCCATCAGCCGACCAGACTGTGACTTTCCAAGGAACAGATTATAACAGGTAAGATATATAAACCAAAAAACAAAATGGTAAAAGCAAAACAACCACAGAAATCAAAATCAAACAAAAGCAAAGTTCAGGGTTCTTAGGTTCTTTTTAGGCTAACAAATAGTCTGATACAGCCTTGAGAGCCTTTCCTTTATTAAATAAAGTTTATATAGTGGCAACATGGCAGTGTGTGCTAATAAAAGATTCAGTCTAAATTGGATTACCATAATTATAGTTGAATAATTTGAGCATTATAAAAGCTGTGTGTGTTTTCTAATACACACTGACTCTCCAAACATTCCTCATATCATCCCAGAGGTTTCAAAATTTAGTTAATAAATATGTTTTTGTAGATCAGCATTGATTTCCACAGTGTTTGTCTATCACCTGTTTTGTTTTTTTTCCTTACCTGATTTTGATTTATTCTTAGTTTTTTTTACTAAAATGTACTTTTGCTTTGGCTTTTTGTTCATTCCATCAACATTAATTTTTTCAAATTAGTAAATTGACATAATTTATGAAGCTGTAACAACTTATATTTCCAAAACTTTGCAATCATTCAATTCGGAATGTTCACAAATGATCTACTGTCCTTCTGTCAGATGTTTTGCCTGACTAAGGGCACTGCATGGTGTGTTTGTGTTTTTTACATATTTATTTATTGATGGTTCAGCACTACATTGTTCTCTCGATCCAATATGACTGCTGAATACTGACAAGGTAACCACTATCATACAAGGTCAGCCATTTTCCTTTAATGTATATAGTAAGCCTGCGCAATATAAGATCTTTAGATCATTTTTGATCTTTTTTTTTTTATAACTCAGTTAATTGTAATGCTGAAGCACTCTTTAAATCTTTGCATTTTTTGAGCATTTTAGTACGTTTTATTTTATGTGTTCTCATTTGTTTGTTTGTTTATGGCTTCAACACTCTTTTCTCTTTTGTTTGCTCTTTAGGAGCTTTGCATTTAGGCAGACACACACACACCTCTCAACTCAGCTTTAACACTGCAAGATAGCTGATATTGTATCATTATTTCCCCAGGCTATGCGAATGCTTCTTTATGTTCTGATCATTTTTGATGTCAGTTTCTTGAAAGAGCCATTTCTGTAACTCAAGGAGCAGTCTTTTAAGTCACACATTTACTTATTTTGCTGACAGCTTTATCCTAGGTGACATTTATTATACAATTAGTTACATTTGTTTTGGTTTTCCAATTGGAGCAAAGGCAGATCATGTTTGACATGTTGGACCTCAGAGTTTGAAGTCCAAAGCCTTAACCACTACACCAGCAGTTCTCAAACTTTCGTATTTCGCGCCCCCTTTTTCTAAATGGAATAATTCTGCGACCCCTGCATAATATAAGATAGATGAGAATAACCCATGATAAAAGGTATGATACTTGTGCGGTATCGCAGTGTCCTATCATTTTTACTTCCATAAGATTTGCATGTGTTCGGCTAACTTCAATGACATATTTGCATTTTTTTTTTAAGTGCTTTAATAACTGTTAAAATGCCTTGTTTGGTTTTTGGTAGTAATTCTAATCCCAAAAACAAAGAATAAATTATTTATTCTAATTTAATTATTTTTTTATGTAAAGAAATGATTAAATGTTTTAATTTTTAAAAATCTCGTAAACGAGGACACTGATGAAGTCAATCTGCATGAGACGAACGTATTTTCGTCCGACAAATATTATAGCGCTGTTAGTTATATCATGAAAATAACCCAATACACAGTAAATTATGTAACTCAATTTAGCAATTTTGGCCATGCTGCCAATGTGGTGCAGTCGCGTCGCATTATCACCTGATCTACTGTTATCCGAATGTTCGCGACAGATACCAATACGTCTCGAACTTTCAGGATTGAAAATACACGGCTATAAAAGCAGCAGCAGCGGTGCTGCTCATCATAGAACAAACTTCAAATAGAAAAGGAGCTCAGAGTGTCTAAATAAATGTTTCATTTTAATTTTAGTTATAATGCATTCGTTGTGATTATATGCTTGCAAATTTAAATTTGAAATAAAAATGTAAAAAATTAATTTTGATGACCCCCACAATTTTGGCGCGCCCCACAGTTTGAGAACCGCTGCACTACACCACACTGTATACATTTCATAATCAGAGTGAAGATAATTAAGCCAGCATGTCATTATTCAGATTTTCACATTTTAAAATCACTTTTTCTGATGTTTATTGTCATTTGGGGCCACAAATCTTTGACTTGTTTTTTCACTTTGATTTCTGATTATCCCTTTAGGTTAGGCTCTTAAATACTACTGTGTCTTTCTGGCTTCTTGATCCTGGCATGCTTTAACAATCTAAGTTTGGCTTGATCTCTTGCGGCTTCATTAACAAAGCTTGCATATGCACAAAAAGAGGCTTGAAATGTGCGTATGTAAACATCAGGATTTATAAAAGAAAACTTGACAGGGTAAGACGTGTATATTGATTGGAAATCTAATCCATGCATACTCAACATTTCAGACAAGCTGGGAAATTACGACACTCTTGATCAAACACATAAATGCAGCCAAACCAGCTAAATGTGGCTCGTACGCATAGTAATTCATATTACCGAGCTGTTATTGTTATATGCATTGATGTGACAAACATATTATGTGTCAAAAATGAAAAATAAGATGCATGGACTGTATTGTAGTTCACTTTAAAGAGGGCCAATGCTACATATTTAAACCTGAAGAACTTTTTTGTTTTATCGTCTGTTTATATCAGCTACATGTTGTCACTTCTCAGAGAACTGGCCTACAGGTCATGAATATCTCTGTCAAGCTTCTCTCCATCATGCATGCTGTGCTGGTAGCCATTAACCAGCAGGTGAGGATATGGTGTGGGTGCGCATACATAAAACATAACATGTTTCTTCCTACATAAATAGGCAATTTGCAGCACTGTTCGGTTCTCCTAGCATAATTGCAGCACCATACTACGCTGGTATTGCAATGAGGGCACCTAGTGAGACTGAAGCTGCTTTTGTTAACTATAAGCAGTTACACTCCATTAATGAACAAGTTACCCAAAATGTTTTCTGGCAAACATCATGTCCGTGTGGCCTGGGTCAACCCATGATTCATTTATTTTTAGACAAAGTAGCTCTGATGGATGTGATGGTGCTGTTTGTGGTGGCTGGCATGTTGGTAACATAACCCTTAGTGTTTCATATGGCTTGTACTATTCATTATAGCAGCAATCACATCATTACATGTGCAAGGTTATAGTGCCTGCCCTCTCAGATGCTGGCACCTTATGCCTTTCCCAGACTCTCAGAGCGCAGAGGAGAGGCATAATTAAGCCATGCACGATCTTGCACTTTCCAGATACTCTTGAATGCAGGTGGCAGGGTCTCGATGCATGAGGAGGGAGATGCTCCACCAGCCAATGAACTCCTGCAGCTTTGTGATTGAATATGTATGAGGCTTATTTGCATGCCATATATAGTATATGGATGTTTGATGATGGCATTCAGGGCACGTTCGTGTAAGCATATGTACAAGGTGAAAGGGTAAATTGCAGAGAAAGGTTGTATATGCCAAGGTTTTATAAATCTGTTTTTTCTGGTGTACACGTTTTTCTGTTTTTATGGTGTGTGCATACATATTTTCACGCTTGAATCCATGCAATGTTTTATAAATGAGGACCCTGGTCCTGTGTTATTTTTCTACTGTCCCACCTCTTCTTTTGTAATGGCAAAGCAGTTCCCTGAATTCCATTTCTGAATCATTAATAAAATATTGGCAAGCCATTGCAATGAATTGTGTGTTTCAACATTTTGTTTATTTTTATTTTTTTAGTTTTGCTTTTTTAGTGATTGCTTACCATGACATCTTCCATAATAAAGCAGAAAAATATGGGGTAGTGTTACAAATTTGAAAATATGATTTTTCTTCTTCTTATGTATTATTCATTTCTCAACAGTGTACAGTATATGCAGGAATCTTAAAGAGAAACCCAATAAACAAAGGATGCATATTGTATGTCGCAGTATGTAATGTACTACAATGTGGTATTTAGACAAAGAAAGTTCTTTAGGCAAGATTTTGGCAGAAAATATTAATGTAGAGTAGAATAATGATTATGTCTTGTTGAGAACACTCAAGCTTACTTTAAATTTGAACATCTTGCAAAGAGTACATTTTTACATAAGTCAGTTACTCATTTGCAGCTAACAGATGGGTTTTTAAATAATGCTGCATTAATGAAATTTTGGCATAAATACAAACAATTCATCACCAAAAAATCATTGATGAAATGTGTGTGTCATAATGCTAATAGACAGAAAAACATTACCAAAAATCTAAACCCCCACAATAACGATTTTTATTCTAAGAAAAATGTCATCATTAAATGACAAAAATATACTAGAAACATTAAAATAACATACAAGGGTGTTGAAAGACCAATGTGTACTGGTAAACATTTGGTGATTTTCTTGTGCTTGAACTTCAATATTTTCAAAGAGGGCTACAACTTAAATCCTCAGGATTACATGATAAGCGAGTAGGCAGGCCCTGCTCATACAGTAGATGATAATATTAAAGAAAGGAACAAATGTCTCCTCACTCTGAAGGATTTAGTCAGATGTTGCCAGATCTATCTTAAGAGTTAGTAGGCAGGTGTGTTGCAATGTTATCAAAATACATTGAAAAAAATGACTTTTTCTCAAGAAAACAACTAAAAGAAATACGTATATTAGAAAACAATCTAACGTCAATGTTATTTCTTGTTTCTCTGAGACGTTGAAAACTCCATGCAAGTTTCTGATTTGGACTTAATCAACACAATATATAACATTACCACTCCCTCCCTTTTCACACTGTTAGACTGAAGAGATGACTGAATGCTTCTAAATTATTTTTCCTTTCCTTCTCTAACAAAGGGATATGGTATCCTGTGATACTGCTTACATTTTAGTTACATCAGACATTTAAATCTTTTTGTACCAAAGCAGCATCAACTCTAAATCACAGTTTTGCTTTTTAGTTTTAACATTAGACATGCTACTTTTGGAATTTTGATGTACTTCCAGGTACGGTGGGAGCCTGATGAAGCAAGGCTCTGCAGTCCCTGTAGCACCTTCTGGTGGCACCCCTGGAAACCAACAGGGCGAAGCCACCAAACTCAGCGTGCCCTATGGAAATCTGTGGCACTGCAGCACTCCAAAGAGTGTGGCGCCTTCTCCCCCAGTCCTTCCATATAGCAGTCATCCTGGCCAGATAAGGGTGCCAGCCATCTGCCATAATATGAATATGAATATATTTTTTTAGAAAACGGACAATTCTTTGACATATTTTAGCTTACTGGTGGTATAAAAAGCTTATTATAACCCATATAGTGACTTGGAAAGGAAAAAGATGGTGCAACAAGTAGTGAAGACTAAACGATGAAAAGATCACAAGGCTAGCTAAAAGGATAATCGAGAAAACTGGAATTGCTCAAAACCAGGAAGTCCAAAAGCATAGAGAACAAAACGTGAAACAAAAGTCAAAAAATGCAAAAAAGCAAAAAAAAAAATCCTATATAAATTTCCGGCGCTTTCACTTCTACCACTTTCTTTTATGTGGAATTGCTCCCTGGACACTTTTTGTATCAGTATACTGCTGCTGGATTATGAGAATTTCCCCTTGTGATTAATAAAGTATCTATCTATCTATCTATCTAAATAAAATCATTGAATTGCCAAGCAAAAAGCTTGGATCCTGAGGACCATGCACCACAAACTTTTACATTTTACAGCAATGAGACCCCTCAACTTTGAATCATCTTTATAACAATATTGAGTACACTGGTGCTGTCTCCTGTGAACACCAATCCCCTTTATCCTTTGCTACTATAATCGATTACTGAACAAGCCATCTAGTATATTAATGTGAGATTAAATTTACAGTATATTCATGAAACCGCACAGAATCTGTAAATACTGTATAAAGGTGTAGCGTTCATGGCCCCAACCTGGCAAGTAGTAACATAATTATGAAATTCCAATCATACACAAAAGAACACATTCTCAGCTCACAAGAGCAGAGAAACCAATAGTTATCATAGAGGTAGTGTAGCTGACAGACAAGACGCTAGCTTTTCAGCCAGAAATGGCAAAAAGGTCAACATATGAAAAAAACATAAATATTTGCTTTCTTGCCTTAACCCATTATACAGATATTCCTAGGTGACACTGGGTACTTTCAAGAGTATAAATAATATATATATATATATATATATATATATATATATATATATACAGTAGAGCGGCATGGTGGTGCAGTGGGTAGCGCTGCTGCCTTGCAGTTAAGAGACCTGGGTTTGCTTCCCGGGTCCCCCCTGTGTGGAGTTTGCATGTTCTCCTTGTGTCTGTGTGGGTTTCCTCCATGTACTCTGGTTTCTTCCCACAGTCCAAAGACATCCAGGTTAGGCGCATTGGCGATCCTAAATTGTCCCTAGTGTGTGCTTGGTGTATGTGCCCTGCAGTGGGCTGGCACCATGCCTGGGGTTTGTTTCCTGCCTTGTGCCCTTTGTTGGCTGGGATTGGCTCCAGCAGACCCCCTGTGACCCTGTAGTTAAGATATAACGGGTTGGATAATGGGTGGATGGATATATACAGCATATATATATATATAAAAAGGCAATTGCAAGATTTTCATAATATATAAGTCAGCGTCGGAATATATAAAGTCATTCCTGAATACATAAAGTCAATGTCGGAATATATAAAGTCAAAACTTGAATATATAAAGTCGGCGTCGGAATATATAAAGTCATTCCTGAATATATAAATTTAAAGTCAGATAATATTGATATTGATTGAAATGACTCAGGCACATTTTTAGTAAACTCAATGAGTTCCTACTACAACATAATGAGCTAAGTTAACAAAAACATCTTCAGAAAAATATATAAAAAAAAACACTGTTCAGTTAATTCATTCAAAATGATGTATGTGCCTGGCATTTTGAACACTATATTTATTTATTCTTTTTGTATGGGCGCATTTTTGGACGAACCTCACAAGCCCGATTGACTCTGAGTGGCTTCTGTCGAAGTTTATCTTTCATTAGTATGAGTTAAATGACAAGCACGGAAATTAGAGAATATTTGATGGAACAGACCATTTTATTTGTGAATTGTCCTAATTTTATATATTCCAACACTGACTTTATATATTCAAAACTGACTTTATACATTACGACGCTGACTTTATATAATCAGGCTTTGGTGTTATATATTCAGAACACTGACTTTATATATTCCAAAAATCATTATATTTGCCTATTTGGCACCCCATATATACAGTATAATATAGAAACTATAATACTGTACCTAACCTGCATGTCTTTGGACTGTGGGAGAAAACCCACACAGACACGGGGAGAACATGCAAACTCCACGCAGGGAGGACCCAGGAAGTGAACCTGGGTCTCCTAACTGCGAGGTAGCAGTGCTACCCACTGCGCCGCCGGACTTTAAAATGTTCTTGTATATTACAGAAATGCTATATGAGTCCTCAAGACTGATCAATATTTTTTCAGGGATAGAAGTAGGTGGGAGGTGAGAAAAATTGAGCAGGTTTTGTTTAGCAAAGTTTCTAATTTGGAGGTAGTTAAAGAAATGTGACGCTGAAAAGTTAAATTTTAAATGTAATTGTTCATATAATGCAAAGACGTTGTCTATGTACAAATCTCTGTGTGATTTAATCCCGTATGTTTTCCAAACATTAAAAAACTGTGTACGTTTGAGAGGGTGGTAAAAGGTGGTTACTTGTGCAGAGGTGCAACAGATAAAAGCTTCTCTATCTTGAAGTAATTCCTGCATTGGTTCCATATTCTGAGTGAATGAAGCACAACTGGGTTGTTAGTACATTGGTGATAACTCATATTTGCTGGGGTACAAGGCAAGGAATATAAAGAAGTACTGTACTGCCAGATTTTATTTCTATTGCAGACCAAGCCTGCATATGTTCATTTATTTGTGTCCATGTCCAGGTTTTTATAGCTTATATATTTGCCATCCTGTAATAAAATTGAAAGTTAGGTAGAGCCACCTTTCGCCTTAGGACTTTTTAGGGTCGCCCTTTGGATATGTGGATGCTTTGAATTCCAAATAAATTAGGTTATGAGTGAATCTAACTTCTTAAAAAATTATTTATTGATGTATATTGAAATGCATTGAAATCGAAAAAGAAGCTTAGGAAGGATATTCATCTTAACAATGTTAATTCTTCCAGCTAAAGTTAGATGAAGGGTAGACCATCTATGTAAGTCTAGCTTAAGTTTTTCCAGGCAGACAGCAAAATTTTTTTGATAAAGAGCTTTATATTTACTTGTGATGTTTACCCCTACGTATTTAAACTGATTTGCGATGATAAAGGTAAGATGTCCAATCTAATATTGTGTGTATAGAGTTTACTGGAAAGAGCACACTTTAATTCAACTTAATTTTGAGACCAGAAATCTTTTGAAATTCTGTAAGTGCTGTTAGGACTGCAGGCACAGTATTTTGTGGGTCTGATATATACAGTACCATATCGTCTGCATACGAGGGGGTAACCCAGAAATAACCAGAACCTGTACCTGGCTTGCAATCTAGACTTAGTTGCGAATTTCACCATTAGGTATAGCATACTTACAGTATTCTGTGGCAGTCTGCCAGGTGGTGTTGCTCTTTATTGTTCATATGGCATTCCGTGTCGGTTTTTCTTGGTGCTTATTAAACGTGCTCTGCGATTACATTTTCTTTTCTCTTAGTGAAACAGCTGCTGGAACTATAGTGATGCTTGAAACTGCTTTTAAAGAGGAAGCTTTAAGTAAAACACAGGTCTATGAGTGGTTTACGTGTTTCAAAAGAGGGGAAATGTCACTTGATCTTGCTCCCGTATGACTTTTTATTGTTCCCACATATGTAAAAAGAGCTCAAAGGTAAGTGTTTTTGTACCATGGAGGAAGTCTAACAAAAATTGCTGCAAGCATTGGACAATGTTCCTCTTCAGCAATTTCAAAAATGTTCCACTAGTGGGAATACCATTGGGACAAGTGCATTCATTCACATGGACAGTATAGTACTTTGAAGGAGACTAAAGTAAGTAAAAATTATTAAAAAAAAAATTTTCAGTTTCTGTTATTTTTGGGTATCCCCTCATATAGTGAAATTTTCTGTTCAAGTCCTTCTGTGATAACCCCCTTTATCTCATAAGCATTTTGAAAGTGAACTGCCAGTGGCTCAATGGCGATTGCAAAAAGTAGTGGTGACAAGGGGCATCCTTGTCTGGTACCACATTCCAGTTTAAAGTAGTCTGAAATAAGGATTTTATTACAAACTGAAGCTTCTGGACTGTTATATAGCAGTTTGATCCATGCACATATGTCTGGGCAAACCTATGTTTCTCCAATGTAGTACAGAGGTAGTTCCATTCAACCATATCAAATGCTTTTTCTGCATCCAACAATAATAATACAGTATATCTGGGTTGTTAGACTTTGTGGGTGAATATATTACATTAAACAGGCGTCGAAGATTAGAAGCTAAGTGTCTACCTTTAATAAATCCAGTTTGAAGGAAGCACTCTCTCAGTCCTTCTAGCTGGGACTTTGGAGAGTATCTTAACATCATTATTCAAAAGTGAGATTGGTTTGTATGATGCACATTGAAATAAGTCCTTATTTTGCTTAAGAAAGACAGTAATTAATGCTTGGAGAAAATTTTGAGGTAGAATTTTATTGTATCTAGCTTCTGCAAATGTTGCTAATAAAAGAGGAACTAATTTAATTGAGATTTATTTATAAAATTTGGCAGGGTAGCCATCAGGGTCTGCTGCTTTCCCACTCTGAAGTGAGTTTATAGCATCTAGTAGTTCTGAGAGTACCAATTCCTCTGCACTGAGGATATCTACAGTAGTTGTGGTATCTGTAATGCATCCAAAAATGCATTAGGTTGTGTCTTGTCTTCTTTAAACTGAGTAGACTTAAATAAGTAAATGTGTGCATTATATTTTCATGTCAATGATGTTGTCTCTATCTGTGTTGATAATTGCTGGGATTGCATTGCGAACTTCCTGCTTGTGGATTTGTTAAGCTAAGATCTTATTAGCCTTTACTCCGTGTTCATAGTAATGATGTTTCTTTAGTTGTCAAGAGGTTGATTTCTGTATGCAGAGCTTGTGTTAACCGATGAAGTGCATCATTTGGACACCTGACATGTTTTTGATCTATTCTGGTAATTTCACTGATTAGCTCTGATACCTTCTTGGTTTCTGATTTATTTTTGTGGGAAAGCTATGAAATAATCTGTCATCTTAAGAAAGCCTTTAGAGTTTCAGAGAGTATTCTTGCAGGGACCTCTGAGGATAAGTTTGTATCTAAAGAAATTGATTTGCTTGGATATAAATTCTGTACAGTTCTCATGTGCTAATGAAAGTGAGTTAAGACACTAGCTGCACGATGAGTATGTGGGGCATAGTGATTTAAACTCCATGATCAAAGGGGCGTGGTCGGAGATAACAATAGCGTCATACTTACAAGATTTAATTGTAGGCAAGAAATTGTTGTCCATAAAGAAATAGTCAGTTCTTGAGTAACAGCGATGTACTGGTGAGTAGAATGAATATTCTCTTGACTTTGGGTTTAGAGATCTCAAGGGGTCTGATAAGTTGTGATTGGTTACAAACTGTTTTTGCAGTGTTAGATGTCATACACCCTATGGCAGGAGACCTATCTAGGTCTGGATTTAAAACAAAATTAAAGTCACTACCCATTATAATTTTATGAGTTTTCACATTGGGAATTGATGCAAATACTTTGTGGATGAAATCCCTATCATCCACATTGCTTGCATAGATATTTATCAAAATCACTTTACAATTAAATAAATTACCCATGATGATCATATATCACAATTCAGGATCAGATACTATATCTGATACTATAAATGAGATTGTTCTAAGTATAAGAATTCCCACACCAGTTACCACACCGTAAAGCTGTAATGGAATATTTGGCCAGTCCAGTCTCTGTGTAGCTGAAACTGATCCTTGCTTAATAAATGGGTCTCCTGTAAAAATACATTTTTAGCATTTAGACCTGTTAGGTGAGAGAATACTCTCTTTTTAATTCATGATTGAGACCTTTAACATTCCAGCTCACAAAGTTAACTGTTTGGTTATGGAGGCACTGCTTCTGAACTTTTGTTGACATTTTGTAGTCTTAATTTAAGATAACATAAGACAGCTTTGACCTTAATTTCCAATTTTTATAAGAGTTATTACATGAAGCCTATTGTTACGTTGGCTCTTACAATTACAAGGATTAAAAGGATACATTAGAAATATCTTGCTCTCTTTCTTTCCCCCCCAGGCCCCCACCCCCCCCCCATTTTGCCTTCCCACGTGATGCAAAATCACACTTCACAAAGTCCCAGTCCTCTGACAAACCTAGAGACATAGCACGTCCAAATAAAAAAAGCCCCCAAGCAGGATTAAAATAGAGATACCTATTGACAGTACATACCAACTATTACAAACATAAAGTATAATGTTAAACAGTCTTGAAAGAGTAAACCCAGGGAATGATGTTAAACAGTAGTCCTGGATAAGCAGAGTATAATAGTAAGTCCTAATACAATAAACCAAGGGTATGTTAAACAGTCTGCTTTGGGGGAAGAAAAAAAAATTACACATACATACATACATGCATATAATTGTAATTAAAATGTAAATAAAAAGTGGCCAAGAAGGTGTCAGAGATGGCTGGGGTGGCGACCCGGCTGGGACACCCAGGAGGACCGGAGGAGGGCTTGCGCCTTCCCCAGACCATTTGGGGGCAACCACCCTGGTACCTTTGGGGGCCACGGGTACAGAGCTTTGAAGCTCCACCCTGTAGGGGCCCGTGGTCACCACCAGGGGGCGCCCCTATGCCTTTGGAACCCTGGACTTCAGCACTTCTGCCACACCCAGAAGTGCTAGGAGAAAGAAGAACAGGGACACCCGGAGTGCTTCCGGGGATGCAGCCAGCACTTCCGCCACACTGGTGCGTATCGGTGGAAGATTGCTGGGAAACACCTGGAGCACATCCGGGTGATTATAAAAGGGGCCGCCTCCCTTCATTCAAGGCTGTAGTCGGGTGAGGAGTGGACTAGAGCTGGAGAAGAGAAGAGAAGAAATAAGGAGGCGGACGCGGACTGAAGCAAGGCATTGGTGCTGTGGCCAGGACTTGGGGACTTGTGGGGTTTGTGGAGCACTGGACTTTGTAAATATGATTAATAAACATGTGTTGGGTGAGTTAAACGTGTTAGCCTGTCTATGTCAGGGCCAGTCACCACAATGGCATCCCAGATGGGACTCTCCGCAGTTATCCCTTCTCTTGGGATATATTTAAGGACATTTCTTTATATTTTGAAGTTTACTCTAGTTTTCCTAATTTTAGGCTTTATTAGACTGAAGCCTGCAAGTAGTTAATTGGGAGTTAGTTGGACTCATCATTTCTCATCTGGGCTGGCAAGTGATGGTACTGTCAAGTCTTTATGGATCACTTGAGGGGCCTCACACCACTTTGGTCAAGTTTTTGACAGAATAACAACATAATCAACCACTCAAAAGTTAAAAACTATCCCCAAGCTAGGCATAATTTAGACTTCATTAATAAAAGATTGGATTTTTTTAAACTTCTTAACTGTACACAATTACAAAAATAACAAAAAACAAAAATCTGAAAATAATAAATGATAAAAATATAAACATATGTTAATAATACTGTAACAATGGTGAAAGTAAGTCCAACATTTATTTTCTTAAATGACAGGTATAAACACATTTTGAAGCAATATTTTAGAGTCTGAAAAATTATAACATCATTGATTTTATTTTTATTATTGTGGTTTTATCACTTTTCCATTTTGTTTTTTGCATTAAATGGCTGCGGCCATATTGTTTTTGTCAATGTTGTTCCATTGACAGCATGTGACAACAAGAAGTTGCATTATATGACATCACCGCACAAGCAGTATATAAGATGGGAGCCCATTAATCCTGACATCTACAAATTAGAATTTAATAAAAAAAAACATCTTGAGGCATTAGTTAGTAAAAAAACAATGTTATATATTATATTTAGATATACAGTATATTGGCAATTCTAAATTGTTCCTAATGTGTGCTTAGTGTGTGTGTGTGCGCGCCCTGCAGTGGGCTGGGATTGACTCCAGGAGACCCCCATGACCCTGTAGTTAGGATATAGCGAGTTGGATAATGGATGGATGGATGGATTTTAAAGTCCCTCCCATTCAAAGATCCCAGAGTACAGTGGGTAAAGAAAGGAGTGGAAGGCAGCCATGCACAGAATTCACTTGAGCTCCATATGCGCAAAGCATACAATTATTCAACTTAAAATCATCTATCAAGCACATCTGTCTTGTTTAAAATTGTCCAAAATGTTTGCTGGGCAAGATCCAACCTGTGAACATTGCAATCAAGCTCCAGCCTCATTGGGCCATATATTTTGAGCATGAACCATATTAACATCATTCTGGACCATAATCTTTAAATGCCTTTCAGACATTGCCTCCTAATCCATTAACAGCTGAGTTTGGTGTACTGTCAGATGAGCTCAAAGTGGAGAAGGACAAACAAACTGTAATTGCCTTTACTTCACTATTGCCACGTAGACTTATCTTGCTCAACTGCAAGAATATAACCCACCTCTTTTAAGACAGTGGGTAACTGATGTTATATATTATTTGAAATTGGAAAAAATCTAATTCTCACTTAGAGGATCTGTGCAAAACCTGTTCAAAACCTGGCAAGATCTAATCAATAACATTTTAGAATAAGCATTTAAATTGAGGAATTGGATTCTCTTCCCTTATTTATTTTAATTATTTGTACTTATTTTTTATGTATTTATTTACTTATTTTTCCTTCTATTAAAGTTTTACTCTGTTGTCCTAGCTCTCTTTCTTATGGGTGGGGGCTGATTTGACTTGAACCTAGTTTTGTAAAATTTGACTCGCTTGTATGGAATGTTATTTGCATTTAATAAATTCAATAAAATATAAAACAAAACAAAAATAGACAACAATGAGTTGCCTAAAAGGCAACAAGTCCAATATACAATCCTTAATCAAAATTTGCCAAATGTAGTAAGAAAAAACAGCCAAACAATAAAACAGTAATACTCTCAAAACAACTCCAAATATAAAGTGAAATGAGCCACTGGCTGGCCCCGTCACTTTGGCCTTCAGGTAAAGGCAGAAAGAGGACCCAGAAATGGTTACATCAGGGTGGCACTGCCTCCTCAGGCCCACTCCATTAAACACCTGTAATGAAAAATAAGAAAAATAATTCAGAAATATTAATAAGGCAGGCAGTGCAGTCCAGTGGTTAAAGCTCTGGACCTCAAACTCTGAAGCTATCAGTTCAAGTTGCACTACTGACACTGCGTGACCATGAGCAAGTCACTTCACTTGCCTGAGCGCCAATTGGAAAAACAAAAAAACAGAGGGTGATGGTGTGAGGAACCTCATCAGAACTGGCCGATATTAAGAGTGGTGTTTCACAGGGGTGAGTGCTAGGGCCGCTGATACCCAGATAGGAGGATTGGTAGATAATTTGGAAAGTATTAAATCATTGCAGAAGAAATTTAATGTAAGTAAATATAAACTGTTACACATGGAAAGTAAAAATGTTATGTTTGAATACACAATGGGAGATCTGAAAATCAAAGTACACTTTGAAAAGGATTTAGGAGTCATAGTGGACTCTAAGCTATCAACCTCCACTCAGTGTTCAGAATATGTAACAGAGTGTAACATAATGTTAGGCTATATAGCACCGTGTGTGGAGCACAAGTCCAAGGAGGTTATGCTCAACCTTTATAATGCACTGGTGAGGCCTCATCTTGAGTACTGTGTGCAGTTTAGGTCTCCAGACTACAAAAAGGACATAGCAGCGCTAGAAAAGGTCCAGAGAAGAGCGACTAGGCTGATTCCAGGACTACAGGGGTTGAATTATGAGGAAAGATTAAAAGAGCTAAGCCTTTATAGTTTAAGCAAAAGAAGAGGAAGAGGAGACATGATTAAAGTTTTTAAAATTATGAAAGGAATTAGTACAGTGGATCAAAACTCTTATTTTAAAATGAGTTAATCAAAAACATGGGGATATCGCATCTTACATACTGTATTATAAATGACCGACATAGAGGTACGCAACATGAAGCTCCATCCCCTGCTTGTTTTATTTCTCCACTTTTTCTTCAGCTTTCCAATCTCCTGCAACCTTCCACTAGCCCATAATTTCAATTCTCTTAAAGGAAACCATTCCACCTTCCAACTCATCCTCACAACATTTCATGGCAGTGTATCTTTCAGAAATCTCTGTCCTACCCTTGTGATCTACAAATGCTGTTAGCTGTGCTGAGGCATGGCATGCGTGAATATGAATCCCAGTAAATTACCGGTGTATATTACCAAGGATTAAGAGAGCCTGAGTATATCACAGTGGATAGGCAGGTATACCCCATCATTTCAGAAGCAGAGGGTACCAGGAAACAGAGAAGTGTGGAGAGGCTGTGGAAATCCTCAGGAGCAATTGGTGGGCTGCATTTTCCAAACCCAGAAGCTGCTTCAGGTCTGCAACCTGAAGATCAAATTACAGCTCAGTGGCTTATAGAGGCACACATACATGGATGGGAAGGATTAGGCAGTTTTTTTCTGTGCAAAGCATGGGGACTGCACTTAACAGTGCAATGAAACATTTACATGTCCTGCATTTACTTGAAACAGATTAAACATTTAAAGAATATGGATTATACTTGATTAACTTGGTTAATGACAGCTAAACAAAACTATTCAAAGCAAGATGCAATTAGGATGGAGCTTCAAGTGTCTGGTCAATAGTTCTCAATCTGCAAGCTACATTACAGAAATCTCATTATGACTCCTCATGTCACATAAGCTTGAGTGTCTTGTCAATGCTCCGCCAATGCATTCAGTAGCAGCAGTGGGTGCTGGGAAACGATTGTAATGCCCCGTATAAGTAGGACAGCTAGCAGCAACACTGAGTGAGTAATGCAATGTGCTACATACAAGCAGGGCAGGCAGCCATTGATTTTAGTGGGTCCAGCGGAGTCAGCAGCTGGAAAGAAATCTGTGAAGTTGAAATTTATGATTCTGCCTGTTTGGGAAATTCAATAATAATAAAAGCCAACATGATTTCCTATCAGCAACACCTTTTTGGTCAGATCAAAAAATCTGTCTTTTTACGTTTCTTTGTTCCTTTTTTTTATTCATAATGTATTGCTTAACAGCATTGATATAATGTTGTGTTTTTTTCTTTGATTTTTATCATGTTGGAGGAATGCGACAGGCAGATGTATTGGATTCAAATGCCTGGTCTATACAATACATTATCCCTTAGTTAGTTCAACTTTCCTGCCATGTGTAAGCAGTACAATGATTTGCATGGCTCCACAGAACAGTGATTGTTATGCAGTTATACTCAATACATCTACTGAGTGGCCAGTTTATTAGGTACACCTTTCTGTTTTGCTTCTTCTTCAGAACAGAAAGAATTTATCTGGGCATGGAATCTACACGATTCTGGATACGTTGCCCAAATATGTTGTATCATTGTACAATGGTTGTTACTGCTGGAAATAGACCTTTCTATCTCATCCCAAAGAGGCTACACTGGCCACTGAAGCAATGAAAACTCACTATATGTTCCCAAAACCATTCAGTGATGATACATGACTTGTGACATGGTAGATTATTATGCTGGAAGTGGCCATCTGAGTGTGGATGAGATGCAGCAAAAAAGCGTTAAAAGTATGGACTTCTTCAGCCACAATGTTCAGATATGCTTTGCTACTCGGACATTCTTTAGTGGGTATGAGGGTCCCAAATGTGAAGCACCACACTGCCACCACAAGCAGTACTCTTGATATCAAATAGACTGAACTCATGTTGCTTGCTTCTGATCCTTCTGTTAGCATGAAGCAAAAGAAATGAGGATTTGTCAAACCAAGCAACTCTTTTTTTCCGCTCCATGGTCCAAGTTTGATTTTTCTGTACCCACTGGAGACATATTTTCAGGCTTCTCACTGACATCGTCAGCCCTCAATCTCGTCTTCAACTAGGGTTGCCAGATTAGAAAATTAAAAATTAGGACACTCCTAAAATCTCTTTGTATATTACTATATATATAAATTTATACATGCGCCCTACACATCCAGACCAATATAATTATATAAGAGTAGAGACATACTGTAAGTTAAAAACATAAAGCAAGGATTTAAATGGGTTATGAGGAAAACAAAAGTAAAATCATTTGAAAATTATTTAATGCAAGCTAAAAAAGAATTCTGTAAAAGTGAAATCATTTGAAAATATTTATTTAATACAGACAACAGAGAAATATCTTTATTATTTAATACAGGCTGTTGGAAAAAAAGTGGGCCGTGACAAGTAGTAACAACACACTTTGCTGACACTGTATGTTGCAATGCTGATACAGAAAGGCACAGCAGTGCGGCTGGAGAGCAAAACGGTGAGAGTGTCGCTGTCCTCAGCCAACCATAGCAACTGAACATGTTGCAAATAGGCAGTAAACACTAGTTTCCTTGTTACATTTGGGTTATTTTCATCAAGAATCTGAGAAAAGAAAGTATAATTACTTATAAAGTTGCAACCGCAAGAAGGTAGTAAAAATATATTTTTGGAAATTAACTAAATACAGGACATTTGGGTGTCCCTGAAAGGTCAGTACAGGACAGGGGACAAAATTATCAAATATGGGACATGTCTCGTATATAAGGGACATCTGGCAACCCTATCTTCAACTGATGTAACCCATTCAAGACAAAATCCAATAAGTGGTGAATGCACAATCATTTGGAAACGTTTGAAACAGTTGTGTTTAAAAAGCTCATAACCACAAGCATCTGGGAGAATTAACACAAAAGCGCTGACAATCATGCCGCGTTGAAAGCCACAAAGGTCACTCGGTTTGTCCATTATGTAAAACTAAACACTAACTGAGGCTAGAAATGCTTATCTGGCTGATTTATACCACACCACATGTTGGAATGTAGAATATGTGTACACTAAGGTGCTTGTACCCAATAAATTGACACTTTAATATGTATAAAAGAACATACAGCATTTGCTTATGAGCAAATTAAGTTACTTATGATTTTAAAAGAACCAGCAGTAGTGTAAACTTTGTGACAGAGATGATCAACAGGTTGAGGAGCGCCTTAAACCTGGTGTAGCTGTGCCTTGTTTGCCAACTGGAAAGTTAGATGGCAGCTGCAACAAAGGACCCCACCAAAGCAAAGCTGCTGCAACAAAATCCACAGAGATTCATGAGAACATCCTCCGCTGCACTTGAACTTTTAAAAAAATATAAAACTCAGATGGTGGACACACAGATGCTTCAAAGATGTACTGCTGCCATCTTTTTTAATACCGATGCTGAGTAGGGTGCGTCCATCATATGATTGTTTTTTTAATTGTGTTCAGGGGCACAGGTAGGATGATTATGTATAATAATAATGATCTGTTATCAGTGCAGCCAAGTTCCAAAATAACTGAGAAGTTAATCATTCGATAACTGCTGGGGGGGTTGAGTTAGGAAATAGTTTCAGTTTGGCTGTTACAAATACATTATTTAGTTAATGGTGTTTTAAAAAAGTTTACCCCTTTAAGTTTTGCTACCTGCCAGTTTTATTCTGGAGGCATTGCGATGCGAGCCGCCACCATCCATCTCACTTTTATATTTCATGAGCTTTCACCTCGAGTTCACCCACAATAAGACCAGGACTGACAGTGAGGGTAGGGACTGAGACTAAAACGAAATCTGATTGATTCACCATCAGGTTCTTACATTTTATTTTTAAAACTATACATTTAAGAAATACATCACAGGGGTGTTAGTCCTGTGAAAGCATTGATTCACTTTTTTAGCACTTCACAAAAAAGTGTAAAACTGTTTCCTACTTATTGTTACTGTTCCTATCTAAAACTATTATTTCCATTTGAGAGGTGTTGTTATTAACAGGCCCATTTAGTTTTATTGTCAATTATTAATGGTGTCATACTCAGGGCATCTGCACCAGTTTCACACAGCGGTGCTATTAAGCCTGCCATGTCAGCCCTCAGTTTGTGAAGATGTGGTAATCATGAGGTCCTTTCTGTTTAACTGGATCAAGTTATTATACTCAGATTAACAAATGAAAATTTACATTTTCCTTGTATATTGAAAAAATCTTATTAAGCACTTTAGTCCAAAGGTTAAATTATTGGCTAGTTATGGGATGTACATTTTTTCTCTTGTATTTTGAATGAATATTAGCTATTGTTGTTTATTTTGTGATTTGAAATGAATTATTTTGGTCACTATTACTTTTCAACCACAATTTTGTTATATCAAGATCGCAGGCATTTTGATAAAAGTGTTCTTTACTGTCAGCCATTTACGTGTCTTATTGCCATCACGTGATTCCAGAAAGTTGCACATTATGACGTGGGTACCTGGAAGGGCATTGTATGCTCTTCCTGGTGTCCAAAATTCTGGATATTTCTAAAAAGACTCTAGCTGTGTTAGAGTTCACCAGGTTTTAAAAGATTTTTTACAAGTTTATTTTGACTGTGACTTTTGTTAATGTATCTGCCTTGTCATTTTAATCTCATTTTGACTTCCTGGTTTTTTTGGTCCTTATTTTGTCATTTTGGCCACATTATCTGATGCTTCCAATTCTAGTTATTCTCCCCCACAAAAGCGCAATGAAAAGGGTGTAATCCTTGAAAAATCTTAGGCCAGACCAGTACTCACTCAAAAGGCCTCACCCCAGGCAGGCTAGTCCCAACTCAGAAGGTAAGCTTAAGCCTGTCTGAACACACACAAAATGAGGTTCAAAATTAGGTTAAAAAAATCAGAAAATTAATCAAAATTGCCTTTCAGAGGACAGGAAAGACAGGAAAAAAGAAACATAATTAATCACAAAATAGTACACTAAAGGAGACAAGCCAGATTAAACAGATACCATTCATATTCACGGATAAAATGAGAATTTAAGGATCCAAAATAGACTCAAAAAATAGTGTCTGACTTGTTCACCGGCCAGAGCTCAAATTCTTTTTTATGTTATTCACTTTAATTGTATGAAATTGCCCTAAAATCCCTATATAGAAAATAATGACAATGAGACACATTATAAAATCCTATGTGAAGCATAATTCTTTCACTGTAACTCAATTTAAGTAGATAAGAAAGAAGTTTTCATTCCTTATGCACCCAGCTTTTCCTAATTAACAGAATAAGGCCGTGTGATTCCTTAAACTTCCAAAATGTCACATTACATGCCATTTCAAAACAACAGCAATATATGATACCATTGTTATTATGGAGAGGTGGAGAGATGCTTATGGATTATGAATAATTAGCTGCCCCACCCATGTACCATCGAAAGTGTCTACACTTGGCTGTGGAGGGGATGGCCGTTTTAGCTCGGGACACAGTACTCCTGTTGTCTCACAGATTGCTGCAACTCAACATGTGTAGCTGTATTCAGTAATATTATTGATATGAATCAAAGCTAATTAGTTCCAAGTTCATTTAAAGTTGCTACAAATCACGACGCCATATTGGCACAAAACTATAAAATTAGATCTGCCTCATCAAAAAAATCTCTTTGAATAAATTTCTACCAACAAGAAAATTACAAAAAAAATGTTTGTAAACTAGAAGCTACTAGGACGGCATGGTGGCGCAGTGGGTAGCGCTGCTGCCTTGCAGTTAGGAGACCCGGGTTTGCTTCCCGGGTCCTCCCTGCGTGGAGTTTGCATGTTCTTCTTGTGTCTGCATGGGTTTCCTCCTACAGTCCAAAAGACATGCAGGTTAGGTGCATTGGCGATTCTAAATTGTCCCTAGCGTGTGCTTGGTGTGTGTGTGTGTGTGTGTGTGTGGGTGTGGGTGCGCACCCTGCCCAGGGTTTGTTTCCTGCCTTGTGCCCTGTGTTGGCTGGGATTGGCTCCAGCAGACTCCCGTGATCCTATAGTTAGGATATAGCTGGTTGGATAATGGATGGATGGATGGATAGAAGTTACTAATTGCTTTTACTTAATCAAACACAATATCCTCAGTTGTTTCCTTTCTACCATCTTCTATGCAAAAACAGTATCTCAGCATTATTATGTTTTAAGAGATATGTTAAAACCAAATGAGTTACCAAGTAACATACATTTATGACCAATAATTAATTTGCATGCAATACTGTGAAAAATTGATAACAGTAAAATGTGATTGATAATTTAAAAAGATGAAAGAAAAGTGTTATAAACTAATCAACTCATCAATACTATAATTAATAACTGAATGTATGAGCATAAAAGCTTTGAAAGAACACTAAATGCACCTCATTGTTTTCTCTGTAATTGAACAAATGTTAACTTTGGCACTAAAGAACAATGCATTTGTATGTTTTGTATGTAATCAGACCTACAAGAAAAGCACTGACAAGCTTTACACATCAAACTTAGATAACTTCAGGTAGGAAATGGGCTAATATCTGGCCAGACTATTCAATTATATCAAGTAGTCCATGTAAATTTGACAGCACGTCAATGCCGGATGTATGTGGACTTGGTCTTATCCAACGAGGCTCACCATTCAGGTGGATTTTTTAGTGGGACTTTCTAGGAAACACAAAGTAAGAGAATATATTTACATTTATAACGTTCTGTGAGAGTATTTTAAGGTGCTTTAACGTGAGAACCTCTAGATAAATTTATGAAGGGTATTTTTAACTGATGCCATGTATCTAAGTAAACAAGGGAAATCAGTTGTATGACCTGCCATAAAATAGCTACTGACACATACTAAATGGATTGGAATCACTTTATTAGCCAAGTACGTTTAGACATACAGTATAAGGAATTTGCCATGATGGTTGCTTACACGGGTATATTAAATGCATACACCTAACATAATAATGGTAAGGGAACAATCTTTGACAACACATCATCTAGTGACCATTTTAACATGATATGTGCTGTTTGAAATTGATCAAAGGATAGTTAGATTTACTGCCTAATCTTTAATGTCCAATATGCTCTTTCACATTTTGAGCTTACATGCATTATATGAAAATGTGCTGTTTGAAATAAACTTTGTTGTTGTAACATTTTTCCGAAGTGGGGGCTTGAAAGGTTTGATGTCCAAGATGGACATCGACTTTCTGTACCTCGAGTTAATTAGAGCTTGTAGTTTGGGCAAGTCACAACTAAATATCTTGCTGAAGTCTGGCCATGTCATCAGCTGTGATGGGGCCAAACCAGTTATGGAGTATATAGTGATGACTATAATGATTACAGTGTAGAACTGGACTAACAATGACTTAGGAAATTTAAAGGTTTGAACAGTATAAATGTGTAAGTGGTATAATGGCCTCAACACACTGCTTTGACGGTAAAAAAAATTAACATGGCCAAAGAAGTGAAGCTATAGAAATTTCACAATACAGAGATGGTAGATACATGTAGGATTTCTTATATCTACTTTAACCAGTTACTGTAGCAAGGCAGGTGATTCATAAGGAATTTAGATTACCATTTCACTGTGAAACCATTTAAAAGCACTTAACCTGTGGACAAGATGACTGATGGATGAATGTTTCTCTTGATAAATGGAGTGCACTGAAAGAGTCAAGTTAAATCCATTTTTAAAATGCAATGTCCTGAAAAAGTCAACCCAAGTATGGAATGCAGAATGCAACAACAGATGATCTCAGGCCTTTACCCTCAATAATATCAAGAAGATCCTGCAGGATTATTAACAAATCAGTTTGAATTTCACACAGATTGAAAAATCAAACACTAAAAATCACTACACTTACAGTGCTTATGTGGAAGTGTTACCCTCTAGTCAGATTGTTTCATAGTGGTCTTGTGTCATAAAGGACACGGCCTAGCCTCCAGTCACATAAAGCTTAAAGGATCTCACATCTTGCCACAGTGTCTTTCAGCTCAGTCAGATAGGTGCACAGTATTAATTTTTAGATGAAAACAAAATAAATTTTAACGATGTTATGCAAGTTGATTCATAACAGGGTACAAATCCTACATGTGTATGGGTATTTATATTTGTATGCTTTTGAATTATGGAATCCAACCTGACTGCTAGCCACTGGATAACATTATACAAGTGAATTGAAAAATGTATTTTTCTGCGCTATTTTAGTTTTTAGTTCTTCAATAACAATTACCTAAGATTTATTATCAATAGTGACTAAACAATGATTACTTAACCAACTGATAGAAAATCAAATTCAGTCTTTAAATTGCAAGAAACCTGAAATTGTTTACAGGTGTTATTTTGTTATTATAAGCTACACATAGATTAAGAAAGTCGAATACTGTGACAGAGCATTTATACATTTCACTCACTGAAATATATTAGTGCCAAGTATGACTGCCAAAGGATCACCTTCTGGGTTCACTTCAGGTATGTGGTACCACCCCGGAACAAGAGGGGGCACTGTTGCTACCAGTCTCATATCCTCTTTCCCTCACAGCATCGAGAAACCACCTCTTGAGGGTAACAGAGATAAAGAAGCTCCACCCCTTCCAGTTCTTATAATATGAAAATGAGACATTCCTGGAAGGTGGCGTATCATTTGGACCTGCCAGCATGACTAACAGGGGCAATGCTACATGGAAAGGTCTTTAAGAATACCATCAGAGTGGTTTAGAAGGCATCAAGCCACCAACTGTTGTAGTGCCATTGAGCGTGTGTTTTTCTTTTTATTTTGTGTTCATATTAAACAGGGTTTGGCACCCCGACTATTTCTGGACTCACCCTGCCTTGTCACTTGTCCTGCTAAATTAGTTATGTCACATGATTCATGAAAACCTAAACAGCCTACTTGGAATAACCCATAAGGGCCAGTAATGCAATGTTTAATATTACAAGACACAACCACTGCCTCTACTTTGGAGCCAATATTTAGTTGTATTTGAAATGTCATCATATCCAACTTTGTCTTGCTAATGTATTTCTTCATAATAGTTTGTTGTGGCATAGATTATTAGTGATGTATTATATGTAAGATTAACATACCTTTATAGAAGCAATGACAAAGACAACACAAAATACTATTAGATGGAAATTAATTTCAACCACACATAACAAAGTAATAACACAGAAGTCATCTGTTCCCATAATTCATAAAGTTCTGAAATAAAATCATTAGCATGACAAAATG
The DNA here is from genome assembly GCA_026402145.1 of Polypterus bichir lapradei. Lineage (NCBI taxonomy): Eukaryota > Metazoa > Chordata > Cladistia > Polypteriformes > Polypteridae > Polypterus > Polypterus bichir. Next base: position 19,265,903 of record JANRMT010062792.1, read on the forward strand.
TTATCTTTGTGACTATATAGTTATATTGCAATTGTGTGCCTATGCATTTTGCACAATATATGAACACAAAATAGGGCCTCTGTGGCATGATGGCAGTGGATAGCAGCCCCACCTCATGGATGTAGCATTTTGATTTTTAATCCAATGTTGCTTCCTGCCTTAATGCCAACACTGCCTGGGCTGCCATCATCGCTTTGGCCCTGAATTGGACTATAACGATTTTAGAATGTTATGTTATGCTGTGTTCACTAGGGTTCAGTAGACCTACAATATTTTCCTTAACTTTTCTTTCAAAACCTTTCTGAAGTTCTGCATGGTATATATCTGTTTCAGTTGGCAGCCTCTTGGGACCATACATGTTTGGACACCAGCAGGGCTTCATGAAGTTGTAGTTATGACAGGCAGTCCTATTGGGGGGGGGGGCACTGAAGGGAGCAGCCAGCTGGATGCTCTCTTGTCAGGCCTTGAAAAGAAGCCTCTGTACTTCAGCCAGATGTGCTGGAGTTGTGAGAAGGAGAAAGGACAGTAGAAATGCAAAGTCACTGTTTTGAGTGTCTGTTTTGAGTTTAGCATTCTTCGGAATAATATTTTTCTTACTTTCTGGATAGCTGTGTTGGGGGTTTAAATTATGGGATGGCCCTGACTGTCCACAATATACTGTATTAATGTTATGAAGAATTTATACACAGGATTTTTTTACCCTCAATCCATCTTTGATCACATTCCATTTGTTTCTCTGAAAGCTTTAATATATGTTGGTCTGTGTATAAGATGTGTAATAACGTTTTTCTAACTTGCCTTAAATAATGGCTTCTGATGAATAAGGCATAATAACAATAATAACTCTGGATTTTGCTGAAAGTTGTAATTATTTCATAGGCACATACTGAAAATTGATGTTTGAATATTTTTTCTTTCAGAAAGATAACAAAGGCAGAAGTGAAAAAATATTAATGCTAATAGTCAAGTCTTTCATCCAGAATTTTGCTTTAATGGATGTGCAGTATGTGTTGAAAAGAGACTAAGGCCAACAGGTCACCTGATGGCTAAAACTGGTCTCAATGATGTGTCTGGTTTTCTAAGCAAAGCTCTGAATTATTTTAAAATATCCTATATTGCAGTCTGGCAAGAAAACCATGCAGAGCACACCTTCTTACAATGGGTGGTTTCATTGTTACTTTCTCCAGCCTCACTGTAAGTGTTATAAAGTGAAAGCAAGAGGACGGAGAGAATGACAATGCCAAGCACACACAGTTTCACCTGAGATTCAGCTCATTGGGAAGCACAGCATCCTAGACCACTAATGAGCAGAGGCTCCTGGGACGTGTAGCAAATGTGGAAATAGAAGTGATCTGGAAGTGCTTTCTAGTAGCCAGAAGTGGCACTGGCAGTACTTGAAGCAGTGACCAATTAGGGGCCTCCACCTCCTTAGTAAGAAGCAAGCTGTCACTTGGTGCAAACAAAAAGGAGGCCAGTGGATTTGGTAAAGGCAGGTGAAGAGGTAGGCGTCTAATTTGGTTATTGCTTGAGTATGTGGCCACGGTAACTGTAGTCTACTAGAAAGCCAAGAGGGACACACTCTTTGCTGTTTTGTTATTCCTTTTGTGTTGTGTTTACCCTCTCTCGTGTACTTTAAGTATGCTTAATAAATACAGTACCCTTACTAATACCTACTGTGTGTGGATTGCTGTGTTATTCTGGGTACAGGGTCTGTCCTATAGCACCCCAGTTCTTCCTGTTCATGTTGTTAATGCTTCACCATAGATGTTACTTGATATGGGCCTGTCCATAGTTCTTAGATTACATTTAAAAATTACAGAAAAAAACACAAATGTTGTGTGAACATTTAGGAATGTTAATTTAGTATAATGCATAAAATGCTTATTCTAGTATGGATTTCATAAAAAAAGTTTCACTGGGATGCTAAAAATTAGTAGAAACCTTGTAAACAGAATTAAATGTACAACACAAAATTGTGCAAATCCATATACGCAAAAGGAAATGGAAAAAGTGATTCTCTGTCAATGTATAAGTTTCTTGAAGGTAATGTTTTTGTTTATGGCTTTATGTGGTACCTGTGTACAATAAATGAGCATACTCATGTAGGTACAGGTATATTACCCAAAGTGCTGTGCAGTTCAGCCTGATTGATGAATTGATGTAAACTGAAAAGTAGGACAAGAAGAATCCACATCTTGTGCTATGTCTGCTTGGCAGCTGCAGCACTAGCATGAGTGAGTAAGTGAGTAAGTAAAAAAAGAGCACTTTTGAAAGAGGTTAACAACAGATATCAAATCTATTAGAACAGGAGAAGGGCTTTATGAAGAACTGACAGCTACATTGAGATCAGTAGCAATCTCTAACTTTTAATTCTTTTGCTGTTCTGTTCTGGGATGTAAAATACGAGGAATCAGACAGCTTCTCTTCTGTTTGTGAGGTTCAAAACACGGTGTTCCTTATTCATTGTCAAGACATTCTATGCATTTTATTTTCGGATGTACATTCATTTGGTTATTTGGTTGTCAGCTCTCCCGCGTAAATAGCCTGAACCTCTAACTAATGAGAAAATCAAAATTGTTTCATTTTATCCTAGCCAGTCACATATTAGTTGGTCTTAGTCGTTAGGCATGTTGCATTAGACGATCAACTTCACTGGAGCCCACCGCAGACTGCCCCCAACTGCTGAAGATCATGCAAATGAAGACTAAGACTGAAAATTCCTAGAAAAGTCATCTTTCTTAATCAGTGCTTACAACCTCCTCATCGGTAGCTCTTTTTAACATCACAGGATAACTTACCTATGCATTTGTTAGTTCCATCATTAACTACTGTATGTGATTGTTCTCATGTGTTATAATATTAAGGTTCAGGTGCCCTCTCACACTTAACAATGCACTTGTTAACAATGCAATAGCTGATTGGAGGCAGGCATACGTTTTAACTTTTAGAGGCTTATGAAAGGTTGGAGGCCTTTCAATCAATATCACACAAAATTGTGTGCTGAGACTCATGATACCCATGCAACTTGATGCTATGTGATATTTAACTGTATCTTTTGTTTTTAAAGTAGGCTAAGTGTAGCTAAGTTCACTGTCAGTGTTCATTTATTTAGCCTGTATCTTCTGATTAGTGGACTATGTTACTTATTCTGATCTGTTAAAAGCATAAATATGAAATGCTATCAGGAATTTGTAGCTGCTTTGCAAGGTTTCCCAGTTTTTCTCCTTTGAAGACCCAATCATGATATTTCATGGAAGAAATGGATAGTTTTCTTGCCACAACTCAACCAATTTTTCTCCTTCTCAGTGTTCTGCAGCCATGTTTACAAAAGCATAAATACAGATTTGCTTCTTGATTAGTCATTGAGAATTAAAATGCAGAATAGGCTTGTATGATCTCTCACACCCTGCAAACTTAAGCCTATAGTGGCCAAACTGTTTTGACATGTCATAAGCGACTAGGATTGGGTCGGAATGAATTTCATACATTGTAAGTAACTACATTACAACCTTCAACAACATTTTCAGATTTGTATCAATTAGGAAAACTACTTTGGAGCTGGCAACTGGTCACATAGTGTGTGCCTGCCTTTTGGTTTACACTTCTTCATTCAGAGGAAAAAAAAGGTTACAGTTAATTCCATGCTGAAAAGGAAAGAAGGTAAGAGGCACAACGTGTCAGCATTTTATAGCCTTGATCAAGTGTGTAGGTGAAGAGGAAAGGTTAGGCAACATATACAGGAGATGAAGTGGGGTGGAGGACCAAACCTAGAGCAGGTAAAAAGGGTGAAAAGTGAGAGCAACTGTGAAAAGCTGCGATCAGAAAAGATGAAGAGAGAGCTATTCAGTTATTAAGACCTGGAGAAATATGTGATCCTAGGCTGAGAATGAGTTTAGCTTCTTCTGTTTTTCTTTAAAAAACACAAACAAAGAGATCAATGTGGCTATGATAAAGGGGTGTGAAGAGTTCTATAATAGGCTTTGTATAGTCTTTGGTTTTAACAGCTTGAACCTGCTCCATAAAACGATCTGCTAGCTGTCTTCCTCTTTCACCTATGTAGATAGCTGGACACATCCTACAAGAAATGCAGTAGGTAAGATTTTTAGACAGGCAAGAGGCCTGTTGTTTAATATTGAATTTACCAGAGGGACCAGATCCAAGGGTATTGTTGGTGACATATTTACAAGCTCCTGTTACATATAGAAATGCCTGGCAGGTTACATGGCTTTCTTTTGTAAAGTGAGATGGAGACCAGAAGTTTGTTTAAGTCTGGTGGTTGACAGAATGTAATCAAAGGAGGCTTAGGAAAAAGGCTCCTGTGGAAGGATCAGTATGCAAAATGAGGAAATTTTGTTTAATCACATATGGGAGGGATAGAGTGTTAGAGTGGAATGGGACAACTAGCAGGATGTGAGTTTCATTATTAGGGTTCCTCTTTGAGTGACTGCTATGAGGTCTGTTCCTGGCTTGATTGAGGGTCCTCTCGACAACACTTCTCCATTTATCACCAGTTCACTTCCTACTGCCCTCAAGCTTAGATGAGTTGTACCAGCATGGTAGAAACAAAGCCTGGAGCTTTCTGTTCCCTCTATTTTCTATTTTTTAATACAGTCTCAAGTCTTTCTTTAATGTCAGAAACACCTGAACACATATCATCTTCTTCTTCATTTAATCATCCTCTAACAAATAACATTTATTCTAAATCTTTCAATGTCTGGGTTCTAGTCTCATTACAGCACTAAAACAGCACTTGTCCCAAATGTTGAATGACCTCTTCTTCAAGTGTTGATGGTTTTACTCTGTACTTCTAATCCTTCATTTCCTTGCTGCTTTTATCCCATTGATGACAACATTCTCCTAAAACATCAAAAGAACTACATTGGATTGAATGAAAGTTGTTATTTATTAGCATCTTATTTCTCTGTCCGTTGTGTTAAATGGTGTGTCCAGCTTGTTGTAGTCTCTCTTTTGTGATGTCTGTGTATCTTCTTAATTTGACCATCTTTATTTTTCAAAATTCTTCATACTAACACTTGGTTACTTGATTTGCACGTATGACCTCACACTGTTCCTAATGTGATGAGATACTATCTGAAAATCCACCTGAATGGATATCTGCTACAGAGAAAGTGGACTGCCTGCCTTGATGAACTCTGGGTTTGGATGCCTGTAAACGTTGTAGATACACACTAAGTGAATTGCTTCATGCAGGATCATGTGGACAAAAACAGTAATAAGCCCGAGTCCTTCTCATTAAACTTAGGCTCTTGTAAAATCATGGCATTTTTCTCTGTGGCCACCCTTGGGGCTGTACTTCACAGTGACTTTACCTCTGAATCAAAACTATGAAATGTAAGCAGAGACTTGCCCTACACTTCTAGATTATATGCCATGCTTTGATGACTTCTCAGTTGGACTATGACAATTCTCTTTGTGATAGCTGCTTTTCTGAAAGATGAACAGATTACAATGTGTTTAAAAAGTGGCCTTCTGTGTCTCAGCTGGAACAAAACTCCAGTGACCACATTACCCCTCTATTGACTCATCAACACTGAATGTAGTGTACATCAAATGTGATCGATGATACAGTATGTCACTGTGACTAATGGTATTAGAAGTTATGCAGACATACTGTATAATTGATTTTTTTCCTTCTATACTTATATTTAGCTTCCATAAGATACAGGGAATGTATTTTAGCTTGTATTATCAATATTTAGATACTATTGGAAATGATTATCAAGGCTCTTTTCAATTGTGAATATCTAGAAACAAACTACAAAGCAAGGTAGAACCAAAGGTCAAGCCCAAGATCTTTGCCAAAATGTTCGGAATCCAAAGTGAGATAGTTAGACTCTTATTTTCATTTTTTGTTTTCAAAAAACAGAACATTACAATGGCATGCTACTCAATCAAACAAATAATAATAACCGATAAACCCATTTGAAGTACAAAAGAAGAACAAAATTAAAAAAGCAACATAAAACAAAAGTCTTAACACTCTAGTTTGCCTCTAATATCATTTACTTGACTTCTTTTTTTCTGAATAATACAATAAGAAGAGCAGCTAACACTCCCGCCTGCTCACTGGTTATCTTCAAGAGCACTGATTGGGGGTGGCAAGTAGGGTGACCGCCCCAGTCCCTGTGCCAAAGAGGGCCCCACTTTTGAGGTCTGCATGTCCCGTTCAAGTGGATTTGTCAAGTTATATTCTCCAGTATGAGATTTTGATATATTTTTGCTTTTAAGAGGAGCCCTTTTAAAATTCCTCTTTAAGGTTAAATTCCGTACATGTACATCTTTGAAAACATTCCATAGTCCACCTTCATTGCCTGAAAACAGTCGCCAGTTCAATCCTTTCCTAAAATAAGTATAGCTTAGTAGTTGCTGGGCCAGCTTCTCCTATCTATAGAAAAAGACAGATTACACTACGAAGATGTCATCAACAACTTTTCCAATCAGAAGGCAAGAAAAGTGGATTACCGATAAGAGATTTCATGATGATACCTCTACATTAATTTTACACTTACTGTCGAAACACTGAAACTCACATTTTATTTGTAGGCCATAAACATGTCAGAATGTTAATGCACAAAAACATGTATAGCTAATGATAACCTTTGACATGACATCAACATATCGAGACTCAGAGTATACTTGCAATTTGGGTACTTTCCTAGAAGAGGTCCTGCTAATTTCCACATTGCATTTCGCACTATCATGGTATTGTCATGAATTATGGATTGCACTTTTTTAATAGATTATATTGTTATATTTTGATAAAGTCCACGTGTTATCTTGCAAAAATTTAGCTGAATACTATAATGAGAAAATCTGGTGTATGTCAATATTATTTTTATTAAATTTGTACATACGTTTATACAGTCTACACATACTGGTAACAGCGTTTGGCATAACAGGCTCTGAGTGGGGTTGATCAGCCCTAGGCCCTGCGCACCCCTATAGCCGCCTCTGGTTATCTGTCTTCACGATTTACATTGGGATGCTCTCTTTTAGGATCTCATTAAATTATTCAGCAGCCTTTGGACTTTTCCTCAGGGCTGAGCCTTCTGGGCACAGCTGGAACGCCAAGAATTCAGCAGACATTTGCCAAATTTCCTTTTTTCAATGCTGGATTGGAGATTCCTGTTCTTACAGTGTGCTGCCTTCCTCTACCTTATTGGCTATTGTTTTTAAAATTAAATAGTTTAAACTTCAAACTAAGTGTTGTTTCCCTTGACATTCATGTGTATGTGTGTGGAGTGAGGAGGAAGGCTACAAAATGAAATAATCTATTTTTTAGGCAGTGTGTGACCCTTGCAAAATATTTATTAACTTTTAAAACCATTTGTTATAAAAATCCAGAACACTTGTGTACAGTGATTATGCCAAATTACTGTAACTTATTTAACCTCTGTGGTCATCTTCTTAATTTTTATATTAACCTGCTTAGCAGCTTTTGGCAAATGCTCATTTGAGTGTTTGATGCAAAAACCTTTAAAGTGATACATCAAAAAAAAAGTAACTATTTACAGAAGTTGGACATACTTGTGCAGCAAAGGTGCTTACAATTCCATATAACGGTAGTTCAAATGAATGCTTTTCAGTTAACAGATAAATTATATACAGTACATTATGATTGTTTATAGGTTTATTCACTCAAAATACAAAGGCAACTATTGTCACTGACGTTTTGGTTTGTACGTCTGTTTATCTACAGAAAGCAATTCAGCTACCAGTTAACTGATTTCATTAAATTAAGGTACACAAGTAAATTTGTTGGGAAAGGGCTATTTTTGGTGAGATATCACAAACAGAGTAAATTGTACATGTTTTTTAAATTAAAAAAAAATCTATTAAAAAGCAATGGTGAATTCTCAAAATTGTCTTTAATTAGAAAAAAATAAAATGTAATGGGAGCCTGAGGATCACCTTCCAGGCTCAAACAAGGTAAGCAATACCCTGCTGAGCAATAGGGGGCACCAATACTAACATGTCTTTCTTCTCTGCAGCTCTAAGAATCTGCCCAGTGACTGCGCCTAAGTCTTGCCGCTTTTGGACTAATTCACGTCTCTTCTGGCTGGGACAATGTAAACTGAAGGGCTCCTGGAAAATGGCGACTCAATCTGAGGACTACTGCCCCACATGACGGGACTCCTTGGCTCAGACCTGCTTGAGAGAGCCAAAACCTTTGACAAGCCGCAGAGGTTAGGAAGGCAGCTGCTGCGCCTTATTTCTTATTTATGCACTTTGGAAGTAAACAGGATATCCCAGTTGGTACCCCAACCTTTCTTTGGTTCTCCCATCCCCGTTTTACACTTCACAGCATATAATTACATTTTATTTTTACTAGTATTTTTAATATGACTCATCGTTGCAATAATATTTAATAAAAAAGTCCATAACTTTGTTTTTTGATAAACAATATTAAATACTCCCCAAATGCACCCAAAAGTTTCTCTATGCATGCATTTAACCTTTTCACCTTCCTGTGAGAAAATAAGAAAGTTACATTTAAGAAAAATGAGTAAGCAACCCCAGAAGGCAACATTTTTTATCAGGGGACTGGTTACACAACTGCTGAATGTATACATGCCATGAGTTGGCAGTGTCACTCTAGGCAGAATAATTGAAAATGGGAATTCTGAATTTCAGTCACTACTGTATTTCCTGCATGACTTAGCCATTTATTTTATAAATCTCAATTGATCACCTCCGTAACTGACCACTGTGCCATGGCTTAGTTTGCATGAGCCAGTCCAATCCTTGCAGCTTTGAGCACAATGTGGTAACCAGCCCTGGACTGGAAATCACTCAATTCAAGGGCACACTTCTGCACACACCAACTCATGTAATGAATGGAAAATGAACATGCAGAACATTTACAGGAAAACAGCAGTCAATATCCAGACAATGAGTAACTGGGCTGGAAATTAAACAAAGGTTGATTGTCAACTCCAAATATTTAAAGTGTTCCTTCTGGTGGATGGCTGCATGTCCTGGGTTGGGTTCTGCCTATGTCAGATACTGTCTAGGCGAACTCTAGTTCCCTATTATAGAGCAAAGGACTTGTCAAAAGTAGTTCTCTGCTGCCACCTAGTGACACAGGAACAATGCCAAGCCCTTAAAATGCATTATCAATTTTAGCCAAAAACGTAACGGCGGCACAAATTCTAAGGTGTTTAACTTCATTGTGTCTGTAATTCCCTCTTAAGAGATCTTCCCACTTCATAAACGGTGCTTAATCCATTCAACCATTTTCAGATTGTGCAAATCCCTGTTGGAGTGTTGGCAGCACAATGTACTTATTAAGGTAAATAATTAAAATGAAGAAAATCCACAAAACAGCAGCAGATAATTTATTCTGATTACTGTCTTTGCCTGTTGGATGTAAATTAAAAATCAAATAGGAAAATAAGAATACGAAAAATAACTGTGCCCCCTTGTGTAATAAAAGTCTCGATAGAATAATCCAAATTAGCTCTATTTTACACTGCAGACTCATTTTGTGCCCACATAAAGACTTGAACAGTAATTCCATCTTGAACTAAGAAAAATGTGTTTGGTTAATAGGCTGCTTCTATAGTTATTCCCAATTGCTTAAACACTTTTCACTGAAAGTGCCCTTATTCTCTCAAAGGTCTAAATACAATATCATAACTTCTCACTTATCTGTTCAAATCTCAGACTTCCAGCCCAAAAGCAAACTCAAAATAATTCACTCTGTCTCTTAAAGCAAACATTTCACTCAGATGACACAAAAGCAAGCAAAAATGATCACACCGACACTGACCACAAGACATAACAACAATCAATTCAGATCACTACTCCAAAAACTTGATACAACCAGGAACTGTATATTTCAAACTTATTAAGATCCAGTCCTTTTAACGACCTCATCAGCAGTGTGTCTGTCTGCAGAGAGACTGTCAATCTCGTCAAGTGACATTCATGTCTCTGGCGACTCTTCTTATGAAGTCAGTAGACAGATGAGTATGAGGGTCATGAGTTCACTTGAAATGGGTGTGTGGCAAAAGGACGGAGGTCAATGTTTTTAGAGTTGTGGTGCTTCTTGTTTTGTTATATGGTTGAGAGACATGGACGCTATAAAGTGACCTGAGACAAAGACTGGACTCCTTTAGTACAGTGTTTCTTTGGAAAATCCTTGGGTACCGCTGGTTTGACTTTGTGTTGAATGAACAGTTTCTCACGGATTCACGAATGAGGCACATTACCTGTATTGTGAGGGAGCACCAGTTACGGCACTACAGCCATGTGGCGTGATTCCCCGAGGGTGATCTGGCTCACAGGCTGCTCATTGTTAAGGACCAGAGCGGCTGGACCAGGCCAAGGTGACGCCCACGTAACACCTGGCTATGGCAAATAGATGGTCATTTCCAGGTGGTGGGACTGGACCATGTGTTTGCCTGGGGGGTTGCCAACCAGGGTCCTGAGCTATTTCGTTGTTTGGTGGATGTGGAAACATGTTGTAGCAGTGCATGCACCTCTACCTGACCAAGATTTCCATTGATAGTTCTCAAAATGTCATAGTGAAAGTATACAGTACAGATACAACCATATGCAAGACCAAGTTTCATATTTTAAGTTTTCTTGAATGCACTGCTCTAAAGGTTGTTAACAGAATGTAAACTCATCCACAACGAAAGAAAAAAAAAATCTAAATATGCTGTAAAACTAAACTAAAAAGGTACAGTAAATAAATGACAAAAAAACTTTAATCAAATGTACACGAAGCTGATGAATAATGCCTGCCAAATACTGTACATTACAGACATATTCATCAGCATCATGTCTCCGGGCTGGGTCAGGCCAGAAAGCCTCATCCACATCACACAAGATGTTTGCTCTTCTAAGGCAGCAGGGGAAATACGTTCAGTTGTGTCTCATCCAGGCTTGGATGGACTCTAAAGTGATATCCCCACAGGCTTCCTCCATGGCCCACAGAAGATTCCCTGCGTCATAAGGATTTTGATCATAAACCTTTTGCCGTCATGCCAAGAAGAGTTCTTCTATGGGGTTGAGAAATGGGGAATATGCTGACAAGAATAAACTGGAAAACCTGGTATGATCAGTGAAACAGTCACGTACGGCTGCAGCTCGGTGAAAACTGACATTGTCCCAAATCACAATGTATTGTGACAACTCTGCCCTTCCAGCCTCATTTTGTTGTTGTTGCTCACCATTCTCAAAAAGGTGATCTAAAAAATTCAACAAATGTGCTGTGTTGTAAGGGCCCCAATATAGCATGGTGGTGGAGAAACCCATATTCACTTACGGCTGTGCACATGGTCACGTTATCTCCCTGCTACCCAGGGATTTCCACAATGGCATTGCTGGCCAATAATGTTGCCTCATCAACAAAGATGTATTCATGTGGTGTTGCTGGCATCAAGCTCAAAAATTCTCTCCAATGAAAGGACAGAAATAAGCACACTGTACAGTAAAGGAATGTCTGCTGATCTTCTATGATTCTGCTCTGAATTTCCTGTAAGCTAATAATATTGTTGGTCACTACCATATTCACTATTTTTTTTTTCTTTTGCATCTGACAGGAGTTGTTGTCTGCCTCCACTATGAGGTTGCCTTTCAGTTCTACACACACATGCACACATACACACACAATACATCTTTTGGAGCTGCAATCAATGTCCAGTGTACAAAAAACACTGTGTAAGATCTAAGCATAGTGTAATTTTTGTGTAGGATCTATCCTGGCAATATGAACATTTTTCTATAGCTTCACGAAGACTGTCCCTATAATTATACAATTTAAGTCTGCTAAATGGCATAAAGGTAAAGAGCTTTACCTGTTCTCAGTTCTGAAGGTACAGAATATGGATCCAATTGTTTAGCGACAGAGATTTGGATGCACAGGTTGCCTAGCTTCTTTCATTGTCAAACCATGGACAAGCACATGGTCAACCACAGTAGCATGAATATCATCTGATATTATAGTCCTTTGCTTTACTCTTCCTCTTCCATCTATTATCTACTGTAGGAAAAACAACCACAGTAAACACACACAGAGCTTCATTTATAAACAGTCAGTAGTTTAGCAACAAATGTGAAGCAATTTGACATACAACGTTTTCAGCTGGAGAGCTGAGTGCTAATTGAACTTAAGTTTTGACACATTGCGTTTGATTACAGGAGTGTTTTCAGATTAATTGTATGGTGATAAGTGTGCTTTACCAATGGGATTTGTGTTTGAAGATCTGCTCAAATGGTGCAACCAATCTGTGATATGGCGTTAACGACAGGAACACAGTTTGTAATTCTGAGAATAGTGTGATAATTTTCAGGACTGAATTAAAGCAAATGGTTATCTAGCTGACTGTTCAAGATATAGTATTTAAGCAAATGGGAAAAACTGTAATGAAAACAATGGATGTCACTGCAGGTTTACAGAAACACACATACAATTCAGATAGTTGGCTTTTCACGGTAAAGCCAAGTGCCTTACAGTTTACACATGCCATCTTTCTTTGTAGGGAGTGTGAATCCCATACGCTTGGTGAATGCCACCAAATCCATATGAGGATAAAAAATGAGGAAAGATTTGACTTGGTTAATCAAATATCCATTTTGCCTTTGGCAACACTGGTAATTAATTAAATAATTCAGAAAGTATCCTGCTTTATTTACCTTATCTTTCTCTTTTGTAGGAGGTAGTAGACCTATATTAAGATAACTGGGGAACACTCATTTTTAAGAAACAGAATAATGCAATTTATTGATAAACACATGGATTCTAGAAATACGATAACTTTATATATTAATATATGACAGGATGAAGACAGACTAGACAGTGTGTTTGGGCGAAGGAATGAGCCCAGAAGGTGATTCTCTGACGTGCCTGTGTGACACTAGACAAACATATAAAACAGAAGAGACTGGCTGTTTACTGGTTATCTAGAGTTCTAATCTATCTTGGCACAAATAAATAGTTTTACAATACCAAGCCTTTGAAAATGATGATATCTGATGTTGTGTGGAGTTGTTGCTTTTGTTGCTGCTCTGGGTACACATGGAGGATTGTTCTTGTGTTAGAGTGTACTCTTTCTCTTTGCTGCATAATCCTTTGTATGTGGTGTTCTGTGCTTTTCTCAGCTAGACTCTTTGCTGTGTTGTCTGCAACTTCATAGAGAAAAGCATTACTCTTTTTGGCACAACAGTGTAGATGCTGAAGTTCCTTTCTTGGAGCAATAATAGTTTCTCAGCCTTTTCAGACTACTGACACACAGTTTTGGCTTAGCAGACTGGAACTCGGCATTCTGGTCCATCAGATTTCAGTTTCAGAGAAATATAATTTTAGGGAATGTGAGAAAAGAGTGCTCCCCTGAGAGTTTCCTCAGAGGGCCCTCAGAATTCTCCTGCGAGATCAATGAGTGTGCTTAGGAGTGACTGTCCCAGAGTATCCCCATTGTTCCCACAGAATTCCACAGGGAATCTTTGGATGGGGTGAGTGCAACAGATTTATGAAAGAAGATGGAACCTCTTCTGATTTGGATTGAAGTCACTTACAGTTATAAAAGCAGTGTCTTCTCATAGGAGAGTTATTCTGTCCATTCCAGTTGTCATTCCTTGAATTCTAGGTCTTTGTTCCTGTTTGAGTCCATTTAACTTCTTTTGGCTCAAGAGGGTTGCAGAGAGGCCTCTGCTAAGATGTCAGTTCAACTCTGATTTACACCTTTGTTCTCAGATGATGTACAGGCAGATCCTGGTACAAGCTAGAATTCAGTCATTCGTTTGGAATGCAAGTGGAGGAAGGCACAGCTGGATATCTGCTAAATCTGCTACCTTAACAGGCTTGGTCTGCCAATAAAGCCTAGCAGAATGGGTAATACCCACTTTGCTCTACAGAGCAGACAACTCTGTCAGTAAGGTCACCTGTCAGCTGCCTCAAATGAAATAAGCAAAGTATATTTATTTTAGCAGGCTAATAAACTGATGTGGTATTGACAGCCTAAGGTTAAGTCCAGGCTGTTATTCAGCTTACCACTTCCCATGAAGTTACGGCCATAAAAGTAACACTATCAAGCAAGAAGTGACCTCATTAGAATATAAAAAACAATTTGATTGATTTATTCTGATTCCCAAACATGGTCAGCTGAGGTTTATGGGTGACTCAAGTTAAACAGCATTGAAATATGAAAATATCCACACACTCCATTACATTGTGCCATAAGCCACTTTAGAGCTGGAGTGCTGAAGTTTGGGCCTTTGTGATCACTGGGGCTTCAGATTTTGCCCTATCCCAAGTACTTAATTAGAAATCAAATACTGCTGCTAAACCAATTGCTGTTCAAATGATATTTTTGCGGGCGGCATGGTGGTGCAGTGGTAGCGCTGCTGCCTCGCAGTTAGGAGACCCGGGTTCGCTTCCCGGGTCCTCCCTGCGTGGAGTTTGCATGTTCTCCCCGTGTCTGCGTGGGTTTCCTCTGGGTGCTTCAGTCCAACGACATGCGGGTTAGGTGCATCAGTGAGCCTAAATTGTCCCTGGTGTGTGTGTGCCCTGCCCGGGGTTTGTTTCTGCCTTGTGCCCTGTGTTGGCTGGGATTGGCTCCAGTAGATATTAGAATATAGTGGGATGGATTGATGATATTTTTGTACTTCATTTTTGTTAACTCTCTTGTTAAGATTCACAAGCATAGACTACATTTTGTACTAAACAGTAGCATTCACAATTTTTAAGTGCAATTTGTTTTCTTAATTATTTGACAATTAAATTTGAGATGCAAATGTTCTCATCACAGTTGTCCTAATGTTCTAATAAAGAACCTAGATGAATGGGATTGGAGAGCTTGTTGGGCTGAATGGCCTGTTCTCATCACAAATTGTTCTGTTCTAATGTTCTAAAATCAGCAGCTCCCTATCTAAACTGGCCATATTTATACTTGTGTCTGTGTTTCTAACGAAGCATCTGTTTTTATTAAAGTATCAGGAAAGAAATGGAAGAGAAGAAGAATGAACAATTGATCATTACTAATCTATTGCTCTGTGCCACAAACTATTTATATGATATCTTTGGAAAGGAAAAATCTGAAATATAGGAATCCTTTGACATGAGTGAATTAAAACACTAACAAACCATAAAATTAGATAATAAATTAGTAAGAAATAGGGTCGGAACAAAAACCTACAGCTACTGCAGTCCTCAAGAACCAAACCTGAGGACCCCACTTTAGAGGTTATCCCCTCAGATATAAATACACATGCTCTAAAGTGTTAAACATCCCTGAAATGACATACTAGCATAAAAAATGAAACTCATTTATACATTGACTTTATTTGTATTTTATAATAGTGACCAGGTTTTGTATTACGTAATAACAATAAAGTAAACACATTTTACAGAAGGAATATCTATGTCCTTATTTAGCCCACACAGTTGTCCTTGTGGGTTTTCCTTGGGGTATATTTCTCTGCCTCCTAATATACAGTCAATTCTTTTTTTTTATTCTGAGGTTCAAATTTTGAGAATGATCAGGCCAGACATGACCAGATGACAACAACTAAAGAGCTAATTAATGAGTAAAATTCATTTTCAAAGAAACAAAATGTGAACAAACTGCACTAAATGTACCGCGACACATTTAACTTGCAAAGGATCCTGACCATAGTGTACACTGCTAATAAAAAAAATAAGTTCTTCACACTTGGCTGTGTAAAAATTTAATCTTTTAAGAGTGAAAACTATATATACAAATTTAATTATTAATGCTTTTGTTGACCAACCATCTAAAAGTAGCAGCCTACAAGGAAAAGTGCTCAAACAATCAAGGCTTACACATTTACAATTGTACAAGAAACTGCCTGAGTGAAAATGAGTGACCAGTGTGGAGCTCAGTCAAAGTACTGGGGACCGTAGTCTGGCACTGCTAAACAAATAGAGGCCAGTGCAAATGTTTTAATGCTTTCATTCCATTACAGTATTACACTTGATTTTTCCTTTCCTTTTCTGCATTGTTGTTCCTTGATCATCTAATTCAGAATCAAAATCCTTGGACTTCTTCTTTTTGGCTTCCTGACATCCTAGGATGCCTTAGAGAAGTGATTGTCCTCCAAACCTCTTTATTCCACAAATGTCTTTGTCTGATGATCTGCCCAGCTGACCGTTTCCATTTGTCACCATATTGTTATGTCCTAATTTTTTCAATGTCTACATTCTTTGCAGGCTACATCACTAGCCCACTGAATACAGAAAATTTACTTTTTGGATTTTTGTTAAGACCGTAAATTCAGAAGGTAATTAATAAGGTTTTTACAATTTTAAAGATATAATAAATTTTCGGTGGCACAGTGATTAGTGTTGGTGCCTCACAGCTCAGATTGTCTGGGTCTGAATCCCAATATAGGAACTGTTGTGCCAATTCTGTATATATTTTCATGGTCGCATTATTTTCCCGGGGCACTCTGATTTCTCAGGATGGGTTAAATGATGACTGTAAATTGGTCCTAGGTGAGTGGGTGTGCAAATGAGTGTGATGTGAAATTGTCTGGCACCCCATCAAATGGTGTTTTATGTTTAGACCTGAAACAGTCAAGTGAGACCCTAATATAATAAGGTGAGATGGACTATGGGACACCCAGCCTGCCACAAGTAAGACATTACACAGTAAGCAAAGGTATGCTTAAAAAAAAAGCTAATTTTGGGTAAATACACCTGTTGTTTTTTTTATTATAAAAACACTTTACTGCTTTACAAAAATAATCAATATAAATTTAAATAATCTAATATATAAAGCAAGTGCAGCAATGGCAAGCAGTCCTTTTAAGGACATCAAGCCACCTAAAAGAGCCATGTAAAGGGTAAAGGATCTGTTTTGGCACTTTGTGCTGACACTACATTGGTGTCAAAAGTGGAAAGAGGATAAGACCTATCTTCAAGGTGTTGCTAGAGAGCCTCGAGGTTGAGATCCGGGATCTGGAGTTCCATTTGCAGCATCAGAGAGGAAGGCAACTGAGAGACTGCTACCTCTGCAGTTCCACCAACCGTCCTCCATCTACTAATCTACTAATGTCTCCATCTACTAATGTCCATTGGCCCAGGTGCATGGACGGCAGTGGTGCTTATGGATCATGGAACTGAGAAAAGTGTAGCATATTGTGTTGCTACTGGCCTGAGATGAGTCATGTAAAGCAGTTCTGGTGGTAAAACTAAGCAGACAAAGGACAAGGCAGACCACAGGCTGGCATTGTGGGGGCAGAGGGGGCGGTCTGCCCCAGGTGGCACTTTTTAATAAACTTTAGTACTAGACTTTTTAGACTTTTTTTGACAATTTTGTTAGATAGGGCTTTAGCAAGCTATTGTGTCTTATTTATATCAAAATTAAACAATTTTTAATATTTAAAAACTGTTACAAATACTTATGTTGCAAAGTTATATTTTACAAATGCAAATCTTGACTAGTTTGCCGATTACTCTGATTGAACACTGTCTCTGCCAATCTACTCTGACTGAAGACTCTCTCCTTCAACTTATTCTGACCCAAAAGGACAACCCTTCAATCTCATTATTAATATTTTATTATTCTCTCAATCTCAAGATGAAGTGAACAAAACAGAGTGGTGCTGCTTTTAGAAAAAAGAAAAAGGCGAAGGAAGAAGTATTATAAAAGCACGAAGGGGCATTATTGAAATACCTCAATTATGATTAATAATTAAAAATGTAGTTAAAATGTTTGTCATTTTTATTTTTTGTATGATTGTGTAATTTTGTAAGGGGGAGGAGTGGCAAACTCAAAGACCGTCTGGGTGACAAAAACTGAGACCGCAGAGTGCTCAAGACCTGATGTGCTTTTGTCACTGGCCGCATTACTGCAGCAGAAACAAAGACCTGTCCACCATTTCTAAGAGTTGTGTGTCATTTCAAGAACTTGAGACTTGGAGAAAGACACTTCGAAGGAAGGGCTATGTAATGTTGTACCAGCCAGGAGAAGAGTCATCCATGGAAGGAGCTGGCATTCCATCACCAGCAGCTAAAAAAAATGGCAAGGTCCTAAAGTGAAGAATTCCATCTAGTGTGGCACTCAGCGCTGGCACTACAGTATCAATGAGGAAGGGTTAATACCACTTGCTAATCAACCATGTATGTTGATGCCTACTTAAATTACATTGCAGGATGAGTTTTTAGAATTAATAGCTCCTTAATAAACTAGCTGCTTAATTGTTTTCTGCTACGCTTATTCCATTGACAGAATTTATTCCAAGGCTTTCAAAAATTAAGTAGTTTGGAAACATAATTGTATGCATATAGTAGTAGGGTGTTGTACCGTGTTAGCCATTGTGGATACAAAGAGAAGTCAAGCAAAATGACACCTTTTATTGGCTAACTGAACAGAATACAATATGCAGACCTTCGAGGTAGTCCAAACCCCTTCTTCAGGCAGGCTGTAATCAGAAGAAGGGGCCTGAGCTGCCACGAAAGCTTTTATATGGTAATCTGTTCAGTTAGTCAATAAAAGGTGTCATTTTGCTTGACTTGTCATTGCAAAGGTATGCATCAGGAACTGTTACTATCGCAGCATTATAATCCTTTAAAGAAACTGTGATGTTTTGTTGAAGCAGAAATTCAGAATATGTAAAAAAAGAGACAATTTTCATGTACAAATTGACTTAGAAATAAAATATTACCACCCCATACTCATTTTCAAAAATTAAACATTTCCTGCTGAAGGTTATGCTTTCCTCATTCCAAATTATCCAGTGATGTGGGGAGAAATTATGGTTGTAAATAATGAACCACGAACACGAGACTTGTAAATGGAATTCTACCTACTTACCCAGACGTTTCCCTGTGCCAGTACTGCCCACTCATCGACCATTTTCTAGTTCAGTGCTGTGGCAAAGGTTTAGCCCCCAAGCCCCATCGACTCCTGGAAGGGTTCGATCGGCTTATTATATACTCAGCAAAAAAAGAAACGTCCCCTGACTTTCAACTGTTTTTACTTTCAGTAGACTTAATGTGTAAATATTTGTATGAACACTAAAAGAGTCAACACCATAAGACATAAACTAAAAATGTTTCACAATGTGTCCCTGAATGAAGGGAGGCTCAAAATCAAAAGTACCAGTCAGTATCTGGTGTGGCCACCAGCTGCTTGAAGTACTGCAGTGCATCTCCTCCTCATGGACTGGACCAGATTTGTCAGTTCTTGCTGTGAGATGTTACCCCACTCTTCCACCAAGGCACCTGCAAGTTCCTGGACATTTCTGGGGTGAATGGCCCTAGCCCTCACCCTGCGATCCAACAGGTCCCAGACGTGCTCAATGGGATTGAGATCTGGGCTCTTCGCTGGCCATGGCAGAACACTGACATTGCTGTCATGCAGAAACTCACGCACTTTTTGCCACTCCTGTCTGGTCCAGCGAAGGTGGGTTTGTGCCCATAGGCGGCGTTGTTGCTGGTGATGTCTGGTAAGGACCTGCCTTACAACAGGCCTGCAAGCCCTCAGTCCAGCCTCTCTCAGCCTATTGCGGACAGTCTGAGCACTGATGGAGGGATTGTGTGTTCCTGGTGTGACTCAGGCAGTTGTTGTGGCCATCCTGTACCTGTCACGCAGGTGTGATATTCGGATGTACCGATCCTGTGCAGGGGTTGTTACACGTGGTCTTCCACTGCGAGGATGATCAGCCGTCCTTCCTGTCTCCCTGTAGCGCTGTCTTAGGCGTCTCACAGTGTGGACATGGCAATTTATTGCCCTAGCCACATCAGCAGTCCTCATGCCTCCCTGCAGCATGCCTAATGCACGTTCACGCAGATGAGCAGGGACCCTGGGCATCTTTCTTTGGGTGTTTTTCACAGTCGGTAGACAAGTCTCTTTAGTGTCCTGCGTTTTTAGAACTGTGACCTTAAATGCCTACTTTCTGTAAGCTGTTAAGGTCTTAACGACCATTCCACAGGTGCATGTTAATTAATTGATTATGGTTAATTGAACATGCATGGAAAACATTGTTTAAACAATTTACAATGAAGATCTGTAAAGTTATTTGGATTTTTAAAACATTATTGTTGAAATACACAGTCCTGAAAAAGGGACGTTTCTTTTTTTGCTGAGTATATATATATAT
>JANRMT010062792.1:19365990-19376847 GCA_026402145.1 Polypterus bichir lapradei
GGGCGGCCAGGTTGGAATTCACCAATCACAGGACAGAGGGCACAGCACATCATTTAAATCCACCAATCATAGGAAAGGGACAGGGTGCATCATTTAAATTCACCAATAAGAGGAAAGGGGGAGGGGCCATCATGATTTAACTTTTACTGCTCTATAGTCATTGTCTGTGTAATATTATAGTTTGAGATTTCAAGAAGACAGTGAGAAC
The DNA here is from genome assembly GCA_026402145.1 of Polypterus bichir lapradei. Lineage (NCBI taxonomy): Eukaryota > Metazoa > Chordata > Cladistia > Polypteriformes > Polypteridae > Polypterus > Polypterus bichir. The sequence continues at coordinate 19,366,199 of JANRMT010062792.1, forward strand.
TTCCTCAGATAACTTGAGGGTTCCAAGATTAATTATAATTGGCGTCTTGTGTTAATCTTTTGACATTTACATGAGCGAAGAATATTGCTCCATTGTTCTTCCTATTTTCCCTCATTAGTATTTCTGCTTTAAAGTAACCTTTGCTTTATTGTGCCAAAGCAGATGCTTTGTCTATGTGAAGATAAATGATTAAGTATTTATTCCGGGTAATGTTTTCAGACTTATTTCATATGTACTGATAATACCGGTCATCTTTTGAAAATTACTCCAGGAATAGCACTTCACTGTCACTGGTGAAATTGTTGAGATTCTACAAATATGGCCATTTCAGCTTAAAATTAAACTCATGAATTGGTAATGGCACCCAGTTTGTCATATCACATCTGCGCCAGCTTTAGAAAATATTTGTAAGTAATTTTGTACTACAGCAAATCATGCAAATATCCATCCCTTCTTCCATCCATTTGATTGTAAAGCTCCATCTGTGCATGTCAAGTACTACTGACAAATGGACAAATAAATATGTGTACTGTATAATAAAAACACATCAGCAGACCATGCCATTGTCTGCAAGCTTTATTTCTTTGAAGTGTTAAACATGCCAAGCACTTTCCTTTATTATACTTTTATATTGCCAGTTAGGAGAAGAAGCTAAATTGTAGAGTAGAAACACGTAAAATGCTACACTGAAACATCGTCGGCAGTCATTTAGGCTTATTTTTTGCTGATAAAAATATGATAGTAGAAACTTTTAATGTCAGAAACTTGTTTTCCTTTTTCATTGCAGGGAATTTTAAATAAGAATTTTAAAAGTAAAGAGTGAAGGAAGAGGGATACGGGAAAAGATGGTTGTCATGAGTTCTCTATAGTTTTTATGGAGGACCTTATATTTACATTTTGACATGGGATTAGTGTTGCAAGTCTAAAGTACTTTAGATATAAACTACAACTCATGGGTACTGTTCAGAATTATTGATAATACTGGATGTTGATCTATCATTAAAATTAAATTAGTCCCTTCATCTGAATTAAGTGAAAAAAAAATGCCTGTCTGCTGTTAAATTATTAATATTACAGAGGGGATCTTTGTCACTTTGCAGGAAGAAAAAGCTGTTGATCAGGTGACAGATGAGTGAAAATATGTTACTTCTAAAGATGATTACGGGAACTGTTTTGGCAACGTCACTATTAACTGTTTCCTAATAATTGATTCTGTGTTTACTTATGTTCATTAAATACATCATTTTCTAGATCCTTCAAGTCTAAACAGTCTTAAATAAATCTTACATTTATTTATTTGAAAATATGGGAAAATTAAGTATCTAAACAGCTGTTAGCTTTATGACTACTAAGAACTGGAAGGGCAAATTCCACTATGGATTCACCTTATGTAAAATAACTAACAGCCTAAGTTTAAATGCAGATACACACATATTCTCACATATTTACCTTCATCTTGGTTGGATTTCAATGTTGCATTTAAAACTTTTAATTACCGTACTTAACTTTAATTGAGTGCCTGATCAACTACGTAAGCCTTAATGATTCTGCTGTTAATTGGATTAGTTTTTAAGTTTTAATTTAGCCAGCCTTTTAGTTGAACTAGTGTGTTATGTGTAACCATCAGGCGTACAAAAGTGGCATTTTTGTACTTTTATATCCTCTTTTTCAGCAGTGCCATACAAGTTAATCATATTTCTGTTAATTTGTACATACACAGATTTGCTTTTCCTTTAAGTACATTGAATGGTATATGTTGGATTCCCAACTTGCTGTAACATTAGATTATAAAAACTTTCTCAAAGTAAACAGTGATAATCTGGAGTTCTCAATTATGCACAATATTAAGCAAATTTACTGTGATGTAGATTATCTAAATATTGATCCTTCCGGACCATGCTGGGATATTTTCTGTATGCTTATGTTTTGGGACCAATGCTGAAAAGGTAATACAATACTGTTTTCATCAGCTAAAGAAAAATTAAAATTAATAAAGATAAGACTGGGTGTTTGTCATTGTACTGTGAAAATGAGCCCATGCCGTTAGTTTGTTTCTCTTGAATTGTTGCAATTCAGTATTTGCATTCTCAAACAGCTGTGATACTATTCACCATTAGGTTTTGTCATAAAAATTTTAAAAATAGCCCAAATCACGCTGACTCTTTACTTCACTGGTTGACATTTGTTTTTACAGTTGATTTTTAATAGGTAATGATTACTAGCTAACCTCACACAAATACATGAACAATAAATAACAAGAACTGTAAAAGTAAATATGATAAATCTTTCTTTGTGATGTGCACATAATTCTGCAATGTACTTCTTCCTTCTGTTGAAATCTCATTCAGTTTTCAACATTAACATGCTTTTAAACACATGCGTTTTACTGCAAATGAGCATTTCCTAATGCCCTGAAATGGACTGATGTCCTGTCTAGAGTTGGCCCATGCTGTCAAAATAGTCCTTTTACCTTTTACCTGCTGTGAAGAAGCTGTGTGTTGTTACGGTCCTGCCTTTGTCCAGTCTGATAGCAGTCACGGACATCGTATCTTTGATTGCCGGTACAATACTTCTGAGCAGTCATCAGCCACAGTGCTGCTCTTGTGAAAAGAATGGAGATAAATGCCATCAACTCAGAGAAGGAAAGAAAAAGTTTGTTGTACCACGTGAATGACACTGACAGAATAAAACTGAATAATAAAAAAACAAGTGCTAACTTTTACAAGTAGGCAAAATTTTCACCGGGTGTTAAAGATTCAAATCAAATGTATGTTTTTATTATATTATAGTAATAAATAATAGCACCTCAATACTCCAAACACAGAGCACCCAGTCTCAAACCCGGGACCTTGGGGTTATAAGGCAGCAGTTCTTACCTCTGCAATATTCAAGAATACGTATAAATTCCCTGTCGATTGATATTTGAGCTTGAGTTTTTAACTCATTGACAGCCACATGTAAATTGAATGTTTTTTTTTTCTTTGGTTATATTCTTGAATAAAAGTGCACATGTTTATTTGATATTTGGACTAAAGTCTTCACACATTATACACTTCACGTCATTATTAGTGTAACATGCAAAAAGTTTCTGCTTTAGGTATGTACAGTAAATGAAATGCTTTTTTTCCTTTGGTTATATTCTCGAGTTAAAACACACGTTTATTTGATATTTGGACTAAAGTCTTCACACATAATATACTTCACTACATTATTAGTATAACATGGAAAAAGTTTCTGCTTTCAGTTTGTGTTCAGCATTTCTTGCCTCACATTTATTTCCTTTCATCATAAACCCTACCCAGATCTTTATAGACATGGAACACACATAAAATGCATTTATTCCAAATAACGATATACTGTATTATTTACCCTATACAAACTCACACCTCAGGAACCTCACACGCAGATATGGAGCCTTGGCTTGAGCTGGGAGAACATTTTGCCCGAGTTAAGCTCTGTCAAGGTGGGGGATGGGACAGCAGACTGCTTAGGTTAGGCTGATCGACGCATTTACAAAACAATAGACACAGATGGAGAGGTGCAAAGGGATTTAAGGTGGGCCGGGATTATAAGTTTTTTTGTAAGCTTCAGGGATTCTAGTGTTAAATGGTGTACAGGTTTAAGTCCAAAACAGAACTTCCTGGATGAGGCAAATATAAGTGAAGTCACTGGGCCCGGAACCGGAAGTTACATCATCAGGACTGAAAGTGACAAGATTGGGACCATGACTGGAAATGACATCTTCAGGGCCGGAAGTGGCAACCTCAGGGTCGTTACCGGAAGTGACATAATCAAGGACAGGCTGGATTTCCAGTAACTGATCAGCAGTGAAAAGAATTAATGCACTTTGCCATCCCCTGGTCTGGCATGGAATTATATTTATTCAAGCCTTTTAGCTGCCTCCCATGCACATGTGTGTGACATTTTATATATATATATATATATATATATATATATATATATATATATATTTATATATATATATATATATATATATATATATATTTATATATATATATATATATACTGTACATATATATTGTGACAGATAGGGGGTGCTATCGCTCCCTTGAACCCCTGTCCACGACTCCAGACACCAGATAAAAGTCCAAATGATGACTTTATTTAAATGCCACAGTGCACAAAGCACCCTCTCCTCCACTATACTCATAAATCACAAAATACTAATCACAAATACAATCCTCCAACTCCCAGACGCGTTGCCCTCCTACCACCCAGCTCAGCTCGTCGTCTGAAGTTCCCAGAGTCCTTTTATATTCCCTGACCCGGAAGTGTTCCCAATCCCCAGTCCATGTGATCCTGCATCACTTCCGGGTCAGGTAAAAAGTCCTTTTCTTCACCCGGGAAGCACGTCATTCCCCTTGTCCATGTGACTCGGACGTACTTCCGGGGTGTAGAGTAAATAACCGTTGTTCTCAGCTGCAGCATCTCCTAATGGCATCCAGCAGGGCTGTGTATAAAAACTGGAATGTCCACGATGCCCTGCTGGTCTTCAGGGAACCTCCATACTGCAGGGAGGGCTCCATCTGGCGGCTTGGGGGTATTGGCCAGGATAAACGGCCGGCCCTACACCAAAATGTATATATTGTGATGGACAGCCAAACCCCTTGACCAGCCAAGATGCCTACAGTATATAGTGGAAGGACTGGGGGAAAAGGCACATTCAAGTCATTACCTCCCCTGGAACACTAGAAAGCAGCCCCCACTGGCTTGCAGCTGTGCCTGGACTCCCACCGTGCTCCATGGTAGTTAGAGTTTGCAGCAGCCCAGTTGGGTTCTGTGGGCACCACCAGGGGGTGCTGTTGAGCTGTTGGTTGCAGCACGTCTGCCACATCCAGAAGTGCTGCCAGGAGACAGTCATGGAACACCTGAAACACTTTTGGGTGCTATATAAAAGGAGCCAGATGCCATTACTCCAGGAGCCAGAGTTGGGAGGAATGGAGACAAAGCTTGCCAGGAGGAGTGGAGGCAGGCCGTGATAGAGAGAAAAAAAGAGAGGAGAAGAGAAAAGAAAAAAAGTGTGTTTTGGTGCTTGAAGTGTGCTGTGCAGAGTTTCCCATGAGAAAAAAATATGTGTGCTGAACGAAATCCACAAACGGATAAAATGAGTCATGTATCTTAAAACAGTTTTTTATTTCAACGCTTATAAGGTGTCATCATAAGAGGAAAATGATTAGACATACAGGAATCAAAGATAATATATTGGAAATGAGGGTGGTGGGTAGGTGGGTGTAAGAGGGGTAGATTAATAAAGTGGGATTTGGAAGGTGTTAGTCTTAAATTCTTTTTTATTGTATGTTCTTCTTTAAGTTCTTCCTTTTATTGGATGTTCTTCTTAAGCCTGCATATGCTGGACCCATGTCCAAGTGTCCAAGTGTCTGTTAATGCCATTATCATTTCGTAGCCATGATTCAGCCAGCTCTCTGGCACTTTTAGTATTTGCCATGAATTTTAATTACACCTTGTCATAGTTAAATGTGTGTCCGGTAGAAATGGTTTGTACATATATCAGAAATCATGGGTCCTTCCTTCTGACAGCATTGTAATGTTCTTATATACGTGTTGTGAGTGTTTTAGATGTTTACCCAACATATACAGCTGAAAATGCACTGCATGGTATACTGTACATTGTATTTTGTTTCTTTGCTGCAGATTTTTTGCTTTTGACATTAAAAAGAACTGTCTGCAGAAAGTTTTCTGGTTTAAGAGCTACTTTAGTGCCTGACCTGGAGAGGATGGGTGCTGTGGTTTCTGATACGCCACAGTGATCAGGAAGACTGTACTAGGTAGAATTGGAGATCGGGAGGGTGCCAGTTTTTTGCTGATGTCTGGGGTGTCTCTTATGTAAGCATTGTTTGATAAATGCTTTGGAGTAGTAGGAAAGAGGGAACTCTGGTACAGCACATGAGCCCACTTCAGGTCCTATGTACATCACAAGCCCAGGAGTGACGGCATGCTTTGGTCAGCTTAAGTGCTCGTAAAGCTCACTAAAGGGATCCCCAACAAACAGAACATAGAGAAACAGGATATTGTACATAGTTCACAATATCATTTTTTTAATCTGTTCTTATCTGTACAGTGCTTAAAAGGTTGAGTTAATTCCATGGGACCTGAAAATGTGCAGCCTGTAAACATCAATGCTGTACATAATAAGTTAAAGGAAGCCACAATTCAGTGTATATTGGTTTTGATTTAAATCCAACAAAACTTTGTAACAGTACAAGATTACAGATCAAACCTGACTGAAGCTACTGCTTTTACAGGATCTGCTACAGGGTAAAATTATAGTTGTACCCAAAACTCCAATTATTCCTACTAATTACATGTTTAAATTCTCTAAAACTGAGTATTGCAATGACCATCAGCAAAAACAAAATTACTAGGAAAAGCAAGAACTTATCTATTGCAGGAATGTTTTGCTAATGTGCAGTTGTAGGCAATATGTTCAAGAGTGCACTGCTGCCTCACAGTAAGGAGACATTCATATCCTGCATTGAGTTTGCATGTTCTCCATGTGTCTACATGGGATTCCTCCTGGTATTCCATTTTTTTACCAAGGTCCAAATACATACAGGTTAGGCAGACTAGTGATGCTAAATTGACTGTGCTGTGTGTGTTTACCCTACAATGTGGTGGCGCCCTAACTTGGGATTATTCCTGTCTTGCGCCCTATACTTGTTGGGTTAGGCTCCAGCTCCCTAGTGACTCTGTTCTGGATTAAGTGAGTTTAGAAAACAGTATGCTATATTCAAGAGTAAGGAGTACCAGTGAAATAATAATATTAGTTCTTGAGGGGGAAAGAAAAAAAAATAGTACAGACATAAAAGTACTCAGTTACTTACGTAGTACTTCTTATACATTTGATTAACCAATGTATATACAGTATGGTAATACTTTACTTGTATTATAAAATCATAATCCCTAAGGGGAACTTTTCCAACCAAAAATGATACCTAGTGGCCAAAAATACAAAATGTAATGGGTAGCATAAAGATATGCCCATAACTAAATAATTTTAAATTTTTTGCAAACACCTTTTGGCTTAATTAAAGAAGGAAGTCTACTTGAATAGGTTTCAGTCATCTTAGCTCATGTGGGATTTATTATTTCATTACACTCTTCTTAGACGAAAATTCTAAGCCCAGTCAATTGTGATGAAATCTTCTGTTCACAACCCAGTTTATGTATATCTACATATCTTCGATACAACTGAGATCTGTTCACTTTCAGGGCCATTCCAGAATATTGATCTTTTTTAAACAATTTTTCTAGTTTAGTGTACTGTGTACCTTTGGTCATTGTTACATTGATATAAAATGCACTCACTGGGCAAATTATTAGGAACACCTGTGCACCTACTTATTTATACAATTATCTAGTCAGCCATTCATGTGGCAGCAGCACAATACATATAGTCATGTAGATACAGGTCAGGAACTTCAGTAAATGTTCTCATCAAACACCAGAATAAAGAAAAAATGTGATCTCAGTGAGTTCAACGCTGGTGTCATTGTTGGTGCCAGACAGACTGGTTTGAGTAGTTCTGTAATTGCTGTGAGTGTCAGTTCTGTGGACAGAAATGCCTCGTTGATGAAAAAGATCAGAGGAGAATGGACAGACTTGTCTGAGATGACAGAATGGTAAATCAGTATAACACCAATGGATAACCACTCTGTACAACATGTCAAACCTTGATGCAGATATAACAGGGCTATAACAGCAGAAGACCACGTCAGGTACCACTGTCAGCCAAGAACAGAAAGTTGAGGCTGCAGTGAGCACACATTCACCAAAACTATACAGTTAGAGACCTGAAAAAACATAGCCTGGTCTGAAAAATCTGGATTTCTACTGAGACACGCTGATGGTAGTGTCTGAATTTGGTGCCAACAGCATGAATTCATGTATCCAACCTGTCTTTTGTCAACAGTCCAGGCTGGTGGTGGTGGTGTAATGGTGTGGGGGATGTTTTCTTGGCATACTTTGGGCCCATTGATCCTAATCTATTATTACTTATATGCCACGGCCTATATGAGTATTGTTACTGTTGTCATAAAAATGTGTCCAAGACATTATAAAGGTTTGGGGCAGCCACTTGTATATTGTTTTTTCCCAGCTGCAAAGGGTTTTCTTGAATCAAATACACGATGTGCATATCACAGAGTCCAAAACAGAACTGGCTATAGTAGCCTAAGATGGAGACTTTAAAGGTCTTGAGAGGAACTGATGTCATCAAAGGGGCCGGAACCAGAAGTGACGTCAAAGGGGCCGGCATCGGAAGTGACATCATCAAAGGGGCCGGCTTCGGAAGTGACGTCTTCAGAGGCGCCGGAACCTTGCAGGATTTCCCGGGCACCCCGCCGCCCCCTGGTTGGATGTTTTATTACAAATACTCGAGCCCTTTAGCTGCCTCCTACTCGCACGTGTGTGACACTGTACATGTGCATCCCTTAAATGCCACAATTTATCCATATTCTAATGGCTACTTTAAATGTCATTATGCACCATTTCACAGTGCAAAAGTCATCTCAAACTAGTTTCATGAACATGACAAATATTTTAGTATTTTTCAGAGGCCTTCTCAGTCACCGGACCTGAATCCAATAGAACACCATTGGGATGTGGTAGAAAAAGGATGAACGTGCAGGTGACAAATCTGCAGAAACTGCACAATGCAATCATGTCAACATAGACTAGAATCGTAAAGGAATGTTTCCTAAATTCTGTAGATTCTATGCCATGAAGAACTGAGACTGTTTTGGGAGCAAAAACAGGCCCTGCCCAGTATTAGTGTAGTGGTCCTAATACTAATTCAGTACTTTAGAATTTCGGAACTTTTTCAGTTTCTGCGTCCCAACATTGGGCAAAAGATTTGTATAAAAATATGAGAGAAGCTGGGATGGAGCTTCATAGGTAGCATTCTCTACTGCCTTTCTTTACTGTTCTGATGATGCAGCCAACAAATGGCCACAAAGTAGCAATAAATACAAAAAAAAAAAATCATTGTGCTCATTGAATTCCAACCTTTGGGTACTGATTAGCAAAGTCATGCAGCACGTTTACGAAGCTTTGCTTCACACAGCAGGCACATGTTTTTTTCTGATCTTTGCAGATGGTTCACACATTTTCCTTCTACCAAGAAGAAAGAAACTCTCTGTAAATAGTGATAAATCTTTTGCTATTACTATTATTATTTTAAAGGGTCTCATATGTTTTCTGACTCTTGCATGGCCTTTTAAGATTTGTTTTGATCGGCGCTGCTCCACATGACTAATAATTATTAATTTGGTCTTTACATGGACAAGGCATTTGACTGCCAAGACTTAAAGACAGGTTTGTGCTATTCCATGCTGGCCATTAAAGTATGCATACTGGTGACCCACACCAGAGCCACAGAGCCTCAACTGCAATGACCTGTACACTTTATGACCAACAAACAGCCAAATGTCTGGCCCCAAATGGAGCTGAAAGTCAACACGACTTTATAGCCTGAGGCATCCATTGACTGATGTTGTTGCCACCATGATTGACTATAGATATCATGTTTATTGGATTTGCTTTATTCCTGGAGAATTGGTTGTGTCTTCTTGATAAACATAAATGGTCTTTGATGCCTTTTTGGAGAAATACCATAAAAAAGGGAACTATACCCATAGATCAGAACTGTGGTGGCTCCTTTAAAGTTTTCATTGGCCTCCTGATATACTCCCTGATGAGACTCTGTCTTTGCCTACACATCAGTTTAAAGGCCGCCCTTATCTTTGCAGTGACCATATTTCTTCTGCTTTCTTTTATTAGTTCCTTGCAGATCATGTTTATCTCTGCACTGTTAAACCAACACAACTTTCACAGAAATTCTTTATGAATTTTATTTAGGGACAATCAGTGTCACTGCAGTTGGTGTTGTGTGAAGGGAAACTATGACTAAATATAGCTGCTTACAAAGATCTTATTAATGGTAAAAAAAGGTATGAAATTATCTGTATTCATTTCAGTTTTTCCATCAATAAAAGTTTAAATTTAAATTATAGTATTATCTAAAGGGTTACTATCCAAGTTCTTCCCAGGTTTCTGGTATCACTGTGGGCTGAGAAGGGGCACTGTTGCTAACTATCTTGGCCTATTCTTCCTCCAGAGCGCAGAGAAACCGTCCAATGAAGGCAACTGACTCCACCTCTTCCAGTCCCGGGGCCATAAAAACAGGATTGCCTGGAAGAAGGCATCACTTCTTTCCCAACCAACCACTGAAAAGGAGCTCCAAAGTCACTTGACTGCAGATGAAACAGCCATTGTACAGTATTTCTAGCCACATTATTCTGGTGGCCACAGTTTTTGTTTCCTTTTTACGCCATTGAGTGTTGTTTTTTCAGTTCTTATATATCATGCTAAAATATATATGCAGAATGCAATCAATATATATATCAGACTTGACATTATGTATTAATAATTGATTTTTATGTATCACTTTTTCCCTATGTATATCAAAATTCATTATATTTATCTGATTTTAAATTTCATAATTCAAATGAATACAAAAATATCTAGAGACAGTTTGTAGCATTAACATAAAAGTACAATTAAAAATGTGCCTTACAATTTCCAGGGTTATTGTTAAAAGTGACTACAAG
>JANRMT010062792.1:19386726-19399844 GCA_026402145.1 Polypterus bichir lapradei
ATATATATATATATATATATATATATATATATATTTACACACACACATATAAACATATATATATACATATCTATACATATACACATATATATACACACACACATATATATATATATATATCTACATATATACACATACATATACATACACACATACATACATACATACATACACACACATATATACACACAAATACATATATATATACATACACACATATATAAACATATATACATATACATACATATCTACATATATACACACACAGCTATTTTGTATCAGTGCAATACGCTGCTTGTTAAAACGGATAACTCCCACTCTTACGTGCAAGTCTGTGTGGATATTATGAACAATCGTATCTGTTCAAGTTCTATTTAAATTTTAAATAGAAGGAATTTTTATTTAGTCGACAGAAATATCTTTGGTAGGAATGGTAAAATCAGACAGGAATATTATTCCTGAATAAATCAACTCAAACCTTAAACAGCTTATAATATTTTGCTCTCCATAAAATATATATCCTGTCTAAATTATACAAGTTAGAAATAAAGTAAACTTTAAAAGAACAAACATTCAAATTTCTTTACTCTTATGTAATTTTATATAAAAAATAAACTTAGATTTTAAATATCCCAAAAGATTTTGCTCTCCATAAAAATATATCCTGTCAAAATTATACAAATTCAAATATGAACATGCTGCATAACAAAACCTGGAAATATAAATAAAATGTGTTCCTTTCAGCAATAACAAATCAAATCATTCAGTTGTCTTTGCTCTTATGTCATTTTAGAGCTGGACGCCTGGCATCTTTTTTTGGCAACAAGTTTGTTTATGTTTGGTGTGAGGTTCTGTGTTGTGGAGATTCTCAGGATGAATGCAGGTGCTCATCAGTGAGGCGACTCCTGTGTGCTGTTTTGTTAGTCTTCATCACTGAGAAGAGCTTCTCACACAGATATGTGCTACCAAACATGCACAAGGTTCGAGCCGCATGTAGACGGACTTTTTTTGTTCTTCAAAGTCACCAAAGCGGCGTGCGAACTCAGTGCGCTCAGTTTATCAGCAAATTGCGTATTTGGGAACACCGTAGTGACGACTTGGTTCAACATTACTTGGCAACAGGGAAAGTGGGGCAAGTTGCACTGGTGCATTTGTGTCTCCCATAAAAGCAGCTTCACTTGAAATCACTTTGTGATTGTTCACGGGTAAAAACGTCCGCTGAAGTGTCAGATTCTTATTTAATTCTTCTGCTTTCTGTATCTTCTGCATTGCATTCAGGTCCATCAGGGTAACCTGATGTTTTGTCTCATAGCGCCGTCTTAGATTAAATTCTGTAATTACAGCCACATTAGCTCCACAAATGAGACACATGGGTTTACCGGCAATGTCAGTAAACATATACTCAGCCTCCCATCGGTTTTTAAAGGCTCTATTTTCAGAATCACCTTTTCTCTTCGGCATCGTGTGGGCTAGCTTCGCAATAACTTGCAGCATCATAAGCTAGACTTGATTAACGCGGTAAGTGTTCGGCAAGGCAGCTGAAGTGCTGCATTATGGGATCTGTAGTTTATTGTGTTACCAGCGCTTCATATACCCGGGCCATTAATAACAATAATACAGTATATAAAATGATCTCGCGGGCCAGATATAATTACACGCCGGGCCGGATGTGGCCCGGGGCCCTTGAGTTTGACACATATGGACTAAATAGAACTTGAAAAGATATATTTTTTCAAATGTGATCGCGCAATTCAGATAGAGTTGATGCGCACTACAGCCTGCATGCCTCAATAAGTCATCCTCCCCTCGCTCTTACTTTTTTACCGTTCATCTAATGAATACACTGAGTATGGCTTTACCAAAACAATCATTGATGGCGAATAAAGTATCCATTATTCGAGTATGTAGATCGGGGTATATATATACATATATATATACCCGCGTATCGCAGCGGAGAAGTAGTGTGTTAAAAAAGCTATGAAAAAGAAAAGGGAACATTTTAAAAATAACGTAACATGACTGTCAATATACAGTAATTGTTTTGTGAGTGTTACTGAGTGTTGCTGTCATCAAGGATTTGATTATCATTATTTCTTTCAATCAGGTTCGTATTTGTAGGATGTGTTGTGTTCAAGTTACATTCCGTGTTTGTCAATCGTTGTAAAGATGACAGGTTTCATTCATCGATTCGTTTCTTACTGCATCAATAAACAGCTCGTCTTCTTCTTTATCTGAGACCTGACACACTGCATGCACGTTTTTTTTTTTACACTGTCTTCCTTTAGCGGGACATTGACTTTTTCCACCGTGTGCTTTGTTTCCACAGTAGCTGCATTTATGAATATTCTTGTATGTATCAGACGCTTCATATTTTTTGCTGCCTTTTCAATTGTGTAATTTGGTTTTTGTTCAGCGCTCTTTAGAACTGCTGCTTTTTGTCTGTGCACTGCGTCAGTTCACGTGAGCCGCTCGGTGTACATGCATCGAAGGTTCCCAGCTGTGCTGGTGCCATCTCGTGCGATGTCCATGGCTGTATTTAATGTTACCGAAGTCCTGGCACTTAAAACTTTCTCTCGCAGTTTCGCTGAGTTTGTGCCAAACACCACCCTGACCATCTCATCTTCCTCTGCATGAGCACAGTCCTTCACCCGTGACTATTTAGTGGCAGTTTGCTATTGAATTGCCGCTGGCGGACGGCCATATATGGGCAGGCACTAAATTACAAACGCCAGCGGCAGCCTGTCTATGAACTTAATTTAAAGTGTAGGTTTACATCGTGCTTTGTTTCTGAAGTAGCAGAACTCATGAATATGGTTGTATATGTCACTCGCTCGCTTCTTATTGTTTCGCTGCCTTCTCAATTATATAATGCATGTTTTCTTCAGCGCTTTTTGGAGGTCTTCCTGGTTTTCTATGTACTGCGTGATTACGTGGGAGGCGTGATGATGTCACACGAAACTCTGCCCCCACGGCGTTCAAGCTCATCTCCATTACAGTAAATGGAGAAAAACAGCTTCCAATTATGACCATTACGTGTAGAATTTCGAAATGAAACCTGCCCAACTTTTGTAAGGAAGCTGTAAGGAATGAACCTGCCAAATTTCAGCCTTCCACCCACACGGGAAGTTGGAGAATTAGTGATGAGTCAGTCAGTGAGTGAGTGAGTGAGTGAGTCATTGAGGGCTTTGCCTTTTATTAGTATAGATCAGTTTTAAAGCAAACAAGGCCCATCCCAGCAGCAATGGGCAAACTTGTATCAAGGGGTACATACACAGAGATGGAGTATCAGGACAATGCAGTGGCAAATTTGGACTGTGGGACCCAAACTGGCACAAAGTGTAGCTCTGCTGCCTTGTAGCTTCAGGTTAATCGATTTGAATCCTGGCCCATTCTGTATGTGGATTCCTCCAGATACTCAGATTTCTTCTGATGTCCCCAAACAAATGAGGGTGGGGTTGTTTGGTGTCCTAAATTGATCTGGTGTGAGTGGCAGTGCCTGGTGATGGGCTGGTGGCCCTTTGCTTTTGTTTTTCCTGCCGCTGATGTGCTAGGGTAGTCGCTGGCACCTCTTGATCCTGAACAGCAATGTGTTGGACTGCAAGTTGGATGGATGGATTTGGTATGTTGGGAACCTGTAGAGGAAATTACAATACATAGCGAAAAAGCCAGTGAAGCACATGTGCTTATTTTCCCTTAGGTCTTAGCTACTATGCTGCTTTATATTTTTGAACAATATTTGATTTATATGACTAACATCATTTTTGTGCCTCTGCTATTTTCAGTACACCCTTAACAGTCAGATGTCTAGGATGGAGCCTTGTCTAATGAGTGGAGCACCAAGACTGCATCCTACCCCTGTGACCCCACGATGGCCTGATGTACCCCCAACAAACAGCTGCTACACCAGTCCACCAATGCACTCGACCAGATATGGCAACACAGGCGACATGTACGCTCCTCTGACTGCCCGCAGGAACTCTGAGTATGAACATGTGCAACACTTTCCTGGTTTTGCTTACATAAACGGAGAAGCCACAACAGGATGGGCTAAATGATTGTTTTCTGTCAGGACCTCAGCTACACATCTTCAGGACGGCCACATGCATCGATGTGCCAGACACACTGGAAGAAGCCCCCCCCGAATCACAGCTGCTTAGAATGCTTGTTCAACCTTATTGATAAAGTGTTGCTGCTACATTGGATTCCTCTGAATGATACCCGATTCATTCGAAAAGCAAATATAACAGAATACTGCAAGTCCTGATTCTCAAAGGTGTTTCCATACGTAGTGCACAGGCCTCTTTTCCACCAGTTCATTTGTGTTGAACTCTACAAACAACTGAAAGCGACAGTAAGCTGATCTCCTAGTGGATGCCCCTTTGTGTTATTTACAGAGTCAGGTATTTATTAGCCCCCTTTTCAACACCATCACTTACACTTACTGAGCACTGCAGCAGGCTGCCCAGCCATCCTGAACTGCATAAGTGGGTTAGTAAAATGGATGGGCGGGCGGGCGGGCGGATGGATGGATTAGACTGCTTCAGTATTACACGTCTCCAATATTTTAAAGAAAAAGGAAATAAAAAATGATTTCCTGGCAACAAAAGCAGAACGTGACTAAAGCATTGTACCCTTTGGCCTACAAGGAATGAACTTAACATGTTTGTCACAAAGCTTGTATTACCTGCTTTATTTTCTGACAAAGGGTGCCCGGTTGAAAGTTTTTTCATTTTTGGTGGGGCCTTTGGCAGTTTATATGCAATTCGTTTGCTCAATATCTTTTTCTGCCCTGAAGGATCATATGAAGGCAAATGCGTCACAATTGACGTACAACTTTAATTATTTATCTCAGGCAATCTGACATGTGGAAGTGCTCCGGCTCAGCTTGTTTCTTTTTTATTTGTTTCAAGAAAGAAGGGCTTGGGTTTCTCTCTCATTAGGGTAGAAACTCTAAGCATCGGGTTTCATGAAATGCGTATTTTACTACCCTGTATACTGCATTTGCGTACTCAAGCAGCATCTAAGACTTGTGAGTGTTGCTGCAAGTTCTTGAACTTTTCAAAGCTGTGCCTTTGAAAAGACATTGTGCTCCATGTGAAGATTTGTCTTGCTGTATTTCGGAGAGAATTTAATGTAGACATATTTTACTGTCACTTTTGTAACAGTGTGTGTATTTGTTTGTTTGTTTTGTTTTGTTTTTAGCCAGGGATGATTAACCTAGATTTTGTGTATGATATAATGCACTCAGCAATTATTTTGGACCTATTACCCTATGGGTAAGAATAATAATTAAAAATGTACATATAACATTAAGAATGTTAGTCACTTTCATGTAAATAAAAGCACTGGTAGCAGCCCCTGTGATAACTTTGGTCATGAATTTATTTGAAATATGTTGTGATATTTGTACAGATAAGTTCATACATAAAGAATTTAAAACTCAAATAAAGACTGTAAAAAAAGTATATATGTTTTGTCTTAAAAGAATCCTATTAATCCAGGATGTCATACAATACAAGTATATTAGTATATAGTACATTTATTTACAGTGCCCTTCCATTAAAGACCTCTCTCTCATTATGAATCGAGTGATGCTTTGCATGGCTACAGTATACCAAGCGCTTATAAACAGCAAATCTGCCAGGAAATGAAGTACAACAAAGAAGTGAAAGGTAAGACTGAGGGATGCTAACAATAAAATGCTGCTCTAAATGCTTATTTTAAGGCACCGTTTGCAGCATGTCAGATATTAGCTTGCAGAAAGTAAATGATGTCTGCTTGCTTATTTTACAGTGACCTTCCATTCAGGACCTCTCATTATACACTTTATTAAATCAAAAAACGCACTGGACATCCGCGTCAGTGTTTCTAAACAGGAAAGGTAAGACTGAGGGATGTTAAAAAATTAAACACGGCTGTGTAGTGAAGACACGCTTCATTTAAGGCACCGTTTGCTGCATGACAGATATTAGCTTACAGAAAGAGAATTTTGTCCTTTTCCTAAAGGCGCCAAGTTGATTCTGCTTAAGCATTTGTGAACAACTCTTTCTTTTCCGCTCATGAGGACCTTAGCCCTGGTATTTCATGGAACAGGGTGCTTTCCTATTACCTCTCTGTTTTGGCTGCAAGGGCTTTTCTCTGGGTGCCCTATTCAGAGAATGTGGGTGAGCTTATGAGTGTGCCACACAGTGCTGGGACCTGCTTGGGGCTCTGAAGCGGAAAAAAAGTCAGGGATTAAAATGTTTGGGAGCATTCAAGCATAAGAGCATGACAGGCAAAAAAATTACCATCCTTCTGAAAATAAATCCTATTTCTGGCTTGTTTTGATTCTTTTTGTTTTTTTGCATGTTGCCTCTATTTTGAGGTGCCACCTCATGACCCTGAATCAGCACATGCGTGTGTGTTCGAGGCTGTTACGTGGGGCAACACATGCTTAACGAATAAAACGCTGAATCTGGTGCATTTAAATAAAAAAAACAAACAATAAAATGTAACTGATTAAAGAAAGATCTTGTATCACAGTACAGCATCATTTATTTCATAATTACATAAAATAATGTTCCCACGGAGGTAAAGGATAAATGCGCTCAAACATTAAGAAAACAGATTAATTATACAATTCAGCAAAAGTCATTGATTCACCGTTTATTCCGAAAATGAACACGTTTGCTGCACTTTTATCATTGTGTAAAGAATGTACTGCATGTTTTTGCTCGCTCTTTTCCAGAAACGAGGCGCGCATCCCACGTATGCATTAATCAGCATCGCCATAACAAAAGGCCACCAAATCACGGCAGTTTTTTTTTTTCTTTCTTTCTTTCAGGATCAAAGACGTGAGTCTTGTTTGAAAAATTGAAAGCCCAAGACCTCCAGTTCAACTTTCTTTCATTTTAATCAAATGGCATTTTTTTGGTGTTCAGAAAAATATTTAAGGCCAGCTTGGAGAAAATTAGGTTATTTCTTTTATAGAAATGATCATTAATACCCTGCTTTAATAAATCATTTACCGTACCCAGTGATATGCAAAAGAGGATCCCATCTATGTAGTGGTGTGTCTGTTAATCTTGATTAATAATGGCAAAAAAATGTTAAACTGGGTGAAGAAGGCAGAATACAAAAAAAAATTCAACATGTCACTTGTTTTATTTGTAATTATCTTTTCAAGTAATTCATTTAATTTTCATTTTTAGTTATATTTCATTATAATGTCCTTTTGAGTTATCGGTGCTTTGGTAGCATTTTGTATACCAATGGAGTTCATTCACTGAAGTGTTTGCAATTACATTTTTCGCGTCATGGTCACTAACTAGATTTCCTATACATTTCTGAATGTCCCGATGGGATTAATAAAGTTTATCTAATAAATGACAGAGTGACTAGCTATTACTGCTAAGAGAATAAAGAAGCCGAAACTCAGTAGTCAAATTCCAGAAGTAACATCATAATTGAAGCCTTCCTTAAAGAAATAAGAGATCATTGCATCTTGCATATCCCATATTTTGTGAATTTCCGCTTGGGATTAATAAAGTATCTGCCTATCTATCTATCTATTTTAGTTTTAGCGCTGTCTTTAAAAGGACCAATTCTAGAATAAAATCCGGAATCATTATCAATTTTTTCATTTCTCTTTCCATTCGCATTTTGAGTCCCAGGCATGACAATCAATTTACTTTACCTCTGCTTTAAAGCAATGGAGTTTTTTTTTTTTTTTTAATTTATTAGCTCAGTTGTAGAAAGGCACAGTGGGGGATATGTTTTAAAAGGAGACTAGTTTAGAAAAGAATTACATTTCTAAAGGAAATCACTCCCACTGTTAGGGTCAGTGCCCTTCAGAACAATAACCTTTGACTCTGCAGCCCAAAAGTTTTTACACAGGCCGACCCCCTGCTCGCACCCACGTAACCCTGAATTTATACAAAACCCACGACCAAGGGTGATTTAGGGAGGCTGTAAAACTAACTGCACTCGGCTCAGTAAGCTAGAGAAGCCTGTGGGCCCTTTGGATTTGTCAATGAGGATTTAGAAATCAATGAAGAGTACTGGGCACAGTGGTGCACACTCTCAGAATGAGCGCATGTCCAGTAGTGAAACTGTTCAGTGCTGGAACTTAGATTTGTTTGGACATTACTGAAAAAAAAAATGTACATCGTTTATATTAGATTGTACTTTAATTTCTATCCCAAAACCATAACCCAATTCATTAACTACTGAAATGTATATTTCTATAGGTACACTTATTATAGTATTATACATCTCTGCAAATGTCAGTGTTTTAGAATTTAGATTATTTTGGATAATCAACCAAATATTAATATTTGTATATTTTAAATTGCCACAATACTACTACACAAGGATCACAAAATAGTGCTGCCAAGGTGGTTAGCATTGCCTGATCATGCCGTAGCTGAATCAGAGCCACAGTCACTGTCTGACTGCTCACTCCTCCTGTCGGTGTGAGATATCTACATCTACTTCATTTTTCCCTTGTGACTGATGCCCTCTCATGTTTTGATTCTTTCCATTCATCTGATGGAAAGCACCCTCCACTTTGATGGCGATCCAAAAATTTGTAAATAACTGGAATGGAACAAAGGCAAAACTGGAAGCTGACGGATGAATCTCAGTGGTGCACTGGACACGTAAGATTGAGACAACTCACACTATAACATTTAGTTAAATAACTCTCAATCTCTCGTCACACATGCACACTTTGGGGACACTTTCAGGGCTCTGGTATGGTAAGCAGTTCCACCCCAGGTTGAGAGGAGGCGCTGTTGCTAACTGCCTCTCCGTTTTCATCCACAGTAGTGAAGGGAAAGCCCAAGAAGACATCTGATCTCGCTTCCCTGCACCTTTCAGAAAGACACGGACACCTGAAGGCTCTCTTTGTTTTGCACTTGAGAGAGACAAGAGCTTCCACTCAGTAATTACATTTTAAGAAATTTGAACCATAGCTGAGGCAGTCAACCTGTTTAGTTATTTTGCATTTGAGTTTATTAAACAGAGTTTTACCAGGGAGGTATTCTAAATTTCAAGTGTCCTCTGCCTATTATAATAGCCGAGAGGCGGAGGGTTGGAATCAGACTCTTAATGCCGATGGCTCTAAAATGGACTGTTGGAATCTTCAGTGCCATTTCTGCCCAGTGCTCAGGTCTTGAGCGGTGCCACAAGCTCCCAACTGCTCGTCCCTTAATGCCCACCTCCTTCTGAATTGGGGTCAGAGGCAACCCGCATGCCACACTATCCCCCCAGCTCTCTGTGAGCCAACCCAAGTGCAGGGTCCAATCTTAGGCTCACAGGGTGACACATCCAAGCCCAGCTCAAATGGCTCTTTAATGCTTTACATGTGCCCACCCGCTCAGACAGTCCACTGCCACCTGAGGAGTGTGTCCCTCTGAGGTCCAAATGCACAGCTTGCTACACTATGCACTATGTTACATTCTTATTATTGAGAGTTGTATTTTGGAATATGTATAATTGCTGAACCCAGTTAATGCAGTTTTAGGGGCATGAAGAGCAAGAGTCTAGCAGGCTTATTAATTGACCAATAAGTCTTGATTATGTCCTATCGGAAACTTTAATCAAATATAAATCAAAAGACATGAAGGAAGCATTCATTTCTGGCTTGTTTTTCTGTACTTTACTCCTTATTGATAATGAGATTCTACCTGTATGAAAACAATATACCTAACAACAATCCAGATGGGCTCATGAGAAGAAGATCCTGCAAAATGAATCTGTTACAGTTTTTTGAGCAGGTAAATGGAGTAGTGGACCAAAGCAAAACAGACAATACTAAAACTGAAGGGACAGTTTAATGAACAGAAATGCTAAGTGCAACATGCAGGCAGGCAAAAGGAACAATAATGACAAATTCAGGATGGGATTTGTTGTCCTACACCTCTGAAAAAAATTGAAATTCTTTATTTCTAGACAGCGTGCATAAGAAATTAGAAATGCAAATTAAATATGTTAGAAACTGGTAAATTAGAACAATCTACACAAGAACAGGTCATTCAGCCCAACAAAGCTCACCAGTCCTATCCACTTACTGTAATTCTTCTAAAATAATATCAGGTCGAATTTTGAAAGTCCCTAAATTCTTATGGTCTACCACACCACTTGATAGCTTATTCCAAGTGTCTGTGGTTATCCTTATGATGTAAAGACTTTCTAATGTTATTGCAAAATGTACCCTTAACAAGTTATTAATCAGTTGTTAATCTCAGAGTCTGTAATGCATAAGTGAAGTAACGTCTTGAGTATTGTGAACAGCTCTGGTCACCATGCTACCAAAGAGATCTGACGGGTCTCTTCAGTCCGTTGTGTCTGATCTTGACAAGGCAGCAACTACGGCCAGACTTTAGCAAGGGCTTACTGAAGCAGTAACCTAGGGGGTCCAAAAAAGCTAATTTGCTGGGTTTGCCTGCATATTTGACTGAATTAATTCCCAAACACTTGCCATGTGGTTGTCTTAGTCAAACGTTTTTTTCCCCAGAGCCCCATGACATTTTGTGAGGCTACAAAATTGCTCACAATTATTTAAACGTGTGAGACATGCCCGGACACCACCACACTGAGACCACATCTTTATCAAAAACACACACGTTTATTTACAGATCTCCAATCTAAACACAGCACACAGTGCTTCCAGCACTAACCATCGTCAATACGGGCCTTTCACTCAACGTCCGTGGGCCGTCTTTCCTCTCTCCACAGAAGCCTCGTCCTGCTCCCACTCCCGACTCTAGCTCCCAGACTGTAGGAAGGCGGGCCCTTTTATTCTCACCCGGATGTGCTCCAGGTGCTCCCTCTGACGACAATTCCTGGTGTGGCGGAAGTGTTGGGAGAGCACTTGGAAGCACTCCAGGCGTCCCTGGAGGGATCCTCCTCCATCTTTCCGGGTGTGGTGAAAGTAGACAATTCCTGAACCCTCTGAGACTCGGGGCGCCCCCTGGCGGTGGCCACGGGCCCCAATGGGCTTGAGCCTCCTTGCTCTTCTCCCATGGTCCTCCTCTGATCCAGGGCGGTTGCCCCCTCATAGCCCAGAGGACGTACACGCCACTTCCTGGTCCTTCCAGGCGTCCTGGCTGGGTCGCAGCCCCAGCCTCTCGCCACACATGTTAAACACCCATGTCACTTTAGTTCCGGCACTTTGCCCCCTCATCCCGCCCACCACTCCGTCATGTGCTTTTCTGGTTCTCGGGTGCAAAAGATGTGAAGTGGGTGTTCATCTATAACACGTGTAAGCCCATACACGGGAAGTCGGATTGTGTTTCACAAATGAATATTAAAAAATTTGCTTTTTAATGATCTTTAAGTATACCTCCCCGTTATATATTTTTTTATTTGGCAAGCACTTACATTAATAGCAACTTAAAAATTATGCTACTAACTAAAAATTATATAGTAAAAGTTTAAAACAAATCACAAGAACCTTAGGTTATTATTTAAAAAAACAAATATATGGGAGTTACATGAAGTGTGTGGAGTAGCCCGATTTGATAAGTTTGCAGGGCAGGGCATGATGATCAAAGAATAACATAAAGAATTAAACTAAATGGAATTCTTTTCTTCTTTTACATATACTGTATATCAAAAATATAACATATGTAACCTTAACAATTTTTTTTTATTAAACATTTGTTTTAGGAAGTATGTGTTGAGCCAGCTGCCTCCAAAAGACACTTTCCGGACAAGAAAATACTCTTTAAAATGTCGATTTTAAAGCTGTTATAATAATAAAAAAAAAGAAAACCAAAAATATGGCAGTTATTTCCCATAATGTTTAATAAAATAGAAAAATGGCTTTTGCTTGCTACAGTGAATCCTCAAAAATTTTAATTTGAAACAAACATCAACACGGGGATCTCTAGTTCAGGAGTGAAACAGATCTAGTTAGCTAGAACGCCAAAAAACACAGCAGTGTTGTAGAAAAATCTGTGTTTTATAAACGATGAAACAATTAAAAATGATAAAAACGCTGATTGTGGATATGATGTACAAAATGCTATATTTATATACTAGGGGACTTTGCCCCAGGGCACACTACGCGCCAGCCACTTCGCATCTTTGCCTCTCCTGTTGTGCAGGTGGCTTGCTGCTACTGCTGCTGTTTGTGCTGTGCTCTGTGATCTGCATGTTGTGCTGCGCTTCGAACAATTAAAAGCCTGTACAGCAACTGTCCTCAATCTGAGAAAATCACGTTGCGACCCAAGATTTTTTTATATAAGATATATATATCTTATATAAATATATATATTGTGGAGGCTGGCCCAGACACAGACAGGCAGACAAGTTCATGTCACCCACAAACACGTTTATTTACACTAATTACAGTTCAAAGTGCACCACAAACCCCCAAAGTCCTGGCCACACAATGCCTTCTTCAGACCGCCTCCTTCTCTCTTCTCCAGCTCAGTCCACTCCACTCCCGACTCTCGCTCCAAATGAAGGGAGGCGGCCCCTATTATTATCACCTGGATGTGCTCCAGGTGGGTTCCGGCAATCTTCCACGGACACACCCCCGTGTGGCGGAAGTGCTGGCTGCATCCCCGGAAGCACTGCGGGTGTCCCTGCTCCTCTTCCCCCCAGCACTTCCTGGTGTGGCGGAAGTGCTGAGGTCCAAGGCTCCAAAGGCATGGGGGCGCCCCCTGGCGGCGACAACGGGCCCCTACAGGGTGGAGCTTTAAAGCTCTGTACCCGTGGCCCCCAAAGGAACCAGGGCGGTTGCCCCCAAGATGGTCTGGGGAAGGCGCAAGCCCTCCTCCGGTCCTCCTGGGCATCCCAGCCGGGTCGCCACCCCAGCCACCTTTGACTATATGTATATATATGTATATATATATATATATATACAGTACAGGCCAAAAGTTGGGACCAGCAGTTGTGTTGTGCAGAAGTCAGGTTAGTTGGACGATCATTTATTTTTCAACAGGACAATGACCCCAAACACACCTCCAGGCTGTGTAAGGGCTATTTGACCAAGAAGGAGAGTGATGTGGTGCTGTAAATGGTCATGAAAACAAAGAAAACACATTGAATGAGGAGGTGTGTCCAAACTTTTGGCCTGTACTGTATATGTACATATATATTTATATATATATATATTTATATATATA
>JANRMT010062792.1:19402531-19416036 GCA_026402145.1 Polypterus bichir lapradei
TATTATATTATATTATATTATATTATATTATATTATATTATATTATAAATAACCTGTTCTGTAACACTGTTGAAAACCACTGCACTGATGTGTCTCAATTGATGGATGGACTATCTTTCTATATCTAATTAATACAATGCATTTTATTAATAGAGTTGCAAATTATGGGGGTGTCTAAAAGGATAGCCAAAAAAGTATAAACAAGAGGAATTAGGTTCCTTGATGGTGTTTGCTAAGCTTACAAGTAAAGGAGCTGTTTGTGAAGAACCATTGTTGTGCTAGAAGCAGAATTAAGTTAAAATGATCTGAGCTTCTTGTGAGGATGCCCTTGGGCTTCTCCTGCTGGAGTTTTACTTTGTAGATAACTCAGGGATACCTGAGATAAACCCCGGACACGCTGCAGGAAATACACATTACAATTGGCTTCAGAATTTCTTGGAAAGAGCTAGGATTTCTGCTGCTATAGAAAAGGGATGTCTTGTCAGCTTCATTTCCACCCCAGTCCTTACCATTTGAGGAGTACAAGAAAACTGAAGGAAGGGAATTTAAAGTAATCAAAATTGATTAGATTTTACATACTGTTTGAAAAGGATGTTGTGTTAGAATAGATTGACAAGACATGATTAGACATATACATTGTTTAAAAATATGAACAGAACATCAGGCAGCATTACCGTGATCCCCTAATAACGGTACCTGATATCAGTGATGCTTTGAATCACTGCTGGTGTGGAGTTTGCACTGTCTGTAGGTATTCTGTTATTTTCTCTCCCAAAGATGAGAGTATTAGGTTGACTTGTCCCTTGTAAGTATGAGTGCATGAGTGGGCCCTGGGATGGACTGGTGCCCTCTCCAGGCCTCTTTCCCGCTTTATGCCTAGGGATAGGCTCTAGCTCTCTGCGACACTAAACTGGTCTGGCAATGTTATGAATAGCACATTAAAGGCAGTTCAGCCTGATTTTAAAAGTTGGTAAAATATTTTCTTGTGGATAAAATATTTTAAAGTTCCAGTCAAATCCTGGAAAACAATGTCAATATTTCATTTCATATAGTATTAACATTAACCAATAGAATAACAGAGGAATGGTATGCTTATAGCTTGTTATCACATATTAGCTCAACTTGAGGCAGCTCTTTGAAATCAGGCTTTAGAGGTTAAAGATGTGTGGGTCATCTTTTAAAATGCAGTATTTTTAATAGGAGCTGTTCAATCATATACATGGTCCCTTACGTACACAGTGACAACAGCAGGAAGTAATCCATCAGATGCAGCCCAGCAACTGCCATGTATGAGAAGTGGCCATGTGCCCCCAGCTCCCAGCACGCACAGGATGCCTGTCTATCCACACAGAGAAGATCACGGGTAAGTAATATTGCTGCACTTCAGCTGTTTTATTTAATACCTGACAAGGTTTATATCGTTATGTGACTGACTGATTCATACAGTATTACTAATACCATCTAAAATGCTCTTTAGGATCCGTGAAAACACTTGTCACATAGATACCGAGGGTAGATTTATAAAAATAAGTTCTGTAGGTTACATAACACTTTTGTTATGAGTCTGCAACTTACTGTGGGTGCATAAAGTACACTGCATCATACTGTACAGTATGTGTTTAACATGTATAGGTAAATAATAAATATCAATTCATATTGTTATTTTGGTTTATTTCTTTGCAGAGGCATCCTGATTAAACCCGGCTGTTAAATTGGTTGTTAATTAGCTTTGTCCCTGAAAGGCTCAATGTGCTGCGCTACCACTTTGCTTTGCTTGGTTACGAGGTTCAGTTATAGTCCAGCATACATTAAACATCAATTCCAAGTTCTTTCCTTTTGTTTGCGTGTTTCTGTCAGGAATTCTGTTTCCTGTCATAGTCCAGTGATAGGTTGTTAGGTTGCTGGTGTCTCTGATGTGTGAGTGTGTGCATGTTTCTGATGCGTATAACATACAGTAGGCCCCATCTACCGCAAACATTGCCCTCAAGTAAACTGCAAAGATTACAGATTTTATATATGGCTGCTTTATTTTGTAAGGTAGTCGAATCATGAATCATTATCTGTAAGAGAAATATGAAGATATGCAACAAAAAAGTACGCGGCACATCACCATCAGAATGAATAATTGGCATTGTAGGTAGCCAACATCCGTCATATAAAGATTGTGTATCGCTTATAGTTAATTCTGTTATATTCTTGTGTGGCACAGATCTGAACACAGAACAGAAACTGAAAGCCTAGGTAAGCAAGGGCTTAATCAATTAGGCGAATTAACTTTTGAAATTCAATTTGTCTTAAAGCCCTTTACTATAAATATATTTGTGATAGTAACCCCAATATATATCTATTATGTCTATTATATGTATTATATATTATATGTCTATTTCTGCATGGTGCATGTTACAACCATATCTTACCTTCTGAGTTTTCACAATTTTCATATTTTCCCCTAATGTTTCCACTGTGCATGTCTACCAATCCATTCACCCACTCAGTCAATTTAATTTATTTTTGTCCATTTTATGGGCTGTTATGTAACAGTATGGCCAGTGTGCAAGAGTCTAGACATTGTTATCCAAACTGCAGAAATATATTTTCGACCCAAATAGATAATGCCATTTAATCTTACTAGAAACAGTGATCTTATTTTGTTTAATATTGATAATATTTCTCTGGTCAAGTGCATTTATCAGATGGCTGACATTTAATTGACATAAGACTCACCCTGCCCTTTCCTTTGCAGGTATACAGGAGGCTACAACTATGGGAGCTACAGCAATCAGCATCACCATCCGATCCAGAGTCAGTACACGTCTCTTTCTCATGAACCAGGGATTGCCACTCCACTGCACTACCCAACATATCACAGAAGCACATCACAAGTAAGTGTTTACATGCTGTACTAGTATTTTCAGCTACTGTATATATGTTGTTTTTTACTCTTTCAATTAAATACAAAGTACTTAATGCAACTAATCTGAGTTCAGGTTTAATGGTGATATAAAAGGCTATTTGAGTTGGTGGAAACCAGTTGGCAGTTAAGTGGTGTCCAGTCCTAGTGAAAATAAAAGTCAAGTGGATGAGAATAACTATAATAATAATTACTACATTTTGGCAGCTTACAAAAACAAGCTCCATTATAGTTGTTCAGACTGTTCAGTTGTTACTGTAGACAGGGCCTGAAGAAGCAGCCATGTTGGATAAAGTCTAGAACCCTAGCCTTGACACTTGTCTGATTCAGGCAGCAACTGCAGCAAATGTATTCTTTACAAGGTAATGAATCAATTCTGATTTAAGACAGCTAAAATTATTATTAACTAGGTTGTACTTTCATTTGTATAAAAAAAATGCATATAAATGATCGACTCTAAGAAAAATTTGGATAGAAACAGGCCATTGGGCCCAACACAGCTCATCAAACTCTACTGAAACATGAAGAGTACTACTGTCTACTTCAACGGTAATTTATCCTGGATGTTTCAAATGAAGTATACAGTGAAGGTATATGTTAAGCATACAATAATAATAATAATAATAATAACAAAACATGTGGCCCTCTTTTTCTGCCGTTTCCATGCCACTACAACAGGCTAGTCGGTAGATAAAAAGGGAGTACTGAGCCATAATTATAAATGAACCTCAACATGGATGTCCCTTATTACAGCTGGCCAGTGGAGCCACGCCATGTGAGTAGCAAGGTTCTCTATAACATGACTGGTTAGTCTTAAGAGAACAGTTTATTTATCATTTAATACTTGAATATATTTTAAATTGAATCAATCAGCACAGAGATGCATGGTATGTTCTTGGTAGCATCCTTTGTCTCATTATCTCTGTAAGGCCGGAATATTTTTTCCAAAAAACTCAGTTTTCTGAAAACCACACAAAGCAATGCTTTCACACATAAATCAACATAAAACATCTGTTGCTATGTGCCGTGGCTGCTGTTGGTGCATGTTTGGCACCTCTGGTGGCAGTGTCTGCACAGGGGCACCTCGATGGTCAGCTGGAATGCACGGTGGGCCGGCTGCCTGGCTGTCTTTGCACAGCAGGTGGGTGGAGGTGGTAGTCGCAGTGTGACACAATATGGTTTGTACCCTTTTGTCATCATAAGTGGTGGTCCTCCCAGGCAAACGCTGCTGTAGGCGCATCAGCTACATGAAAGTGTTCAGCACTACGATCAGCTGGGGGCTGATCAGATGATGGCGGTACCTCACTTTGGTTTTCGATATTCATCTCCAGATCATTTGCATCAAACTCGGAGTCTGACAGGTCAGAGTCCTATTCAATGAAATTACATAAAACGTCCATGTTTTGCACATTCGCTTTGGTCCCTCTCCAGATGTCAATGCCATTTTAGAGGTTGTTTGCTCTTCACTACTCATGCATGCGTTTGGAATCGAGGTCAAATCAACAAAGCTATGTAACTTTCCTTCGAACTTTAACGTAAGGACGAGTTCTGTTGCAGTTTACAGCTGATTACCATCCTCTACCCCTGAATTTTGACAAAAATTGACATCAGCCCTGAAAGAGTTAAGTAAATGTCCCAATTTAGTTAAACATATTCACAGTCCTAAGTAAATATATGCTTAAAAAATAAGGCATCTTATATGTAAACATTATCAGAAAACAAAATATAAAGTTAAATGTTATATATGACCTATTTATCTAATTTAAATGCGTTGTGTGGAGGCTGGCCCGGACACAGACAGGCAGACACCGATGGTTCAAACTCCCACGCACGTTTATTATACATATTTACAAACAAAGTGACACACAACCCCAAAACTCCCCCAAAGTCCAGGCCTCACACAATGATGCCTCTCTCTTCAGGCCGCCTCCTTTCCTCTCCTCCCGAGCTCCGTCTTTCTCCGCTTTCGACTTAAGCCCATGAATGGAGGGAGGCGGCCCCTTTTATAATCACCCGGATGTGCTCCAGGTGCCTCCCGATTAGTTTCTGCTGGCACTCCCCAGTGTGTCGGAAGTACTGGCTGTGCACCCGGAAGCACTCCGGGTATCTTCTTTCCCCCATCACTTCCAGGTGTGGCAGAAGTGCTGAGGACCAGGGCTTTCCAGGCATCGGGGCGCCCCCTGGCGGTGACCATGGTCCCCTATAGGGTTGAGCGTCTAAGCTCAGTTCCCGTGGTCCCCAAAGCCACCAGGGCGGTCGCCCCCTCGTGGTCTGGAGGAGGCATAATCCCTCCTCCGGTCCTTCCGGGCATCTCGGCTGGGTGCCACCCACAGCCGCTTGCCACAGTTGGTACAAATGAAATCAGGATGTCATAGTTTAACAGGTAGGGTCTTTCAAGCACTTTTTTCTTTTCCCTTATACTAGATCTATCTGCCAGTTATTCACAAATATAAAAACTTAAACTTGATTATGATTTCTGAACACGTATGTGCCAAGTCTTAGATCGTTATTAATAGGTGGGTTTGCAGAGCACTGCACTTTAATTACAATAAGATTTTGTGCCCACCAGTAACAGGTTTCTGCTACCTATGTAATGTCATTTCCAGAACATATCAGGCCATAAGGTGTCAAGTAGGACCAAGATCAGGGTTCTAGCCCCATTAGTGTGTGATGAATTGCATAACAGATGGAAAGACGTTGGCATTTTATATATATATATAAAGCTAAAGGCCCATCTGTCAATAGTTACTCTCCAGATATAAACATTTAAAACTATATGCTATTCTGAGCACTTTCCTAATACCATTACCATGGCATTTATTTTCAACACCATAATTTTAAAGAAAACAGTCGTTAGAAGTTCATTTGACCTGAATTTAAAAGACCTTAAACTCCATGTTTTCAAAACTTGAAATGTACACACACCCAGTAAATCCGAAAGGAATTAACTAAAATACCTACAATATTAACATGTGAATTGTTCTTTTAAATTGACAAACTCACCTGCAGGTATATTATAAAGCATTTAATAAAAAGCAGCCAAAAAAAAGCTTATTTCTGAGGCCAGAACTTACAGCAGTACATTCTACAACTGGTGAACTCGTCAGAGGCTTTTCAGAGTTTAACCACCAAAATAACAGAAATTATTTGAATAAAACTGGAATACTTGAGAATAAAACCCTGTAAAAGTAAATGAAATGAGCACATGTGTAATTTGCTAATCAAGTCAAATTATTGAAGTTATTTTATACATTGATGCTTAACGTCTTATTGTGGATAGAAATACTGTATATTAGACAATTGCAACATTAAAGTCAAATTCCAAAAAATATTTTTACAATATTTAGCATTTATAATTTAAACTGAAACAACAGCAGTATATGTCACCAGCTAGGGAAGAAAAAGTGAGCCGAAGAGCAACAGAGACAGAGAAAGATCAGGAGGTTTCGTTTACTGTTAGCAAGAGAGAGTGTGAGTTGACCCTTATAATGGTAATTTCCTGTCAAGGACCCTCCAACAAACATTGCCTTTGTGCTCAGAAAAGATCAGTAGGCTTCAGTGTTTTGAGTCCAACGTGCTGAAGCACTCTTCATAAACCGGATGTGTTGTGTGAAAGATGATTGTGCTAGTACGGGCAAGCATCCGTGCAGATGGCTGTAGACTGGAGTCTCTTTCCCGGCTTCAATAGAGGTTTCATTGGCTACTCTGATCATTGTTAACAGGGCAAGGGGTGATTATTAAAATATTGTTTTTCAATAGTCTCTTCATTACTCATGATAAAGAAGTCGTTGGCTGGCTGTGCAATTATTTGACCCACACTGACTTTTTTTTCCGTACAGTGCTCAACAATAAAGGAATCAACTGTGTCGCTGTTTGTATTTAGGAAATCAAATTCGCCTTCAATGTCATGTTTTTCCTTAGTATGTAATTAGCACAGCACCCTGAAGATTGAATGTAATAAACTAGTAAAAAGAAAAAGTACCCCACATCAAAAAACAATTCAGAAATCACATTGCTGCACTTTTTGACAGTCAATTTTTTTGCCTTTTTCTTTCATGTTGAATTTTAGGAGTTTTTATAATTCAAAAAAAAATTCCTTTAGCTTTTCTAGTTCCTACAATTATGTCAGCAAATTAAAGCTGGATTTTATGATTGAAACCGAAAAGGGTCTTCCACAAAGATCTTTGAGATGCTTTTATCTTTTAATTATGTCCTAATTCCTTGCATGCACTAATCCTTCCGTTGTTTTTTATTTTGCCTCAGTGTGCTTGGCTCGCTGGTTTAGTCCTCAGATTAGAATTCCTGTCAAAGCAGACTTTGCATGTGTGTGGGGTTTTGCTACAGTTCAGGCAATGGCAGTTTGGATGGCGGATGGCCATAGTTTAAACAGGACACTGCTTGCACTCCTAGCCTATACATAGGGACATCTTCTTATTGTTATCTACTGAGAGAATCAGCAGATATACTGTAAAATACAAGGCACATTGAAACAAGCATGAGGCACATAACTTGACACCATTTCCTGCTAAATCAGTATAACTGGTGTGTAAGCAAGGTCAGTAAACAGACAGGAAGCCGGATGTCTCAAGTATGGCCGTGGCCTTTGCTAAGACCCCTCCTTTCACATGTGTGGTCGTATGGACAGGCAACCCTAATTAATGCAGCATCAATGAAGGGGCAGGTGAACGGCAAAGGGACCACTGACTTTAAGTATGTGGTACATTTTTTCCTTTAGAAAAGTCACACAGTAAGTCTAAGCGAATTATTGCCCAGTATTCTTTGAAATTGGCATTTTAAAGATGATTGTCTATATTTTGGATTTGTCTACCTTTGTACTTCCTTACTGTGATCGCCTGAATGTTTTTTCTCCTTCGATAGCCCATATATGTTACAATTACCTTGTTTTAGTCTCTTCTCTCATCATGAATTACTTTCTTCAGTTTTCTCCAGATACTTGGCCAAATTCCCCTTCACAGTATGTCTTATGCAGTCAGCACAGAACAGTGAGGATCGATCATCTCAGAGTCGGTGTAATGACCTGTAATGAGCAGACCTTTAACTCTTTGAGGGCTGAATATTTTTTCCAAAAAACTCAACTCAAACTCAAAGCAATGGTTTTACACATAAGTCAACATAAAATGTTGGTTGCTATGTGCTGTGGCTTCTGTTGGCGCATGTTCAGCATCTCTTTGGCGGTATTGGCTGTGTGGGGGGAACCTCGATGGTCAGCAGGAATGCACGGTGGGCCAGCTGCCTGACTGTCTTCGCACAGCAGGTGGGTGGCGGTTGCAATGTGACACAATATGGTTTGTACCTCTTGACATTATAAGTGGTGGTCCTACCAGGCAAATGTTTGTGTGGGCGTATCAGCTACACAAAAGTGTTCAGAGCCACGATCAGCTGGGGACCAATCAGATGATGCTGGCACCTCACTTTCATTTTTGATATCCATCTCCAGATCACTTGCATCAAACGGAGCATGGAGTATTTTGCTTTTTACATTCGCTTTGGTGTCTCACCAGATGTTGGTGCCATTTTACAGGTTATTTGCTCTTCACTATTCATGCACACATAGGGAATTGAGGTTAAATCAACAAAGCTATGCCACTTTCCTTCTAGCAAAGAAAGTTGAACTCAAACATAAGGGTGAGTTTTGTTGCAGTTTGCAGCTGATTACCATCCTCTACTCCTGAATTTTGACAAAAGTCGACATCAGCACTGAAAGAGTTAAAGGAGCAGCTAGCCAGCTTGAGTCTGACACTGAGAAGCCAAGTGGCACAATTTTTTCCATGCTGTGCCTCTCTTCTCCGCATATCATGTCTCCTGCTTAGAAATTACAGTGGCATTTCAACATATGCAGATTTGCTACCATCTATAATAATCAAGTAAGGGCTGATTTGGATTTAGGGAGCGACCATTGAGGCTAAAGGAGAGTGGTCAGAGGGACTGCATTGCCATCATTGACACATTCACAGAACTCCTTGTACTGAAGGTGCCACCAAATTCTTGAAGTGTCTTATATTTTAGAAGTCACTAATTTCTCATTGAAGATGCATTAGTGCATTATGTGTAATCGCCACTCTTAAAAGTTTTATTGAAAACGGAAAAGATCCAAACAATCAGATGTCATGTGACTTTGAAACTTGCTAACTGAATGTTATGCACCTTGCGAAAGATCACTTCAAGTAAAAAATAAACTTGATAATAACCAGCCCAGAATCTCCAGCTAACATATCCTATTTTTGAATTGCTCTCTTGTTTTGATATGACATGTTACGAGTTTGCAGTAAGTGGTTTACTTCCTATAGAGTTTGCCCTTTTTCTTTATTTGTTGTCATTGGTGCTTTAACATACTGTATATATCACAAGTGCACTAATATGCCATATTGTATATGTTCTGAGTGGCTGTGTTATACAGTATGTGTAAACAGTGTTGACAAGTCACTGCAGAGTGATCAAATACCTGAATTGTGTCAGAAACGCATGAGATGTTGGCTTGATTTGCCTGACGTCCTCATGCTATCAGTTTAAAAGATGGTGGTGCACACAGACTACTTTATCTGAAAACAAAGAAACAACTTGTGCTTGCTTTTGTTTGGTTTTGACTAGACTTTAAATTTTGGTTCACATTCTAATTTGTTTTTTTTTTTTTTTTACTGATCTTTGTAAAATGACCTTTGCCCACACTTTGGCTACTTTTATGATTATGTCCTTGAAACTATGAAACACCTCTGTCAAAACTGAATTTCAAATTTCTGGAAAAGTCATCACACTTCATAGCAGGAAATTCCCAGAGAATCCAGTTAACGTTTGGCTCTCCTGGTGTACTTGGGTGTTTAGCTTTAGTTTCGACTTTGTCTTTGCCTATTCCCTTTGCTTCTCTTGTTGCTGGACTGCATTCTGGTCCTTGCCAGACCCAAGTTTGTACTTATTAGCTTCTGCAAAGCATTCTTACTGATAAATTCCATCACCATGCACTTGGAATAAACCTTTATATTCTAATAAATTGGAGGCTTTACTAATGTGGAATCTTTTAAATGGAAAATAAAGCGAGAACCACCTGGTATTTGATTCTTATTTTTGTTTGTCCTACTGAAAGACATTTTCCTCAAGATTGCCACTGTTTCTGTTACTAGATACATTCACAAGGTTGCTCTGGGACTCATCATCAATGATGTTTACTGGGGTGATTGGGGATTCCAAGACTTGCAACATCAGACACCTTTACCCAGGCCATCCAGACAGGGTTGATCAGGCGCCAACCTGCATCCCAGCAGCATTTCTCCACAGATTACTCCTCGTCTTTTACAGCCATCTTGAGGCTCTTTCGGCAGCCCCTGACGCTAATCTGATGGCTGATCTCTTCAAAGACCTCTTGATGCAAAGCAGTGTGTATATTTTGTATTGAGATCAGACAAAAATGCCTCTGCAGGTCACCACACCCCGGTGGCAGCGGGTTTGCCCCCTATGTTTCTAGCATCCCACCAGAAGTCCATGATACTTAACCTGCTTCTTCTCAAATGCCTCCTCCATCTGAGCTTCACAAGATCCCAGTTTTGTACTTGTGCTTTTCAAAGACTACTATAAAGGAAAACCAGAAGTACAATACTGGGACGCTCAACAATATATAATATACAATGTACCACGTGCCCTCGTATAAGACGTGCACCCTAATTTTTACAAAGAAAATCGTAAAAACGTTTTGCCCCGTGTACGACGTGCGTTGTGATTGTATAGGAAGCGTTTAGAGAGAGAGAGAGAGTGCTAGAGCGCCAGCAAGCGAAAGCGAGAGAGCCCAAGCAGAAGTAAACATTACAGAATTACATTTCCTCGTGTATGACGCACACCTGATTTTCTAATGCTAATTTTCAGGAAAAAATGTGTGCGTGGTATACGTGTAAATACAGTAAATTTAAAGTTTAGATTCTGTGTAATTTTGATTGATCCAATAGAAATATTAGTTTCTCTGTTTGGTTTTATCTCAGCCTCAAAGAATCCCCAGTCAAGTCATGTCAGATTTATCCATAAGTGATGTTTTCAGAAAGGTTACAGCTCTGAGTGTTGAACTATCTCACCTGTAATTTTAAATCAACTTACAGTGTGGTCTGTGTACAAATTTATTAGCAAAGTATAGTGTCAGGAAAAGAAATGTACATTTAATTCTTAACTGTCATAGTTGGCCTACAGACGTTCTATTACGGAGTAACTCCTTGTTTTTGTGAATGTCATGTTTTGTAGGACTCTGAAGGTATAATGCAGAATGATTCCTATTAACATGCCCACCTAACTCACCAGGGCCTGGACAAAAAGGGAAACTGTTTGATGTGACACTGGTGACAAACCTTCTTTCCAGATATTCAGATTCATATATTAATAAATTCAGAGATTTAATCTGAGATGATGTACTGTATAGACTCTCCTGGGAATATTTTTTTTTGTCATCACAAATCGGGTAAAACATTTAAAAAGTGAGGAAGGGGGATTAGATTTGTAGAGTAACAACAGAGGGTGGCTTCTTGGCTCCTCTAAAAACTGAGAATAATGCTTGAAAAAGGGCTTGAAATTCATCCATCCATTATCCAACCCGCTATAACCTAACCACAGGGTCACGGGGGTCTGCTGGAGCCAATCCCAGTCAACACAGGGAGCAAGGCAGGAAACAAACTGCAGGCAAGGCGCCAGCCCACCACAGTGAAATTCATCTGAATGTACTATAAAATAACACACAATTAGACGATAAATAAATAAAAACAGAAAGCAAAATAAAGTATATAGTTAGGACACTTGATCAGTAACACAAAAGATTTGCACCTTTTCACTTTCTTTCTCTCTCTCTCTCATAGTCCTGGCCTTTCATCCTCCTGACTGTGAGCATTTAACCCAAACTCTCCTCCATTGTGCCTCTGACAAGAGGAATCTTTAAACTCTCTCCCGATATCAATCCCTGCCAAATGTGTTATTAGGAGTGGTTATTCTTTGGCCACTGGTATAATCAAGCCAGAAAACTCCCTAGCTGTGATAAAATCTATCTATAATCAATGTGATTCAGCTCTGGACCTATTAAACCTGCTTTTCTTGTTATTTATAGTTTTTTTCATTATTTTGTTCATGCCATTTTAGTTTTTGGTGTTGCATGACCGCGGCGATATTGTTTACTGTTGCAATGCCAGTCTCAAGTCAAATGACACATCATGCTCCTTCTGTATGAATTGGCTGTGTACAGACGCAGGCATTCAAGCTTTGGTCTCACTACTCATTACAGTCTGACCCAGCTATAGTGAGGGCTAAGGATTTGAGCTTGAATTAGGACGTTTCTCCTACATTTTATCTGTCTGTGACTTTTAGTGCTCAGGCTTTGACTGTTTCTTTTTAAATGATGGCCTTTGCCACTTTAAAGACTAAGATTTTTGCCTGACTTATTTACTTCTTCCATCTCCTGGTTATTTTTTTCTCATTTCCATTTTCTTCTCTTCAGACGGTCTTCATAACTCATAACTGTGTATTGTGTTACCTATGCCTAGGTGACCCTTACAAGTCTTTACCATTTACCTAAGGGCACAGCCTTTTGGTACCGAGTCTCCTTTGAATCTTTCTTTAATCTCTCCATTTTAATGGGCAGGCCGACCTCAGGCTTTCCAGCTAGGATTGTGTGGTGCCTCCTATAAGCCAATCTTCCATTCATGTCATTCTCTTTCTCTTACTCTCCTGTGTCATCTACTGTGTTACCTGTCATTTAGTATACTGGAGTACTAGAACATATTTCCACCCAGACGAAAACTCATTCTCTCTTGCATCCACCTTATAGCAGCCCCTGTTTATAGCCGGCCTGAGGCTAGGGCCTTATAGACACTGGCTTAGGGGCATTGTGATTTGGGAGGCGTTAAGGCATACCCCAAATCTAACTCCTGCTCCTCTATCTAATGTTAGTATAGCATGTTGTGCAACAGCATATACAAAAAGGACCACATTCTAATTGCCAAAGGGGAGCATAGAGCCCCCACAGCCCCCACAGCCCCCTTGAGCTGGCACTACTTCTGCCTTCCAACCATCCCAGTATGGATGTCTCTATTTTTGGAGGGCTGTAATGAGACATTCCCCTGTTTTAAACTAATTTACTGGTCAGCTTGATCCTCACAGACCTTGCCTCTTATTAACACTAGAATTACAAGAGCCTACGAAAAGACTTGTAGATCCAGCCCACCTTAAATCCATTCGCACCTCTCCGCCAGCGTCTTTTGTCCTCTAAATGTGCAGATAAAGACAAGCTTTATAATTCATGTTGCAGTAATCCACAGAGTTACAATATAATGGCCTCAATAGTTCAAAAGTGTAGGCTCTTCTGCTGTAAAAAAATGTATTTGTTCTATCAGCAGGGATTTTTTCCATTAATTCATTTATTTTAATACTAGCAAAATACCCGCGCTTCGCAGCGGAGAAGTAGTGTGTTAATGAAGTAATGAAAAAGAAAAGGAAACATTTTGAAAATAACGTAACATGATTGTCAATGTAATTGTTTTGTCACTGTTGTAAGTGATGAGTGTTGCTGCCATATATATATATATATATATATATATATATATATATATATATATAT
>JANRMT010062792.1:19441528-19456299 GCA_026402145.1 Polypterus bichir lapradei
CTTTTTGTCTGCGCACTGCGTCAGTTCACGTGAGCCGCTGAATATGGTTTTATATGTCAGTCGCTCGCTTCTAATTGTTTCGCTGCCTTCTTAATTATATAATGCATGTTTTCTAAAGCGCGTTTTGTAGCTCTTCCTGGCTTTCTACGTAATGCGTGATTACGTGAGAGGCGTGATTATGTCATACGAAACTCCGCCCCTCCAGCTGAACTCCATTACAGTAAATGGAGAAAAACAACTTCCAGTTATGACCATTACGCGTAGAATTTCGAAATGAAACCTGCCCAACTTTTGTAAGGAAGCTGTAAGGAATGAGCCTGCCAAATTTCAGCCTTCTACCTACACGGGAAGTTGGAGAATTAGTGATGAGTCAGTCAGTCAGTCAGTCAGTCAGTGAGTGAGTGAGTGAGTGAGGGCTTTGCCGTTTATTAGTATAGATTAATTACTTTCTATTATTAATCAATCAAGAAAAGTTGGTAGCTACAACAAATAAGGTTTCAGAAATATAGGGTGTGATTTGCAAGTGGAAATCGATTAACAATAACTAGCTGAAAATAACAGAAGTCTTTAATTGGACAATGGGATCACCAAACACAGGGAACCATGATGGCAACTGGGGAAAATGAGGGGATGGTGTAAGGTGTTGTAGAAAACAAAGGTATAAGAAGCAAAGTGAAATTACAGAAAAGGAGAACGCAAGAAGCCAAGAGACAGGAATTTACAAATTAATTGTAGAATGAGAAAAGAGAAGATCACAAAAGAAAGACAGGATGTAGCAGGTGTGAAATGCTTGAAAAATGATAAAGGGAAGAATTACATGGAGAAGCTGTTGAAATATGAATGGGATACTGAGTAGAGAAAATAGAAGGACTGAACTGTAAGTTTTCAAAGTCGGAGGTTGTAAAAGCACTGAAAAAAGTTGAAGATAAGTAAGGCATTGGGGCCAAATGCAATGGTGTCACAAATGTCAAAAGCAGCAGAGGGTCATGGAGTTGAATTATGAACAGAAATGTGCAGTATGTGTGAAGGGATACCTGAACACTGGAAAACAAACGTGCTCAATCCAGTAGACAAAGAAAGTGCAATATTTTAGTGTGTGTCATATTGTGTGATCAAGATTTTGGAGCAAATAATGAAGGTGGTTAACAGAGTAGATCACATGAAAGTTAATTAAACACAGTTTGATTTCATGTCTTGGAAAGGAACGACAGATGCAATCTTTTTTGTTAGTTAAATACAGAAAAAGTATCAGGCAAAGGGAAAGAAGCTACAATACACATTTCCAGATGTAGAGGTGGCATCTGAAAAGATGCCATAAGAATAGAGAAGTGGACGTTGAGAAAATTAGGTGTGGAGGAATGGTTACTGTCTACAGTGATGTCAGTGTATAAAGATAACATGATTGGTCATTAAAGCAGAAATCTGTTGTAAATGTTTTCCTGATAGGGAAGAAAGCGGTAACCAGAGAAATATGTAAAGTATTGCCGTTTGAGCACTTATAAACTGATGCTTTTATATAGATGGCAAATAAAATAAGAAACTGAAGTGGAAAATGAGTTTAGAAAGGAAAGGCCACAAGGTAAATTCAGGAAAGACTAGGGTGATGGTTAGAAGTGTAGGAACAGGAAGCATGAGAAAAGGTGGGTGCATGGCCATATGCTATAGGTTTTGGAGCATAATAGATGCAGTGGTACAGTATGGAGGGGTATCTGCAAACAGAGAGTGCAACCTTTCTTTGTAGAAAATGTGTGAGGAAAGTGCAGAATATTTATGTACTGTAGTGTGTGTCTATTTAGATATAGGTTATGCAGTTGGAGAATGTTGGACAATTCTAGTTCTTAAGAGACAGGATGTGTGCAGATGGAGATGTGGGCACAGCAGTGATAGTGACAGGGAGAGGTGCATGGAAGAGGTTCCAGGAGATGCATTAAGGCAGAGCTCCAACCCTTGGTTCAATGGCAGAGTTATGGCACTAGAGTCTTCAGCTTTCCACTATGTGCATGCATGTGATGAGAGAGATGGTATTGATTCAGATGAAAGAGAAGTTAAGTGAACAAAGATTTGGGGTACCAGCTGGAAGCCCATTTAATTTGGTGTTGAAGAAACAAAAAAATAATGAACACTCATGGATATGAAACAGGCAATAGACAAGTCAAAAAGGTAGTAGCTTGAAGATATTCTTAGTCCTCTACATGCAAAAGAGGAATTGGGTCACGTCCTATGACTGGCAAGTCTCTAAACTGCAGGAGGAAAGGAGAGAAGTTGTTAGTGACAACACTCCCTCTTTGCTTGGGGTAGTATCAGTTATCTGATGAGAGCCGTGAAGATGTTCACTATGCACTCATACCCGACATCACTCTCTCTAGCTAACTTTCTGTCTCACAGAACTTATTATATTTTCCTGGGTGAATTATTTAGTATAAATGAATGGCACACTACAAGGAATTAAGACATTTTTGTCTGTCAGCAACACAGGCCAAAAGATAATTTTACTCAATGTCTGAAATACTTACCATATGATGTGTCTGATCAAGCTGCAATTATGCACAAAACAATATCCAAGAAACAGCCTATATAAGTTATATATTCAATGCCACAGGATGAAATTAAGAGAAGGCAGATCAAAGATGAAAAAGCACACAAAACATTGTGAGAAAATGATGAAACTACTGAAAACTTTTGCATCTTTTATATAGCATCAAAAATATAGCTTAGATGATTGATAACCAAATGAATTAGATAGACTGAATGATTTATGTTGTCTACCTTTTTTATTGAAATCTTACACCATCTATGAAATTATTTATTTTGTACGTTAAATATATCTCTTCCTTACCCTTATTTGTTTATATATTTGTTTATTTGTTCAGCTGTTTATTTCCTGATGCGGATGTTTAATTTACTGTTGTTGTCATAAAACTCCCTGTTAAAATTTGGTGATTGCTGTTTTAAGGAATATTTGATTCTGTACTGCAACCCATTTTTGTTGCTGTGAAACCCCTTTGTAAGCTGTAAAAGGTTCTACTTTAGATAGTATAATATTGTTTTATGTTTATAAGTATACTGAGGATTACAATTTCTTTGAAATCCTATGGGATTAATTGTAACAGACTTCCCAAGTTAGTCTACAGCTCTATACTAAGTCGAGGACTACTTAGTATTGTACTATCTGCGGATTATCTAAAGCCAAAAACGTGTGCAGCCAAGCTGGAGTTCAGCTGAACTTGTGCTTAGTCCAGTTGCAAGCGCTTGGAATAATTAGCACGAATGAAGGGGGACTGCACAGAAGGACTTCATAATTAATTTGATTACTAAGCTAAAATGGAGGCTATGATAATATATAATTATAACTTTGTCTAATTGCTCTGCTAAATTAATGTTACTGTTTAACTAAAGAGGTGCATTTAACATAAACCAGATGAAGGCAGTTATAAACTAATCGGATACTTAACTACAATTCATCATGAAACAAACAAGAAACACAGTTGACTGTTTTAAATGGAACACCACATACTGTATATTTTTGTATCTTTTACTTCCTTTAATGAGATACAACAAACAAACAACCAAACACATCACTACTACATTGTTACAAAAGACACCCACTAATGACCAGTAAAGTTAACCATTTTATCAGGTGATCAAGCACACATATTATTATTATTATTATTATATCTTTAAAAAAACACCAACTAATGACCAGTAAATGTAACAGTTTTACTTTTAACATGACTGGAAATTAAATTATGAAGTAGCTTGTGGGTTCTTCTGCATTCCTCTGAACTTATAAACATTTCCTCATTTTAAGGTAATACATTTCTTTAGCATGTTGTGCCTTTTATTTATTTACCTTGAAATACTGCTTTCTTTCTCTCTCTCTTCATTTGCCAATAGCAGATTTCTTTTCAAAGTCTTCTTTGGTAAGTTCCAGCATCTCCTTTCAAATTTTGGAAGAACTTTCTGGTGTAGTGTTCTGCAAGGTAGTGTTGGCTGTGTTTGTTCTTCTTTTAATGCTCCGCTGTTGAGATCCTATGCGACAGTCCACATTTAAAAGAACATAAGAAATTTGACAAAGGAGAGGAAACCATTCAGTCTATCAAGCCCATTTGTTTAGCTAAGAGTTGAGCTGTCCTAAATCAGCATTATGCACTCCACTACACAAGCATAGATATGTCCACCTCATTCTAGTCTTGTTACTGTAGAGAATGTCCTGCCTGGGGGGATGTTATATTTGAAATATGTTTTACATTTGTGACAGCTAATGATATTACAAATTGTTACATTCAATGTGCCAGCCCATGTTTTGGCTTTGTCTTGAAGCAACACATAAGTCTACGTGTGTGATGTGAAGGATGGATTTGCAGTGTGGGAAATGTGTCTTCTGCAGATTCTCTACACCAATGTGCTTTGTGTTTCAACACAATTACAGTTAGGCCCATAAGTATCTGGAAAGTGACACAATTTTCATAATTGTGGTTCTGTACGCCACCACAATGGATTTGAAATTAGGCAATAATTATGTGATTGAAGTGTATACTTTTACTTTTAATTTAAGGGGTTTACCAAAAATGTTGTGTGAGCCGTTTAGGAATGACAGCCATTTTTATAGATGGACCCCATATTTTCAGGGGTTCAAAAGTATCTAGACAACCTAACATAATTATAAATATAATGATCATTTACAATATTTGGCTGAAAATCCTTTACAGCCAATGACTATCTGAAGTCTTGAACCAATGGCCATCTCCAAGTGCTGGGTTTCCACCCTAGTTATACGTTGCCAGGGCTTTACTACAGCTGTCTTCAGTTTCTACTTGTTTGTAGGACTTTCTGCCATTAGTTTTGTCTTCAGCAAGGGAAATGCATGTCCAATTGGGTTGGGGTCAGTTGATTGACTTGTCCTCTGAAGAATATTCCAGTTCTTTGCCTTGAAAAGCAGTTGGTTTGCTTTCGTAGTATGTTTTGGCTCATTGTCCATCTGGTTTGTAC
Source organism: Polypterus bichir lapradei (assembly GCA_026402145.1). Lineage (NCBI taxonomy): Eukaryota > Metazoa > Chordata > Cladistia > Polypteriformes > Polypteridae > Polypterus > Polypterus bichir. The sequence goes on from JANRMT010062792.1 coordinate 19,446,518, forward strand.
CTTGTGGTAAACCCTTTACTTTCATAAAGTTTTTTCATTATTGTAGACTTCTTCAATGATAGGTCTACTTCCCAGTTAGTGTTCTTGGTTTGGATAAATGTTATGATGGGGTTCATCTTCACCAAGGACAGAATTCTGCAATCATCCAGAACAGTTGTCTTCTGTGGTTTTCCAGACCTTCTGGTGTTGCTGAGCTCACCACTGTGTTCCTTCTTTTTTAAGAATGTACCAAATGGTTGATTTGGCCACTCCCCGAAGGGAGGTTTGTTTTCTCAGCCTAATGACAGTTATTCAGTTAACAAATGTTAAGTAAATTTCTTGTAGATGATAAAGTGCATTTTTAAACATCTTTAAATGTATTAATATATTTTATGTTTTTTATATTTAATAAAAATATATCCCTATATATATATATATAAATATATGCCAGCAGGGAATCCTGGACAATGGAGTCTTTATCCATTTCCCTGCTGGATACCATGGGGGCCGCTAGAGGACGCTGCAGGGATGAACAAGGATTATTTTCCCTACAGCTCGGAAGTACATCCCAGTCACGTGGACAGAAGAAATGACGTACTTCCGGATTGAAGAAAAGGAGTTTTTTATCGGACCCGAAAGTGTTACCAGTCACATGGGCAGAGAGAAAAAAACACTTCCGGGTCAAAGACTATAAAAGACTGTGAAAGATCCCAGACAGGCGAGCTGAGTTGGGAGGAAAAGAGCAACGCGTCTGGGTGTGGAGGATCGATTATTGCTATTGTAGTATTGTGATTTATATGAGTATTGTGGAGTGAAGGATATTTTGTGCACATTATTGTAATAATAAAACAAATTATTGGACTTTTATCTGGTGTCTGATCGGAGGGTTCAAGGGGACAACAGCGCCCCCTATCTGTCACAATATATAAAATGAGCATTTGGGCTGGGCATTTGCTTTTTACAACTGATTCAATCACAGAGAAAGAACACTTTTGGTTTGTTACTTATTTAAAAAATCAGATTCGTTCAGGTCTTATATCTCTCATTAATAGAAACCTTTAAAGCCAATTGGCTATGTTTTTTGTTTACTCCCTGGCTGGCTTTTCTATTTTGCAGAAGGGCTGTGGCGCTTTTGGTCCTGGCTCTCTACACCCTGAGAGTCCTCAACCACCTGAAGAACATGTCACATTTGCTGCATAATTAATACTGTAATAATGTTTTGTCAAGTTCAAAAATAAAATGTGTTTAAAAGAACCAACTCAAATGTGGCTTATATATATATAACCAGTAACGGCACACTGCACTTGATTTGATCATTCATAGTTTTCATACTCTTTCTCTGTACATTTAGCTTTTGTTTGCTCAGAGGTTGATGCAGTTTTCTCCACCCTAGCGGCCTGCTTCTTCTCTTCTTTCATCGGCATCTTTTCATGTTAAAACTGATTAAGTTGGTGTTTGTGTTGCAATTACTTAGTATGTTTTCCTTAATTTTTCACTTGAGCTGGCACTTAAGTCTTCAATCTGCCTTAAGAATGATTTAAGATATGAAGAGGTAGGGGAAGTGACGGTGAAGGTGGTAGAGAATGAGAACGGCGCCTGTACACAAATGCGCTGCACAGCCGCCCTGCTGGCTGCTGCCGAGAGTTGATTCTACAATAAAATAAAATAAAATAAAATAAAAAGAGGAATAACCTTGGAGGTCAATCATCTCCCCGAAAGCAGATTGTAGATGTCATGTAGTGTATGTGTACCAAATTTCAGGTCAATAGTTGAAACGGTTTGCGAGCTACAAGTGATTCAAAATCCTGGACAGACAAACGAACATCCACAGTAGCGTATAATATATAAAGATACTGGATCCTGATAAATGTTGGGGTACCAGCCATATCACCTCATTAAATTAACAAGAAAGGTTTAAGCAGAAGCAGAGCATGATGGCATAACTAAGCCAAAATAAAGAGCCGATGTCGCTTTTCTATAGCCTTTCAAGTCTGGTCCAGAATCATCATAGCATCAATTCCATCTGTTCATATGAAAATTACCTAAAAGGTCAAAGTAAAATATATTTTCCTTAAAGTTTTTAATGATTTGTTTCTTTGAATTAATACACAATAAAAGTGTTATTTTTACAATGAAGATCTCAAATGATCTTTTTCAAGTTCAGCTACTTAATATATACTAAAACACATGCTCTTCAAACAAAATTTTACTATCTATCCATCTATTTTCCTAACAAATTTAATCCAAAAATCAGGGTCACAGAGAACAAAGTATATTTTGGCATGAATGGGTGCAAGGCAGGAATCAAACCTGGACTTGGTGTCAGTCCATCACAGCAAATATTTCTATGATTTTTTTAAATTTATAAATACAACATGTTGGTATGATTATTTTACTGTGTTCTATTTCTGAAACATAGCAAACTCCAAGTAAAGGACAATGCATGAAATATTAAAATGACTGTACTCTGTAAGGCCTATTGTTTTTATTTAGTTACAATTTAACCTAAACTGTTTTGGCAGCATGTCATGGTGACAGTCTATATGTCTGTATGATATATTACAGGGTTCAAGCTTTTATCTAATTTTGGACATTTATGGTTTAGTAAAATATGCCTAAAACAGCAACTGGAAGCTAGTGCTGTTAATTATAGAAACTGAGCGACCTTTATTTCTCCTATTGAAATATTGATGAATTCTGTAAGACTTTCTCATTTCATTCAGAGGTTTTTTGAAACTATAATCTTTTCACTTTTTTGAATGCAGAGCACTCTGTGCTGCCATTTCAGATGGATTTAAAACAAACTTATAAAGGACAACCCAGCCTAAGAAATTACTGGTTGCATTTGACATGTCAGTATTGATAAAATATTATGCACTAATACTATGGTTCTGGCTGATATTGTATACATTTTATATTAGTAATCAAAGACAGGTAGTATATTTGGGTTAGTGGTGCTGAGGCCACTTCCCAAGTAAAAAAACATGGAGTACAGTATATCAGGGTCTTGATTTGCATATTTTTTAATATCCCTGACTATGCCAGAATACTTTGATACTTTATATGATTCATATGAAAGAGTTATTGCTTCTCCTATTATTACTGTTTAAACAGCATTTGTATGTTGGGCTAATTTCGGTCAGTACAGTATTTAAAACTTAAACATGGTCCAGTATTTATTTTGTGGTACAAATATTTAGAGTGTAACATCAGTCTTACCTAATACTGTATGCAGAACAAAAGAAGGCAGTTCCATTTACAAGAGCAAACACTAGGGAGGGACATGGCAATAAAATAAAATTAAACTAGGTGGTAGGTGATTTTATTTTGTGTAGCTTGGTTGTTACTGATGGCATTATGTATTAAAGGACTATTTTAAAAAAACTAATTTAATGACAGAAATTACAATATGGCACCCCACCATGTTTTAAACAGTTGAGCAAATAGCAGCAAAATGAGTGTTTATTCTTTGACACAGCTGCATTTGTAATGTTTTCATTTAAGGTGTTACTGATTTGATTTCTACACGAGTGATGTTTCTTTGCAAACTGCACTTACTGTCCAGCTATAGTCTAGTTGATAATTTAAACATTTTACAGTAGGTTGTTGCAGTTTATGATGTTTCATTGAAAAATCAACTTACTTTATATATGTGTTTATATACTGTTCAAAAAAATTAAAGGAGCACTTTTTAATCAGAGTATAGCATCAAGTCAATGAAATTTCTGGGCTATTGATCTGGTCAGTTAAGTAGCAGAGGGGGTTGTTAATCAGTTTCAGCTGCTTTGGTGTTAATGAAATTAACAACAGGGGCACTAGAGGGACAACAATGAGACGACCCCCAAAACATGAATGATTTTACAGGTGAAGGCCACTGATATTTTTTCCCTCTTCATCTTTTCTGACTGTTTTTTCACTAGTTTTGCTTTTGGCTACAGTCAGTGTCACTACTGGTAGCATGAGGAGATACCTGGACCCTACAGAGAATGCACAGGTAGTCCAGCTTCTCCAGAATGGCACATCAATACGTGCCATTGCCAGAAGGTTTGCTGTGTCTCCCAGCACAGTCTCAAAGGCATGGAGGAGGCTCCAGGAGACAGGCATTTACTCTAGGAGACCTGGACAGGGCTGTATAATGGTCCTTAACCCATCAGCAGGACTGGAATCTGCTCCTTTGGGCGAGGAGGAACAGGATGAGCACTGCCAGAGCCCTACAAAATGACCTCCAGCAGCCCACTGGTGTGAATGTCTCTGACCAAACAATCAGAAACAGACTTCAGGGTTTGCCTGAGGGCCTGACATCCTCTAGTGGGCCCTGTGCTCACTGCCCAGCACCATGGAGCTTGATTGGCATTTGCCATAAGGTACCAGAATTGGCAGGTCCACCACTGGTGCCCTGTGGTTTTCACAGATGAGAGCAGATTCACCCTGAGCACATGTGACAGATGTGGAAGTGTCTGAAGAAGCTGTGGAGAATATTATGCTGCCTGTAATATCATTCAGCATGACCGGTTTGCTGTTGGGTCAGTGATGGCCTAGGGAGGCAAATCCATGAAGGTACATACAGATCCTGTACAGGCTAGACAATGGCACTTTGACTGCCATTAGGTATCAGTATGGACCCATTGTCAGGCCCTATGCTGGTGCAGTGTGTCCTGGGTTCCTTCTGGTGCACAGCAATGCCTGGCGAGAGTATGCAGGCAGTTCCTGGAGGATGAAGGAATTGATATCATTGACTGTCCCCCGTGCTTGTCTGACCTAAATCCAATAGAACACCTCTGGGACATTATGTTTCATTCCATCCGATGCCACCAGGTTGCACCTCAGACTGTCCAGGAGCTCAGTGATGCCCTGGTCCAGATCTGGGAGGAGATCCCCAGGACACCATCTGTCGTCTCATTAGGAGCATGCCCCAGAATTGTCAGGCATGCATACAAGCATGTGGGGGCCATACAAACTACTGAGTATGATTTAGAGTTGCTGCAATGAAATTTTGGCAAATAGACTAGCCTGCCACATCTATTTTTCACTTGATTTTCAGGGTGTCTGAATTCAGCTCTCTGTAGGTTGATAATCTTCATTTCCATCAAACAATGTGGCATCCTTTCGTTCCTAACACATTACCCAGTCCATATCAGCATAGATATCCAGAAGGATTTTTTTTTTCCCATTGAGATCTGATGTGTTTTAAAAAGTGTTCCTTTAATTTTTTTGACCAGTTTATATTCAGTGTCAGGTACAGAAACTAAATGCAACTTCATTGTTTAAACTGAAAAAGTATTCTTTGACAGCCTTTAGTCTCACTTCTCCTCATAAATCTTCAATGCTAATAATTCAGTTTTATTATTTTGTTCACTCTGATGACAGTTATATTATGATAAAAAACAGTATACAAAGTTGGACTACTTAAGTAGTTTCAATAATATTGCAAAAACAGTGTGAAAGGAGCCAAAAATTAATGTCACTTTCATCAAAAAATTAAACACAAAGGATAGCCCTACCACATTAACCAAGGGTAAATAATAAACCCATTTGGGTGAGCCAGCAAACCTTAGAACAGGGGTCCCCAACTCCGGTCTTGGAGGGCTGCAGTGGCTGCAGGTTTTCATTCTAACCCTTTTCTTAATTAGTGACCTGTTTTAGCTGGTAATTAACTTCTTTTGAATTAACTTTAATTGACTTGTTCTTGAAGACTCAGACCTTTTAATTGTTTCTTTTTCCTTAATTAGCAGCCAAACAATAATGAGATACAAAATGAGCCAACATATGACCAGCAAACTGTGTCCATCAAACAATATCTGAAAATAAAGAAGGTCACAGGAATGTCTGCTCAGGTCCCCTAAACATTTTAACAGTGCTCTTAGAAAAGAGAAAATCAGCAATTTCAGAAATATCTGCTATTGCACAATGAGAGCAGCAACAAGCCATGGAATTAAAGAACAGGTTTAATGAATAACAAGAATTGGCATCTAATTAATCAACTGGTTGGAGTGAAATTGGTTGGAGTCTGATGCCCTGACATAATTGATTTCCTGTTGGCTCACTCATTTCACCTTTCATTTGTTTTTGGGTGCCATTTAAGGAAAGAGGCAATTTGGAAGAATGATGAAGAAATTAAGAGGAACATATCTTAAAAAACAAATCAATAAGTCAATTAAAATGAAAGGTAAAGGAATTAATTAGCAGCAAAAACCAGTAGCCAATTATAAAAAGGGTTAGAATGCAGCCCTCCAGAACTGGAGTTGGAGACCACTGCCTTAAAAGTATCAATCTTATATTCCTCTTAATGCCTCTCCAATCACCCTGGCCAATTTTCCACCACACTACTTGAACCTTCACTCAAAACCCTCTTGTAGACGCCACACTGAATTAGCCTCTTACTGTGAAGTGGCTTAAAACCTTATCCAGGGGTTAGTTTGAGGCTAGCCAGTCAACAGAGCTCTATTTTTAATCCTGAAATACAATGTTAGATAGAACCTCTCTCTTTCCCTCCACAAACTCCACAACCTTCAACCTTCTATTTAAAGGTTCTGTTTTTCCCAGATATTCTTTAGCTACCTGTTTCTTCAGAAAAAGAAAAACCTTTGCTGCCCTGTATGTTGGGCCTAGTCCCTTGCCAGTCATCCCCAAGACTGCCCTTGACATAGCTTCCTAAGTAGTGGCCACATAAGCCTTGAAATCTTTCAATCGGTATGCGAAATATCCTGTGGTAACAGGTAACAAGTGAAGTGGAAAACTGCTGTCCGTTTTCTTCTTGGAGGTATCCTCTTTCACTTTTTTTTCTTGTATCATCATGTTAATGCCCCTAGCAACCACTTACCCGTTGTGTACACCATCACTCGGTCAATGTGTTCTTATTTGTTTAGATATATTTTTATTAATCATGACGTCATATAGTGGCAATATGTTTAATTTTAATTAAATTTAAGTAGGAATTTCAAAGTATACTTGTACACATAACAATACTACTACTACTACTACTATTTCACTTGTAAAAAAGGTAGATATATAAATAAGTAGATCTGGTTTTAACTAACTAAATATATAGTACATAACATTGAGTTTTCCTATTCTACTCATTCAGGTCAAAGTTACAGGAGGCTAATATCTATCCAAGCAGCACTGGATGCAAAGTGGGATCAACTTGGACTTGGCATCGTTCAATCACAAGACCCACTCACACTGACACTCATTTGCACTAAGCCAAAAGTCAAAAAACCTTAAAGGCATGAATTGAAAGAATCCTGGGTTGGCTGATTTATTCTCCTATCTCAACTCATTTTATCAGCACCCTTTCAAATTTATCTTGAATTTCAGTGAAAATTGTTAATAAAGGTTAACTTACATTTAGTGTATAGATTAAGATGTGGAATATCAACCATTTATGCACAGCTTCGTGTTATATCTTTTATTACAAATCTACATTAATATTTACATAGGTTTATTGAAGTCATTGCTTATTTTATTTCATTTTCATGTATCTACTAATTAATTACAGTGAGCATATGTACATTATACACTGTGTTTTTAAAGACATGTTAATTTTGTCTTTTTCTCCACTGGTTGTTTATTACATTTTTAGTTAATGCTTTTCTTGTTTGTGTGATCATATGCAATTTAAACTATTCTTCATGGTCTTTAATTAAGGAGACATATACCCAACTGTTACTTTAAATGAATAGATGCTTTGTTTAATTTAATTTTTTCTGTTTTTTAAGACAAATTAGAAACTTGCACAGTACAAGAAGTCATGAAAATATTTTATTGTAACAGCAAATGTAATTACTCTCATATGGTAGAAAACATTTCCTTTTCATTTCCCTGTACTACGTTGCTGCTTTAGTTCTAAGTTTTTCAGCTGGCATAAATGAAATGGGTAATTTTCATAGGGAAAATGAAAAGATGACAATTAATAATAATGATAGCAGTAATACTATAATCTTCATTATTAGAATATTGATTCATGTAATCTATCATTTAATCAAGCAGTACAAAGTAAAATTAGCCAAGATTAAGACTGCATTTGAGACATTAATGAAGGTTGCATTATCAGACTTTTTACATGTATGTCAGATAGTGAAGTATATTGGATAAAAGCTCCTCACTTTCAGTTTGTTTATTATTTGATTCACAGATATGATTAAATTATTACAATACAATACAATACAATACAGTTTATTTTTGTATAGCCCAAAATCACACAGGAAGTGCCGCAATGGGCTTTAACAGGCCCTGCCTCTTGACAGCCCCCCAGCCTTGACTCTCTGAGAAGACAAGGAAAAACTCCCAAAAAAACCTTGTAGGGAAAAATGGAAGAAACCTTGGGAAAGGCAGTTGAAAGAGAGACCCCTTTCCAGGTAGGTTGGGCGTGCAGTGGGTGTCAAAAGAAGAGGGTCAATACAATACAATACACAGAACAGAAAAAATCCTTAATACAGCATAATAATACAAATTTTAGAAGCACGGAGCAGAATTTAACTGTAGATGATATCCCATAATAAGATTTGGATATTTTTAGAGTCCTGGAGACCTCATCCATCAAGCTGCCTCCCCAATTGGCCATTCCAGCCAATCCGATGAAAGGACCCCTTTTTCCCATGATTCCTGTGATCCTCCATCAGGGATGACTTTACCATAGGCAGGCAACAACTTGGCAGGAGGGCCGTGGCACCAATTGCCACATTTGAGTACCGAGAACAGAAACAGAATAGGTGAGGGTTAGTAACAAATTATAACAATCATGTTACTTATGTTTTAGTGTTAATGACTAACAACAGAGATGCAGTATGTACAGTTAATCAGCAGCTCTAGTCAGAATATGCTAAACTGAAGTAGTGAGTCTTCAGCCGAGATTTAAAGGCTGAGACCGAGGGGGCATCTCTTATAGAAGCAGGAAGACCATTCCACAATTTAGGGGCCCTGTAACTAAAGGCTCGACCTCCCACTGTTATTTTATTAATCCTTGGAATCATAAGCAGACCAGCATCTTGGGATCTTAATGTGCGCTCAGGTTTGTAAGTCATGATAAGTTCAGACAAGTAAGCCGGACCTTGGCCATTTAATGCTTTATATGTTAAAAGGAGGATTTTGAAATCTGCCCTAAACTTAACCGGGAGCCAGTGTAAGGATTTAAGAACTGGAGTTATGTGTTCATATTTTCTTGTTCTTGTAATAATTCTTGCTGCCGCATTTTGGATTAACTGGAGGCTGTATAAAGAACAGTTTGATCAGCCAGTGAACACCGCAGTGCAGTAGTCAATCCTACTAGAGATAAATGCATGAATTAATTTCTCACAATCCTGTTTATTTAGAAAGCGCCTTAATTTCCTAACATTTTTAAGATGGAAGAAACATGTTTTGGACATCTTTGTAATATGTGCTTTAAATGACATGCTAGAATCAAAGATAACTCCTAGATTGTGGGCTGATTCAGTAAAATGAATTGGGATTCCAACTGAGTTAAATGATGACAAAATATTGCTGTGATCAGCGTCATTCCCTCCAACAATTAACATCTCTGTTTTATCTGTATTTAAAGACAAGTAGTTCTCATTCATCCACTCCTTTAATTCACTAACACAACTAATTAAAGACAACATCGGAGAAACTTCATTTGATTTAAATGAAAGGTATAACTGGGTGTCATCTGCATACGAGTGAAAATTAACATTATGTTTCCTAATGAGAGATCCCAGTGGAAGCATGTAAAGTGAAAACAGTAAAGGTCCCAGTACTGAGCCCTGTGGGACACCATATTGAACTTCTGTGTATAATGATGGAGTACTGTCAGCACATTTCTGTAC
>JANRMT010062792.1:19467680-19478542 GCA_026402145.1 Polypterus bichir lapradei
TTTACTGTAATGGAGTTCAGCTGGAGGGGCGGAGTTTCGTATGACATAATCACGCCTCTCACGTAATCACGCATTACGTAGAAAGCCAGGAAGAGCTACAAAACGCGCTTTAGAAAACATGCATTATATAATTAAGAAGGCAGCGAAACAATTAGAAGCGAGCGAGTGACATATAAAACCATATTCAGCAGCTCATGTGAACTGACGCAGTGCGCAGACAAAAAGTAACAGTTCCAAAGAGTGCTGAACAAAAACCGAATTACACTGCTACGCTCAAATAGATAAACCACACGCCGTGGCGCAATAGTAAAGCATTCGCCTGTAGCGCCCACGTCCGAGGTTCGATTCCCGAGAGGGGATGCACTAAGTATGTACGCGCGCTTCTCGATTTATTTTAACCTCGCATCCCCTTAGTTTGAGACGTATGAAAACGCATGTGGTTAATGCAGAAAGACAGATCACCTATTCACCTATTGAAGCTTCATGAATAATGGATACTTTATTCGCGATCAATGATTGTTTTGGTAAAGCCATACTCGGTGTATTCATTAGATGAACGGTAAAAAACTAAGAGCGAGGGGACGGTAACTTACTGAAGCACACAAGCAAAACCACAATAGCATGCGGGCTCGATGTACTGACTTGCGCGATCACATTCCAAAAAATATTTCTTTTCAAGTTCTATTTAGTCCATATGAGTCAAACTCAAGGCCCACGGGTCACATCCGGCCCGGCGTGTAATTATATCTGGCCTGCGAGATCATTTTATATACTGTATTATTGTTATTAATGGCCTGGGTATATGAAGCGCTGGTAACACAATAAACTACAGATCCCATAATGCAGCGCTTCAGCTGCCTTGCCGAACACTTACCGCGTTAATCAAGTCTACCTTATGATGCTACAAGTTATTGCGAAGCTAGCCCACACGATGCCGAAGAGAAAAGTTGATTCTGAAAATAGAGCCTTTAAAAACCGATGGGAGGCTGAGTATATGTTTACTGACATTGCCGGTAAACCCGTGTGTCTCATTTGTGGAGCTAATGTGGCTGTAATTACAGAATTTAATCTAAGACGGCACTATGAGACAAAACAAGACCTTAATGCAATGCAGAAGATACAGAAAGCAGAAGAATTAAAGAAGAATCTGACACTTCAGCAGACGTTTTTACCCGTGCACAATCACAAAGTGATTTCAAGTGAAGCTGCTTTTATGGGAGACACAAATGCACCAGTGCAACTTGCCCCACTTTCCCTGTTGCCAAGTAATGTTAAACCAAGTTGGCACAACGGTGTTCCCAAATACGCACTTTGCTGATAAACGCGCAATTCAGATTGAGTTGACGCGCACTACAGTACATCGAGCCTGCATGCTATTGTGGTTTTACCTGCATGCCTCAATAAGTCACCCTCCCCTCGCTCTTTTTCTTTTTTACCATTCATCTAATGAATACACTGAGTATGGCTTTACCAAAACAATCATTGATGGTGAATAAAGTATCCATTATTCGAGTATGTAGATCGGGGTATATATATACATATATATATATACCCGCGTATCGCAGCGGAGAAGTAGTGTGTTAAAGAAGCTATGAAAAAGAAAAGGGAACATTTTAAAAATAACGTAACATGACTGTCAATATACAGTAATTGTTTTATGTTATTGAGTGTTGCTGTCATCAAGGATTTGATTATCATTATTTCTTTCAGTCAGGTTCGTATTTGTAGGATGTGTTGTGTTCAAGTTACATTCCGTGTTTGTCAATCGTTGTAAAGATAACAGGTTTCATTCATCGATTCGTTTCTTACTGCATCAATAAACAGTTCGTCTTCTTCTTTATCTGAGACCTGACACACTGCATGCACGGGTTTTTTTTTTTTTTTACACTGTCTTCCTTTAGCAGGACATTGACTTTTTCCACCGTGTGCTTTGTTTCCGCAGTAGCTGCACTTATGAATATGCTTGTATGTATCAGACGCTTCATATTTTTTTGCTGCCTTTTCAATTGTGTAATTCGGTTTATGTTCAGTGCTCTTTGGAACTGTTGCTTTTTGTCTGTGCACTGCGTCAGTTCACGTGAGCCGCTCGGTGTACATGCATCGAAGTTTCCCAGCTGTGCTGGTGCCATGTCGTGCTATGTGCACGGCTGTATTTAATGTTACCCAAGTCCCGGCACTTAAAACTTTCTTTCGCAGTTTCGCTGAGTTTGTGCCAAACACCACCCTGACCATCTCATCTTCCTCTGCATAAGCACAGTCCTTCACCCGTGAATATTTTGTGGCAGTGTTTCTATTGGATTGCCGCTGACGGACGGCCTTATATGGGCAGGCACTAAATTACAAACGCCAGCGGCAGCCTGTCTATGAACTTAATTTAAAGTTTAGGTTTACACCGTGCTTTGTTTCCGTAGTAGCATCACTCATGAATATGGTTGTATATGTCACTCGCTCGCTTGTTTCGCTGCCTTCTCAATTATATAATGCATGTTTTCCTCAGCGCTTTTTGGAGCTCTTCCTGGTTTTCTACGTACTGCGTGATTACGTGGGAGGCATGAAGATGTCACACGAAACTCCGCCCCCATGGCTTTCGAGCTCATCTCCATTACAGTAAATGGAGAAAAACAACTTCCAGTTATGACCATTACGCGTAGAATTTCGAAATGAAACCTGCTTAACTTTTGTAAGTGAGCTGTAAGGAATAAGCCTGCCAAATTTCAGCCAGTTAGTGAGTCAGTTAGTCAGTCAGGGCTTTGCCTTTTATTAGTATAGATAAAAGCACACTTGTTTTGTTATACTTGTACCTTTTGTGAAAGTGCTTATTTGATATTTGGACTTCAGTCTTCACACATTATATACACTTTATATCAAAATTTTGTCATTAGTACTAAAACATGAAAAAAGTTTGTGTTTTAGGTATGTGTTCAACATTTCTGTCATGCTACACTTACATAGATCTTTGTAGAAACGGAACACACATGTGTTCCAATTAATGATATATTATTTACACTGTACAGCTCCCGATTCCTCACTTCCTGATAAACAAGGCTTGAGCTGGGAGAGCCTTTTGCTGTTTCTGCGGTAGTGGGGGGATGGGATAGTAGGCTGCTTGTGTTGATCAAGTCATTTACAACACAAAAGATGCTGAAGGGTAGGTGCGAGTGAATTTAAGGTAGGCCGGGTTACGAGTTTGTTTTTTTTGTAGGCTTTGGTAATTCTAGTGTCAATACTAATTCTGTTATTCTTTTATGTATTAGGTGCTTTTTTTCAACTTACTAAATTATCTTCCTAGTGAGGCTACAACACCATTTAATTATGATTATGATGTTGTCTAAGTCATATCTTTAAAACATTGGACAGCTACACCAGTACATTGTTGGCATTGTTATCTTCAAATTGTGTTGTTTGGTATCAGTTCACTCTTAAGATAAAAGCAGCAAATATATCAGTCTGTATCTTGTTCCCTATATAAAATCCTTCTATAACTTTTTTTCCTTTTCATTATTTATTTTTAAACACTTAGTGTTCTTAAATGGTATTTGTCCAGTACAGGATAGGGGGGAAGAATGGTATTTAAGACATGATAACCTAATGGTTTACCATATGTACATTATTAAAATCCAAAGTACATATGCTTTTTTCTTAAGTGTAAGTAAAACGAACAATAAATAATTAGTTAACTGTAACCATCCCAAGGCATAGCATGGACAGAGAACATTAAATAAAACACTTGAAGGATAAGTTTGATATTTTTCATAGTTATTTTTTCAAAAATAGAGTTACAGTGTACATTCATTTGGCATGGGAAACAGTGTTCTAAAGAAGCATTTTCTTATAAATTTAAAAACTACTTTGCCAGTGTTAGTGGTTTAAAATGTTATAATGCTGTATATGGGATATTGGTGTAAACATTAAAAAAAAAAAAAAAAAAGCTTAAACCTAAAATTAGTTTCTGATTTTTTTTAAAACATGCCTCCTGCATTGCTGAATTATGTTTATGACAACAAAAGGAATTTGGAAAATACAATTTTTAAGGATATAATTGTGCTGTATGGCCAAAAATCCATATTACAGTGTGCGCAACAATAACAACACCTGGACAGAGTTCCAGTTCCTCGCAAGGCAAACCTCAACTCTGCCCTGGATAAGTGATAGTGTTACTGTCCTCAAGGCTATGTGTCTTGCTTCCATGTTTCCAACTTGACCATAAATCCAATTGTGGTGAACAGCTGAACTAGCTTTTCTAGAACTAACTTAAATTTCTGGTATAAGCTGGAAAAAGTAATATGACAATCTTGGGGTAAATCAGAGTCAATAGTAACACCTAAATTGTAGGTTTGTTAAAATAAAAATGATCATTCATCCACTATTTTACACTAACAAGACGATAAATTAATAATGCCATTTAAAGTACAAAAGTATTTTCACCATTACAGTGAAAATTAACTTTGAGGTTATAAATTAAATCTCCCAATTGCAACATATAGAGAAAGAAGAGAATTGAACCCTCTGTGTCATCATGTCTGGCTGCTGATAGTAATGATGCTGGACTACCTTCAGACTTATGCGCATATTCAACTACAACCATAATATTGAATATTGTATTTCCTACTTTAAAGAAACTTGGAGTGGCATTTATTTATTTGTTTATTTACACAAACTAATTACAATTGAAATTGGTTTGCAATTCTTTAATCTGATCTATTTAAAAGATGTCTAGACAATAGATACATTTTAAAAATTGGTGTGCCAGAGGAGAAAGTAGGAGATTGAATCATTTTGACTACTTATATTCATTAATTATAGAAAATAAAGGATTAAAAAATGGGAACAAGTTTGGAATGACAAGAACAATTAATAATGTAATCATTTGGAAGACTAAAAGAAATTATGTGAAGCCACATCAGCCAAAACGTTAAGATCCATAGTTATTCAGTTGTTCTACTACATTCATTCCTCAGTATTTCTGTTGGCTTTTTCCATGTTATTCATGATAAAGATTTTGCAAAAATCCATGCTTATAGTAAGTTCTTTTCAAGTTCTAGTATAATCATGTATGAAATTCTAATTAAAACATTTGTATTCATTATTTATGCATCTATATTAATCTTTTAATACATTATTGCTGTTTTACAGAGGAAACTGATTCATAAAACATATACAGGGTGACACAGAAACAGGAACTTTTGAAAAACCCAATAAAAATAGAAGAAATCCAACAAAAAAAATTATTGACAGCAATTGAACCACTACAATTTGCCTTTTAAGAGACAGTAATCCAAATTATCAATGTCTGAAAATTACGTCCTGTAGATGGCGTCCTCCTGTATGTATGCATTCTTCCAATCTGCTGTTGAGGTTCCCCATTGACCGCTGCAACATCTCAGCTGGGATACCATGAATTTCGTCTTGAATTCTTTGTTTCAGTTCATTCAGTGTCCTTGGCTGAGTCGTGTAGACCCGACTATTAAGGTAGCCCCACAAGAAAAAATCACAAATGGACAAATCCGGTGATCTTGAGGGCCTGGGAATGTCACCGAATCTTGAGATGACACGGTTACCGAATAATTCTTGCACAGCTGCCATTGATTGCCTTGCAATTGATTACTAAATTACTAAATAGCAAGACTACAGCTCAAGGTCCCTGTTCCGCAGTGCTGCCAACTGTACATGGCTGCCACTACGCATTTCAAAAGTTCCCGTTTTTCTGTGTCACCCTGTAGTATTATCTGTGATTCACATGAAGATAAAATTACTGTTGTATGAACAGTCTACAGTTGTGCTTGAAAGTTTGTGAACCCTTTAGAATTTTGTATATTTCTGCATAAATATGACCTAAAACAACATCAGATTTTCACTGAAGTCCTAAACCTAGATAAAGAGAAACCAGTTAAACAAATGAGACAAAAATATTATACTTGGTCATTTATTTATTAAGGAAAATGATTGAATATTACATATTTGTGAGTGGCAAAAGTATGTGAACCTTTGCTTTCAGTATCTGGTGTGACCCCCTTTGCAGCAATAACTGCAACTAAATGTTTCCGGTAACTTTTTGATCATTCCTGCACACTGGCTTGGAGGAGTTTTTGCCCATTCCTCCGTACAGAACAGCTTCAACTCTGGGATGTTGGTGGGTTTCCTCACATTAACTGCTCGCTTCGGGTCCTTCCACAACATTTCGATTGGATTAAGGTCAGGACTTTGACTTGGCCATTCCAAAACATTAACTTTTATTCTTCTTTAACCAAGGGTTCACAAACTTTCAAGCATAACTGTATAGTCAAATTTTTTAATAATCTATGTCAGTGACATTTTGTCTACGGGGTGCTGTTTCCTTTTATTTTTCCCTTTTATCTTCCAATTCAGCCTCCATAATCAGTGTTGCTTTCTAAATGCTACCACATAATTCAGTTGATACTGTGTACGAATGCCTTAATCAGGAATTTCAAATTCCATTTTACTCCATTTTACATCAACAAACTATTGCTACATTTACTTTACAAACGTACACAATGATGCCTCTCCACTCATCACAGTCATAAATTCTGCAGTGCATTTCTATTGAAACTGTCTTACCTTTTTATCTTCGTTTCTTGCATTGAGTTAGAGAATTTACTAGGAACCGAAACCAGCATCGAATAGGGAAAAAAAAAATCGTTGGCCCGTAAAGCAGAGAGATGACTGTCTGAGCACCTGCAAGAATTTGCAGGCTAAGTAAAACCTTTTTACAGCTGTATTAACATGTTTCATGATTGGATGGCACTTGGCCACATTAAAAGCCTGAATTTAAATGTGCCGGTGGTGGATCACACAGATCACATTTAAAGTTTGTCAGAAATTAATATTGATCACATTTAACAGGAGTGGAAATGTAAAATTCCTGTTGTGATATATGTTGAGGGTTATTGTTAGATACAGTTATATAATTAATGTTTGCGTTAAGTGAGCATTTTTTCCTTTTTCTTATATATTTTTTTATTTTGTTGTGTGTTTCTTTAGGATCGAGTATCCACAAAACGAATTTCAGATGCATTTCTTCCTACTATTCTGAGGACTCTTCGTGAAAATGTTCGAACTCTGACTGGACCCCAGTTTGTATGGTCTCTCTTCTGCTCTGGAGCTGCAATATGTCTTCTGAAAGGTTTTTTCAGCGGCACACGCAGCAATAAACATAAACCTGCCTTTGAGACAAAGAAAAGTAAAGGAAAGGATACAGGATCTGGCATGGCAAAGATTGAGCAAGTTAAGAAAAAAGCAGATAGATCCCAGGAGAGTTTGGAACCTAAACAACCAGAAAGTTCAGAGGGTGGATTTGCCGATTCTGATAAAAGTACTAAAAAACGGAAATAGTGCCAATATTTGTAGCTTTGTCCCAGGTTTTACGATTTGTTATATTCAGATTTCAAACAGATGCCAATAATGTGCCAACAGACTCCCCCCTTTTTTTGTTTTGTTAAATGTATTAATTTTGTCGTTTTTTTTTATTTTATTGGCCAATAACTAACATTTCTGTTTACCAAAATGAATGTTAAATATCCTGCACACACCAGAGTTTGCTGATTTAGTAGTCTGTCTTCCTTTTTCCAAGTCTTAACTGAATAATAACACTTTTCATTACCAAAGCAAATAATTTTTTTGCTCAGGACTATAAAAATGAAACAGTTGTCTTTTTTTGTATACTGTATCTATGATAATGCAATCCTGAAATATTGAAAATTGTTTTAAAAAATGGTTTTTAATATTAAGTATGGTATGCTGTTTTTTTAATGTTCCTCTATATCTTGCTTTGTTGAATACAGTAGCATCATATTTTATCATTCATTTTAAACCACTTTATCATTGCCATCCTTTTCTGATACAGTGATATTTATTACAGATGTTGATTTAGCACTTGCTGCTACAAATATATATATATATATCTACTATGTGCAGGATGTTTTCTGTAATCTTAACCTCCCATAAAAATGGTTTCATAAAAATAGCTTCATCATATTATTCTTTAAAAACTCTGCAAATTGAGTAGCTCTTATGCATTGTGACTAAATAAATGAATTAATGATCATAATACTATCATGTATAACATACAAACATCTGTTTTTCAGGGAAAAAATGCTTGTTGCATTGTAGTTTAATCCTTCTATATTTTTGTTACTGTACTTTTGTAATTTTACACTTGATTGTTAAAAATGTTTAGTCCTATACAGAGTATCTTCTTAAATTGATAATCCTAAAGCTTCACTGCATTTTGCTAACATATGGCCTACTAATATTTTGAAAAGAGGGGGAGATAATATGTGAGTCAATGAAAATATTCCTCATTAGAAGAAACCTTTTTAAGTAGTTTTTTTTATACATTTACATCATTAGCCTTCTCAATTAAATTATAAATATAATCAAAAACCAAGTATCTGCAAGCTCGAAGCAATCTTTTGTAGCCACTGGAATCAAGTGTGATCAAACCCTTCCTATTATAGACTTCTCCGTCTATCGAGTGACCCACATTGCTAGTGATGTGTCATTTTTCTAAGAAATGAGAGAATAGAGGAATTTACAAAACAAAATTTAGCTTATGTCATAGGGACTGTTGAAATCATTGACTTCTGCTCAAGATTATAAGACACAATTTTGTATTAAAGCTTTTTCTCCTCCCCATTTATACTTTTCAGACATTGTTTTAGGACTTGAGCATCTAGTTCACTGTACACAGTGCTGTTTTTTTTTTCATATGTGATTTCTATGTGCTTAATGCAAAGAAAAACTATTCCACAAGTAAAAGTATTCCTATTAAGCGGATGTTGCTGATTTTTTTATATTCCATACAAGTTACATATTCCTTATTTTTCCATACACTTTTACAAATCTAAAAGGTGTCTGTGTGTTTCCACTGTGTCTTTTTATCTGCAGTAATGCACCTGGTTCTTAATATAATCTTGATTGTGAGAGAACAAAAGGTTCTTGTAACCTTTCTGTGGTGTTTTTGACAAACATCATTGGCCTCATCTTTACCTTAGAAGGCTTATGCCTGTTTTATGTCTCCAGGTTTTGCCCCCATTTCATGAT
The DNA here is from genome assembly GCA_026402145.1 of Polypterus bichir lapradei. Classification (NCBI taxonomy): domain Eukaryota; kingdom Metazoa; phylum Chordata; class Cladistia; order Polypteriformes; family Polypteridae; genus Polypterus; species Polypterus bichir. The sequence continues at coordinate 19,476,741 of JANRMT010062792.1, forward strand.
GTATTTGGTTATCTTTTTGATTTTTGGTGTAATTACTGGTGTATTGTCATGTTCCAGGTAATGTATAAAATGAGCTGAAATGTCTTTTTAAGCCAAACCTTCAATTATGAATATGTGGATTGCAAGAAGTTGTGAACAAATTATTATACTGTAGTTTCATGTTATGAAAAGTGTATAAATTCAGTGGGTTCTATGCAATATGGTTGTAATATTTAACGTTTTTGATTTGAAACCCAAAGTATGGATAAGTTGTATATTTGTAATAAACTCTTCAGTATGCTTATTTTGTTTCATTTTTACATATACTGTATACTAAGTTGATAGTCTAGTAAGGAACATAAAAAAATAACAAAAAACTAAGAGCAGCTCACTCTTTGTTCAGATGAACCTCGTCCCATGTTTTGAGGTTTTATTTATATTTTAAGTATATAGTGATGTCTTTCTAATTTTCATCCACCACAAAACAATAGAATTTTTTTTTTGTTTTTAAATCTCCTCAGCTTCAGTTTTTTATATTGTTCTTAAAACTCTCTTTGTTACAGGACCATGGAGGTAATTTTATGAGAACCTTGCCCCTTAGATTAAATATCTAATGCGAATCTGCAGTAATGAGTGGCTGTTTGCAGTAGTCTGCCTTCCAATATTTAAGGATGACCTTAATGATTTTTGACAGAATATAAAGTTTTTTGAAGTGAGCAGGCTATTTCCTTCGAACGTCTGGATGTCCAGAATTGTTTGTAAATCATTTTGAGTGTGTATCAAAAAAGAAGTAACTTTCAGTACTGTTTGGTGTTTTACTCTGTTATTAGTTAGTTGAGGGGAACAGATATGTCATCATAAGTAATTTTAATGATCAGTGTAAGGTTCCCTTCAAAACTTGTATACAGTGCATCCAGAAAGTGTTCACAACGCATCACTTTTTCCACATTTTGTTATGTTACAGCCTTATTCCAAAATGGATTAAATTCATTTTTTTCCTCAGAATTCTACACACAACACCCCATTATGACAATGTGAAAAAACTTTACTTGAGGTTTTTGCAGTTTTGAGCTTCATGGCAAAGGCAGTGAATACTTATGTACATGTGATTTCTCAGTTTTTTTGTTTTTTTTTTAATAAATTTGCAAAAACCTCAAGTAAACTTTTTTTCACGTTGTCATTATGGGGTGTTGTGTGTAGAATTCTGAGGAAAAAAATGAATTTAATCTATTTTGGAATAAGGCTGTAACATAACAAAATGTGGAAAAAGTGATGAGCTGTGAATACTTTCCGGATGCACTGTATATACTGTATTAGTTAAAGAAGATTTTGTTAGTGATTTCCTGTGTTTCATTGGTACACAAATTGACTCAGGAGAATAACTGTGGCATCAGCCTTTCAGTAAATCTATAAATAACCCTGAAGACTTTTACTTTTAGACTCTTTGAGTTATTCACCTGTGTCTTTTGGATATTGATCATTTCAAAACAAACTTTGGGCATTAACAGCAAATGTTTCGAATTTACTTGTCTTGGATGATTTTTTATTTTTTTTTCGCTTTAGGTTTAAAGTAATGTCTGTTTAATGGTGAACAATTGCAACCCATTGGTTAACATTGCAAGCTTTTTTTAGCACATCATCATGTTCTTTGTATGTGTATATGTGTAATTTAACATTTCAAGACAAAAGGCAATAAGAAAAACAATTTTGTGATTTCTTTATTCTATTCCATAATAAAGCAGGGATTTTCTTTTTTTTTTTTTTTTTTTTTTTATAGAAGATTTATATTCCACCATGAATATAGGATGTTTACTTGAACAGTT
>JANRMT010062792.1:19478642-19488699 GCA_026402145.1 Polypterus bichir lapradei
TTTTTTTCTCCCTAAATAATAAAAACCATCATTTAAAAACTGCATTTTGTGTTTACTTGTGTTATATTTGACTAATGGTTAAATGTGTTTGATGATCAGAAACATTTTGTGTGACAAACATGCAAAAGAATAAGAAATCAGGAACGGGGCAAATAGTTTTTCACACCACTATAAATGTATATAAATAGTCCTAGATAAGCAGGTTAGGAAAATGGATGGATGGATAGATGTTTTGTTTTTTAGACCAGGGGTTTTACTTGGATCCCCTTTCCCTTGAAGTCTACTTAATTTCATAACTTTAAGTTTTTGGACCCTGAATCACATATCCAGAAATACGGCCGTTGTGGCCTAAAAACCAAAAGGGAACATCCAAAGAACAAGCAAGATTTCCTAACTACTCTTTTACTAAACTAGCTATCAAGAAAAAATTGAGGTTTATCTAAATAAATGTTGCAGCACATCTTTGTCTTTTATGCTGGTAAAGGTGTCAAAATCATCAGTTCTAGAGGTGACACACCAGGAACAAACAGCATTGCCTGTAACACGAAATCTCAAAATGGCATCAGAACAAAACAAAATAATAAAAAATATCAGTTATATGAAAATAAAACCAAAACCAAAAAATAAGAACTAGAATGAATTTAGCAAGGTAAAATTAGGAAAAATTGAAAAAAGGAAGTGAAAAAAAATCAGGAAAGCATAACGTTTTGTTTTGGAATTATGCGTTTTTTTGCATCTAAGGATACAACCCCCTAATGCTAACATATATGGAAGTGGTAATAGTTAATGGTTATAAAGCAGAAGCACTCTTTGATACCAATAGTAACATTTCCATTTTTGCTCGCCGATATGTACTACCGTGACAGTGGATAAAAACAACAACCAGTGTTACCTGTGTACATGGGGAAACCCGTAAATATAAAACCGCCCGATGTTTCATTAGCTATGGAGGATTGCTGAAAAAAATCACCATGGCGGTCCTCCAGCGTCTACCTTTCGCTGTGATTCTCAGGTGGGACTGGTCAATAATAAAAGCGGTGTACCAATTACTACTCCCGAGCAAAACTTGGGCCTAGCTATAAATGGGGATGACTTGACTCCAGCTGTCTCCACAGCATGTAACCAGCCAGTGGAGAGAGATATGGAAGTCGAAGAGGTAGACGGGGAGATTCCTGGGCCGTCGCAGTTGGACATGTTATCACCCCATGCCTCAACAAGCCAGGAGTAATCCCGCCCCTTGAGGTCAGACCGGACCCTCTCTCTGAAATGCACTTTCAGTTCAGAGAAACGCTGGCTTCTTTCATAAGGGAGCAGTGGAATGATGACTCCCTTTGAAACATGCTAAAAATGCAACAGTACTTGTCAATGGCCAACGCACTCATCGGCCCATGCCACAGGGTCCTCACTTTGTGATAGAAAACGACCTATTATATCGAATAGCTGAGTATGAGGGGGAGGTGAGAAAGCTGTTGTTAATCCCACGAATTTATCAGTGGCAAATCTGTGAATTAGCACACACCCACCTCCTAGGAGGCCATTTGGGCACCGAAAAAACACTAGAATGGATTAAGCTCCTATTTTTTTGGCTGGGAATTAATGAGGAGGTTTGCCGTTTTTACGTCTCTTGTCCAGACTGTCAATTACAGCAAATTCCTAGGAGGGGCCGAGCTCCTCTCGTTCCCCTTCCCCTGATTGATGTTCCCTTTGAGAGAATTGGGGACAACATTGTAGGACCCTTAGAGCCCTCAGCCCGAGGACATAAATATATATTAGTCCTCGTTGATTATGCTACTTGATATCCTGAAGCTATTCCCCTGTGCTCAGCCACGTCAAAAATAATCACACGGGAACCGGTAGGTGTCTTTGCGCATGTCGGCATTCCTAAAGAGGTCCTTACGGATCAAGGGACGCCATTCACCTCAAGAGACGTTCAGGGAAGTTGCCAAGTTACTTAAAATAAAGCACTTAAAGCCCGTGGTGTATCATCCTTAAACCAACGGTCTAGTGGAGAGATTTAATCAGACTCTCAAACAAATGCTTTGCAAGGTGGTCAGTGAGGACAGGAGGAACTGGGATCAGCTCCTCCCCCTCGTACTCTTTGCCTAACAGGAAGTCCCGCAAGCCTCTAAGGGGTTTTCGCCTATTGAACTATTATATGGATGACAACCTCTGGGATTATTGGATATTTTGAAAGAAAGATGGGAAGGAGAGACCCTTCCCTCTACCAATATATTGGAGTATATATCGCGCAGATACGCGATCGATTTGGAAAAATTAGACCTGTTCTAAAAAGTCACTTGGAAAAAGCGCAAGCAGCACAGGCCCATTATTATGATCGTGGTATGACCCTCCGAGAATTCCACCCAGGAGATTGTGTCATGGTCTTGGTTCCCACCTCCCACTCAAAATTTCTTGCCCATTGGCAAGGACCTTATGAAATTAAGGAGAGGATGAAACAACCCAATCGTCGACCGAGCAAGCAGATCTATCATGATCTATCATGTGAATATGCTGAAGCCCTAGAAGGAAAGGGATCCTGATCCCACCTCTGCTCAGTCCAGCTCATTCTTTGCTCACACCGTCAACCTTAATTTTGGTACATAGTTAAACTCCAACCAGAGATAGGAGGTGGAAGCAGCTATCCTGTCTATACCAGAGTTGGTAAGTGAAAACCCTGGAAGGACCTCTCTGATTGCGCTTGACATAGTGACAGCACCCGGGGTTATCGTTAGAGAGGGACCCTATCAACTTCCCGAGGCAAAGTAAATAGTAGTGGAGCTTGAAATCAAGCGTATGCTGGAACTAGGAGTAATAGAGGAAAGTTATAGTCCCTGGTCCAGCCCAATTGTATTGGTTAATAAGTCTGATGGGAGTTGAAGGTTTTTCAGTGACTTCCGTCAGCTTAATCAATTATCCCAATTTGATGCTTATCCAATGCCCCGAGTGGACGACCTCCTCGAAAAGCTTGGCCAAGCTAAGTTTTTGACCACACTTGACATGATCTGTCGCTTAGTTCGCGGACGGAGCCATTGTATTCTTTTTTTCTCTGTGCTGCGTCGACATCACGCACCAGAAGGCGTGAGCTTATTCAGTGCAGCAGGATCAACGCATATGTACTGTACATATTGCAGAGGAACTTTGTCATTGCATCTTGCTAGAAAAGGCAATGGAAAAAGAAAAGAAGGATGTAGAAACAGAACACACATGAAATGCATGTGTTCCAAATAACAATCTATTATTTCCACTCTAAAACTCCAGCAGTTCACTCCCAGATAATCAAACAAGGCATGAGCTGGGAGAAGTCTGTGCACGTTCTAAGTCAGTGGGGGCATGGAATAGCAGGCTACTTGCTGCTTGTCTTAACTGGCACATTTACAGGACAAAAGGTGCTGACAGAGAGGTGTGAACGGATTTAAGGTGTGCCGCATTTACAAGTTTTCTTGTAGGCTCTGGTAATTCTGGTATTAAGACCACATTTAGTACCCCTAGTGGACGCTGGCAGAACCGTCAAACCACGGTGTTCAAAGATAGAAGCCGTAATATGATGGCTCCATCTGTGAACCAAGCGGCAGATCCAAGCCTTTCTTGGACTAGCCGGGTACTACCTCCGGTTTGTATCCCGGTTTTCAGAGAGAGCGGTGCCCTTGACTGACTTAACAAAGAAGAGGGCTCCTAACAATGTGGTTTGGGATGATACGACGGAGGCTGCATTTAGTGACTTAAAACAGGCCCTTACATCTACACCAAATTTGAAAGCTCCTGATTTCTCTCTTCCTTTCATTCTCCAGACTGAAGCTTCAGACACAGGTGTTGGTGCCATGTTGAGCCAAAATGTCAATGGTGTAGAACACCCCGTCATGTACCTCAGCTGGAAACTGCTGGATCGGGAGCCCAGGTATGCAGCAGTGGAGCGGGAGGCGCTTGCGATTAAATGGGCGATTACTCAGTTGAGGTACTGCCTCTTGGGTCAGGAGTTCACTCTTGTGACGGATCATGCACCCTTACAGTGGATGGCCCTACACAAAGAATTGAATCCTCGGGTCACCATGTGGTTTCTTGAACTCCAACCGTTTAAGTGTTTGCTTATTCATCGTAGGGGCTCTCTTCACTCCAACGCCGATGCCCTTTCTCGTTCTCACGACCTCTCGGTGCAGGTCGCCCAACATGGTGGGTCTGGGCTAATGGGGGGGTCTTGTCACACATGTGCGATTAGGAGACACCTAAAGGGCCTGGGTAACTGTAATACTACACCAGACCAGGGGGTGGCAGAGTGTGCTGACTGTCTCTCTCAGTTTCTTGCAGACCAGTCCCAGGAAATCTCACCAGGCTCCGGTCTAGATGACATCATTTCCTTCCCTAGCCCTTAAAACCGCCATCTTACCTCCAAATAGTTCCGTTCTGTTTTGGACTCAGTCTGGTGTACATCTCTGTTCAAATATTTCAAAACTTTTGCAGCCTGGAAATAATATACGGGTGGCTGCCCCAAACCTTTATGATGTCTGGAGATTCATTCTTATTACAGGGTATACAACAGTTAAAGTGAGTAGTTTTCACACATAGTTGCAGAACCCAATCTTTTTGATGCATTTAGGTGCTCAACAGTATGGGAGGACCTTGGAGCAAGAAGTGACAAGTGAAGTAGTTTGCACATCTACTTAGGATTCCCTCTGGTGCCTCTCACTGAAAGTTTATCAGATTGGACTCAATGAGAGTAGAACCAGAAACCAGGTAAGAACATTCTGGAGAAATTATATATCTCAGTCTCTCAGCTGGCCTGCAATCATCTGAGAAAGTTCCCAAGGGATACTGGAGCATGCTGCTGGAGTTGAATAAGTTTTCTTGACCAACAGAGTTTAATCTGGGAAAACAGTTGAAAATAAATTACACTACCTGTCCGCTTCTTATACCACATCTTCCTTCATGCCTTTTTCTGCATGTATAGTCTTGTCATTGCAGATCAGGAATAAGACTGTAACTGTATAATTTGTTGTCAAGATCTGATGAGTGATATCTACTGTGGGTACTATGGGAATGTGTTCACTAGTATATTTAGCATGGTCAGTGCCATAGAATTTACAGCAAACCTACAAGGGATGAAGAAATCAAATAAGAAATCTGAAAGAAATGGATGGTATATTTGAAATACTAGTTGTCTTGTAAGTAATAAGGCCATGATAAAAATGATAATGATGGGTTAAACAATTTAAGGTTGAAAGAGATTGGGCAAAAAAGGTAAAATAGTATGAAAGTAATAATGGGACAACATTTTGTGTGCCATGCTCTATGTGAAATGAATCAAACATAAACTAGAAATAAACAGAGCACACATTCACATTTGAAAGTAGCTTGGCAGACACAGGAATTACACAGGAAAATATTAAAATCATTAATTTAATTGATCTCTCTAGCAGATGTTGAATTACAGTAGGTGTAATTAAATGAACTATCTTTATTTTCTGGCCAATATGCATTGGCAACTGTATAAATAATTGAACATACAGTAGGTATACGTGCAGATGTGCCCTGCAGTGATTCTGGCTTTCAGGAATCAAGAAACAAGTGTGAAGTGCTTACTTGAGGACAAAAAACTGATTGAATGATCTCACTTCCAGAGTCAAGTTCCCACTGCAGTGCAGAGCCTCTGCGGAGGAAGGTAAATTGCTGAACTGCTGAAACTCGGCCCCCTAAAGCACTTCAGCAATGACAGCTCTCACTGAGGAGAAGCAACCGTTGTGTTACTGAAATGTAAAAATCACAGTTTTTTTGTTTTTATGCTAACATTCTTATAATAAAATAAACGCACTATTTGCGTAATTTACTGCATAATATTGTATTAAATCCTCACTTGCTGTTCCTGCTATGCTGTCTTTTGTCACGTTTGTTTTACATAATTATCATCACTACTTCAAATCCAAATTTTGTAACTAAGGCATGGTCACTGTGTGTGTTGAACCTGTGTTGAGTTTGCATGAGATTCCTCCAGGTCTTGACTTTCCTTCAAAATCCCAAAGGCATACATGTTAATTTAATTGTGAACTATAAATTACTGCCATTTGAGTGGAAATGGGTTTGTGAGTGAGTCAGCTGGCACCATGGTGGCACCCTGTTCAGGAGTCCTGTCTTGTGCTTGACAATGTCAGATTAAGTTTTTCCTTTCCACTATCTGGAATATAATAAAAATGCTAGGAAAAAGTATTGATGGAAAGTCCATGATGCAAGCCAGCCTACTGAATAATGCGTCATTTTTAATTTTCACAAAAAATACCAATCAAATTCTGTCTTCTTTGTCATGTTGAAGGAATCAAGCATATGTTTTGTAGAGTTTATTATTGACAGGGCTTTTTTGTGCATTTCAGCCATGAACGCAACTTCATTAAGAGCTGCCTTAAGTCTCAATGACAGCGTCCATAAACAGTGATCTATTTCAGATGTACCTTACAGTTTTTCAAGTACAGCATCACTGTCTTAAAAGGGATATTCCACATCATTTGTTTAAAGTAGCTCTCCAGCTTTTTTTCAGACTTACTTGTATGAAAAATTTACAAAATGGTATCATCAGATTATCAGCATATGGACATCATAATGAATAGATATTAATTATTTAACCTCTAAGATCCTTAAAGCCAAAGATACTAGAATTACTCAAGCATGCTCATTTATCCAAAAAGTAAACTGTTGACTTGATTATCATAACTATAATTTAAATTATAGCGGCATGACTCCTATTCTTAATCGACTTCCACCAATTTCAAAACCTCTTTTTCCCAAATAGAGTTGTCTTTGACCCCTCTTACCTAACAACGGGAATAAACACAAGAGTTTTTAGTAATTAGCTTTTTATTAATAAATGAAAAATACATATTTGAGATATGGAAGCTACCAACTAGAGTACAGTGTTTTACACAATAAAATAAAATAGGAGAGAAGTTATAGAGTTGATTGGATAACTCAGGCAGCACAGAAAAGAAGTAAAAAGAGTTAAAGGGATATAATGAATCAAAGAGTAAACCCCAATCAACCACTTCACTAACTGCACAGGATAAAGACAGTTTTGGATAGTAGAACTGGAGGATTTATTAATCCAAGATGTAGGGAGCTCAAAAAGGACAAGATTACAGAATGAAGACTTCAAAGGCTGGGATGATTCCAGAAAAAGTGAGGCTAGTAGCAACTTTCCTGTAATGGTTACAGTCAAAAGAAGCCTCTGCTAAAAGACAGAAAGGGACTGCAAGAAAAGTGAAGAAAGATCCAGGAGGAGGTGTAGTTGAGAGGAGTCGGGGAATTGGGGACAAAAGGTTTGTGGAGGGGGATTTAGCCACATATCAGCAGAGGTCTAAGCTCATGAGATGTCAGTTGTGGAGAAATATGCTAGTCATTTTTGGAATAATGTTTGATGTATTTAAAGATGGTATACCAGCGAAGTTCCAGAGTTTGGAATTGAGGTCTGTCAAACAGTTACATATGATTGGAAGAAGTTTAAGGGAAGCTTTGCCAAGAAGGAAATTGAAGACAGACACAGAGACAGACAGAATGCAAACAAGCACTAGGGATGAAGCAGAAGAGGGAATGAGAGTGTGGGGCTACATATACTTTTAGGAATTTTTTTTGAGATCACAGGATGTTGGCTTCCCAAAAATCTTTAGGAATATTAAGCCTACTGTGGAAGGATGAACCTTTAGCTATTGGACCCTAACAGAAATGATCTGCCTGATTGTACAAGAAATGGCAGTAGAGTCTGAGCATTTAAATCTTATTAGAACAGCTGACTAGAATGTTCATTCATATGCTGTTTTGCCTTGGTAGAGTAATATATTACTTTACTTTCCCCTTTTGTATTATTAATATGTAGCCTTTGTCAGAATGCCTCAGATCTCCCAGACTTACCACTGTTTATAAAGTATTGTACCATATAACTTCTCCCCACCTTCCCTTCTACATGTATAACCTCAGGTAATTAGGTGTAGTAAAAGACAAGCAGGACTTAAGTTACAATTTAAACAATGTATTATTGATAATATATATACATAATAATAATATGCAAAGTACATTTTCAATATTGGCAAACATACATCCTGATCAATGGTGATGTGTAGTTTCAGGCAGCACACAAACTTGTTGGTTACTTAAAATGTCTCTAGTTAAGTCCTTATTTTTGGACAGCTTTATTCAGAACAGGCTGCATGCCTGTCACAATAGGCTGCCGAGCTGTGCTCTTCATTGTGTTGTCCTTTTCAGTTCATGGTGTGAGATGATCTTTCATCAGTTTGGTAAGAGAGGGAGAGCTGGGTAAAGAAAGCAAATTTATAGATTTTCTGTCCAACTCCTAGAGCCAATAGGGTGTCATGGTACTTATGGTTTCTGATACAAGCCAATTCCAAACAGCCATACTTCAGACCAATGGGGCAGAATACCTACCCCCAAAACCATGTGCTTGATTGAGAGAGCCCTGCAGAGAATCACATGCCAAACTTGTTTGGGGCACTTCTCCCAAACCTGTCATAAAATTCTCTATCCTGTCTTAGCCCTAAGAGGTAAATATGAATGCTTCCCACTAATGAAATACTAATAGTACATTGCTTTGTCTAAGTTACAAATAAAGGCATACAAAATATCAACTTGTATACAAAATGTCACACCACAGCATATGCTAATTAATGTTTTTATGTTTTTGATGCAAAAATAGAAATTTGTTAATTATTCCCAACAAATAAATGGACATTTTCTATTCCATTTCCTTTCTTGGTAGACTGCTGTAGCAATTAACGGCACTTCTTTAATGAAATCACTGTTAATGTGTTTTGATCAAGACATCAAAAATGATCAGAAACCTTAGGATATAATGGATACTAATGCAGTATCAAACTTTCTTATTTTAAACTGCAGTTTATGCAGTTGTAGACTCCAACATGTCTGTCATGTTGTGCAATACCCAGAAAGAGGAGAGCAGACAGTTCATACTGAGATTCCAAAGGACCAAGGATCCCCTCAGAGAATTATTTTCTCCAGGAATAGTTTGTTTTTCATTCATATATTGTTAATGGGCTACATATTTTATTAGATGGAATTTCTATTAGCAAAACTTTTATGTAACCTCTTTTTATTGAAGCATATACTTGTATTGTGTTGTATGTGTGTATACTGTATATGTGGAGCGGGACTGCCACATTTGTCAGTTGCAACCTGTGTGCTTATCTGTTAATGATATAACCTTTCTGAATAAAGTCTTGGTCCCTTTACCAATCTCATGTGGAACTCTGTGCACAAGCTTGATAAGATATATATATATATTTTTTTTTTGCCACACATGCACGAATAGGGGACAGCCAAGGGGCTCGATCAGGCGCAAAAGAATGAACAATAGGGGTCTGGAACAGAGCACTAATGCTTTCTCTCTTTCATTAGCAGAAAAACAGGAGGATAAAAGCTTGTCGTACCAGAAAAAAACACCACATCCTTACTGAAGACTCTCCTTCTGGCTCCACGGGCTTACCTCACTTCTGTCTCATTCCGAAGACTTCATTACTGTCCACCTGCTTCTGACATCATCTCTGGATCCTTTAGTCAACCTCACATCTGTTTGATTTAATTTCCTGTCAAATGTATATCCTCTTACGCCTCTGTAAAAGGTCCGGAAACCCATTGTGTGACTGTCAAATGTCCATTGCGATTTATTTTGACTGTAATTTGAATCTGGAATTCACAACCAGTATACGGGGAGGCTCCCCAAATCTTTATGTGCTTATTTCTGTTATTCGTGTTCTTATTTTGTCACAATATATACTCATCAAAGTATTAATAACCTGCCGCAACAAAAGAGGATTTGTGTGCTTTCCCCACGGTGCCAAGAAGTCACTCGGTGAAGGCGTTTATCATTGCCCCTTCAAGGCCAGCTGCCATAAGATACTTGGTGTCCCAGAAGGAGGCATAAGTATTGGCCAGTGCAACCCACCAGATGGAGCTCTGTTAGAGTGACTAAATACTCTCTCTCTCTGAGAAAAGTTGATTTTGCTGTCTCTGGACAATAAAAAAGTAATAAATTAAAAATTTTCTCTCACTG
>JANRMT010062792.1:19498380-19508627 GCA_026402145.1 Polypterus bichir lapradei
GACGGCCTTATATAGGCAGGCAGCCAACAACATGGGAGGCGTTGGGATGGGGGACCCAACGCCGCCTCACACGGTGACCGAGCTGCAGGCTATGGACGTATATATGTACATAAGTAGGATTCAGTTAGCGCTGGGAACCCGTGTACCAAATTTCTTGAAGATGGGCCCATAAGTAACAAAGACCGTTGAAAAGTTCAATATGGCAGCCGACAGTGGCATCATATCACCAAAATAAGTACCAAATTTCAGCCTTCTACCTATGAATAAGAAAGTTCAACATGGCGGACGTTATTGACCGTTATGCGTAGAATTTTGAAGTGAAACCTGCTTAACTTTTGTAAGTAAGCTGTAAGGAATGAGCCTGCCAAATTTCAGCCTTCTACCTACATGGGAAGTTGGAGAATTAGTGATGTTGGAAACTTCAATATGGCGGCCAACAGTGGCATCATACCACTGAAATAAGTACGTACATCGGTTTTGGTTAGCGCAGGGAAGCCGCCTACCAAATTACGTGAAGATGGGGCCATGAATAAGAAAGTTCAAGATGGCGGACACTGTTGACCGTTACGCGTAGAATTTCTAAATGAAACCTGCTTAACTTTTGTAAGTAAGCGGTAAGGAATGAGCCTGCCAAATTTCAGCCTTCTACCTACACGGGAAGTTGGAGAATTAGTGATGTTTGCAAAATTCAATATGGCGGCCGACAGTGGCGTCATACCACCAAAATAAGTACATACATCGGTTTTGGTTAGCGTAGGGAAGCCACCTACCAAATTTCGTGAAGATGGGGTCAGCCATCTATCTACATGGGAAGTTGGAAAATTAGCGACGTTGGAAAGTTCAATATGGCGGCCGACAGTGGCATCATACCATCGAAATAAGTACATACATCAGTTTCGGTTAGCGCAGGGAATCCGCCTACCAAATTTCGTGAAGATGGGGCCATAAATAAGAAAGTACAACATGGCGGACATTGTGAAAATTAGTGACATTGGAAAGTTCAATATGGCGGCTGACAGTGGTGTCATACCACCGAAATAAGTATGTACATTGGTTTCGGTTAGTGCCGGGAATCCGCCTACCAAATTTCGTGAAGATGGGGCCATGAATAAGAAAGTTCAACATGGCGGACATTGTTGACCGTTATGCGTAGAATTTCGAAATGAAACCTGCTTAACTTTTGTAAGTAAGGTGTAAGGAATGAGCCTGCCAAATTTCAGCCTTCTACCTACACGGGAAGTTGGAGAATTAGTGATGTTTGGAAAATTCAATATGGCGGCCGACAGTGGCGTCATACCACCGAAATAAGTACGTACATCGATTTTGGTTAGCGCAGGGAAGCCACCTACCAAATTTCGTGAAGATGGGGTCAGCCTTCTACCTACACGGGAAGTTGGAAAATTAGCGACGTTGGAAAGTTCAATATGGCGGCCGACAATGGCGTCATACCATAGAAATAAGTACATACATCGGTTTTGGTTAGCACAGGGAAGCCGCCTACCAAATTTCGTGAAGATGGTGCCATAAATAAGAAAGTTCAACATGGCGGAGGTTGTCGACCGTTATCGACCGTTATGACCGTTAAGTGTAGAATTTCGAAATGAAACCTGCTTAACTTTTGTAAGTGAGCTGTAAGGAATAAGCCTGCCAAATTTCAGCCTTCTACCTACACGGGAAGTTGGAGAATTAGTGATCAGTCAGTCAGTCAGTCAGTCAGTCAGTGAGGGCTTTGCCTTTTATTAGTATAGATATATATATATATATATATATGGATTGTTTCATTAACATTTACTACGTACGTCAAAGTTAGTGTGCGCATCGAGAGGACACCCCATCTCATCTAGTTGTATCACTTTCACAGCATAAAATTAAGGGATGCGATTGTCAGTCTCACAGGCACATACTAATCATTTCTTGCCACCTCTGTATATGTTTTGAGCAACTTATCACAGGTGAATTTATAAGTGCAGTCTTATCGTATGCCTGAGAGAAGCAGTAAGCCTGAAACAGGTGCTTGGCTTGCTTTGACAGGCTGGAAATAACACAAGCTGTTTTATGCAAATTGTTTTGCATTTGTTCCTTTGCGCATTTTTATTTGTACCTTTTTAATTGTTTTTAATGCTACAAGTTAACCCTTGACTCATTATGCTGTGAATGAGATTCCCTTTTACTTACAGCAGAAGCTTAGCATGACTACCCCAGTATGCACAATTTCATCCATAATGCACAGTGTTTCATGTAGTTAGATTAGTCCCATGTCAGATCACATTTATGCATCATGAATACTACTCCAGGATTCACCTGGTACAGCACCGAAACCACACTTTCTAAAGGGTCTTGGTATGGCTGTTTTGGAACGCATCAGGGTGCAATTGACATTATAACATCTACCTAAATGAACTGGACATTTGTGGAAATCACATCAAAGTTCAAAAAAAGCTGTTCTAATTGAACTAGGTGTGAAAATGCATATACAGTATTCACAGCAGAATCTGTGTGAACTAAAGCAACCCAAAACAACTGTGTTGAAATAATATACGGTGTGTAAAAGATTCAGTTAGATGTTCTCAAAGGTCCATCAATCATTCACAGTATAATAAAAAATAGCTTACATAAGAAAAAAAAAATCTCAAAGATACACAGACTACAGAGACAGCAACTTGTGGTGTGTCACCAAAGGGAGGACCCATCATAACTAGGTCTCATACAAATAAACATTAAGTGCTGAACAAAATAAAAATTAATATATCTACTTAAAGCACAAGTGTCTTTCAATTTCAAAATACAAACCAATTCTTGCGGTTTGTTGAAACATGCTGTTTGATTAGATGATCAGTTTTTTTCATTTGTTTATTGTACTGTGTGAAAAATTTCCACCACTGAATATATTTTACTTTCTGGGGGAAAAAAATGTTACATGGAGCAGAAGGCATTATAATTCCTACTTTTGGTAAATAACTTTATTAGACAACATACATAGGTTAAACTGGTTCCAATTTAACTGGTTAACTGTAGAGTGTCTGAATTGAGGTATACTGCTAAATTTCATGCAGGTTGCCTTAAAAAAGAAATAAAGAACCACTGCATTCTACAAATGCCTGTCGACAGCAATACAGAGGGCTATGGCACTTGTTCTGTCTTGGCTACTTTTGTGGAGAAAAAGATGTGGTAGCTAGGAGTTTAATATAACCCGATGTTGATTTAGCCAGTCCATCTGGCCAACTATTTTTCTTGCAGTCCTATCAGGCAATCAAATTGCACACAATCTGAGTATGCTCAAAGCTGCGGCTTCCAAAAGAACAGATGCACTTTTCTGGAGTTGGTTTTTGGAATCAAGTTTAACTGGACTGAGTTTTGTTGCAAAAATAGGCCCATATTCTTTAGACAATTGAACCTAGTAGCTTTTTTCCCCGCCATTTAGATCATTCTTATAATTAACTGACTGATCTCTGAACAATCAGCCTAATGAATACTGCATAAAGGGACTAATGGGCCTAGGCTTGTGGGAATCGCACCAATTATTTAAAACTCCCGCATGGTTTAACTTAATAAAGCAGGAAAATCTGGCTGCTCTATCAAGGCAAAAAAGGCTTTTATTATTGCCATTTTATCCTTCGATGGAATTAGTTCATAAACAAAAACACATGTTTTGTGCATGCCATGAGAGGACAAGGATGTGACCAATTAACTCTAACTTGTAGAGTTATTTATTAGAGTGGAGGAGTTTAAAATGGATATAACTACAGTTGCCTAGTATTCAACAATTCATCCATTTTCTATCTGGCTTACCCAGTATAAGGTCCCAATGAAAAGGTTCCTTGTCACTGGCAGCACTGGGTCCAATGAAGTGAAAATAGAGGCAAGTTTCAAACCGTATTGCTATCTCTGTACCTAGGGCTAGCCTACAGGTTAAAGACAAAAAAAATATATTCACAACCTCCATAGCACAGACATTCATATTATTAGCTCATATATTTAAAGATTAGGTAAATGTTATGATATGACATATAATGTGCTAACTCAAATGCATAATGGTATAGAGAAGCAGTTAGAAGAGCTGCTGAAACATAAAGTGGCACTGACATAATAATGTTTGAATTTGTGTGTATATATTTACTTTAAGCAGTATTCATTTTTCAGTTACCAAACAGAATATATTACTGAACAGATTTACTATGCACACATGATAAAATAATTCAGGTGGTCCATGACGATCACATTATTCTGTATAAACTATATGCTAAAATTCCCCTAATCTGTAATTACCCAGAGGGGAAGGACTCTCCCATACATTCATCCCTAATGACGTGACCTTCAGGTCTTGTGGGAACTAACGAGCCCATCATTCACCCTTCAGCACTACAGCTTTAGGCAGTTGCTGTGAAAAACATCAAGTATTGTTCCTGTTCCAAAGAAAGAAGGTGCCACTGCACTTAACAAGAACAGACCTGTGGCCCTTAAAACTCACATAATGAAGACAATCAAGAAGCCGGTTCCTAAATTATAAGAGTCCCCTTTTAAAAGGCCACTTGGACACAATGCAGTTTGCCTATTGGACAAGACTTGGACTGAATATTTATTGATTTCTCCAATGTCTTTAATACCATTCAGCCATCCCTGTTAAATGGTAGGTTCAGGGAAATGAATGTGGATATGCCCGTGATGTCCTTCAGAATGGACTTTGTGTCTGGCAGCCTGTAGTTTGTGAGGCTCAAGGACTGGGTCTTTGATATGGAACTGGGTAATACTGGAGCACCAGAGGGAGCTGAGTCCTGTCACCTTTGCTGTTTACCCTGTACACCCTGAACAAACATAACAACAAGTCATGTCACTTGCAGAGATATTCTGATATTTCTGCACTAATGGGATGTACGGACAAGGATGATGAGGCAGAGTACACGATTCAGATAGAGAACTTTCTCATTTGGTGTAAAGAGAATGGTCTGCAACTGAACATCAGCAAAATCAAAGAACTGGATGTTGCCTTCCACCATTCCAAATAGTTTCTATAACCGGTCACTATTCAAGTGGATGTGGAGGTGGTGTACTGCTTCAAGTACTTAGGTGTCCACATTCGTAACAAGATAGACTACAATAGAAAAACAGAGGAACTATATAAGAAAAGGCAGAATAGACTCTTTTTACAGGAGGCTGTGTTCCTTTACTTGTTCTATAACTTTGCAATAGCCAGTGCACTTGTCTACAACTATAATATGCTGGCCCAGTAACACCACTTCAGAGGTGGCCCACCAAATCAACAAGCTAATTAAAAAGGCCGGCTCAGTTATGGAATGCACTCTGGTCTCCCTGGAGGTAGTAGTGGAGAAGATAATTAACACAAAACTGATGGCCATTATGAACAAAGCTGCACATCATCTCTATAACACACTACAATTGAATACTTTTTGCAAATTAATTATTCACTAGACGCGTGTCAAGAAATGCTACTGGTGCTCCTTTATATTAACAGTAATATGCCTACAGTGGTGTGAAAAACTATTTGCCCCCTTCCTGATTTCTTATTCTTTTGCATGTTTGTCACACAAAATGTTTCTGATCATCAAACACATTTAACCTTTAGTCAAATATAACACAAGTAAACACAAAATGCAGTTTTTAAATGATGGTTTTTATTATTTAGGGAGAAAAAAAAATCCAAACCTACATGGCCCTGTGTGAAAAAGTAATTGCCCCCTGAACCTAATAACTGGTTGGGCCACCCTTAGCAGCAATAACTGCAATCAAGCGTTTGCGATAACTTGCAATGAGTCTTTTACAGCGCTCTGGAGGAATTTTGGCCCACTCATCTTTGCAGAATTGTTGTTATTCAGCTTTATTTGAGGGTTTTCTAGCATGAACCGCCTTTTTAAGGTCATGCCATAGCATCTCAATTGGATTCAGGTCAGGACTTTGACTAGGCCACTCCAAAGTCTTCATTTTGTTTTTCTTCAGCCATTCAGAGGTGGATTTGCTGGTGTGTTTTGGGTCATTGTCCTGTTGCAGCACCCAAGATCGCTTCAGCTTGAGTTGACGAACAGATGGCCGGACATTCTCCTTCAGGATTTTTTTGGTAGACAGTAGAATTCATGGTTCCATCTATCACAGCAAGCCTTCCAGGTCCTGAAGCAGCAAAACAACCCCAGACCATCACACTACCACCACCATATTTTACTGTTGGTATGATGTTCTTTTTCTGAAATGCTGTGTTCCTTTTACGCCAGATGTAACGGGACATTTGCCTTCCAAAAAGTTCAACTTTTGTCTCATCAGTCCACAAGGTATTTTCCCAAAAGTCTTGGCAATCATTGAGATGTTTCTTAGCAAAATTGAGACGAGCCCTAATGTTCTTTTTGCTTAACAGTGGTTTGCGTCTTGGAAATCTGCCATGCAGGCAGTTTTTGCCCAGTCTCTTTCTTATGGTGGAGTCGTGAACACTGACCTTAATTGAGGCAAGTGAGGCCTGCAGCTCTTTAGACGTTGTCCTGGGGTCTTTTGTGACCTCTTGGATGAGTCGTCTCTGCGCTCTTGGGGTAATTTTGGTCGGCCGGCCACTCCTGGGAAGGTTCACCACTGTTCCATGTTTTTGCCATTTGTGGATAATGGCTCTCACTGTGGTTCGCTGGAGTCCCAAAGCTTTAGAAATGGCTTTATAACCTTTACCAGACTGATAGATCTCAATTACTTCTGTTCTCATTTGTTCCTAAATTTCTTTGGATCTTGGCATGATGTCTAGCTTTTGAGGTGCTTTTGGTCTACTTCTCTGTGTCAGGCAGCTCCTATTTAAGTGATTTCTTGATTGAAACAGGTGTGGCAGTAATCAGGCCTGGGGGTGGCTACGGAAATTGAACTCAGGTGTGATACACCACAGTTAGGTTATTTTTTAACAAGGGGGCAATTACTTTTTCACACAGGGTCATGTAGGTTTGGATGGTTACATGTGTTTGATGATCAGAAACATTTTGTGTGACAAACATGCAAAAGAATAAGAAATCAGGAAGGGGGCAAATAGTTTTTCACACCACTGTATATAATGCTTCACTGTAACTGCCCTATTATCTTTAGCCAAGTCACAAGTTTTTAGTCTTTTTTTTGTTTTTCTTGGGTATTTTAAAGGGGATGGTTATCTTTTTTTTACTTGTTTTTTCTATTATTTCTTAACCTTCTGCAAAAAATACATTTTACTTTGTTTGTCCCAAGGGGAAAGTTATCTATGAAAACCACTGTCACCCAAACATTAACTATATATTAGCAACAGACAAGTAGTACATCTAACTGCAAGCAAGAGTCCCGTTTTCCATTTTATTCAGGTCCATAATGGCACGTGACAAGAAAATCCAACCAGCCAAAAACAACTTTTTTTTTTTTTTTTTTTTAATAGCTTACTTAACAGGTTTGTTTAGTGCTTACATCTGTTGGTAGTATAGCCTGACATACTATATATTTGCCTATGTGGATACACGTTCTGTACAAGCCTTTGAATGTCTTAAGTATGATCTCTCCCAGTTTTATTTATCTGAATAATACTCTTTTTATTTGTTCTTCCCTTTAATTAAATATAAAGAACTTTATTTGTCTAAAGGGGGAAATTTGGCTCTTTAAAGAAGCTAAAAAAAATTATAAAAAACACACACACCAGAATTTCTTTAAAAAAATGGAAATCTTCCGACTTACAAAAAAATTCAAATCAGTCACAATCATAACGAGGCATTATAAAGGAATGCTGCCATGGGTATTAAAAAGCCTAAGGACATCACTGCTGTTGACACAGAGCAGTCGAGACGGATGAAGTCGCTGGGTAAGGAAATGTGGTCGACATGGCCATAGAAGGTATGGCACTATGACCAGTATGTCCTCTTTCCCCTACGTTCTACACAAGTTAGATCCAATTCACTTTCTTATCTCAAAACAGTAGCAGACACCACCGTATAAAAATTGACAGTTTCTTGGCAATTTATCACATTGAACAACCTTCATTCAGAGGAAAAAAACAATAGACTGGCACATTCTTTGAGAAAGCGGTTTCATTTTGGCCAAACCAGTGGTGCCCAAGGATTCTTCAGAGACACAGTACCGAAAGAGTCTAGTCTTCATCTCACGTCACTGGATAGCATCCATGTCTCACAACCATAAAGCAAGACAGGAAGCACCAGGACTCTAAAGACTTGGACCTTCGTCCTCTGCAGGGATATCGAGAGCACCACACACCCCCTTCCAGCAACCTCATGACCCTCATGCTCTCCCAATCTGTCTACTGACTTTACAGGAACAGTCACCAGAGACATGAATGTCACTGCTGAGGTAAGTAAACCTCTCAACAAGGTCGATACTCTCTCCGCTGACAGACACACTGATGATGGTAAAGCCCAAAAAGCCATTAAAGGCCTGGATCTTGGTTTTTATGTAGGACACTCGCAAGCCCAGACACTCAGACTCCCTTGACAGCCTAGATCGGGGCCTCCATTGTCTCCGCAAAGATCACAGCATTATTGGCAAAGTCAAGATCAGTGAATTTTTCTTCACCAACAGAGAAGTGACTGTTAAAAAAAAGAAAAAAAACTGATGCAGTCTGCAAGAAACCTGCACCTTGGGAGATTTGCCTTCCAGTAAGATGACAACCCAAAGCATAACAGGTACACAGGGAATGGCTTAAAAACAATAACACAATTCAGATCGAAGTCCAATTGAGAACTTGCGGCTGGAATTGAAAAAGGCATCATTCACTACCGCCATGCAACCCAACACAAGCTTGACCAGTTTTGCTATGCCGCAGGGGGGGGGGGGGATGAGTGCCTTGTCTATATGTGCAAAGTTGATTGGAGAGCTATCCACACAGACTCATTGCTGTCAAAGGTGATGCACTAAACATACTAACTTGAGGGGGGCAAATATTTATGCGATTTATTATTTGTAATTAAAAGAGATCACTTTGCAGGTTTCCTTTTTTCACTTTGTCATTTTCTGTTGATCACGCCAAATTAAATCCACTAGTATTCACTATTCAATAAAATGTGAAAACTTCCAATGGTGTAAATACTACAGTATATTTAACACTTATTATGCGCACTACCGTATAAGCAAGAGTAACAATTCTGTTTTAAGCAGCAAACCTAAAACATCTGAAACACATTTGGGATTACGCAAAAAAAAAACCCCAATGCTTGCATTTCATTGTAACCATCAAATTCGAAAACCTTTGCACTATTGTGCCAAGAAAGTGCCAAGTGAACGCATACATAATGGTTAGAAACGACATTTACACAACACAGAAGAGATCCGTCTTACTCTAGTTGTCTCCTTGTTTCTGCAATGAGAGTCTGCAGCTCTTCCTTCTTCAGTTCCACCTGTCAACAATTAAACGCTCTATTAAACAATTGTTTCCAATATGAGTTCTAATCGTTTTTAAATTTACTTAACATGAGACTAAAACAGACTGGAGAATGCGACACGTTGAAGAAGCTTCATTTGCTTACCTTGTCAGGATTCGCTTTTGCGATGCCTCTCCTCACCCAATTCACACAAGTAATCTGACAGCTCATGGTGAACGTATAAAACACTAACAATAACGCTACTAACCCTCAGCTGTTATGCGTTAACTAGAAACTCCGCTGCCGTTTCTTTTAAATCAGCTACTACTAAGAAGATGATGTCTCACATGGACAAACACCACGCGTACAGTCTCAACAAGGCAGGGTCCTACTTTCAGCCATCGATAGCGTGTGACGACATTATGGTGGCTATTCAATATGCCTGATTAAAAAATAATAATAATAACAAGGTTAGATTGTGCTCTCTATGGCACTATTTGTTCTGCTAACAAAATCAAAATTACAGAGCGAGTCAGTGACATAATGAACTGCATAATAAGATCTATCAGCGATAGGGAAAAAACGGTAAAGGGAGTGTCCGATAAAGTCCAGGAATCGGTGTCAGTTGTTATTGGACATTTATTTATCCTCAAGCAAAAAGAGTTAAACTAAGCCTCTGACGGTGCAACGTATTGCCGATACCAAAGCACGGAAAATTGCGAGCCAGACAGGGAAAAGGTTTCAGTGGAAAACCACGATTTAAATTAAAATCTTAATTCTTTTACAATCTGAAAACCCTTATTAAAAATAGTGAAAAGCTATTTCGCATTTACAGTCCCCTGCTTTATAAGTCTACTTTATTCCATTTCAAGAACACTCGAAACCTGTAAAAAAAATATATATATATACTCAGCAAAAAAAGAAACGTCCCTTTTTCAGGAC
>JANRMT010062792.1:19519858-19533432 GCA_026402145.1 Polypterus bichir lapradei
TATATATATATATATATATATATATATATATATATATATATATATATATATATAATCTCACACACACAAGAGCAGCAGACATGTGCTTTGAGATAAAATAAACTAAGGTTATGTTCCTATGGTGGCAACTGCAAAGTAAATGAAGAACTTCATACATTTAAATGAAACTCGCCTGCTGTGTTTGCTGTCAAAGAAATGAAGCACATGCCCTAAGCAGAGCAGGCATTCTTTTATACACTTGCTTATTTCAGATATGTCCTTTTCCTCCCATGTGTAGTAGAACATAATTTTCAAGTAGTTTTCCCACTTGTTCGATAATAAGCGTTTTGCTCACAGAGCTGTGTTTGATAAATAAACCAAATATTGCAAGTTTTCAGTGTGAAACACAACTGAAGTAACTAGAAATTTAAACAAAGTAACAAATCATAAAATGTTTCACAGTAATGGAAATGGGCTGAGTGTGAAAATGTCTTATTAATGCTTGACCGCTTCTTTGTGAGGTGTACAAGATTAAAAAAAAAAAAAAAAACAACAAAAACTGATTTTTATTTACATCAACGATGTGGCCTGCCTATGGGCAATGGATATTACCCTAAGGCAGGGTTTCTGACCAGACTGAGGTAGTGGACTTCTCTTCCTCCCCTTCTCGAAATTCTGCTCATTTATGTCCAACTGCTGCGACCGATATTAGAGAGATCTATGAAAACATTGTGTGTTCTGCTACACAAAAGTCTGACTGGGTCCTAATATGCTAGACTAAATCATCAAAGCTCAAGGGTTCTGTTTAATTATGAGTACTGAGAGAACATAATTAACAGATTACAACATACAGAACAACAATGCAGCACTAAAGGATTGCGCAAAAAAAGAAAAATGGAGTTTATACTGATCAAACATTCGTAATTGGACACCAGTAGTCTCTGCTTTTTTATTATTCATTATGAGTAAATTTGTAATTTTATTCCCTTTATTGAGTGAGTTCCTAACTCACACAAGCAATACAAAATACTTAACCTGCACTGCATTTGAATTACCTTTTTTAGCTGTATTTATGTTGAGCAAAGCACAACCCACAGGTATTGTGATACTGAAGACCTTGTTACAGAGAGAAACACTTTGCTAAATCCGTTCATTCATTTGAGCTTCTACTTCCAGTGTACAAGCAGGAATTTAAAACATCCAGAGCCGGCTATAAGGAAAGTACAGTGTTGAACTATACTTCAAGAGTCCCAGCTACAGCATTGATTTGCGATGACAGACCAGATTGTCTTTAAGAACTCAAACATACACGAATATGTTTGCAATCTAATGGATTTATGTATGAATTTGTATGCAGCTTTTTGGTAGGGCTGGCCAATATGGATTTAAATTGCCATTGCAATTATTTTAAATAAACCTGTGATGTACCATTCATCCAATGATATTTCAATTCTGATATTAATTGTAGTTTTAGTTTTTATTTTATACAATTGATTTTTATTTTTATTTAGTTCTGTGTTTGAAATTTTAGTTTTTATTTTATTTATTTATGGCTTTTTTTAACATAATATTAGTACAGTTTTAGTATTTTTTTTTTTTTTTCTGTTGTAAGACCACAAATGCTGGCCTACACATATTTCAACACAAGTTATGTTTCAGTCAACAAAATACACTCGCAGGTCATAATACCATTAAACACAGCTTAACTGTCAATGAACAAACAGATACGTGGCCTAATGAGTGTAGTCGGCAGGATCAAATGTTTCAATCCAAGAAACCAGTCTGTGTGACCATGTTGCTGTTAAGCTTTAACACTAGAATTACCAGAGCCTACGAGAAAACTCGTAAATCTGGCCCACCTTAAATCCATTCGCACCTCTCCGTCAGCGTCTTTTGTCCTGTAAATGTGCTGATTAAGACAAGCAGCCTGCTATTCCATCCCCCACCTTCGCAGAACGTTCACTGAGTTCTCCCAGCTCTTGCCTTGTTTGATTATCTGGGAGTGAGTGAACTGCTGGAGTTTTAGAGTGGAAATAATAGATCGTTGTTTGGAACACATGCATTTCATGTGTGTTCCATTTCTACAGTAATCTGTGTAAACACAGCAGAAACTTTTTCATATTTTAGTAATTAATGTTACAACATGTAGGCATAGACTATAGAATGTGTGAAGCCTGAAGTCCAAAGATCAAATAAACACTTTCACAAAAGGTTCAAGGACGATACAACAGCTTCTGTGGTGTAGCGGTAAGATTTGCTGACTTGTAATCAAGAGGCCACTGGTTTGATTCCCCACTGCCTCCTATATTTGCCGTTTTCAGTAGTGAGCTGCTCTTATTGTTAATATTATACAGTGCACACATGACATTTGGTTTGCGTCTGTAACAGACCGTGTACATTTATTGTACTGTACTTGTAAAAGTTTGATTTTTATTTAGTTTTTGTTTCTCTGTTTGCCTTAATTTCAGTTCTCGTTCTTGTAAAACGAAAAACAATATTTTTAGTTCTAGTTGTTGTTTTTCATTATGAAAATATCACTGCATACATCTCGATGTTCTCAAAACACCTTAAAGATTGAAGATCAACACCATAAATATGTGGTATATTTTCTCACATTAAATATTTGCAAATGAAACTTTTTTCCTTAATTTCACGAATAGCCATGCCTCAAAGAATATTTTCAAAAAGCATTTTTTCCAGCCATTTTTATTTGACAGTATGTATTTTTTTTAAAAAAAAAACTAAATTTTGAGTTTCAGTTGTATTGTGTTCGAATCCTTGCCTGCTATGTGGCATCAGTGTCTGTCAATCTGTTCAATTCATTACCTTGTGAATCATAGATAGTAATACATGTCCATGTGCATATTGCACATATTTTTTTATGATTTACATAAATTGTAATGTTTCCAAATTATGTATTTGCATATACTGGTTTTTGTGACTTTGGTCAGAGTCACTGAATGGAGCACAGAGAACAACAGTATATTTAATCCTTTTATTACCTACTAGTCATGTGTGCCCAACTACGTTGCGCGTGTTAAAGTTGTCTGTGAAGGGCTCCCTGTTTAAACATGGCTGCCAGTCGTGAGCTGGGCCCTTTGTCGCACAGCATTATGATTTTTTTATAAGGGAAACAAAATTACTAAAGAAAACCCTTGGACATTGATTCGATAGGAACGGCCTACTTGGAATCACTGTCCGAATAGTAATTATGTGGTGGTGTAGGAGCATTTCTGCTTCTGTCCGTTCGCAGTCCGTCTCGTTTTCATGATGCTATCGTTTCCTCTCACAATATCTTCTCAACCTTTCTCCAATCTCGCAGGTTGCTTTGTGGCATTCCAAAGAGTAAGGCAATATACACGGAGCAATGGTTATAAAAGGGGGACACATAGGTATTCAGGCTCTTTAAAGCATAAATAGGGATCACTTCACTGACATGTGAGCAAGCCACGGTACAACTGTGAGACGCGCAGCACTCGCCGGCTACAACGTAACAATAATAATTTCCGGAACGTGCTGTTACGTTGTCATTCATTTTACCCACTGTCTTTCTTGCATCCATATGCTACGTAGGCACGTACCTTTTATCTTCGGCAATCTCATTCTCTAACCAGGCCTCAGGAGCTAACCAGCGTAACACTGTCCACCACCCCTTTCGTTATTCCGGCACATTGTTGACATCCGTGAGTAACAACAACGTACTAAACTGGAGGTCTACGCATGCGTGGAATTCGCGGACAAAAAAAGATCAAGATCTAAATGAAGATCTCTTTAGTTAATTTAAAGCACAACAATTTGTTTAGTTTGAATGTCTGTGTTTTGAGGTGTGACTGGAGTACTACAGTCTTCAGTAGTATAAGCCTGGAGGAGATTCTTAATGCAATGTCTATGTTTTAGCGTCTCTCTACTGCCATCTAGTGCTTCTTCTTCTAATTCATTTGCGGACGAACAAAGATCAAGATCCAAATGAAGATTATATATAGAGATATTTTAAATATAAAGCAATCCACTTATTCAGTCTGTTGATATTTATTATATGAGCGTTCAAAAATAAATAAAAAAACTGCCAATAAAATACAACATCTTTTACAGTGCTTTTGATAGCTCAAGTTAAAACTGTTTTGAAAAAGTTGTCCACCAATTCTTTAAACAGAATTACAAAACAAATCTAACAATTTAGTAATCTTGCTTGGACAATCCATTAAAAAGTTTGTAATGAATAGCAGTGAAATAAGAACATAATAAATTTGAGAAATGAGAGTAGATCATTCAGTCCATCAAGCTCGTTTGTTTAGCTGATACCTAAGCTGTCCCAATATCTCATCCATATTTTTCTTAAAGGTTGTCAAGGCTTCTGCTTCAATTTAATGTCTCAGTTGTTTCTTCCACAATTCTTTGTGTAAAGAAGCGCTCCCTGTCTTAAGTTTTTAAATACACCTAAATTTCCACTGATGTCCTTGAGTATGTGATTCACTCTAAAGCCGAAAAAATGTTGCTGGATCTACTTTAACAATGCCTTTAACGCTATTGTTATTTCTGACCATGCCCCTTTGATCTTGGAGCTAAAATCATTAGGCCCCACACACTCATCTTGCAGATGGCGTCTTAACCCACTTCTATTAGCAGACGAGATCTGTACAGAATTTATATCTAAACAAATCAGTTTCTTCCTAGAGACAAATACATCCTCAGAGGTCTCTGTAGGAATACTCTAGGGAAACTCTAAAGGCCTTCTTAAGAGGACAGATTATTTAATATCTTTTCCACAGAAATAAATTAGAAACCAATAAGATAACAGAGCTAACCAGCAAAATTACTAGAATAGATGAAGAGCATGCCAGGTGTCCAAGTGAGTCTCTTCATATGAAAAGGCAGGCTCTGCATTCAGAGCTCAACCTCTTAACAACCAAAGAAACTGAACAACTCATTTTTAAATCAAGACATCATTACTATGAACATGGAGAGAAAGCTAATAAGCTCTTGGCTCAACAAATCCACAAGCAAGAAGTTCGCAATGCAATCCCAGCAATCACCAACACGAATGGAGATAAAATCATTCACCATAAAAATATAATGCATACATTCAGAGACTACTATAAATCCTTTAAATTCAGTAGAATAGAAGAAGACAACACACAATCTAATGCATTTCTAGATACATTACAGATACCAGAAATAGATACATTTAGTGCAGAGGAACTGGATAAACCTTTGGCGCTGTCAGAATTACTAGATGCTAAGCAGCAGGCCCTGATGGCTACCCTGTAGAATTTTATAAGAAATTCTCCACTCAGGTAGCTCCCTTCTTATTCTTATTAGCAACATTTACAGAAGCTAAAGACAATCAAATTCTACGTCAAACTTTTCGCCAAGCGTTAATTACTGTCTTTCCTAAACAAAATAAGGACTTATTACAATGTGCATCATACAGACCAATTTTACTACTGAATAATGATGTTAAGATACTCTCCAAAGTCTTATCTAGAAGGATGGAGAAAATGCTGCCTTCGGTAATATTACAAGATCAAACTGGATTTATTAAAGGCCGACACTTAGCTTCCAATCTTCGATACCTGCTTAATGTAATATATTCATCAGCAAAGTCAAAACACCCCAGAGATGATATTATCGTTGGATGCAGAAAAAGCATTCGACATGATTGAATGGAACTACCTTTTTACTGCATTAGAGAAATTTTGGTTTGGCCCGAATATTTGTGCATGGATCAAACTACTGTATACCAATCCAGATGCTTCAGTTTGTATTAACAACTTTTGTTCAGACTACTTTAAACTAGAATGTGGTACCAGACAAGGATGTCCCTTGTCACCACTGCTATTTGGAATCGCTATTTAGCCGCTGGTAGTTCACTGACAATGCCTATGAAATAAAGGGGATTATCAGAGAAGGACTTAAACAGAAAATTTCTCTATATGCTGATGATATGGTACTGTATATATCAGACCCACAAAATACTGTGCCTGCAATCTTAAGAGCACTTACAGAATTTCAAAAGATCTCTGGTCTCAGAATTAATTTGAATAAAAGTGTGCTTTTTCCAGTGATTTCTCAAGCATACAATATCAGATTGGACATATTCCCTTTTATCATTGCAAATCAGTTTAAATACCTAGGGGTAAATTTCACAAGTAAATATAAAGCTCTTTATCAACAAAATTTCACCATCTGTATGGAAAAAATTAAGCAAGACTTGCATTGATGGTCAACCCTTCATTTCACTCTAGCTGGAAGAATTTACATTGTTAAGATGAATATCCTTCCAAAGCTTCTCCTTTTATTTCAAAATATTCCAATATAAATCAATAAATCAAAAAATTAGATTCAACCACAACCTCATTAATTTGGAACTCAAAACATCCACATATCCAAAGAGTGACTCTACAAAGACCTAAGGCAGAAAGTGGCATGGCTCTACCTAACTTTCAGTTTTATTACTAGGAAGCAAACATACAAACTATGAAAACCTGGACACAAATAAATGAACATACACAGGCTTGGTCAGCAATAGAAATAAAATCCTGCAGTACTTCTTTATATTCCCTGCTTTGTGCCCCAATAAATGCAAGTTATCTGCAATATACTAATAACCCAATTGTGCTTCACTCACTCAGAATATGGAACCAATGTAGAAAGAATTTTAAGATGGAGAATCTTTTATCTGTGGCACCTCTGCAAGAGAACCACCTTTTTCAGCACTCGCAAACATTTGCAGTTTTTAATATCTGGAAAACATTTGGGATTAAATTCTTTACAGATTTTTATATAGACAACATTTTTGCATCCTCCCTCTATGCTGGAAAAACTATTGCTCAGTTTGCAGGACTCATTTCTGCAATATATAAAATTATTTTACAGTCCCTCCCTTTCAAAGATCCAAGAGGACAATGGGAAAAAGATCTATCACTCAACATATCAGAAAAGGAGTGGAAGGTAGCAATGCAGAGAATTCAATCGAGCTCCATATATTATTATTATTATTATTCAATTCAACTTAAAATTATATATTGAGCACATTGGTCTTACTTAAAACTGTCCAAAATGTTTCCAGGGCAAGATCCAACCTGCAAATGCTGCAGTCAAGTCCCAGCCTCACTGGGTCACATGTTTTGGGCACCAAAATTAACACCATTCTGGACAAAAAGTTCTGTGTTTGGTGTTCTTCCAGATGGGTTAAAGTAGCTTAAAGCAGAGAAGGACAAACAAACTGTGATTGCCTTTACTACAGTATTGGCACGCAGACTTATTTTGCTAAACTGGAAGAATCCTAACCCTCCTCTTTTAAGTCCTTGGGTAACTGATGTTTTATACTATTTGATATTGGGGACAAAATATAAATTCTCAGTTAGAGGATCTGTGCAGAACTTTTTCAAAACCTGGCAGGATCTAATCAACAATATTTTAGAATAAGCTCTTAAAGCACTGAGGAAATAATTCTCTTCACATTTCTTTTTTTTTTTTTCTTT
Organism: Polypterus bichir lapradei; assembly: GCA_026402145.1. Taxonomy (NCBI): domain Eukaryota; kingdom Metazoa; phylum Chordata; class Cladistia; order Polypteriformes; family Polypteridae; genus Polypterus; species Polypterus bichir. Next base: position 19,527,322 of record JANRMT010062792.1, read on the forward strand.
TTTTTTATCCGCCTATTAAACTCATCAATTTATGTATTTTGACCATCTTTAACTTTTACTTCGTTGGCCATGCTCTCTTTCTCGGGGTGGAGGTTGAGTTGATTTGTTTTCAATCCTACTTTTTGTAAAAATTGATCTATCTGTATGGAATGATTACAATAAAATCAATAAAATTAAAAAAATGCCTTTGAGGATTTAAAATACCTGGATTAGATCCCCCACGCAGTCTCCTCTGCTTGAAACTAAATAGGTTTAATTTTCTGAGTAGTGCATGTCATTAAGTTCTGGGATGCACATAGTTGCACTCCTCTGAACAGGTTCTAGCGCTGCTAAGTCTTTCTTGTACCAGAACTGCACACAGTACTCCAGATGTGGTCTTACTAGTACATTACATAGTTTATATCATAAAAACTGTTGAATGCTCAAACTAACATTTTTTTACTTTTTTAATTGCTTCTGTAAAATTAAATTTAGTTGATGAAAATGTTGTGTCAGCCTATACTGCTAAATCCTTTTCAGAGTTTGCTTCTTAAATAAGTGTCTCCCATCTTGTTTTTATAATGTATATTCCTTTTGCCCATATGTAGCTCTTTGCGTTGCAATAGTTAACCCAGCAGGGTGTTAAGGAGAAAGCAAAAGACTTGATGCTTACAGAAAATAAAAGGCTAGTAGCAGAAGGTAACTGAAGCTTAATGATTAATTTGTACTTTGTATTGATTGTTATGCTAGAGGAGACACACACACACGCACACACACACTAGTACTGGATCAGTACAAAACCTTTGACTTTTGGTATCGATACCAGCTTTCAAAACTCAGTACCATTACCAAAATTGTCATACTTAAGGTTCACTGGTGCATTGTACTATACACCACTTCCAACTTGATATCTGAAGTCCAGATCATATTGAGGCAATGAGGAGGTGGTGGGAGGCCTTAAGATCCAATTGGGTCAAAGCGTATAGCTTTATTTTGTGGAGTGTGTTAAATTATCTTTTTTTTCTACAACTGCAATAGCAAGTATTGTAAGTTGAGAGTAAAGCTGATATTTACTTCTGGCACCAAAAATCCCAAAATGCTGGTACCATACCAACTATACCATTTTAATATTTGGGTTTTTCTGTCCTTTCCAGTACTAGTATACTACACAGCCCAACACACACACTCGGCGCACTGCAGCTACTTGGCACCGTGAGTTTGAGAAGTGCTTATGTCATAATATCTTTCTGTCATTTTGTCTATTGCATCGCTATATTGCATAACATAAGTAAGGAGAGTTTACATAAGCAAGAATACAAAAAAAATTGAGGTTTAGAAGCCATTCATATTTATTGGATTACTTATAGTTTTTTGCAGGTGAGTTCAAACAGATGTGCAATATGCACAGCTAATCAGCACCTCTGATTAGAGTATGCACAGCTAAAGTAGTGAATCTTCAGCCTAAACTTGAAAAATGAAACCAAAGCAGCATCACTTATATAAGCAAGCAAATTGTTTCACGAGTTTGGGGCCCTGTAGTTTAAGGCTTGATCTCCTATTTTTATTTTGATAATTCTTGGAATCTTTAGTAAGCTGGCCTCTTGAGAACTTAATGCATGGTCTGCTTTGTAAACAACAGTAAATTTACAAAAATAAGCAAAGGCTTAGCCAGTTGAGACTTTTATGTGCAAGAAGGAGCATTTTGAAGTGAGCTCTAAGATTAACTGAGAGTCAATATAACAACTTAAGAACAGGAGTTATATGGTCATACCTTCTAATTCTTATAATGATTCTTGCAGCAGCATTTTAAATGAACTGAAAGCTGTTTATAGAAAAGTTTGAACAGTTGGTGAATAATGCATTGCAGTAGTTAATCCTATTAGAAATAAATACTGTGCCTATATTAATGTCACAATATCCTTCTTATTCAAAAGCCTTCAATTTTAAAATGCAGGTTTTACATTATTTTTCGATGTATGTTTTAAAAGACATATTAATGTCAAAGATAAAGCCTAATATAAAACATTGATTATTTTCAAATTCATGTTTCACTGGTTGTTGTTTTAATTTGATTAATATTAATTTTAATCGTGTTAATGCAGAGACATCAGGGTGACATTCACAGGTGGACATACGTGAACAGATGAGGTAAGACATGCACTGGAGCCCAGAACAGGATGTGCAACCACAGGTCACAGGCATTAAAATTGTCAGACATGAAATAATCATGACTAATCGAAAAATAAATTAAACGATTAATCGACTACCAAAATAATCATTAGTTGCAGCCCTAGAGTACACCAAACACAGCTGTTAATGGGTTAGGAGGTATTGTGACACCAAGGCGCACAAGGCATTTAAAGATTTTTGTCCAGAATGATGTTAATTTGGTGCAGGCCCAAAACATGTGACTCAGTGAGGCTGGAACTTGATTGCAGCGTTCGCAGGTTGAATCTTGCCCTGGAAACATTTTGGACAATTTTAAGCGAGACAAGTGTGCTCGATAGATAATTTTGAGTTGAATAATTGTATGCCTTGCGCATATGGAGCTTGAGTGATTTCTCTGCATTGCTACCTTCCACTCATTTTCTGATATGTTGAGGGAGGGATCATTTTCCCATTGTCCTCTTGGATCTTTGAAAGGGAGGGACTGTAAAATGGTTTTATAAATTGCAGAGATGCTAAGTCCTTGAAACTGAGCAATATATTTTCCAGCATAGAGGGAGGTGGGAGGTGAGGAAAATTGGGCAGGTTCTGTTTAACACAGTTTCTAATTTGAAGATAGTGAAACAAATGTGTTGCTGGAAAATTAAATTTAGAATGTAATTGTTCGTAGAATGCAACGACTTTGTCTATGTACAGATCTCTAAGTGATTTAATCCCAAATGTTTTCCAGACATTAAAAACTGCATATGTTTGCGAGGGTTGAAAAAGGTCGCTCTCGTGCAGAGGTGCCACCGATAAAAGATTCTTTATCTTAAAATGCTTCCTGCATTGGTTCCATATTCTGAGTGAGTGAAGCACTATTGGGTTATTAGTATATTGGCGATAATTTGCATTTATTGGGGCGCAAAGCAAAGAATATAAAGAGAAACTGCAGGATTTTATTTCTATTGCAGACCAAGCCTGTATATGTTCATCTATTTGGGTCAATGTCCAGGTTTTTATATGTTGTATGTTTGCTGCTCAGTAGTAAAATTGAAAGTTAGGTAGAGCCATGCCACTTTCTGCCTTTGGCCTTTGTAGGGTCACTGTTTTAATACGTGAATGTTTTGAATTCCAAATAAATGTGGTTATGGTTGAATCTAATTTCTTAAAGAACGATTTATTGATGTATATTGGAATATTTTGAAATGAAAAGAGAAGCTTAGGGAGGATATTCATCTTAACAATGTTAATTCTTCCAGCTAGAGTGAGATGAAGGGTTGACCATCTATGCAAGTCTTTTGTTGATAATGAGCTTTATGTTTACTTGTGATGTTTACCCCTAGATATTTAAATTGATCTGCAAAGATAAAAGGGAAGGTGTCCAGTCTAATATTGTGTGCTTGAGAATTCACTGGAAAGAGCACATTTTTAGTCAAAATCAATTCTGAGACCAGAAATCTTTTGAAATTCTGTTAGTGCTGTTAGGACTGCAGGAACAGTATTTTGTGGGTCTGATATATACAGTACCACAGTATTTTTCAACCGGGGTTCCGCCGAAAAAGTCCCATGATATAGGACATACTGGTGGATAATTGCATAGGAAAGATGGTGATTAATACTTAATAAAAAGTTTGAGGTAGAATTTTATTGTCTCTAGCTTCTGTAAATGTCGCTAATAGGAGGGGAGCTAGCTGAGTGGAGAACTTCTTATAAAATTCGGCAGGGTAACGATCGGGGCATGCTGCTTTCCCACTCTGAAGTGACTTTATAGCATTTAATAATTCTGATAGTGCCAATGGTTTATCCAATTCCTCTGCACTAAGAGAATCTATTTGTGGTATCTCTAACGCATCCAGAAATGCATTAGATTGTGTCTTGTTTTCTTTAAATTCAGTAGAATATAAGGATTTATAGTAGTCTCTAAATGTTTGTATTATATTTTTATGGTCAATGATTATGTTTCCATTTGTGTTGGTAAGTACTTGTGGTATAGCGGGTCCACAGCTCGTTTAGTAAAGGCCATTTTTTTAAAAAATAAATAATAACCGCTCTCGTGGTGGCTTAGCGAGGGGGTATTGGGCCTTAGCAAGCCATGGGGCGATCAGCGGTGTGGGCGTTTCTCACCGAGTGCACAGGTGAGGAACTGCCCACATCCGTGATTATTCCCGTGGCTAATATGCTACAGCTGCTATGGCCCCTCGCATTATAAAAGAAGTGCGAGTCGGTTGGGGAGGAATGAAAAAGAACGAGAGAGAAAAGGAAGAGAACGGAGGTTACAGGGAGCGAGTGAGGAAGCAGGCAGTGCAAGAGAGAGACAGACACGTGGAGCATGTGGTGAGAGAGCGAACAAGCGCTCGCAGGCAGCTGCGAGGAAGCTGGGTGTTAGGTCGACACCCAGGCGTTTGAGTTGATGTTGCTCCCGCTGAGCGACCAAGTAGCAGGAGTGACCAGGGCAAGGAGACTGGCCACAGAAGAACTGAAAGGCAGCGGGAGTCGGGAGGCTTGGTCGGGGAATGTCCATTGTGTGCGCCCTGGCCATTGGATTGAACTAAGTCTCGGGGACTGGGATGAGTGCCAGACCGAAGCCAGGGATCGGGAGGTCTCCAGTCTCATGTGTGAGTGAAGGGAAAAGGGCAGCTGTAGAGAGAGAGTGGCTCCCCTATTGCGAAGCCTGGACAGGGAGAAGCAGGGGAGTCGCAAGTTAAAAGAAGCACGGGGTTTGTTGTTGGTTTTTAAAGACTGCTTCCTAAGGAACGTTTTAACCTCTGGTTTTTAAGGATTGTTTTTTCTATTGTTTTTAACCTCCACGTTTTTCTTTTATTGGATTACTAGCAGAATACCCGCGCTTCGCAGCGGAGAAGTATTGTGTTAAAGAAGTTATGAAAAAGAAAAGGAAAAATTTAAAAAATAACGTAACTTGATTGTTAATGTAATTGTTTTGTCATTGATACGAGTGTTGTTGTCATCTATATATATATATATATAGCAAAATACCCGCGCTTGGCAGCGGAGAAGTAAAAAGAAAAGGAAACATTTTAATAATAACATAACATGATTGACAATGTAATTGTTTTGTCATTGTCATGAGTGTTGCTGGCATATACACACACAGACAAACACATATATAAACATATATGTGCCTCCTCCAGACCGTGAGGGGGTGTCCGTCCTGGTTCTGTTGGGGACCACGGGTCGAGGGCATGGAAGCCCTACCCTGTAGGGGCCCGTGGTCACCGCCAGGCGGCGCCCCGATGCCGGTTTATCCCGTGTGGTCCCCGGCCGGGGCTGGAGCCCGGTCGGGACACCTTGGAGGACCGGAGGAGGGCGTGTGCCTCCTCCAGACCGAGTGGGGGCGTCCGTCCTGGTTATGGAAGCCCAGCCCTGTAGGGACCCGTGGCCACCGCCAGGCGGCGCCCCAGTGCCTAATTATCCCGGGAGCCCGGCACTTCCGCCACACCAAGAAGTGCCGGGGGGGGAAGACGACAGGGGATACATGGACGGCTTCCGGGTGCGCAGCCGGCACTTCCGCCACACAGGGGTGTGGCCAGCGTTAAGTGCCGGGAAGCAGCTGGAGCCCATCCGGGTCCCCATAAAAGGGGCCGCCTCTCTCCAGTCAGAGGTGGAAGTCGGGAGGTAGCAGACTGAGCTGGAGAGAGAGGACGGAAGGCGGCCAGGAAGGCATAAGGACTGTGAGCCCTGGACATTGGGGGAATCGGTGCTGGAGGCACTGGGGTTGTGAGTGCAGAGAGACTTGTAAATACTGTACATAATAAAGGGTGTGTTGGGTGCAAAAATGTTGTCCGTCTGTCTGTGCCGGGGCCAGCGTTCACAACATATACACATATACAAATATAGACATATATACAGTATATACATATATACACATATATATATATATATATATAATATTATATACACACATACATATACATATATATATATATATATATCTATCTATATATATATCTATATATATATATATAT
>JANRMT010062792.1:19543432-19557651 GCA_026402145.1 Polypterus bichir lapradei
ACCATCCATTCCCATTTTATTAAGGTGTATCCATATAAATGGCCCACTCTGTAGTAAAAAATCATATGATACTGCACAAAACATCAGCTAGAAAAGAACACTTAGTTTGTGCTTTGTGATATTATATGTTTTTAGTGAAGATGCACAGTGATGTTTCATTGAGTATACAGGATGCCCCTGCTCCTATAACATACCTGGTATTAAAAAAAGAAAAAAGTGATAAACATATAGTAGTTTAACACTAGAATTACCAGAGCCTACGAAAAAAACTCGTAGATCCGTCCCACCTTAAATCGCTTCTTAAAACCATTCTCACCTCTCCGCCAGTATTTTTTGTTCATCTAAATGTGCTGATAAACACAAGCTGCAAGCAGCTGGCGATTCCATCCCCCCACCGACTTAGAACGTGCACAAACTTTTCCCAGCTCATGCCTTGATTGATTATTTGGAAGTGAAGTGGAGTTTTAGAGTGGAAATAGTAGATCATTATTTGGAACACACTCATTTCATGTGTGTTCCGTTTCTACAGTAATCTGTGTAAACACATTGTTAAAACAGACACTTTTTCATATTTTAGTAATAAATGTTACAAAATGTTGGCATAAACTATATAAAATAAAAAATAAACACTTTCACAAAAGAATAAAGAATGTCACAACAGCTCCCGTGTTGTAGTGGTAACATTTTGTCACTCAGAGCGCAGCAGACTTGCCGTACTTCAGAGACCCGAGTTTTTTTTTTTTTTTTTTTTTATTTTATTTTAACCTTCGCCATTCTGCCTGCCTGAACTCCCTGTCTATCTATATAGTAATAACAGTAATTTTATTATCATATAGCAGCTTCTCTGTCTGCCTACCATCTAGTGCCTTTCCTTCATATCTATCTATATATCTATTCCCTTAGCTGTTTTTTTGTATATCTATTATACAGTGCCCTATGGGGTGCCAAACAGGCAATTAAAATGATTTTTGGAATATATAAAGTCATTCCTGAATATATAAAGTCAAAACTTGAATATATAAAGTAATTCCTGAATATATAAAGTCGGCGTCAGAATATATAAAGTCATTACAGAATATATAAAGTCAGCTTTGGAATATATAAAGTAACTCCCCAATATATAAAGTCAAAGCCTGATTATATAAAGTCAGCGTTGGAATATATAAAGTCAAAACTTGAATATATAAAGTCAGCATCAGAATATATAAAATCATTCCCGAATATATAAAATTTTCGTGCTTGTCATTTCACTCGTACTAGTGAAAGGTAAACTTTGACAGAAGCCACTCAAAGTTGATCGGGCTTGTGAGGTTCGTCCATATATGCTCCCCTACAAAAAGAATAAATAAATATAGTGTTCAAAGTGCCGGGCAAATACATAATTTTGAATAAATTAACTGAACAGTGGGTTTTTTTTAAAATATTTTTCTGAAGATGTTTTTGTTAGTTCATTACGTTGTAGTAGGAACTCATTGAGTTTACTAAAAATGTGCCTGAGTCGTTTCAATCAATATCAATATAATCTGACTTTAAATTTATATATTTAGGAATGAGGTTATATATTCCAACGCTGACTTTATATATTCGGTAATGACTTTATATATTCTGACGCTGACTTTATATAATCAGGCTTTGACTTTACATATTCAGGAATGACTTTATATATTCTGATGACGACTTTATATATTCAAGTTTTGACTTTATATATTCAGGAATGAATTTATATATTCCGAAAATCATTGTAATTGCCTGTTTGGCACCCCATAGGGCACTGTATAATAGATATATAAAAAAACAGCTAAGGGGATAAATATACAGATAGATAGGAAGGAAAGGCACTAGATGGTAGGCAGACAGAGAAGCTGCTATATGATAATAAAATTACTGTTATTACTATATAGATATTTATTTATTTATTTACTTCCTACAGCGTAAAGTCACGAGTGCAGAGCTTCCCATGTACATATACAAAGTACAGCGATGCCAAAAGTGCACTCTTGATCCGATGTAGAACAGTCATCATGTAAGTAAATAACTCAAGGTAAATAACATTAGATCTGGCTTTTATGTAAGTAACATATAAATGTTAATGTTTTGGGCGCATGCACCGTCCTTTGTATGTAAGAGCCAGATCTAATGTTATTACCTTTATTTATTTACTTACTTCCTACAGTGTAAAGTCACGAGTGCAGTGCTTCCCATGTACATATACAAAGTACAGCGATGGCAAAAGTGCATTCTTGATCCAATGTAGAACAGTCATCATGATTTGCGTTTTCCTCTGTTATAGCGCATCTGAGAAAACAGTGGGGGGGGTTTGAGTTGGGATCGTGAACGCGGCTGAGAGAATAACAGAATAAAAAAAAAAAGCTAACCTTTACAAGTATCATAAATTACACCGGCTGTTACAGACTGGAATCAAATGTATGTTTTTATTTTAAAATAGTAAGAATGCGTGCAGCTCACTTTTCAAAACGGACTTATCTAGAATCGAACCCGTGAAGTTCAGACTACCAGTCAAGAGCTGATGCTGTTGCGCCACCACAGCGCTCTTAGCAAAAGCGTATCAGTATCGCACTCTAACGTGGGTTGTTTTTCTGTAGTTATATTTTTGAATAAAAGCGCACTTGTTCTATTATATTTGTACTTTTTGTGAAACTGTTTCTTTGATATTTGGACTTCAGTCTTCACACATTATAAACTTCATATCTACATTTTGTCAGTTATGACTAAAACATGAAAAACATTTTTTTTTTTTTTAACGATGTGTGTACATAGATCTATGTAGACACAGAACACACATGAAATGCAAGTGTTCCAAATAACGACATAGTATTTTTAAAAAATGTCATTTTGCTTGACTTCTCACTCTATACAACTCCAAGCAACTGACACGCAGGTAAACAGACTTGAGCTGAGAAAACTGTGCGCCAGTGGGGGATGGGATAGTAGGCTGCTTGCTGTTTGCTGCTTAGCCACAAATTTAGAAGACAAAAGACGTGACGGAGAGGTGTGAAGCATTTTAAGGTGGGACGGATCTACGAGTTTTTTCGTAGGCACTGGTAATTCTAGTGTTAAGCAAACAAAAGGTTTTTCATTATTATTCATTCTTCTTCAGTCCTTGTTATTTGGGAGAGTTATGGCTGCCATTTGTTTAAACTTAATTTGTAACCTGAGGTTTCTTTTTCATTTATTTAATTAATTATGTTGTTTTACAGACCATGCCAACCTACACCTAGCTGCAGTATCTAGGTACATGTGGGGCATTTCTAGGTCAGCCAAGGGACCCACCCCTAATTTCCTGAGACTACACATGAATCTTCTTGTAATTTACTGTACCTAGTACTTGTTCTGTGGGAGGACCTGGAGGTCACTCAAGTAGTAGCAGGTCTTCTCTGAGGTCACCAATATTTTTAGATTTTATAACCAAAATATCCAGTTAAGGACCATTGGAAGAAGGGTGCCTGTCCTTCCAGTAATAGATGGGATAAAGGCAATGTTTTTTCAGGACACCTTCCTTTCACATATCAATGATAACAGAGTGAGCTGCTCCATGTATTTATTCCAAAGTAAAATGGATGTAGTTAATGTTTCAAAACATTCCTCTATCATCTGTGTGGCTCAGCTCATGTCACTAATAATCTGTTAGTAAATTATATGTCGGAAGTGCATTATTGCAGAGTCGTGCTGTTGTTGAGCCTGCTAAAACAGAATACCTAATTGCTGAAAATTGAATCAGCAAGCATTACATAAATGATGCTTGTATATTTATTAAATCAAACTACTGTTCATTATTGTAACAACTAAAATGTAACAAATGTAGTGAAAGCACATTCCAAGCCTATTTGGATGGTATGGGAGTGAATGGAATGCAGCCTTCAGTTGCGAGTAATTCTTGCCATCCATTTCAGTGACAGATTCTGGCTTGGAATATGGGCAAAAGTAATAAAGTCTGATTAGTTGTGTAAGGCTGCTTGAAAACAACAGAACAATGACTGTTTTTTAGGAATTCGGAAATCCCGTAGTAGTAATGTTAACTAGGCAGTTTTGATTTAATAATAGGAATAATACATTTTATGTACAAAGATGGTCTTAAAGTTTGGACAGATATAAGAAAGGTGGTAGAGATTTGAGATTTGGAAGAATATCAGGAGTTTATTACGTTTAAAATTTGAGATTTTATATTTTCATTTCATAAATTCAGCTTTTACAATCGGTTCTTATTTCGGCATTGCTAATCATGGCTTGGTGTAACTTTATGTATCTTCATTGTTCTAATAAAGTAGTTTCCAAATAGTTTGAACTGAGAGCCACTTTACCAAATTAAAAGTCACTATGGACCACTTATTGTATATAATAAAGTCAAAATTATTGAAGCATAAATTCCATAGTTACCACTTTATCACATGCTTTTATGTGAAAAATAGAAAACCTCTCCAGTTTCAATTTAGAGCCCAATATTTCAGCCAGTAATATGCAGTAGCTTATCAGATGTGTAGTGGCAGGCAGAATGACCACAATGAAGCAGCATGCATTACTGTCCACTTGGAGCGGAATGTAAATAAAAATGGATATAATCTACAGTGAAGTAAAATGGAGTTCCCTTTCGTGGCTGTTGCAAAGCCATACAGTGTCCATGGATTCCAAACTAAGCATGATACTTTGACTCTGTACCTTGCGCTGTTTGCATTTTCTAGTGGGCCATACAGCCAGTTACTTAATTTACGAGCATGGTAGGTGGGCTACATCCTGCTTCTTTTTAAATTAAAATTATTAAATGAAAGAGAGCAAACATAAAACTTCTTATTGGTATCATAATTTCTAATTTTTGTGTTCAGTTACTGTATTAAGTGGCATGAATTTCTAAAAGTTAGATATTGCAGTAGAATTAGCCAAAAGTATACTTATGGAAGTAATGTAAAACTGTCAAGGTGATCAGTGCTTTTGTGGCTATCGTTACTTTCAAGTTACTTGATTTTAGTTTATGTTCAGTCATTTTTGCTAGAAACAACTGTAAAGTCATCACTATAATTTATTATTTACGGATGTTTTGTAGTCTGTATCGCAGCAAGTTGATTGTTTAAGACAGCAGATACACTTTTTTTTAAACACCTAAAACAACAGAACAGAAAGGTCCCTTACCAGTAGTTGTATTAACAGTACAAAATTCACATGTGGGTTAAATATTAGTGGTAGAATTTGATTTGAGTTTAATTATAGTGTAAATGCTGTTTTAATATTGTAAACTAATGTTGTTCTAGGTTATTGGGATATATTAGCATTTGAACTAACCCAAATATGCATGTAAATGCCCTTCCATGTCACCATTCCCTACCATGCACTGCAAAATGTAGTATTTTTGATTTGGCAGCATTTGGTCCAGACCTAGTGGATGGTAAACAAACTTTTTATCAAATGTACAGAAAAAAAAATGATAGATGGGTTCCCTTATAATTGTTACATATGCACATGAAGACTGAAAAATGTGGATGATGTAAAAATCTTGCATTATGATTTCCATTCTAATGTGCACATTCTTTTTTCTATACCTTGTATCTAAGCAGACCTGTTTTATAATATAAATAAATTAATTCATACTTTATATATCTCTTTATTAATGTACTATTTGGTTTTTGTGCATGTCACTTCCCACAACATTTTTCTGACCAGGTTTTTACCATGATGATGATATAGCTGTATAGTGTTGAAGCTGTGCTACTTTCCTTCAGTTCTTTCTTCTTTTTTTTTTTTTTTTGTTTTGCATGATTTTTTTTATATTGATCACATTATCTGTCAGTAAGATTACTAAAATTTGTGTTTATTAACATACTACCTAATATAGCAAATTTAACATTATTAATTAATGTCACTTTCCACATATTTCCAGGCATATTCAAATAAAGAAATAAAGATCACATATACGTAACACACTAATAGTTTCAGGTAATGTTAACAAAATGTGACTGCTCTCAGTGTAAAGAAGTTAAATCATTACCACATTAAAAAACAGTACAAATATTTTTGCACAATGGTTTGCAATGCACAGTATCAGAACTAACAAGATAATCACTAAATATTTGAAAATAGCAACAAATTATAATGAAAATAATATATCCAAACTCATGTAAAAGGAAATGCTTGAAGTGATAAATGCTACACTGGCTAAATTTGTTATTGCAATGTTATGTTATGAAAGACAGTCCCAGTTGTTGGACTTTCTGAAGGCAATAGGCAGTATGATTATGTTTTTTCTAGCTTGTTGGTATATAGTCTGCTTTCATCAGGATAGAGGAGAAATCCTGTAAATGTTATATACTTGCCATGATTACTGTATATTCCATATTGTTCATCTTGTTGACTATATAGCCAGATCACATCACCTTGTTTTAAAGAGAGCATTAAACTTTGGCTTTGCATCTCCCTGCTCTTAGAACTGTTATCATCAAATATCATGGCTTGGACCTCATTATAGTTCTTCATGAGCTTGACAGAAACAGCCCTTAAAGGGTGTTTTCCAACATTGAAGGAGAAATAATAAGCCCCAGGAATCTTGCATATAAACTGACCAGATGACTTGTTTAGGTTATCCCCAATATTGATGTATTCCACATCAAAGGTGATTGCTTTTTTGCTTTCTTCTTTTGTGCGTTCTCCAAGTAATGATTTAGTTCTTGCCACAGAAAATGCTGAGTGAAATTTTTTCTGTGGATGCATTTCTCTTAACTCCTTTGTAGAATCAGTATTTTCAACTTTTGAGCATCCTGAAAAATGACTGTGGGTGTGTGGAGATAAATAGTTAATTAGGTCAGTGCTGTAGATCTCTGGATACACCAAATAACCAGTAAAGGTAGTATATGTCCCTGCATTACTATACAGTCCAAATTTAGGATTGTCATGGAGCAGAAGCCATACAGTGTCCATGGATTCCAAGCTAAGCATGACACTTTGACTCTGTACCTTGCGCTGTTTGCATTTGTGTTCATCATAGGCAATAGCTTGAACCTCCTGGCCATTTTTTACTAACATAACAGAGAGTATCTTTTTAGGGTACTTTCCAACTGTAAATGCAAAGTAGTAGGCTCCTGGTATCCTGCAGCAAAACCTTCCTGTGTCTGGGTTGAAATCTCCTCCAATGTTAACAAATAGCTTGTCAAAAGTGACTGTTTTTTGGAGTCCCCCTACCATACTGCTGGTCCTGGCTGCGGAAAAAGCAGACCGATAACTTAAACACATCTCTGATTGCATGTCAGCTGATCCTGTCCAACCCTTTGTGAAGATAATCAAGCTGATTAAGAGAGAAACTGTTTTTGTCGCCATGTATACCTGCAAAAAATGAAATTGAATAATTAGCATGTACATTTTATAATTTCTAGAATTCACTTGAGTAAAAGGTATATTCCTTTTATATGAGCTACGCTTTTCATTAAAATTATTTCTTAAACTGCATTTGTATTGACAAGGTATATATTGAAGTACATACTCATTGAAGCCTAATATAACATTTGCCAAATAAAAATCTGTACTGCTGGTTAGACTTCATCCCCTGCACTTTCTCCTGATAGCAGTGATCTCTTTTAGCATCATGAAGTCTCCTGACCCCTGTACACACTCACTGCAGTCTGACCACATTACAGAGACTAAGCTTGAACATGGTATTAAACTGTTTAAATAAAATGTAAACCAAATTGCATTTAATATTAGGTAATGATTTTTCTTCTTTACTGATTTACCTATATGTAATAGCTATTAATTGGCACATTTATCCAAGACTTTTTAAGGTTTTTTTTTTTTTTTTTTAATTATTTGACAACACATTTGTTATAACACATAATTGCATGTAATAAATAACGCTGAATATACACTTAGTGATTTGGTTTGTTTTTTACCCATTTCCTTTTCTACCCACTGTGATATGAGACACTATTTTGCGTCCAGCCCGGCACAGACTACACAGAGGCACGGGTAAAACACACAAAAGACTTTTATTTTCTTCAGCTGGAGGGCTTGTCTTCCCCGTAATCCCTCCAGCCACAACACAGTCCCAAAAGCACTCGCAGTAAATCACACAATACACTTTCTTCTGGCACCACCACTCCTTCCGTCAACCTTCATCCTCCTCCTCCCGACTGTGGCCACTGAGTGGTGGTTGCTGGCCCCTTTTATAGCCCACCCAGAAGTGCTCCAGGTGCTTGATCACCTGTTTCCAATTGCACTTCCGGGCGGGGCTGCAGAGTCATCCATGCAGGCTCAGGGACCGTTGCAGCACCCCCTAGTGGCCACCCCAGATCCCAACAGGACTATGGAGAACTCCATCTCCACTTAAAATGAGGTGCGAGTGGTATAACAATAAAAATGACACAGGTAGAGATCAGTACCAAATTGTGAATTTGACTATATTGTTTCTACCAGTAAAGAATTTTGTGAATATGAAGAAAAAAAGGAGTTTGACATCTGTAAAATTAGGCTACCACAATGTGATGAAAATATGTTCTGTCTTGCTCCTATACTATAGTAAGTAATGCTTTAAAACTTATAAAACAGTAATTATAATGTTTTACTGATGCATTTGTGTAATTGTATTCATATATTTCACATGTTTATTGCATTATTACATCTTCAAAGAATACAATTTTTCTGGAAGATAATTGTGCAAAATTAACTTTTTTTATTTTTATCGATGAAAATAAGTTGAGAATTGAGGCAGCAGGTATTAGTACTAATTGACAACAGAAAAACAGGTGAATACATATCAATAAATTAGCATGAGCAGGGCTTGTAGACATTTTTGTCCCTTGTAGGACACTGCTACAGCTTGTGAACTTTATCCTTTTATGTTAAGGACTCAAAGATATTCCTTAATTTCACTGTAATATTGTTTTTTTGTTTTTTTTTTTTGATTTTGCAAATTCTGTAATTTTGCTTCATTTTTTTGGTCATATGCAGGCTTTTTAAAATTTATTATTGATTCTGTCATCATAGATGTTTCTTCTTCAGTTTTCTAGCTCATTGAGGTGATTTGAGCTTTCTTTCCAAAAGTCCATGTTGGTTCTTAGTACTGATCATTTGCTACTTCTACAAAGAAAAATGATCATGGAAAAGGACATTCTGTCATGGTTTGATCTTGTAAGGGTTGTTTGCCCTACATATTCAGTTTTCCTGATGTAAGTAACTTTGTATTTCTGCCTTAAAATAGAGAACAGCTCTACACGGTACTTTTGCAGTGTTATTTGTTTAGACCATCTTCAAATCAGTGTGCTGTTTGCTGAAACAGAAGAACAGTGGCAAGTTTGTAAGCTGATTAGAGATTCATCTCAAACAGTGACAGACATGGACACTTTGTTAGTATTGTAAATGAGAAGAATTAAATCCTCTGATCTTATTTTTCTTCCACTTTTATAATTTGTACTTTTATCAAAGCATATTTTCCTCTCAAAACCTGCTTGAGCCTGAGAACTGGACCCATTGAGTTTCTGCATGATCAAGTACATGTATAAATTTGCAGTTAGGAACTGCATTTGCAACACTGTCAAAACTAATACAAGTCATTAGAAAGAAAAGCTCAATGGAAGACAGATTTGCTTTGAATATGCTTACATTTTGTCCGGTTGTGTGCACCAAGAGAATGCGTTAAACTAAATGCTTATTTAGCTGTTCATGCATGTCAGACCAATAGCATATTTAAGACCAAGAATATGAGCGAAATAGTCTTTAAGAGCAGACACCAGACCAGAATGTTTTGGTTGGGGGGGTGAAGTGGAAGATTACAGGAGAGCTAACAGAGAATCCTGTAATTTGAATTATTATCATCAATCCATAGTAAAGATGGGATACTTATAACATTTTTACACTTGACAATAATCGTCATACTGTTTTCTGCATAGCTTGACAATAATTGTACATGTATGATATTGCATAAAAATAACTTGTAACATTCACTCCTAATAGAATATGCAATGACAAGGGATTAAAGAAATCCGTGTATAACTATAAATAATATACCTATGTCAGTGCTAAAATTAATAATGTAGTAATGTGTCTTTTTCACATACGTTTTGAAATGCTGCTTCTTTTAAAAAAAACAATCTTTACTGTTCTAATTATGTTCTTGGGTAGTACCTTCTTTTCAAAACCAAAACCACATCTTTGGAAATGATTAAATTATTCTGAATTGTACAATTTTCTTATCATCCTGTAGGCAATATGTTATAGAGCACACAGTTTACGTATAATTTGTCTGTTTCCTCTTCTCTGCTGTTTTTTATTTTCAGATTTGCTTTTAACCCAATAAGCTATTATAGAGAGTAGAATGTTTTTATCAACGTTTTTTAACCGTATATTGCCACCTGAACAGTTAATCATTAATGATTAACTACATGTCTGTGATGCTAACGATGGGAAACAAATGTGCCCTCAGTGCATTCAACAGGGCTGGGTTTTGATAGTGGAAAAGTTGTTCATGCATTGGTTTTGTGAAAGCTTTAAGAATATCAAAATAATTCGGCATTAATTTATAGAAAGAGAGTGCAAAGTTTTATCTGTAGAAGTATAATGGTGTTAAAATATCAAAGCAACAGTTGTATTTACAGTTTTATTAAGATTTATTCCATCAATTATTTGCATTGTGAAATTGTACCATGAGCAAATGTAGACTAATAAAGTTGTACCTGGAAAAGCAATACAATTATTACATTAATAGTGATTTTCATTTATATTTCTAAAATTTTTAGATGAAATAATATGTAGAAAAGAAAGATTTTAAAAACTGACCTGAAGAAGAGAAATGATGGTATCAACCCAACTGTCCCTCTGCTTGTTTAGAATGGTGTGAAAGTCTGCTGCTCTTTTCTAGTAGCTTACCAAAGCATTTGAAGTCCGTGGCCAACAAATTTACCAAGCTTCATTGCCCACAGCAAAAATGACAGTGGGCTAAAAGGTGATGAATGACATAGATAAGGGAGGTGCTGACCAATGCTACCTACTGTATCTGTGGTTTCATTTAGGGCAATTTTTTGTACCATTGTCTCAGAATTAATTGCCTTGATATTATTGAATTTCCAAACACAAGTTTTTGTCCTGTATAGGAAATGGAAAATTGGTGATATCATTTAAATGCCAATAACTATAGTATTTTGGATGGAAAATTGTTTCTAAGTTATCAAAATAAATTCTATAAATTATTTTATAGTTGTATCTACCCTTTTTTCCCATAACTTTTTTATCTCCTTAATCTATACTAATAAAAGGCAAAGCCCTCACTGACTCACTCACTGACTTGACTGACTGACTGACTGACTGACTCATCACTAATTCTCCAACTTCCCGTGTAGGTAGAAGGCTGAAATTTGGCAGGCTCATTCCTTACAGCTTCCTTACAAAAGTTGGGCAGGTTTCATTTCGAAATTCTACGCGTAATGGTCATAACTGGAAGGTATTTTTCTCCATTTACTGTAATGGAGTTGAGCTTGACCGCCGTGGGAGTTTCGTGTGACATCATCACGCCGCCCACGTAATCACGTGAACTGACTGTCAACGCACTATGTAGAAAACCAGGAAGAGCTCCAAAATACGCTGAACAAAACATGCATTATATAATTGAGAAGGCAGCGAAACAATAAGAAGCGAGCGAGTGACATATACTACCATATTCATCATTGCAGCTACTTCGGAAACAAAGCAAGGTATAAACCTAAACTTTAAATTAAGTTAATAGACAGGCTGCCGCTGGCGTTTTCCATGCCCACGGGTAATGCGGGATACAAGTTTAATGAGAGAACGCAGGATATAAACGAGAGTTTTGATCACTTTGTAACTAAGTTAAAATTGCAGGTGAAGGGGTGTGCTTATGCAAATTCTGAGAGACTGTGTTTGTGGGGGATTGACAGTTAAGGCGGGTGGAGGAGTCACGTCATCATATCCCCTCCCATTTACCTCATTTCGCTCTGAGCTGAGCTCCGCGGCTAACGCCGTCTTCCGAAGCAACTTCGTCACACTGCCACCTAAAGTCAAAACTTAAATATATAAAGTCAGCGTCGGAATATATAAACTCAGCGCTGGAATATATAAAGTCAGCGTCGGAATATATTGTCACGCTTGGGTCACAGATTTGCACAGAGACACAGGAGGTCGTAGAAACAGGAGGATTTTTATTCAAACACTGCAAACACATGAGCTTAAACGTGCTCCATGACAAGTCAGAGATGACAGTTCCGCTAGGAGCAGTGAGAGAGAGCGATAAAAGCAAGCAAACAATCAATTTTCAACTGACAGGTGCTGCACAAGGCTTTTAAGTTAGCGGGGCAGCGAAACAATAAGAAGCGAGCGAGTGACATACTACCATATTCATCAGTACAGCTACTTCGGAAACAAAGCAAGGTATAAACCTAAACTTTAAATTAACTTAATAGACAGGCTGCCGCTGGCGTTTTTCATGCCCACGGGTAATGCGGGATACAAGTTTAATGAGAGGACGCAGGATATAAACGAGAATTTTGATCATTTTGTAACTAAGTTAAAATTGCAGGTGAAGGGGTGTGCTTATGCAAATTCCGAGAGACTGTGTTTGTGGGGGATTGACGGTTAAGGCGGGTGGGGGAGTCACGTCATCATCTCCCCTCCCATTTACCTCATTTCGCACTGAGCTGAGCTCCGCGGCTAACGCCGTCTTCCGAAGCAACTTCGTCACACTGCCACCAAATACAGAGAAATCCACAAGTTAATACACACGCTGTCTCTAGACTTTCTCCACACTGAATCCTCCAGGCACTACTTACAAAAGGTTACATTGACAATCGTGTTACGTTATTTTTAAAATGTTTAATTTTCTTGGCACAAGCACAGCTGAGAAGCTTCGATGCATGTGCTCCATAACGCGTTAAAAAATAATGCATTTAATCACACTTTGCATTACAATCAAAGGGGAACTTTTGTAAATGCATGATTTCCTGGTACACCGATTACATTGATCAGCGCATCCAAATTCATTTTAGCCTCGCACCACCTTGGTTTGAGAAGAAGTATGAAAAAATATGAGGTTAACACACAAAAACAGATCACCAATTCAAGCTTTATGAATAATCGATTCGCCATCAATAATTGTTTTGGTAAAGCCATACTCAGTGTAATCCTCCTTCCATTTTATAATTTTTCCGCCACTAGCCATGATTAAATGAACGGTAAAAAAGTAAGAGCGAAGCGAGGGTGACTTATTTGGGCAGGCATATATATGACAGCAACACTCATGACAATCATGTTACGTTATTATTAAAATGTTTCCTTTTCTTTTTCATTACTTCTTTAACCCACTACTTCTCCGCTGCGAGGCGCGGGTATTTTGTATATGAATGACCTCCAAAGAGCGCGGAGACTTTTGATCATGTGGACGTGTCTGCAAAAACTGGCGTCTCCTGCTCAGCAAATGTCGAGCAGCCGGCGCGCGTGCATAGCTGTGCCGGCCTTTGAGACGCTGACTGCGCTTCTGCCTTAAAAGTGAGCACTTTTAATTTTTTTCATCCTCCCCCTAAGCTATAGCCCAGACAAGTGCAAACCCGGGACCCCTTTTCTACACCGCGGCAAAATAATATTAAGGCGCTTTGCACTTTATTTTGCATGTATACGATTATGAGGTCGTCACCTCGGATTATGAAGACACGCACAGGAGTGAAGGACTGACACTGCCATCACAGCCGATTAATAGCTGGGACATCTCACCAGTCTGCACAAGACCCACCGCGACTGTCCCCAAAAGGCGCTCATATCGTCACCGAACACATCTCTCTATACTATATAAAAGAAAAAGGCAACTTTCCTTTCTTTACACCTTTTTTCCTTTTATCCCAAACCAAAGCCTTTCTCTCTTAACACTGCAGAGGGCACAAAACTAATTTTCTTTAATTGCTGGTAAGGCACATTACCAGAGGCAGAAATTTGGACTTTCACATAGAAAATGTAATTTCTTTACCACAGCCGTCGTGTAGCGCCTTTCAAAAGGAATCTACTACCGAGAGATGATCCATATACATTTTAGCTGCTGTTAGTACTACTTACCTGTTCTGTTATACCGTCTTTAAAATGTAGTTTACCCGCAACCACTCCAGTAGTGCTCAATGTACCTTTACTTCTTAAAACGTTAATGTTTTACTGTTTAATAACTTATAGACTACATTTTATTATTTTTCCCTTGCACTCAGTGATCAAAGCTATACACACACATATAGACACAT
>JANRMT010062792.1:19558074-19568277 GCA_026402145.1 Polypterus bichir lapradei
AACAATTACATTAACAATCATGTTACGTTATTTTTAAAATTTTTCCTTTTCTTTTTCATACCTTCTTTAACACACTACTTCTCCGCTGCGAAGCGCGGGTATTCTGCTAGTAGTAACTATAAATAGGAGTTGTTTCATTTATTATGCTATACAGTACTAGAAAGCTGCAGTAGCAGGCTTATATGATCAGAAGTGGTACATATAGTGATAGTCAAATCTTCATGATGGGAAATGTGAGGAAGTGAAGTTTTGCCCACTATACTTTGCAGCAACAGTTGTCTGAATGAGGAAGTTACTAGTTACCATAGCTCTTTATTAGAACTTTCTATTATAGTAGTTTTCAGGAATATCTGGTTTATATTGTTTTTAATCTTGTAGGAAATGTAGTTTTTGTCTATGTGCAGTTTAAATATGAGCTCGGCATTTTAATTAAAAACGTTTTTGTTTTATTTTAACTTTTTTTTTTTTTTTTTACATTAATTTATGCTTTGTGTAAATGTAACCTACATCATTCAGGAAGATTTGCTTTCAAGTTTCTAGTTTAATATATTTACATAAAGTCTGCATTTTAGTAGGTTATAGAAAATTATAGCACACTACACAGCTGTCTTATGTAACCTTCAAGTCCTGACCTTCATGTTTCAAGTCAAGTCTCAAAGTTTATGGTGAATATATTCAAGTAAATCAGGTCACTGGATTTCATAAAGCAAGATCTAGTGTAAGAATAGACTTTCCCTTGGAATCAAATTCAGCAGATGTGACAGCAACTGTTATATAAAATAATAGATTTACTTTGAAGTAATTTGCATGTGTATTGTTGGCTTTCCATTGTTTCCTAATTTATGCAGTGTGTCTAATACACAGAGTATCTAAATAGGCTGCGGGTTCTACTACTGAAGTGGTATATTCATTAGATCAGTGATGCTTTAATCACAGTATTTATGGTCAGCTCTCTAGCAAGCATAACTGTATTTACGCATCTTGAAATGAAAAAAAAAATTTAAATATTGTTGCCGCATCTGTGATTTGTTTTTTTTTGACCTGCAGATCTTGGAGTTGACCATTCTATTCTTTGTAGTGTGCTATAACCTCACACTTCATAAGTCATTTATCTTAAGTCTGAGTCAAGTCGCAAGTCATTAACACTAGAATTACCAGAGCCTACGAAAAAACGTAGATCCGTCCCACCTTAAAATGCTTCGCACCTCTCCGTCAGCATCTTTTGTCCTTTAAATGTGTTGATAAGCAGCAAACGGAAAGCAGCCTACTGTCACATCCCACCCCCCACCGCACAGTTGTCTCAGCTCAAGTCTGTTTACCTGCGTGTCAGTTGCTTAGAGTTGTATAGAGTGAAGCAAAATGACACCTTTTATAATCACTATATCGTTATTTGGAAAACTTGCATTTCATGTGTGTTCGGTGTCTACAACATTCTATGTAAACACATTGTTACAACAGAAACGTTTTTCATGTTTTGGTACTAATTGAAAAAATGTAGACATGAAGTGTATAGTGTGTAAAGCCTGAATTCGAAATATCTTAATTGCTGAAGGCTTTAAAACCATTTTCTAAAATTTTCCAATCTGTTTAAAGGCACAGTTAAAAACTTGCGTGTAAACTTGTAATCCACTGGAACTGTGATATAGTCAACAAAAAGTGAAATACTCTGACTGTGATCATTGTTGGAAAAAATTACTTTTGTCCTGTGCAAAGTAGATGTCTTAAACAATATGCCAAGTTTATAGTTTGTTGGTATAATATCAGTGCAGGTGTTATTTAGTGAGTCTATGAATTTTTTCGTTCTTCCTGAAAAGCCTACTTTTCCCAAATGCACACAGGCAAGCAACTGCCCACTGAACTGCAAATAAGTCAATTAGCAATGCTGAACCTGCACTCGCCCATCCCCCATTCAGCCAACATAATGCCCTTCCTGACACAGTAACCCTCCTCATCACAGCCAGAATTCTCTCACTTACAGCTCAAGTTTACATGGAAGATTTTATATAGCAAAGAGTTGTAAGGAATTGTATAGGTAATGAAATATCGTTATTTGAAATACATTTCAAACATTTCATTAATATATTCCATGTGTACAACTATCTGTGTAAATGATTTGCTGAGACACAGACTATTACTCATATGAAATATATTTATCATATTAAATATAACTGCTTGAATTTGAAACACATTTATTTGAAAACGATATTTATTAAAATAATAAAAATGCATTTTATTTATATAGCAACTTTCCGATTTGGACTTCACAGTGTGAACTCTTTCACAGCAATGTCATTTGAACAATTTCTTTTTAATTCAGTTTTTATTCTTGAATAAAATCACACTTCGTTATACCTTGGGTGAAAGTGTTTATATTCCAGGTATTATACAATACAATACAATACAGTTTATTTTTGTATAGCCCAAAATCACACAGGAAGTGCCACAATGGGCTTTAACAGGCCCTGCCTCTTGACAGCCCCCCAGCCTTGACTCTCTAAGAAGACAAGGAAAACTCCCAAAAAAACCTTGTAGGGAAAAATGGAAGAAACCTCGGGAAAGGCAGTTCAAAGAGAGACCCCTTTCCAGGTAGGTTGGGCGTGCAGTGGGTGTCAAAAGAAGGGGTTCAATACAATACAATACACAGAACAGAACAAATCCTTAATACAGCATAATAATAAAAATTTTAGAAATACAGAGCAGAATTTAACAGTAGATGATATCACATAATAAGATTTTGATATTTTTAGAGTGCTGGAGACCTCATCCGTCAAGCTGCCTCCCCATTTGGCCATTCCACGGCTGAAACGTTGCTCGGCCAGCCAATCCGATGAAAGGGCCCCTCTTTCCCATGATTCCTGTGATCCTCCACCAGGGATGACTTTACCATAGGCAGGCAAACAACTTGGCAGGTGGGCCGTGGCACCAATTGCCACATTTGAGTACCGAGAACAGAAACAGAATAGGTGAGGGTTAGTATTCAATTATACTTATCATGTTACTTATGTTTTAGTGCTAATGACTAACAACAGAGATGCAGTATGTACAGTTAATCAGCAGCTCTAGTCAGGATATGCTAAACTGAAGTAGTAAGTCTTCAGCCGGGATTTAAAGGCTGGGACCGAAGGGGCATCTTTTATAGAAGCAGGAAGACCATTCCACAGTTTAGGGGCCCTGTAACTAAAAGCTCGACCTCCCACTGTTATTTTATTAATCCTTGGAATCATAAGCAGACCGGCATCTTGAGATCTTAATGTGCGCTCAGGTTTGTAAGTCATGATAAGTTCAGACAAGTAAGCCGGACCTTGGCCATTTAATGCTTTATATGTTAAAAGGAGGATTTTGAAATCTGCCCTAAACTTAACCGGGAGCCAGTGTAAGGATTTAAGAACTGGAGTTATGTGTTCATATTTTCTTGTTCTTGTAATAATTCTTGCAGCCGCATTTTGGATTAACTGGAGGCTGTATAAAGAACAGTTTGAACAGCCAGTGAACACCGCATTACAGTAGTCAATCCTACTAGAGATAAATGCATGAATTAATTTCTCACAATCCTGTTTATTTAGAAAGCGCCTTAATTTCCTAACATTTTTAAGATGGAAGAAACATGTTTTGGACAACTTTGTAATATGTGCTTTAAATGACATGCTAGAATCAAAGATAACTCCTAGATTGCGGGCTGATTCAGTAAAATTAATTGGGATTCCAACAGAGTTAAATGTCGACAAAATATTGCTGTGATCAGCGTCATTCCCTCCAACAATTAACATCTCTGTTTTATCTGTATTTAAAGACAAGTAGTTCTCATTCATCCATTCCTTTAATTCACTAACACAACTAATTAAAGACAACATCGGAGAAACTTCATTTGATTTAAATGAAAGGTATAACTGGGTGTCATCTGCATACGAGTGAAAATTAACATTATGTTTCCTAATGAGAGATCCCAGTGGAAGCATGTAAAGTGAAAACAGTAAAGGTCCCAGTACTGAGCCCTGTGGGACACCATATTGAACTTCTGTGTATAATGATGGAGTACTGTCAGCACATTTCTGTACAAATTGGAATCGATTTGATAAATAAGAACTGAACCAAGCGAGCACGTGTCCTGTAAGACCAACATCATTTTCTAGCCTGTGCAGTAAAATAGAATGGTCAATGGTGTCAAATGCTGCACTTAAGTCTAATAACATAATTACAGTGGAGTTTCCTTCATCAGAGGATATCAGAATGTCATTTACAACCCGTGTTAGTGCAGTTTCTGTACTATGACCAGTGCGAAAACCAGACTGGAATTTCTTAAATAACTTGTAATGCATAAGGTGTGACTGAAGCTGACTGGCAACTACTTTTTCTAGTATTTTAGAGAGAAATGGTAAATTTGAAATAGGCCTATAATTATTTAGTATGTGTGGGTCTAGGTCTGACTTTTTAAGTAAAGGTTTAATGACTGACACTTTAAACCTTTAAACATTATGCTGGCTGAATGGAGGATGGGCAAGAGCAGGTTCAGCATTGCTAATTGACACATTTGCAAAACAAAGGCGGTTATCTGCTGCACTGATAAGAACATACGATTTTCCTTGCGTGTGTTGGGAAAAATAGGGTGATGGGGGATCAAAATTTTCGCTGGAAATTTTAGTGTTAAAAAAATTTATCTTAGTGTGTGCAAACTTCTAATTTTAACTGTACGCATCATATATAATTTCTTTATGTTTCTATCACATTCACTAGAACATACCTGTGGGCATTTATGTGTAAAGTTGTAAAGCTATATGCCTGTATACCTCAATCTAATCTCACAGTTCGTTTTTTTATTTATTTATCTAACAATCTGATAGCATTCTATTGTCACATGAGGAATATAGCAGAGTATTAAGAATATTACATTACCAAGTTAGTTTACAGGGGATAAAACAGAATCTTCCATTATCTGTGTAGGTATACTAAACCTAAATTCCGTTCCGTTTCTACAGTAATCTGTGTAAACACATTGTTAAAACAGAAACTTTTTCATATTTTAGTAATGTTAGAAAATGTAGGCATAAACTATAGAATGTGTGAAACCTGATTTCCAAAGATCAAATAAACACTTTCACAAAAGGTTCAAGTGGTGTAGTACGCTAAGATTTTCTTCTCAAAACGCAGCAGGCTTATTGTGCCTCAGAGACCCGAGTTCGATTCCCCGCTGGGGAGAAAGCGTTATTTTTTTTCTTTTTGACCATGGCCGCTCTGCCTACCTGCAAGTGTCTGCTTTCTGCGTGCTGCGGCGTTTTTTCTTTTTTTTCTTTTCTTTTCTTAAATAAATCGTTAAGTTTAAAATGTTGATTGTGGTTATTTCTGTTGATTAATTCATGCTTTCATTCATTATAGTTAATACTGTTATCAAGTGGTCGCTATTTTTGCCTGTTGTATACAATCTATCTAGCGTCTTTATCTCCACTGTCACTGCCCGCGTGCCTGCGTGCAGCGTGTGTCAATTGATATATGATTTAATGTATTTCTTTTTGACAGTTCTCCGAGTTGTAAAATACATATACATTATATATAAAACGAAACTACTATATAGCTAATACTGTTATCTATCTGTCTAGTGCCTTCCCTATCTATCCATTTATCTAGTGCCTTTCACATGTGAATGTACTCTCACTGCCTGCTTGCCTTTCTGTAGCACCTGTCATATAGTGCCTTTCATATCTGTCTGTCTGTCTGTCTTGACAGTGTGTGTCTCACAGAACTTAATAAGAACAGTTATAAGGACACTTGTTCATGTTAATTGCAGTCTCAATTGTTAAAAAAATATTTTAAAAGGAGCATCCCACATGAAAATATAACGATCTCATTAACTGACAGTGCATACCAGTTTATAAATTTTATGTCCGTTTGAGGTTAAAAAGAAAATACATTAAATCATATATCAATTGACACACACTGCACGCAGGCAAGTGGGCAGTGAGAGAGATAGACACTAGATTGTATACATCAGGCAAAAATAGCAACCACTTGATAACAATATTAGCTATAATTAATGAAAGCATGAATTAATCAACAGAAATAAGTGCAATCGACATTTTAAACTTAACGATTTACTTAAGAAAAAAAAGAAAAACGTCCCAGCATGCAGAAAGCAGACGCTTGCAGGCAGGCAGAGTGGCCATGGTTAAAAAGAAAAAAAAATAACACTTTCTTCCCAGCGGGGAATCGAACTCGGGTCTCTGAGGCACGATAAGCTTGCTGCATTCTGAGAAGCAAATCTTAGCGTGCTACACTACAGAAGCTGTTGTATTGTTCTTGAACCTTTTGTGAAAGTGTTTATTTGATCTTTGGAAATCAAGTTTCACACATTCTATAGTTTATGCCTACATTTTGTAACATTTATTACTAAAATATGAGTTTCTGTTTTAACAATGTGTTTACACAGATTACTGTAGAAACGGAACACACATGAAATGCATGCGTACCAAATAACGATCTATTATTTCCACCCTAAAACTCCAGCAGTTCATTCACTCCCAGATAATCAAACAACGCACGAGCTGGGAGAACTTGGTGAATGTTCTGCAACAGTGGGGGATGGAATAGCCGGCTGCTTGCTGCTCGTCTTAATCGGCACATTTAGAAGACAAAAGACGGTGGCAGAGAGGTGAGAACGGTTTTAAGGTGGGCCGGATCTACGAACTTTTTTCATAGACTCTGGTAATTCTAGTGTTAAGCAAAACACTTAGATGAATTTAACATTAACTTTCTAAGATTGTCTCTTACAATGATTGATACACACAACATTTATGCCACAGGGCATGTCCTGGACTGACGTTTTACAAATTCTTTTGAGTTTTTTTTTTTTTTTTTTTTTAATTTCTATCCTTGTGATTTTTTTTTTTTTTTTTAAAGTACTGTGAAGTCTCTCAAGTGCCCATGCTGACATCACGGTCAATAAAAATATTCCTCTATCTTGTTTCTTGATAATGTTGCAAAGATAAAAGTTCTTGAATGTAATAGAAAAGCCATTTTGACAAATTTTCAAACTCATGGAGGTTAGTTGAAAGACAACACAAGGGATTCTCATCTTAGTCGTTATTTTTTAATTGACGGTGATACCATGCTGTGAAAATGTTATGCTTTTTAGTAATAACTTAAAATTTTGAAATATAGGAAGTCAAGTCAAGTTGGGGAGCATGCACTGGTACAGTGCGTTGCCGCACCCACTACATGTCGAAACAGCTCGGGATCCTGGTTGGCAACCCCCCAGGCAGACAAGCAGTCCAGTCCTACCCTCCAGAAATGACCCTCTGTCTGCCACAGCCAGGTGTTACGTGGGCGACCCCTTGGCCTGGTCCATCCACTCGGGTCCCCAACAATGAGGATCTTATGAGCTGGATCACCCTCAGGGAAACGCGCCATATGGCCATAGTGCTACAACTGATGCTCCCTCACAATCCAGGTAATGTGCCTCATTCGGGACTCCATGAGCAACCGCTCATTCGACACAAAGTCAAACCAACGGTACCCAAGGATTTTCCGGAGAGACACGGTACCAAAGGACCCCAGTCTTTGTCTCAGTTCACTGGATATTGTCCATGTCTCACAACCATATAGTAAGAAACGGAAGCACCAGGAGCCTCATGTATAAACAGTGCGTACGCACAGAAATGTTGTGTAAGAACGTTTCCACATTCAAATCGTGATGTATAAAACCTAAACTTAGCCTAAAGCCATGCACATTTCCACGGTACCTCATAGCCTGTCGTACGTAAGTTCTGTGCTTGGTTTTGCAGACTAGTGGCACCCAGCGTCAAAGCAATGCTACTACATGTGTGATTTATGTTGCTTTTTTAGATCAACATCCCTGACGCGGCTTTATAAATACACTGAAATTAACCGCATATTGTTTATTAGTTTAATGCATCTGATTGTAATTAACCTGTAACAATATAATGGTCCATGGAATGGTCAAACTATTCCAAATACCATAACTGCTTTAGCGTTGTTACTCTCACTGCACCTTCTTCTTCTTCTTCTTTTTCTTCTTTCAGCTGCTCCTGTTAAGGGTTGCCACAACGGATCATCTTTTTCCATATTACTCTCACTGCACCACTCGGAGTATTTATATCACTGTATCTGAGTGGGGAATCACAGCAGCAGCTGATTGGAAAGAGAATTATCAGTATACAGCATCAAGCACACGCTGCCTCAGCCACGGCAAAACGTTTCAAAGCCTTTCCTGTACGGACCTCGCGGTTCAGAAACAGTTTCATCCCAAGAACTATAAATGCACTCAAATCAATTGCTCCTCGTTGACCGAGATTTATGTAGCGGAAGAACGTGGAAATTGGAGTGCGCACAGATTCCTGCATCTGAATTTTTCTGTGCGTAAGCACATTTCGGCTTTTGTGCTTACGTCATGTTATAGTGCGAATTCTACACATGGCGTTATGCATGAGGCCCCAGGACTCTAAAGGCTTGGACCTTTGTCCTTTTGCATAGATATCGGGAGTGCCACACACCCCTTTCCAGCGACTTCATGAACCCCCAATCCGTCTACTGACTTCACAGGAAGAGTCACCAGAGACATGAATGTCACTGCCAAGGTAAGTAAACCTCTCAACAAGGTCAACACGCTCTCCGCAAACAGACACACTTCTGATGGCTGTGCCCAAGAGGTCATTGAAGGCCTGGACCTTGGTTTTTATCCAGGACATTTGCAAGCCCAGACACTCTGACTCCTCACTCAGTCTCTTGAGCACCCTGATCAGAGCCTCCATTGACTCCACGAAGATCACAGCATCATCAGCAAAGTCAAGATCCGTGAATCTTTCTTCACCAACAGATGCCCCACAGCCGCTGGACCCCACAACCTTGCCCAACACCCAGTCCATACAAGCATCGAACAGAGTAGGAACAAGAACACACACCTGACGAACCCCAGAATCAACTGGGAAAAACACAGAGGTCCTGCCTCCACTCTGCACAGCACTCACAGTACCAGTGTACAGGCCAGCCATGATATCCAGCAACCTCCAGGGGGTCCCGCAAACCCTAAGGATGTCTCGCAGGGCAGCTCAATCAACACAGTTTAACACTTTGCAAAAATTGACACAGGCTGCAAAGAAACTCTGCCAATATTCGCGTTTGCGCTGTATGAGAACCCTCAGTGCTGGTAGGTGATCACGGATCCTATTGAGGACAACCCTAGCAAGGACCTTACCCGGTACCAAAAACAGTGTTATCCCCCTATAGTTGCTGCAATCCAGGCGATCACCCTTCCCTTTCCAGATAGGGACTCGAAATATAGGAAACCAATCAACAAATACAAATATTTTTTTCTGCCATGAAAGAATCAGCCTGCTGGCAACAAGGGATTTACTTTCCCTTTCATATTGAAAATTAGTGATTTTACAGTTGTATAAATGGTGTGCTTTTGTCAGTTTGCCCATCACTACTTTTAAGCTGATATAAAGTGGTCAGAAAATTCATATTTTCATTTAGCTTAAGAGAATGTGAAGTGAACTGTTGATTTGTGTGTTCACTGTATTTTTTAACGTTTATTATAAATTTAATTAAATATTAGTTTTGTTTTGTTTTTTTAATTTTCAGGTTCAAACACTGAAGTTTCATCCATTTGAAGCACAAACTCTTATATCTGGATCTTTTGACAAGTATGTAAAATTATTTTGCTTAAAATGTCTTATGAAACTTTAGACTTGCATGCTATGCCTAATCTTCATACAAATGCACATTGTTTCAGGTCAGCCATTCTGTATGACTGCAGAAATCCTCAAGACAACCACAGAATTTGGAGATTTAGTGGTCAAGTTGAAAGAGTCACCTGGAATCACTTTTCACCATACAATTTTTTGGTAAGTTTTCTGTTTTAAAACTTCTGGCAACATATGTGTGTAGGTTTTAGCAACAGATTTGTACTTTTTCAGCACATTGCAAATTTATACACAGTCACAAAAATAACTTCCCTTTTGTAAATAAGCTGTTAATAAATAAAACATCATGTGCTTATGTTCTGAAACTTTAACATTCCTTACCAGTACACCAGTTCTGGAAATGCAAAGAGAAAAGTGTCATTTGTGAATCCTTAAGTCACAAGATAATAACACTAGAATTGAAAAATGCTCAAATTATGGAGTTTAAAAGGTGGTACACATTTCATTTTCTGTGTGTATGTGTAATATATATATATATATATATATATAT
>JANRMT010062792.1:19569488-19641503 GCA_026402145.1 Polypterus bichir lapradei
TGTATGTATGTATGTATGTATGTATGTATGTATGTATGTATGTATGTGTATATATGTACTTCACCAAAGGTTCAAGTGTCACCTTGAAACTTTTTTTTCCCCCTAACCAAAGAACAGTTAAATCAAAATATGAAAGCAAGGGTCATAATAAGTACCAGAAAGTATTTTCTTATATATTTCCATTTCTGTACTGACTTTCATTAAGTTTTTAATCACCTTCAGGATTTCTTTAACCTTTTATGGGTTAGTGCACCCTGCCAAACACTGCCTACTTCTGACATTAAACAGTCAATCTTTGCTTTCCATTCGTGTGTTCATCCCACTTTCAAGTGATCATTTACTGCAGCAGTTGTGAGTCCGTCCTGCTTCACTTTCAGCCCAGGGTTGTGATTATTGTGAAGTGGGTGACCTCATTTGTATACTGTCATCTTTTAATGCTTTTCACTTCTGTCTTTATAAGGAATGCATGTGGAGTACAAGTATAGCAGACACAAGTACATTTATATGGATGTATTTTTTTTTTTTTTGGATCTTTTACAGGTTTGGATTTAAGCAGTCAAGTTAATGGATGCTTAGTGACATCATCATCAGATAAATATGTTAAAATATGGGATATCCTTGGGAACAAGCCTAATCTAATTTATTCAAGAGACATGAAAATGGTGAGCCTGTCATTTCTGTTGTGTAATTTTAAGAATTGTGGCCTTACTATTCACATTAGAAATTTTGTCAAAAAATATGAATCCTCTTTCACTTAATGAATTTTATAATGACATTATTTTGATAACATAAATTTTTTTTTTTAATTACTTAATCTGGCAGTTTTTCTCTTTTTACTGTTTATTGTGAAAATATTTCATTAACCTTTTGACCATGAATGAGTTTTTATTTAATAGTTTTTAATTTTACTTTGTTTTATTCATCTGACAGGGAGTTTTGTTCTGTGCCTCATGCTGCCCAGACTTTCCATTTGTCTATGCATTTGGAGGACAGAAAGGAGGTTTGCGTGTTTGGGACATAAGCGATGTAGAAGCAGGTACAAAAATATACATATTTTACTTCAAGTATATATTGAATATAGTGTGTAATTTGAACTGTACAATGGGGAACCCAGAACTAAGGAGAATATTTTTCTAGAGGGTCATTATTTCCGACCTTTGCCGCTATGTGTGTGTACTAGACTGCCCTCTGCATCATTTGGCCAAACGGTGTCCTTGAAGTGTTCAAGCAATTGCGTGATGCAGTGTGGAGAAAACGACCTGAATTGTGGTGATCAGGCGAGTGGCTTCTGCATCACGACAACGTGCCTGCTCACACAGCGTTGAATGTGCGGCAGTTTCTCACGTAAAACGGGATGACGACAGTTTCCCATCCCCACCCCACTTCCCAGTCCTTGCACCCTGTGATTTTTTTCTTTTTCCCAAGAATGAGGCACTGAAAGCTGTCACTTTGCAAGAATTTCAGAACAGTGTTGAACAACGAAAAGAGCAGGGGAACAAGTGTATTGGGTCTCTGGGAGAGTATTTTGATGGTGAATAAATTTTGGAAGTGTTCTGAGAAATATACAATTTTTTTCATTCTTGCTATTTTTGGGTCCCCCCTTGGAAGTTGTTTCGAGAGAAAAGTAATGACATCATATATCAACCATTAAAAATTGTATGTGTTTTAACTTACAGTTGATTTTGTTACGCAGTAATTCAAAATCTATTAGAATTCTGTTGTTTTTAAATGAAAAACACACACTTAAAGCACCCCAGAGCCTTTATAAAGTCAAGATGTCGCCTCCTGTGCCTCATCAGTTACTTGTCACTAAATGTATAGCAGAACATTTCAGCCAAATTTTCCAAAGTATCCCAAATCAACATGGATTTATTTTTAGATTCAGTAATATTAGAATTTGTGCCAAAGAAATTGTGCTATATATTTGCTAAAGATCAGTAGATCTTTTATTTTTTTCCTCAGAAATATATTATGAGATATTTGATAAAACTTTTTGGGCTAGATGCTCTAGTTACAGACTTTTTGACACGTGTTAATTCCTGGATAATTAAGATGGGTTGTAGTTTTTTGGGTACCACAGAAGTTGGGAGCATGCAGCACATTGCAGCACCCACCACATGATGAACCACCCAGATTGCGACCTGAGTGCAGTGGATGACACCTCAGTGACTGGAGTACCAATCCTGCCACCAAGTTTTCCCTGCAAGTTGGAGGAACTGCTTGCAGGTGTGGTTGCAAAATGCCGTCATATCCTGGGTGAAGCAATTGCAGGTTAAGGGCCTTCCTTGCTCAAAGGCCCAAAGGAGTGGAATCACTTGAGGCACTTACGGGATTTGAACTGGCAACCTTTTGATTGCCAACACGGATCTCTAGCCTCCACCGTACACATCAGGATGATAGTATTTTTTTTCTTCTAAATAGCTTTCAAGTCCTTAACAGACCTTTCTGATTTTGGGGTTGGGTGGATTTGGATTATTTGAAGTCAGGAATGTGGACTTGCAGCTGTCTAGATCAACACAGTCTCCCAGCTTCTGGGGGCCATTTTATTGGTTCTGTACATAATACACATTACTGCTGCTTACTTTGAGGTACCTGTATTTCTTCTATAAAATACCATGCATTTATATTTGTAAGGCTTATGGCTTTGTATTTAGTTGTCAGCAAATGTAGTTGTGCCAATGTGACCGGTATTTCTAGTTTTGTCTTCTCTTGTTTGACCATGATATTTTGGTTCCATTTCAGTGAATGTTGCTTTTGGGAAACGGGAAAAACTAGTGGCAGCAGGACCTTCAAGCTCAACAGAAGGCAGTGCTGCAGAAACAAAAATGGAAACCTAGCACAGTATCACAGACGTAAAGAAGAGGAACTGGTGCGTCTTAGCTGTAATAGTGAGGACTACCCAATGTCTGTCAATTAACGATATCTTAAAATAGTTACCACTATGGCATTATGAATGACAACGGAAACATTACCATTGTATTTAAATTGTACACTCACATTTTGTAATAGTGGAAATAATCAGGTTTATTTGGTAATGGTAAATGTAGTGTTGGAGTAAAATCTCAAATTTTTCAAGAAACAGTAAATGTAACTTTCTGTATTTTCACAGAATTGATTCTCCTCTCCAAGCGAAAGTGCTCATTTATTTTGTGTTTGAGGTAGAGTAAATGGACATATACATACATTTGTACTTATTTTAATAACATTGCAAGGTGCCAATAAGGTTGTTTCAATTATATATTCATGATAAGCTGTACATGTACAGATGATTAAAGCAATTTATTTTACTGTATATGTTTTAATATACATATTTCGTGTCTAGATCCCCTTCTTTTTATCTAATAGAAGAAAGTAATAGTTGAAGAAAATGGTCACTACTTTGTCCCTGGACAAAGTAAATTAGGGAATGAGTTAAGGAGCTCTAAAGAAAGACCTCCCTGAAGGGCACTAAGCTCCTCTTCTGTTGGTTTTTATGTATTTGTTGATGGAAATTTTCCAATGTGTTCTTCTTTCTAGTCTGAGTCAGACTATCGCTTAACAAAATGCTCAACACAAGTCTTTATTTTTGGATGCTGATATATGATATTCATTTTTGTACTGATCAGGTGGATCATTGTGGGTGTTTTTTTTTTTTTTTTTGTGATCAGTTTTTTTTTATTGATTCAGGGAATTTAACATACACAAAGGTCATTTGAAAAAAGGGAAAAACCGTACACTCCGAATAGGGACTGTCTCTGTGGGTTCTGAGGATACTCCATTAATGTGAGAGGTTGGCAGTTCCAAAAAAATTAGATTAAAAATACAAAGCTCGCCAGTTGTCAAAAGAAAGCATCTTCGAGATTTCCATTCAGAGGCAAGAAGTCATTTTGTCACTGAAGTACCAAGACAGCAGTTCACATGCGTGAGAGGTGACAGAAGGTTTTGAAAGATCCAACAGAAGCCAAGATGGAGGAGTAGGACTGATGTTAAAGTGTATTTGTATAATTAAACTATAGACCAGAGATGTTAACTGTTTATTAACAAACTGAAATTCTCTAGGCTTATTGCTCAGGAGCATAAAATACTAAAATAAAATTTCCTTCATAATACATTACATTAAAGAAAACAAAATTCTTCTTACAATTACAAACTGTCATATTGTTTGTTTTTTTTTTTTATTTAATGTACCTAACTGAAACAAGGCTTAATTAAAAAAAAAAGTTTTTATATATAGAGTACATACACACAAACTGCATGTGATCTTCAAAACAAAAAACCACCTGAAGACTCCCTAGCAGTTTTACTAGATTTGTGAACTTGGAGAGACGTCCGCTAGCTCTTAGGAATTGCCCAAAGCAGAAGACGTGAACTCACCTGTGCTTGCTGCCCCACTGGCTTTTGTAAGAAGACACTGCCAATACCATGTGTTAGCTGTATCTCTAGCATATGCGTCCTACAAATGTTTGTCTCAAGCAAATATCTCCATATAGACAATGTTTTTAATGAAAACTTCAAGCCTTGCCCTCCGTTGCTGAGGTGTTTCACTTGCATGTTGTTGAGCTGCGGTGTTTGCATCCATTCGACGTTGTCTTTCTTCATCTGCGTCACTAGCACAACTTCATCATTGAACGGCGGCGTTAGCTTCATACTGGTGTTTCATAGTGAGAAGTGAGGTGCATACAAGCGCCATCTAGTGGCTGTAGCTGAGTGTGAGCTGAGTGGTCTGCTCCATACACGCACAGGTCTTTTGTTTGTATATGCCTAATATACACACACATCCTCACATTCAGACATTGGTCCAAAATCCACCTCCGTTGTGACGATAACGCAGTTTCTACACGACCGGGTCCCCAAAAGAAATCCCCGGAGAAATGAACTCTGCGAGTTTCTCCTGTCTGTACTGCAACATAAGCCACCATTAAACCAAAGCTAAGTATTCTGTCTTTTCTGTGTGTTTGTCGCCGCCTATCGCTGAAAAGAGGGATATCGCCGTTATTATTTATAATTATTTAAATATAGGTTTATTAAAACGCCACAATATAAAAGAACATATTTCCAAGGAGCTAACACTCCCATCGGAAACAGCGGCATGGTTCTGCCTTGCAGTCAGG
This sequence comes from Polypterus bichir lapradei, assembly GCA_026402145.1. Classification (NCBI taxonomy): domain Eukaryota; kingdom Metazoa; phylum Chordata; class Cladistia; order Polypteriformes; family Polypteridae; genus Polypterus; species Polypterus bichir. The sequence continues at coordinate 19,574,579 of JANRMT010062792.1, forward strand.
AGACCTGGGTTTGCTTCCCGGGTCCTCCCTGCGTGGAGTTTGCATGTTCTCCCCGTGTCTGCGTGGGTTTTTTCTGTCTGCTCCGGTTTCCTCCCACAGTCCAAAGACATGCAGGTTAGGTGCATTGGCGATCCTAAATTGTCTCTAGTGTGTGCTTGGTGTTTGTGTGCGTGCCCTGCGGTGGGCTGGCGCCCTGCCCAGGGTTTGTTTCCTGCCTTGCGCCCTGTGTTGACTGGGATTGGCTCCAGCAGACCCCTGTGACGTTGTGTTAGGATATAGCGGAATGGATGGATGGATGGATGGATTTATACAGGTTTTTTTCGTCTTCAGTGAGTTAGTTAGACATTTGTAATTCTCAAGGTGTTATAAATATGGGTTACCATTTTGATTATGTAGAAGTTGTTTCTTACCAGCATCAAATAATCTGGTACAAATCTTTAAAAAAAAAACAAAAAAAAAAAACAACGCCACAAATGTGTCAAATGTTCATAAGTTGTTTATCAAGAAAACAAAAGACTAACATGCTTAACAAGTCAAGTAAAATACATTTTGCTGTTAACCTAACAAGCCTATTGTTTACTAAGCACCAATTTCACATTTGTCTTTGCCTTTTTGTTTTTTCAATTAAAAGTGTAAGCTTTTGCATTTTAAAGAAGCTCACTGTCTGTTATGATAAAAAGGTCTGAGTTCCTTACAGTAGCTTTTCTTGCTGTTTTGTTTAACTGTACAGGATGACTTCTCCGATGCCTTTTTCTTGGTTTATTAGTCCACTTTCTTTAACATAAAGGCTAAGCTCTCTTGTAAAACAATCCTCGACTTGTTAGTCTTTGTTTATGCTGGCTCAGCTACCGTAATACCTCGCGTAAAGGAGCATAGCAACTCAATTACTTTAACCCCTAGAGAAGTAGGGTCTCAAAATACCAGTTTATGTGATCGACCAGTTTATCAATCCAAGTCTTTTGTAGTGAAAATCAGACAAACCTCTAGTTTCTGGAACAGAATCTCACCTTGTTAAAAATATTTTGCCAGCAGAGAGGAGAAGGCAGTGGAGGAATGAGTATAGGACAACTACAGAGCACAACAATATAGAGTGAAGGCAAGCTTCTTGAGGGAGGAAAGAGTCCAACAAGCTCCGATGTGATACCAGCTTATGTACACAAAGCATAGAAAGATGAGAGCGAGTGCTTGTGGTGGGAGGGCAGCTGTTGTGGACTGGGCTCATTACAGCATTGGCGTCCGTACCAAGTGGGAGTTCAAGTGTTCCAGCAGTGCATGGGTTAGAGATGGAAAAAGCGAAGGGCAGAATGAAGCAGCTCCAAATGCAGAAATGAACAACCGTTTGCATTCACCAGTTTTGGCCTGCAGGAAACAAAACTTGCCTGTAACTTGGAGAAAGCACTTAATAGGAACAGTGTACCTTTTTGTGGAGGAAGAGGAGGCTTTGGCATGGTAGTATTTATTATACATGTTTGGGGCCAGTAGTTGAGACCCCTGTTGACTATTGAGGAGCTCAAGCATGCAAAGTTGCTGGTGACCTGACATTCCAAGAAGTGTTAAGCTTAGCCATTGTCAGAGGAAACAGACGAGTATAGAAGTTAACATAGTGTGACAGAGAGCACCATAAGCTTCTAGGCATTTAAACCCTTCCTATAACCCACCCTACTCACGGGAAGCCACCACACAAACTAAAAGGCAAATCTCCTGCCTTTAACAAAAAAAAAAATGAGAAAAGAGAGCACTGCAGGCAGGCTGCCACCCTCCCACAATTAGAAAACCTCTGTGTGCACTAAAAACTTTAAACAGATCCCACCAAAAGTAAAAACATAACTGAAGTTACACCAAAATTAAGGAGCAGAGAAAGGTATCCAGTCATCCAGAGTGAGGCTTGTAACAATGAAAATGGAGGCTGATAAATAAAATGTGAGCAATCCTCGAAATTGCAATCACTTAAAGAAGCTGTGAATTCTACACGTATATAAATATACATATGTCCAAAACTGAATGAACCATAAGGAAACGGAGAGCAAAACTGAACAAGTAAAAGCAATTCCAAAACCTGTCACACAAAGTATGTGTGTGATATCTGAATCGGTGGCCGGTTGTGACGCCTTTCCTTCTGTATTCGTGTTGACGTGCCAGACCCAACAATTCAGAAGAGCTGAAGGCCACTATCAGAGCAACATGGGCTCTCATAACACGTGAGCAGTGCCACAGACTGATCGACTCCATGCCACGCCGCATTGCTGCAGTAATCCAGGCCAAAGGAGCCCCAACTAAATATTGAGTGCTGTACATGCTCATACTTTTCATGTTCATACCTTTCAGTTGGCCAACATTTCTAAAAATCCTTTTTTTGCATTGGTCTTAATTGATATTCTAATTTTCCGAGATACTAAATTTGGGACTTTTATTAGTTGTCAGTTATAATCATCAAATGTAAAAGAAATAAACATTTGAAATACATCAGTCTGTGTGTAATGAATGAATCTAATATACAAGTTTCACTTTTTGAATGGAATTACTGAAATAAATCAACTTTGTCATGATATTCTAATTTTATGACCAGCACCTGTATGTAGCCTTTGTCAGAATGCCTCAAATCTCACAGGCTTACCACTGTTTATAAGGTATTGTACCATATAACTTCTGCCCACCTTACCTTCTACATCTATAACCTCTGGCAATTCAGTGTAGTAAAAGACAAGCAGGATTTAAGTTACACTTTAAATAATGTATTATTGATATTATTCATAGTAACAGCAAATGCAAAGTACATTTGAATATTAGCAACCATACAACCTGATAAATGGTGATGTGTACCTGTAGTTTCAGGTGGCACACAGACTTATTAGTTACTTATAATGTCTCTAGTTAAGGCATCATTTGTGGTTAGCTTTCTTCAGAACTCAATATGGCTGCTGAGCTGTGCTCTTCATTTTGTTGTCCTTTTCAATTCATGATGTGAGATGGTCTTTCATCACTTGGTCAGAGAGAGAGGGGGGTAAAGCAAGCAAATTTACAGATTTTCTATACAAACCCTACAGCCAAAAATGGGCATCATGGTACTTAAAGGTTTCTTATATAAACCAATTCCAAACAGCCATACTTCAGACAAATTTGGGACAAAATACCTTCACACCTGCCCTCCAAACCATGTGTTAAGGTAAAGCTTGGCAGATAGGCAGCCTGGCTTTCCTGAGGGGGTTGACTGAGAGACTTCAGCAGAGAAATATTGACCAAACTTGTTTGAAGCACTTCCCCCAACCCTGTCATAAAATTACAAAGACTCATCAAACCATTGCTGTTCTTATCAATAAAGTAACACTAATATTACATTGCTTTGTCTAAGTTACAAATAAAGACATACAAAATGTTTATCAACTTGTATGCAAAATCTCACATCATAACAGATGTCATGGCCTTTTTCCAGAAAAGTCACTTGCGCTCCTGCAGATAATGTGTGAGCCACAACTGTGACCGGTGAAGCTCGAGGTGATTGTCAGACCACTTGCTGACTACAATAACTCAGCCCTCCATCGAGCACTTGATAAAACAGCCCTTTTAAAACACTTGGAGGTTCCCTTTAAGCACTGAGCTCTATGGCATAACTCAGCTTCATGGTCATGCTGTGCACGTCGAGGCTTTAACGGACCACCAAAGAGCTACAGTTTATTGTAACCAGACGCTTGCTCCCTGTCAGATCAAGTTAACAAGATCACCACTGCTCTTTGCAGTTTAAAATCTTCACCCTACGTTGAGGAGTTGGGATTCGTTTAGAATTGTGATGCTCAGTGAGTGGTCTAATTGTTTCCACCCAGTTTTAAGCACAATTCACTCATGATTGGCTCCAGGCGTATATACTGTATGATACGGAGTAACAGTCTTGTTTATTGTAATACTCTGCAGGTGACTTTCGTGATTTTTTTTTTTTCTTCTACAAGTGTTCATTTTCTGGACAGCAATCATCACATTTCTCAACATCAGCAGACTTGTTCATAGCGTTTCTTTCCCCTTGAAGACTGTAAATCAGCAATATCACACTTAACAGCTGTGCCATCTGTGGGAAAGCATCACGAAAAAATATCTGGAGCGGTGGTGTCCTGTAGCTGCTCATGGCAATGCTGTGCTGTCAAGAGGCCAGGTCAGCATCTGCTGTAGGAGTCGGTGGCTGGAGCCAGGAGCACAGAGCAGCAGGACGGAGCAACACATCCACTTTCGAGCACTAGGGGTCAGTATTGTCCTGCTCTGGAGGCTGAGCTCCATCCTTAGCATGTGTGGTTCTCACAAACCGGGGGCTCAAGCTCCAGTCCTGGAAGGGCCGCAGTGACTGTAGATTTTCATTCTAACTCTTTTCTTAATTAGTGACCTGTTTTTGCTGCTAATTAATTTCTTCAACTTGCAGGTCCTAATGCTGGGGTGTCAAACTCCGGTCCTAGTGGGCTGCAGTGGCTGCAGGTTTTCATTCTAACCCTTTTCCTAATCAGTGACCAGTTTTCACTGCTAATTCACTCCTTTACCTTTCATTGTAATAGCCCTGTTTTTAAGGATTCAGTCCTCTGAATTCATTTGTTTCTTCATTAAATGACAGCCAAACAGAAATGAGTTGTGAAATGAGCCAACAGATGACCAGCTAAATTGGGATTTCAAACGCCATCTAATTTCACTCCAACCAATCTCCTAATGAGAAGCTGATTCTTACTGTTAATTAAACCCAATATTCAATTCCATGGCTTGTTGCTGCTCTTATTCTGCCACCGCAGACATTTCCAAAACTGTTTATTTTCTGTTTTTTCTAAGAACAACGTCAAACTGCTTTGGTAAGATGAGCAGATCAAACTTACTGAGACCTTCACCTTTCTTTATTTTTAGATATTGTGTGATGGGCACAGGTGAGCTGGTCATGTGGCAGCTTGTTTTGTGTGTCATTATTGTTTTGCTGCTAATTAAGGAAAAAGAGACAACTAAGGGGCCTGAGTCAAGTTAATTAAAACTAAGGCAAAAGAAGTTAATTAGCAGAAAAAACTGGTCGCGTAGTGAAGAAGATGGTTAGGATGAAAACCTGCAACCACTGTGGCCCTCCAGGACCGGAGTTTGACACCCGTGTCCTGGAGGATCGGTGGATAATGTCTTGGTGCCAAATACCACAGGATACCTGCAGTGGTTTTGTGAAGTCCTTGTCTTGACGGGTCAGAGATGTTTTGGTGCCACGAGGGGGAACCTACACAATACAGGGTAGAATCCCGTTGTAATGAAACTCATGGGACCACAAAAATATTTTGTTATAATGAATATGAGGAAAATATATAACCGGGGTTGCCTATGATTCGCCATCTCTAATGGCAGCAGCACAAGGACAGCTCTGTAGGTGGTCTGCTGTATCTGGTAAACAATAAACCATGGGCAAATTGGTCGTTCTCTGCAGGATCGGGCTAACCGTGTAACGTGCTTGTCGCACAATATTTAGAACATTTTGCACTAGGCACACTGCTTTTCCTTGCACTCTCTGGAACTGTCTTCATCAGACCACATCTGCTACACCAATGATTTCAAGCCACTGGTGTTCTTTTAATCTGAAGATGGGAGCTAAAGCAGGACACTTGCCCGTGTTGCGGTTTCTAAAGGCTCCCATGTTGAATGAAGTCTTGAGACTTTATCTACCTTCTTTCTAAGGTAATAAAGTACCTGTATGTTCCTTGAAAACCTGAACTCTGCGACCCATGCTTTACAATACCTGTATATAAAAAAAAAAAAAGTGCTTCTTAAACTGCAAAAATATTTTATTTATCCATTAGCCAATCCCAGCCAACACAGGACCCAAGGCAGGAAACAAACCCCGGGCAGGGCGCCAGCCCACAGCAGGGCACACACACCAAGCACACACTAGGGACAATGTCTTTGCACTGTGGGAGGAAACCCACGCAGGCACGGGGAGAACATGCAAACTCCATGCAGGGAGGACCCGGGAAGCGAACCCGGGTCTCCTAACTGCGAGGCAGCAGCGGTACCCACTGCTCCACCGTGCCACCCATTTTTATTCATTAGATTAACTTTTTTTTTTTTTAATAGAAATACAAACGCACTTCTTTTTTCCCCTGTTCAGGTCCCAATGGCCGATCTTTAACTTTGTCTTCCATTCTTTTTCAGTCCCTCAAAATTGTTGACATCATTGAAATCGTGATTCGGAATGCTTTCCTTTTAAACTGTAAACTTTTTCCAGGATTGTTAAATTTTTCTTTCAACGTAAACTGATGTTATTTCTCACTTTTTTCAAATTTATCTCAAAGAAAACTTTGACAAGTGCTATGAAACTTGAACATTACGGTATGTGCGCACGACCTCCGACTGTGGCCGTTAGTATGAGGTGTCGGGCCTACACGCTCACTGAGCCTCACTTTTGGCCTAACACGTAAGAGACGGCCTGCTCTCGAGACTTGGCCAAAAGCGTAGGCACAGCCTTAAGTATTTTTATATCACATTATTATCTTCGGTGGCCATTTTTGGTTGAAAAAAAGTTAATGAAATTCATTTCACATGATGTTGTATTAACGTTTGTTTGGGCCAACAAAATGTATTTGTTATTCAAAAAATGTCGTTACTTCAGTACAGTATTCACCGTAACAGGATTTGACTTGTATTAGGCAGGCTGGTTTTACTGTGGTGGCTGAGCAGTGGATTTTCACACCATTTCATTTTTGCCACCTGCCTGCTGTTTTCATGTATCTTGTGCTCTCCGGGCATTGATGTAGGCTGTCACAAAGACAAATACAACAGCAAATAAATTAAAACAAGTACAGTACTCATACACAGTGCGCATGAGTTGATCATCAGAATGATTTAAGCCTTACGATTACGACTAGCGCGATAAGAATTCAGGGGACTTACATGTGCAAAGAGAAAGAAGACGCCGTAAAATCCTGAGGTCCAGCCAGCGCTTACTAGATTTGCAAATAAACCAAACTTTGACGCAATACAAAGTAGCTGGCATTCCCCGTAAGAACTTTGACGAACAAGAGGAGCCCACTCTGTCCACCAGCCTCACTTATTTCGATCACAGCTACGCTATCCCATCATTCCTTGCGTTCCCTAGAAACGTATGAATATCTTTGGAGATGATTAAAATATCCCAGGGTTGGTTCCCAACTCTCTTACCAGGGTCTCCCAGCCATTTCATTTTTTGTGAAATTCCACAAACAGCACACTGTAAATGGGTGTACTGGACTGTAACCACAAAGACTAAGCTAGCATTCTTTTACAGATAAAAAATCTACATTTTTATCAGCAAGTCTGTAATCAACCAGCAGTAGAATAAAAGGTGATGTTCAAGCTGTCATAAAAAAATGAATAAACTGGGTAGGCTGAAGACAGAAGATGCAGTGAAAGACACAAAAGCCCATCAGCATCAAGTGACCAGTGCTTTAAAGGACAGTAGGATATTGAGTGACGTTCTTACTAAGCCTATCGCTTCGGTTCTCAACCTGTGGGGCGCGAAGATGTGAAAAAAAAGAAAACAAGAATCAAAAATATATCTATTGAAACCAAAACAAATTAACTTAAACTACATTCTGATACTAGAAAAACAAATATAGAGTTAGATAAATGTCGAGAAAAGTTAAGCAGGTATAATAAAACTTGTAGCGGTGTATCGGCGGCAAAAAATATAGGAGGGTTTAAAAAAAAAACGTTAGGGGGGTGCGATTAAAACTGTTATGAAAACACTTAAAGGCTGAGAAACGCTGGCTTATGGCACTCAAGTACAAGCTTTGACAATACAAACAAGTCCTAAAAGAAATGATCTAGTAGGGTGTGTTGAGGTTCTGTACAGGCTGAAAAACGGAGGAAGAGGAGCCGGTGGGTGACACAAAATGTTACAGAGCAGAAACTCCAAACTTAAAATTTTGTATCACAAAGAAAACAACATATCAGAAGAAAATACGGCAGTAAGTGAATTAAGTGAACTAAGATCTTTTTTTTGTGAGAGTTCACATTTCTTCTGACTTGATGGATGGCATCCAAACAGATTGAGTACTTGGGTCATCTCTGAAAACATCTCTAAGATAATTTGTCATTTTTGACTCTGTAGCTTTAGGTCTATTGTTAACGATAAAGCAGTGTGCTAGGATGTGATCATATTGCAGTAGGTTTACATATAGAGATATGCACCATATTGGCACTATAATAACAGATCATAGTTTATCTAAAATGTCTGGATAAAACACAAATGCAAATAACCTAATTGTTATTTCAAGCTGCCCAAACACTTCAAACAGCTGTGTTCTTCCAAGACTGTAAATGTGGCTATACTAAATATCAGAGCATTAAGCGGTAAGACATTTTAAATTAATGATCTTATCAGTGATAGGAAAATAGACTTTCTAACACTGAGTGAAACATGGCTCAGCAGTGAAAACCTCCGAAACATCATTTTGTTTGTTCAGTTCGCTAAGAGTGAAGAGGAGGCGGTTTAACGAGTTTTTACGCAGGCCAATTAAACTGTAAAGATGCAAGTTTTGGTATTTTTGTGTCATTTGAGTATCTTGCTGTGATTATTCAAAGAGTGTCACAGTGTCTAGTATTGACCATTTATAGACCTTCAAAATATAATTTGTCCTTTATCAAGGAATTCAGTCTTGGTGTCTATAATAATAACGAATTATGACAGATTCTTTATTGTAGATGATTTCAGATTTTAGGTCGATAACCAGTGTGAACCCAATGCAAGAAGATTTATCAACTTACGGCATTTATTTTCATCTTAGCGAGCCTACACGTAAGGGAGGGCATACGCTGGATTTAGTGATTTCAAAAGGATTAAAATGAACATGAGGGAGGTTGTGGATATTGATATGTTTACAATTTATTTCACGTACAAATACTGATAACTAGAACTAAAGAGTAGCATATTGTTAAAAGCATAAATTTTGATGCCTCTGCATCTTCTATATTGGCTAATATTCTAATAATAGTGTTTGTTCTAATACAGTCAGCAATGTTACCAGTAAGGTGGAATATTTGAATTCAGAACAAAAAAACAAAAAAGAAATCCTCCAGTAGCTAAAACTCCCTGGAAAACTCACGAGTGTCTGATCTTTAGAAAGAATGTCACGCAGCTGAACGTAAATGGAGGAAAACTAAACTAACAGTCCACTATGCTGTGAACTCCCCCCATGAAGAATCGGTGGTGAGCTGTGAACCTGCGATCTCCGGCTTAGAAATAAGAGCTTTACAGTGTGAGCTGAACGGAGAGCTCCATCTATCCATCCATTTAACTCTGAGCAGTGCACTTCCAGGCGACACCACATACACTCACTGAGCTAGTAATGAGGAACACCTGCTTATCTGTGCAATTATCTAATCAGCCAATCATGTGGCAGCAACACAATGCATGAAATTAGGCAGATATGGGTCAGGAACTTCATTTAATATTCACGTCAAACACAAGAATGGAGAAAAAATGTCATCTCAGTGATTCTAACTGTGGCATGCTTGCTGTGCCAAACAGTTACATTTTCACACACAACTGTTTGTAAATTATTCAGAATGGTGTAAAAAAAAAATATTTATAATATATATCGTGGAACGGGACCCGGACACAGACAGACAGACATCGTTTTAGTACCCAACACACTCATTTATTTACAGTATATACAATAGAATTCAGTGCACAACCCAGTGCCTCCAGCACCGATCCCCCAAAGTCCAGGCCTCACAGTCTCCAATGCCTTCCTTCTGGCCACCTCCACCTCTCTCTCTCTCAGCTCCGTCCTCTTCCACCCGACTTTTGCTCCCGAATGAAGGGAGACGGCCCCTTATATACAAGCCCGGATGGGCTCCAGCTGCTTCCTGGCAATCCTCCGCGGACATACCCCCGTTTGGTGGAAGTGCCGGCTGCGCACCCGGAAGCCCTCCTGGTGTCCCCAGTCTTCTTCCCCCCAGCACTTCCTGGTGTGGCAGAAGTGCTGAGGTCCAGGGTTCTTCAGGCACCGGGGCGCCCCCTGGCGGTGGCCATGGGCCCCTACAGGGTTGGGCTTCCAAGCCCTCTACCCGTGGCCCCCAACACAACCAGGGCGGTCGCCCCCTCATGGTCTGGAGGAGGCGCAAGCTCTCCTCTGGTCCTCCCGGCTGGGTACCACCCCCAGCCGCCCGCCACAGTGTGTGTATATATATATATATTATATATCTATATCCTGTGAGCAACAATTCTTTGGACAAAAACACCTTATTGATGAGAGAAGAAAGAGGAGAATGGCCAGACTGGTTTGAGCTGACAAATCGGCTACAGTAACTCAGAAAACAGCTCTGTACAACTGTGGCGATCAGAACCTTAAAGCAGAGGGGCTACAACAGCAGAAGACCACTCCTGCAAGCCAGGGACAGAAATCTAAAGCTGCAGTGGGTACAGACTGAACACAACTGGACAGATGAAGACTGGAAAAATGCAGTCTGGTCTGATGAATATTGATTGCAGCGGAGGCACAAAGACGGTTCGGTAAGAAAAAAATGCAGTCCAATGTGATTTAATATACAATTTAAAACTTAGGTCAAAGTTAATAGTTACCTCCGTCTCTGTCTTGATCAAATTTATTGTATTACCCTCACAATATCAATTTTTGCCAATCACTAAAATTTCTCTTTTCTCCTTATTTAGTCTGAGAAAGTTACTGCTCAACCTTTCAGAAATACAAGTAAGACACAGGATCAGAGAGCCACAAGCATCAGGGTCATCAGGTGCTATCCATAAATAAGGCTGTCATCTGCATAGTTGTGGTAGCTCACCTTGTGCTTTGAGATAATCTGACCTAATGGAAGCACGTAGTTTGAAAAGAGCAGTGGACACGGGATAGATCCTTTTAGTACACCGTACACACTATCATGAGTCTCCAAAGTACACACATAACAACTAACAAAGAATTTTTTACCTGTTATGTAAGACTCAAACCAATTTAAGACACTGCCAGTGAGGCCCACCCATTATCTAACGCGATTTCTATGGTGTCAAATTCTGCACTCAAGTCTAAGAGAACAAGAACAGATATACGGCCTCTGACCGCATTAACCCAGAGATAATTTCCTACTTTAACCAGCACAGTTTCTATACTGTGGTATGTTCTAAACACGGACTGAAATTTGTCAAGAATAAAATGCTGAATCAATTAATCATTTAACTGCTTAATTACAGCCATTTCTAGAAGGCTTCCTGACACCCTCTGAAGATGTGAATACCAAATCAGTCATAGCTTGAAAGTCACGGCCCATTTGAGTTTTGTTGCTGACCGTACGCCTCCCCTCATAAACGTGGCAATGAGTTGTGTTCTTCAGTGGCCTTCCCAGTCTCTTGATGAGAATCCAACAGAACACCTTTGGGAAGTGGAAGATTCGCAGCATGAATGTGCGGCTGACAAATCTGCAAAAACAATCAAGTCAACATAGATGAGAATCTCAAGGGAATGTTTTTCAACATCTTGTGGAATTACGGCTGGATGGTTTTTCAGCCTTGAAACCTTGCAAATTTAATTTTTCTCCAGCATCTTACCTCTTGAGTTATGTTTACATTTTTTTGTGTCCTCCCAGTTGTTTGACCTTATCATCTGACTCATCTTTACAGACTTAAAAAATGATTCTCTATATAGGTTGAGTATTCCTAATCTGAAACACTTGGGACCAGAAGTATTTTGGAATATTTGCATATACATATTGAGATATCTGGAGGACACCCTTGGTCAAACAGGGAAAAGCAGCCAAACCAGCTAAATGACAACTAACAATTTGTATCACCAAGCAAATATTATTATAAGGTGCAAAGTCAAGCCACACATTAAACCTCAAAAGTTATGAATATGATGAATAGACTGTAGTTTAGTATCCATTTTGCCAATGTAAGAAGACAATTTGCAGCGTTGTTTGATTGGCCTAATATAATCAAAGCATTTTGCTGCACTCGCATTGCTTTTAGGGCATCTAGCGAGAATGAAGCTGCTTTTGTTAACGGTAAGCTGTGACATCCCATTAACACACAAGTCATCTACATATTTAATGCTGCAGCGCAGCACTTTTGAACACTGGTGTTGTTGTTTCAAGCCACTGGGGACAAAGCTCTTCAACTGTGTTGTTTAGCAGCACTAGATGCTTCATGGGGTACCCCTGAATTAATCCCCATATCATCTATTACACACAGAGTGCTCACTGCTTTGTACGAGTTCTCAGGACCGAAAATCACATGCAGTTGCTTTGAATCTGCACGTTATGGTGTTCACATCCACCTTTTGCTGTAAGCCTATTTTCACAACTGAATCCAAGTAAAATTTTATAAAACAGACACCTTGCTGTTGAAAGTTCCACTAGAGGTGCCAGTGTTTCAGAATTTGGAGCATTTGGCATTAGGGATGCTAAACCTCTACTTTTCTATTAATTACTGTATATATCCACTTTACATGTCTTATTAGTTCATTATTATTCTTGCTTAATCTAACATGCTGTAAAGCACTTTGAGCTAAATCCCGTGATTGAAAATGTGCTACAGAATAATTGTTGTTGTTGTATCAATGTCTATCTAATGCATTCTGTGGCCTGGGGGCAGAATTAATAGGATGATGACAGCCGAAAAAAATAAAATCAAACTTTCATTCATCATGATACACCTTCACTATGATGGACTGGTGCCCTGTCCAGGGTTTGCTCCTGCCTTGCACCCTATGCTTGCTGGGATAGGCTCCAGCTTCCCATAGTGACCCTGGTCTGGATTAAGTGGGTTAGAAAAAGACATGATATGATATGACATGACATAAGAATGACAGAATATGACAGAAAATGACTTGGAAATCAGGTGAAGTGGCCACCTTAGAGCCCTGATCTGAAATTAACTTAAAAAACAAAGAATAAAAGGCAAGCAAAAGCTGTAAGACGTCTGGAAGAATTTACCACTGGGCCATTTGAGAAACAATCTAACAAACAGAAAAATTACAGTGGTACAGTAGAACAAACTGCCTTAATTCTTCATTTTATGGGCTGTCACACAAAACACTGATGTGTTTGAAAAACAGAACACATTCTTATTACTGCCTATTTGCGTTTTTTCTAATGATATATAGTATTTTCTTAGCAAATAAGCACGTACCACTCCTTCAAACGTAATTGTCCTGGGCGGCCTCAGACATTTGCCCAGTTCAGCATTGCTGCCCTCACTAGAACTCGTTTTCTTCCACACACGTCCCCAAACATCTTTAAATGGCAGAGAGTTTCAAAAATCATCCCCTTGCTGAAATCAACCCATTTGCAGAAAAGAACCAGAAATGCCTCTTTATATATAATTTTATTAAATTTGAGTTAGACTTTTTTTTGTTTCCCTAGGCACAATACAAGACCTCTGTACGTATAACACAATGTACAGAACTTTGATACAATTTGAGTACTCTACATTGCTGCTCAGGTATTTTACAAACTCCACATAGTGCCATCTATTTGCCAGGCAAATTTTTATACAAAGAAAAAAAAAAGACTATATACAAAAATCATAAAACATTCAGTTCCTTTAAAAATGTAAAGCAAAAAAGAAAAAAAAAATAAGATGTGGGCAAAGAATCCGCTGAAGAGGAGAATCTTTTTAAGGGGGTGGGGGGGGTAAACAAATATTTATACTACATAGCTATATTATAATACATTAAAAATTGGCAAACACATGCCCCAGAAACTCCTGCTTTAAAAAAAATGGAAAAAAGGTACTAAGACTTGTACCCTTCATAAGTTGACATTACCTTATACACCGAAGGGACAAAAATAAAATGGTAGTATTAACTAAAACTGGGCAGGCAAGGCAGAAAACGGAGGTGGCTTTCATTCTCTGTGACATCCGTGCCCATTCTGTCCTATGATTTGCTCCAGCCTTGACTTCAGCACAAATGGCACACAGACATCCTTGTGGGCCAGAGAAGGAGGTGCCTGCCACCCAGTGGTTTAACATGGTGCATTATACAACCTCAGAGAATTAATCTGTTTAAGAAATATCATGAAAAGAGTCAAAGTACTTGGAATTAGAAGCTCACCAAACACACCTGGCTAGAAGGTTCATGCAAATATAAACTCAAAGCAGAACTTTATACTTGAAGCTTCATACAAACAATGACATTTTAGTCAGAATTTAAATTAACATTTTTGTAGTTAAATAAATACATCCAACAAATATGGTGAGAAGAAAAAGTGAATCCTCATTACCAGTTGCATAAGTTAATGAAAAGCTGCATCACGCGCATCTGCCTAAATGCTAAATTAAGAGACTGAACAAGGAATGAAGACATATTTGTACAGAAAAAAACAAAGAGAAGTGACTTCTCTTACCATTTAGACATTTGAAATATTTCTGATATGTGCTCACATGTAATACTACCATTTTACAAACTTGAGCAAATTTGTCAACAATTTCGGGGTTTAAGCTTGAGGTGTACAGCATGGAAAGTGAAAAGAATCTGCAAAGATAAAGCCAGGTTAACAAAGTCAATAATGGCACATACTGCATGTCTACTCACACAAATAAAAATGAGGTTTAAAGGGGATTTTAATCTTTCTTACATATGACAGAGTTAAATAAATTACTACATTATATAAAATCTTAGTATTATATACAGTGATAGATTCTATTATTAGAAGAACATCTAAATGTCTGGTGAAGGTGAATAAAAAATAAGATTTTTTTTTTGTTTTTTCTTAGCCAAACTTGGGTTGAATATAACCACATTTTCCAGTTTCATCACACCATACATAAGAAACACTGTCAGAAAGCTTAAGACTATGACACGGAATTGGATCCAAAGCCACAAATGATAGCATAACAGGAATGGACCAGGACTTGGAGTGAGCCTTTTGAAAAATAAAGGGCCCTTTGTGCTCCTGAGGAGACTTCTTAGGCTGCTCTTTCACAACTGGCCAGTCATGTGTAAAGCGATTTCATGCCTACGTGCTAATCAGACAGACTCTCCAATTTTGGTAGAAATTATGTAAAACTGAGTCTGGACAAGCACAGTCTTTGTGAAATTATTACTTTTCTGTGAAACACAAGTTAGTCATTATTACGAAATGCCCAGCAACCTTTTTTAAAGGAACCAGCCTACATTGTGGTTTGTGACTTTTGCTTCAGTGGGCTCCCTCTTTTTTGCTGCACTGATCTACTGAACCTTAAGATGTAAAGATCACATAACGTCTCCCATGAAGCAAACAGGTCATGATTACAACTAGGAGACTAAAATGGCCAGTGCTCAGCTATGAAATGGAACATCGGCTTGCGTTAACAGTTGTTGTTTTAGTATGTTTAGTTGTACTTAACTGGATCAAACCTAAATTATGAATCAGCTATTCAAGGACCTTTCTAGTACTTACTTATTAACCGATGGGTAAAAAAGGACAAACTTTAACACACTGCACAAATGCTTTTACTTGCATAACATTTCCACAAAATGTGGCTGGTTACAATGTTATGGCTCATCTGAGATGACAATTGCACTCACCTGGATTTTCCTGTCATGTTCATAGTTAAGGCATCAGAATAAAAATGGTGTAAAAAAAAAAAAAAAAAAAATGTGAATGGTTTAAAAGAGTCGTGAAGAGCACAAAATTCCCATTGAAAACTACCATACTGGATTGGATTACCTTGTGCAAAGCAGTAACACATCTGCCAGCTTTAGCTTGTGCAGAGTTTTGCAGTAAATGATGGATACCAAGGACGATACGGTTGTGCTGTTTGCACTCTGCTCAAGCTCAACATTCAGAGAGAGCATTTAAGACGGGTGCATAACTTGATTTGGATTGGTAGGATAAAAAACTGGAAAATGTGGTAAAATGCCATTTGTAAACAGTCAGCGGTACACTGTACAGAAAGATAATCTCCTAAGAAGCACTGACTATGTACAAGCATTACAAAATGTAACAGCTCACCTCTAGCTACAACACTGCTTGATACCTACAGCTGTGAGAGTCGACACTGACAAAAGCCAACAGAAGAAGGTGGTGTGGGCACAAGGAGTTTTTGCAACCCAGTTATTTCCATTCTTCTTACCTAAGGTACATTAGTGCTTGAAGCCTGACGAGAGTAAATACTTTTGTGTGTTTATGTTCTTTTTAAGTTGGGGGCAGGAATAGCATGACGCCCCCAAGGAGGTAATGTGTTAAAACTGAGATTTATGTAATACCTTTCTATTTAATAACCCACATTTTGATTTTAACATCCCAAGGCAGGAAGTAATTGGCCAAGGGGAAAAAAAAAAGTAACAAGTAAAATTTGGAGCATCTGATGACACAAATATACACACTGACATTGCTTCTAACACACAACTCATCTGTACTTGACTGCTTAGAGGATGTGCACCAAATTGAGTCAGAGAAAGAGAATGCAAGCAAGCTTCGGCTCTTATCTTGCCTCTTCCTTTAAAAGGTGCAATTTATTAAGCAAACCACAAGAAAACTATCATAAAATTAGAAAACAAAATTACCACAGGTTTAGAAAATAGCTGGAAGAAATGTTCCCATTCCTTAAACGTTCAGTGAACCATCCCAACTATGTGGTGGAATGTGATGAAGTGTAGAATTCAAATACTCACACTATCTAGCATGTTCAGCAGTAATTCAAATGTAGAAATTTTTACCTGAGTCACTTAATCGACTACAGAAGTGAACCCACAGAAAGTTATTGTTTTTATTGGAAATAATATTTACAAAAAAAAAACTGTTAAATGTTTGCATGTTTTAAGACAGGGGACTGTAGCACTTTTCCTTAAAAAATTAGAACTACTATATGTACGCCAGTCTCCTCTTTTCAAATAACCAAGATTCTGGAGCAGCCAAATCCATAGAGATAAATAACCAACACACTTGTCCTTTTAACAAAGCAGCAGTAGAAGCCTCTCACAGCTGTGCCCTGTAAACAATGCCTGCCTCCCTTTGTCACTCTGAGCATCACCAATCCTGCTTCATTAACACATTTTGAATCTGCATAAGTTAATAATGAAAATAAAACACACCCCCCTCCTTGCCCTTATACATCCCTTACATTTTAAATATTAATAGTGGTTCTTTAAATAAAAACACGGAAGAACATTAAATGTTAGCTGCAGCTGCTTTTAGATCATCAGTTTTACTAACTCTGCACTTGTTTTCTCTGGTGGACTTTCCCAGCCCTAAACTGGCACCCCAAATCTGTTCAAACAAACCAGTGTTAAAAATGAAACAAAACAAAACAAACAAAAAAAAAAAAAAATCTTTGGAAGCATTCTTGAGAAGACGGGCAAGCACAGAACACCTGAATATATACATTGTGCAAAACGTAGGTTCTTAATTTTAAGAGTCCTCTTCTAGTATCTCATGATACAAAAATATTATTTACTTCATCCATTGTGCCAGCTCAGAATTAGGAGCAGCGACACCTAAATATATCACAGAAGTAGATAAAAACTTCAAAGTTAAAACCTTAACTGTTAAGGAAACTATGTGAGCTCTTGAAGTGGTCTTGTTTCTTGATCAAAGCTTTTACTGGAAATAATCAAAACAGGACACTGGCTTTTCAAACCTGCCACAGGCCCTAAATCAGACTATCTTCACTAAAATTAATTTTCATGCCTATTTTTTGCCACCACAGCTCCATTCAAAGAATAATGCAATGCATTCCAACTCTACAATTAAATATTTAGAAATCTTGACTGTGCTGTGGAATTTCACTAACATAATGTTCTCCTTAGAGACAGAATTTTCCTGTATGCTGTTAAGGAAACTATGTAATGCAAATCACAAAATCCTGCACAAGTCCTTCATAATTTAATTAAAACAGTGTGAACTGCAAGAAACACAATTTTAACATGAACAACATTTAAAAGCCTATCATGCAAGAATTAGTTTAAAAAAGTAAACTGGATATTGGCTTGCTTGAAACACAAAGGAATGCCAGTTCAGGATTTGACAATAGTCCCCACCAGAACAAGTGAATTTATAACCTTTCATCTTAGGGTCATGAGTATAGAGTATGAAATACAGCGTTAATCTCTGTTTGGTTTATAGTAGCTGTAACCTGTACCTGAAGAGCATAAAAGGGACAACAAAGAAAAGTTGAGATACGTGAGATGCCACAAATCAAAATGGCACCTTTACTGTAAAACATTCCCTAACCATCCTTAAACATTCTGCTTTTGGGCCACGACAACTGCAGGCTGGAGTGGTTTAATTTGCAGTATTTGGAATTTCCTTTCCAGAGTGCTGCAGTAATCCTTTTCTGTTTCCAGGCAGGAATGACTTTATGTAACACAGAGTTCAGTATGTCTTCATTCAACTCCTATGGTTTCAGGCATCAGACAGGCAGCTCTGTATACTGTCTATCCAAAGCTGGGCATTATGGCTGTCTGGCGCACAGAAGTTATAAAACCTTTTTGTTGTTTTCAGCTGAAAAAGAATGCAAAGGAAAAAAAATGCATTTAATTTTGCCAAATTGTAATTTAAATGCTTCTAAACAAAAAGGAGCATTTTTTAACTATGTATGGAAAAGGAATTTAGACTCTGAAAGGAAGACAGAGAGAATGGAGACAGTGACTACCTTTCAAAAAATGGCAGAGTCAGTAAGTGACAGGTGTTTACTTACGTCAAAAAAGGCCTTTTCATCTATATTTTTGGGAGCTCCCATTGATGGGTTTCCTTGGATGATAGACTCCACTTCAGCCAGGTCAATCACACCTTTACAGTCTTTATCAATCTTGCTTTCATAGTACCTCAACTATTATAAGGGGAAAATGCAATCATTCATTTCAATGCAATCATTCATTTCAATTATTTACTATTAACAACATAAATAAATCTTGCAATATTGCATAAATTATGCTAAACTAGTGAAAAATGCAACCCTATGGTACTAAAATAAAGGTGGTTCATAAACAGCAAGCTGAACTTTTCCATTTTGGTAAAGTTTTCACCATTAAAATGCTGCTTCATATGATCACAATGGAGATCTAACACTACTAACTAGAGCTCTTTAAACAAATATTGATCAAAAGATATAAACGCAATGCATGCTTATGGTCAAAAGTTTGGAGTATTTGACACTCAAACCTTTCTATTTTGACAGAACATTCTTTTGATTTCAGCATTACATTATGCAGCTTGACAATGATAACATCTTTGATGTAACTTTGGTAAATAGTCTTCAAATAAACACCAATGTAAGGATGCAAAAGCAAAACTTTCATATGGTTAGAAGTTTTGACTATTTAACGATTTTGGTTGTCACCATGCATTTCTGTGTCTGGGGCACTCCTGGGTTGTGTATCGTGGACTTTTTCTTGCATGCCTATGAGCCCTTATGTTTGTCTACTGCTGAAGTTGCTTTATATTCAGGATTACTACTTGCTTGTCAGTGAGGCAGACTGTCTTTCCTTGTTAATGTTTCTTATGCTTCTTCACATAATCACCTACTGAGATTTACCTGATGCTCAGCAAATGTTGTTGCTAATCTTCTTCCTTCTGCTATTATGGTGGTTATCACTTGGTTTTATGATCACTATGCTGTATTCAGACAACCACAGGTCACTTGGCTGTCTTTTATGGATTAATGAAGGTCAGTGTTCATTGATCAATATAACACAACACATTAATCAATAGAACACTCAGGAATAAATTCTGAAAACACATGTACCGTGTGCTGGGGGCTTATGAATAGATGAGCTTATGGGGACGCTTGTATCACAACAAGCTTTTCTGGCCAACAGTGGCGAGCAGGTTGCCACAACTTAAATATTTTGAAATTCAAGAACAAATCAGGCTATATTCAGGATTAGCTGTTGCTTATCTATGTGCTTGAGCATCTTGTTTGTTTATTTGTTGTCATTCTGCAACGCTTAGTTGCTTTTTCTGCTGTGCTTGTCAATCAGCAGATCTCACTGGTCTTCTTTTTCTTTCTGCCACATCACTAGGTTCTATGCTTATTTTTCCAAAATAAACACATGACCGCAGATCATTCTGCCGAAGTTGATGCTAATTAAAATTTCTGTAATTTTTAGAACTTATGAGGTAATTCATTACGACCAAGATCAGAATTCTAGCTCTAATAGCTCACAAGTACTTGTGTGTTTAATAGACAGACAAAACCTAAGCATTTTCTTATACATAATTATTTAATATGTCTCATTTGCTTAAACAGCAAGCTTAAATACGTACCTGGTGCTTTGTTTTATCAAGGACAAACCAACGTGGTTTCCATGGTTTTAGGATAGCACCCTTCTTATAGAGCACACCCTCAAGTGATCTAGAAAAGAAAAAAAAATTCTAAAACCTGTAGTATTTTAAATTCATAACAATGGGTGTGAATTAAAGGTTTAAACAACAATCTTTTAGGGATAAATGCCTGTAGTTAAGAATGACAGAAATCTCTTCAAAGGCATCCCCCAGTCTCCTGCACACTAAATATACCAAGGTGATAAGGGACTGAAATTGTTAATAACCAAAACACAGAGAAACAGAATCAAATAAGAATGGTTCATGTCAGGTCAGGTGTATTTAATGGATACAAAGTAGTGATGAACGCTAGATTTTTTTGTTTATTATGACACTAGTATTAAAAAAAACAAAGTGCTGCAAAGGGAAGCTTTGCCACCTCACATCACATGGATTGTGAATTTCAGGTTATGTTTTTATCTATGGACAGCTGACACTTTCTGGTCAAATTTGCATACAGTTTGCTATTTCAGCATACCATAAATTGCAACATAACGCCAAGAAAAAAGATGGCATGTTAGAGTCATGGATTACAGAAGTCTTAAAAACTTAAGTTATATTAATGCCTCATATTATTCCTAAACTCCATTGCTCCCATGTTGCTAAGTATTAAGTTGAGTCCCTCTGAAATATATGCTACACAGTAGAACTAGTTGTCTCTAATTTGCCTGGTAAGAAGCTTGTTTCTCAGTAAAAATAATCTAAAGATACTCAAAGTATAACACAAAATTTGTTACGTATCAAACAGCAAGCTAAATAACTTATTTTTAGGTGATTCTCTGAAGATTTTTGAATTTTTGTATTGTACATAAATAATCTGACAGGGACCAAAACCAAGGGAGTAGCTGCTGATCATCAGAACTGTGATGCAAGAAGACATCAAGAATCAAAAACAGTTCACTGACAGTAACACGACAGTGAAAAACACATACTGTTTCAAAAGGACTGAGTCAGCATTAGATGCATGTCCCCTAATTTCACTGCAATCTGCACATGTGATAATAAAACTGCTTTTACTGTTGTAGCTGCAATAAGGTTTCATTACTGAATGTGTGGCAGAGTGAAAAAATACCTGTGTTCACTTTCAGAGGTTTGGAATTGGCTGTACAGGGTGCTAGTACTTCGCCTTCCACTTGCCATGCTACCTGATGGTGTAGAGGTAGCAATGTTCTCACTTTCCAATAGGTTAATGGAAGAGCCTACACTTTCTTGTAGATACATGCCTTGGGTGCGTCGTTGATGGCTCAGATTTGATGACAAGAGCAGGGGACTAAACAAAGAATGCTAGAAATAATAACAATGATTACTGTATATTAGAAACACAGTCTATTGTACACAAGACAACTGAATTCTTTTTTCATGCTTCCCGTAAGTAAATCAAGCAAATATGAAATGCATGTAATACCATCCATAACACACATCATAAAAAAAATGAGTATGGTATAAAAGAAGAAAAACTAAATACACATATTTAAAAATTATTACTTAGCCATATATAAAATAATACACTATAATGTTTCACCACCAAAAAATGTCAAAAAAATAAATTTTAATTATATACCACATATTCCCAGCATACACTACTAGCACAGAAAACTTTATAAAGTAAATATGAGCATAATTTAGTGGAATAAAATGAAGAACAGTAAAAGATCATTCATTACATGGAAAATTACAAGCAAGTAACTTAAGAAAGGACGCATTTTATTTTACTAAGTGAAATTTTAATATCACCACAATGATTGTAAGCTCACTGACATTAGTACTTGGCAACTTAAATTGGTCCAAGTCAAAGAGTTATTCATTTTTAAGTAATTCAGAAAAAAGACTGGATGTTTCCACTTTGGCAATATATAGTACTTTAGGCTGATAAGTGGGAAAAAATCTCCAATACATTTTAAATACATCAGGTTTTCATATCATAACACAATAAAATGTGGAAAAGCCTAGAGGTATGAATTTGTTAATTAATTTTATAACTACAGTATAGCCATTTTAAATGTAAAAAAAAAAAAAAAATGTGAATTCCCATGCAATGCAGTAAATTAGAAACAAATGCATACATATGGTCAGTTTGTTACTACTAGATCTAGACAAATAATTATTTATAAATTTCTATATTCACTTTAATTTTTTATCTTACCCTTGATTCCAGTTTTGTCTCTGTTCGTTGTGTTGCTTTGATTTTATCCCACGTGTCCTTCCATTTCTCTGAAACTAAACCAAGTTCAACTTCCAGAGATTGGAGCTCCTTTAACATAAATATGACATTAATTGTGCATTTTATACAAACAATTTGATTTTTTTCCAATAAAGTGAAACAGAAAATTACATACATTCTTAAGGCAGGAATCTTAAAAACATTCTAAAGTGAAATTTGAGTTTTTCTCGTGTATTTTCATGATTTCAATAAACATTTCTCCCTACAACTCTTGATAAAATTCAATGCATGCATAAAAAGTATGTCAGTTATTATTATTTTAATGAATCATGTCAAAATATCTCAATCTAATTAATGTGTGCCAAATGTTATATCTAATACAAATCTAAAGCTGTGCCACATGACAAGGCAAGGTTCTTTTGCAATTAAATACCCGCTTACAGCTGAAAAAAGAAGAAGGAAAAAAAAGGTACTAAAATGGTAAACTGCTGGGTTAACAGATCATGAATGACGCAGGTTTTATGTTAGTAACTCAGAAAGGGTGTTTCTTGAAGTTGGGGTTAGTACATAATTCAGTAACTAACTATAAAATCAAAAGGGCAAATACACCTGACATGCTGTTACATTTTACACTTTTTAACAGAACAAAGTAATCTAAGTGGTATGCTTGGTAACATTATTTTATATTTATGCTTTTACAATTAATATTTTACAAATAGATTACAGATTCAAAGATGTTTAAAAATATTTTGAAGCAAAACACAAACTAAGTACAAGGGTTTCTTTGTCACACTAGAGAGGGCATAACTACAGTAGCGAAAGCACAAAAATACAAGAATAGAATAAATCAATATACCCTACAAGAATGTACTCTCATATGAACTCTTTTGACATGACAAATAAGACTAAACACAGGAATTTAGTATTCTAAATAAAAAGCACTACTTTTTTTAGCTTTTTTTATTTGTATGTCAAGGTTTGGTATGTCTATTGAGAAACCATAACAGGTTTATAGTGTTTTAAATACGGGAAACAATTTATGTTTGATTCCATTAGAGGGAATAAAACTTTTAAAAAAATAAATATTGCTTTATATTGTACCATGACTTATGGTAAGCTTCTATTCATTAAACTCTTGACTGGAAACCATTAAGCTAAATAAGCCATTTATCCATATCTGAATTTTACTTTATTCATTTCATGTCTTTGAGATACCACTGTTCAAAAGACATAAAGCACTTACAGGTAGGATACCAATTAACTTAACAGCAGACAAGCACAATTTTATGCACTTATGTCCCTTTATGAAATACTACTATACCTAATGGCCTGTCAGTAAATTCATAGTAACAGGGGAAGCCCACAAAAGTGTAAAAAAGTAAGCTCTAAAATGCAAAAACAACTTGATAAAGATGGCCTCTTAGTATTCTGGCATGAGGATTTAACATAGTTTTAGATATTTACATATAATATAGAATTTATTGATGAATGAAATACATAAGGTATCTAAGAAACCAATAAAAACAATACAATAGGTACCTGTAAAAGCTTAGTAATGGCATCTGGTTCAACCTTACTTCTGTTGTCATAGCACGGCCAAACAATTTTACGCTGAGACTTCTGAGAGGCTGTGTCTTGACGATCACTTTCATCTGGTTGCTCATAACGTCCATGCACTAATTCCCAGTCATATGATGGGCCTTCTGATAGTGTTTCGTAAGTGTAGAAATCCCATAACTTCAGATTTGAAATATGACTGTATGGTTTTAACACCTATTGCCAAAAAAAAAGTTTTCAATCACTATTAAACATAATTGTGATTTTTTTAAAAAAACAAGCACATTATTTAATAAAACCTTTTTACTCCAATACAAATCAAAGGAAGAAATAACTTTCTCTTCAGCAGTGTATCTTATTTATTTTCAGAATTTTAAATTCTGTATGCAAAAAATATAATTTAGACTATGCATTGTGAGGGTACATAAAAATGTTTTGCACAACCAAAACCTTTGATAAACATTAAAGGCTAAATCACTTTAGATGTATTTACATTTTTTACAACTAAAACTTAACATCATAATTAGAGATCAATATAATTTTATTTGCATATTACTTTCTTGCCAGAGAGACTATTTATCAAGTCATAAGTGCATGAAATTACACATATTATTCCACAAAACAAGGATAATGAGATGCACTCTATGTTCTCTTTGGGTAAATAAAATTTTTACCATATGGAAAAGTAGCTCAGCAATTCTAATGTAATAGTTTTGTTAGTTAGATGTTAAGCATAAAATATATGAAAAACCGAGGATGACAGATTGAAGAAAAAACATTTAACATTGTGCAAGAAGCAAATTTACAGAATGCAATCATGTTTAACCATTGACCATAAGCTTAACATAATGCTGTGGCAATTCAAATTATAGGTTCCCACATACATTTTTAGTATCTTGAAATATTGTTACATCAAGTCTAGCATCTCAGATAAAATTAGTTTATTTTTTAGAAATTCTGTATATTAATTTAGAACTACTTACTTCTCCATCCTCAGGAGAGAACATGTAATTAAAAAAGATGGGAGTCTTCTTGTTTAGCTTGTCTATATAATCCCACACAGACTTGTACACAGTTTGATTCTTCCTTTCACCTTTTTCTTCATACATTACACCTGACAAGATTAAAAAGATATTAGTAGAACAGTGTGTACAATTTATGACAACACCTCTGGTATCATTGCTGTTTTAAATATGGGCCCTGTATCTTTAATTCATAATTCTAAAATCCAAACCTTTTTGAGAACTGAAATGATGCCGTAAGTGGGAAAACTCCTCTCCTGACTTCACTTATTCAATGTTACCACCTTTTTTTTTTCTTACACCACATGAGCTGGTGTACTTACCATTTTATGGCTGATCTTTTCAATTCCCCTTTGAATTTCAAGAGGTGCACCAGCACATGAATGTTTTTGGGAGCCACAGATGAATGACACCATAAAAGCTACATGCCACTTCCAAACTGCTATTTGGCGGGGGGAGTAAGCAGTCTGATTCAAAAATGCTGCAAAGCACAATTTTAGGGGGAAATAGACTCTGATACTGTGTTGGCAAAAGTTTTGTTATTAATTCACTGTGTTTTTCACTTATTCTGTGTAGGTGCAGACCAAAAGCCTGCCGTTGCTTGTTGTTGCTGCTGTTTAACAGCTGATACAGGCATTTTACTGTTGCTTTTGTGCACAAACAGTTTCATGCACAAAAATATTAAGAATATTGCATAAAATTACCTTCAAGCTTTATGAATAAGGTTATATTATGTACACATAAATATTCCAAACTTCAAAAATATCTGAAATTTAAAACGCTTAAGGCCCAGGCATTTGAGATTTGGGATGCTCAACCTGTAGTATGTTTTTAGGATGCTAGTAAACAGTGAGGCACGTCAGCATTATGAAGACATATCTGTATTTAGAAACTTAAGTAGTTAAGGGAGAGAAACTTGTTCTTCTAAATATTACTATGCAGTATAACAAAGAATCTTGTTTTGATAATGAGAGATTTCAGATTGTATACATCATTTTACATATCTACACATTTACATTACACTTCAGTTTCACATCAAAACATTTGTTTTAAACAATTTCGGTATATTGCAACATCTAGGATGAGCAACCACCTTAAAATTGTGAAGTACTTAAGGCTAAACATATGTAATTTAAACTTTTTAAAACACTATACAATGGCAATTTTGTGCAAAAGATTGTCCAAATTAATTCTGACATTTTAAGGCTAAAACTATAAAGGCATGATTGCATCTTACGAATGTGAATATTACAAAACAGTCCTGCCACTATTTCAAATCTTGTGGTAACTCTTGGTTTCAACAAAGAAAAAGAATAAAACAAACCAGACTTATGTGAAGAAATGCTCTATTTTCTGAAAGTAGTTACTGTAATTTTACAATTTTTTAAAATTATTTCAAAGATTATAACAGAATGAGTAAGTTACAAGTCAGAAAACTAAACAATACTATATTTTATTAAATCAGATCTGATACCTCCTCCCCTTCACATCCACATTGTGGAGATAGAAAGACAGCTTCATTTGAAGTTATAACTCGGATATCTTGGTGTGTCCTATAGATACTCAATGTAATTATTTATATTTTTATTTTTTTCCATTGTGTTATGGTAGGTAGGTTAAAATTCTTGCATTAGAGGAAGATCTGACAGAATGCTGAATCTCGTGGTTCACTCTGAGGAATTCAGCTATGGCTTGCAGATGCTATTGATACCTTTATTGAAGCTAAAAAATAGTTTCTACAATAGATTTCAAGACAAAGCTGGGAAAACTGACCATGGTTTGTTTAATAAACTTTTTTAACTGCAGTGCTTTAAATAATTTAAAAACAATGTCCATATACAAATTTCAAAATTTTCAGTACTAAGTGAATATCAAGTTAAATATGATCCACTTTATGGATGGTGAAAATATATATATGACTGTCCTGAAAGGGTGTAATTGATAATAACATCTCAGCCGCCAAGTGTCTACTGCACTCACCCAATGTTGAAACCCACATACAAACACTTTGTTTTTTTACTCAGTTGCTCTTGAAATGTTGTAAGATTATTTCTTAAATGAAAGGGAAACCACTGTAGAAAAAAAAAGGCTTCAGTGTGGGGTGAATACTAACACCCCAGTTCACAATGGGCTGATGAATAGCTGATGGTGCAATGAGCTATGCATGACTTTATGAAAGCAGTTTATAAAAGAAATGCAGTTACGAATATTCAATTAAGGACATCAATATTAGATAATATCAAGAGAATGCTTGCTGTAAACATAGTAAACATTTTTTGTGTATTGTAAACATTACATAATTGTTGAATGCTAGAAACACCTTTCAGTGGTTTACAGGTACTTGAGACTGTTCATTATGTTTCAGCCATCAATCAAACATTGCAGTTTTACCAAACAACTGACTTTGAGAACTCCTTACTCAGATCATATCAATAATATGAAACTGGAATGTATCTTGGATGTACATAGCATTTTATATTGATTTTGTGGCACTGTTAAGGGGAAAGTCATTGTGTATTGTCATTATTGGTTTTGATTTTGAGTATAACACATGCATTCAGTATACTATTTATTGTGCAGTTATATACCTGATACAACTTCCACTAAATTTTGATATTATGTTCCATAAAATAAAGTATGGTGTCTAAAAGATATTATGCACATTACACTTGATAGTCATTATGCTTTGTCATTCTTTTCTACATTTCCCTACGCAATCTGTTATTCTCCTGTCATTTAAATGCTAAATTGTTTTACACGCCAAACCATTTAATCATTGACATTGCAAAACAACTTGCATAAAAAATGAAGAATGAATGAAAGGAAAGACTAAAAATTAAGAGCTTCTCTTTCTCTGTCTATCTTAGGATGATTATCCTTTACTCAAGATTTGTTCTCTGCATTAAATAATCTTTTTGATTTTCTTAGAATTTAAAACTTTTACCGTTTACTTTTTGTTCTTGAATAAAAAAATTATTCTTTAGTTCAATTTAATAAACTGAAATGGCAGGTAATTTTCTTTTAAAGCATGCAACAATTATACAGGGTAATTAAAAAAGATTCATCAGATTTCAAAATGATTTACTTCACTTGTAAAACAGCACATTGAACAGAACAATGCAGTAAATTGTAAATGGTTTACGTGAGCATAAAGTTTATCATGTAATTTTACAAGTGCTCAATATGACCTCCTCCAGCTGTACGGACAACAGCTGTTGAGAGTGGTGGCACATAAACAGAATCCTTAACGTACCCCACAAAAAAAAAAGTCACATGGCGTGAGATCTGGTGATTTTGGGGACCAGAATTGGAGTGCCAAATTGTGGGCTCCTTTACGGCCAATCCAGTGATGAGGGAGTCTGTTGCTGAGAAATGCCAGTGACAATCAGAAACTCTATGATCCCCCTCTTTCAATTGTTATGTGATTGGTTCCTAGGCGCCTCACGGCTATAAAAATATGGCACTTTGAAATTGGATAAATCTTTTTCAATAACCCTGTATTTTAAATTTAGGAAGCAATTTATTATCTTGTGACTTTCTACTGTGTAATCTGAAACTCAAAAATATGGGTTTTACAGATTTTGCAAAGCACAAGCCTTAAATCACTATAAAGCATACATAAAACTGTAAAAATCATATTTTTTTATTAAAAATTAATATATTAGCTTGTTCTTCCAAAAACAAAATACATTTTTTTAGTGTCCTCCACAATTACATGATTAAGCTTTAGACACTTGAAATATAATAGCAGAGTTGTAAATAATTAACGTTTATTGTATATCTTGTACTCATGTGAGCTATGGAATGCTTTAGGAAAAAAAAATCTTTTTTTAAGCTGCATATGTCTTGCCAAAAGTTCCATGAAATCTTCCTTTATATATTTTTGTATGTTTGAAATAAGCTTAATTTATAAGCAGTAAGCTAAAAGAAGAGAGATAAAATAAGCATTTATAAATACAATAGCCATACCAAGTTCAATCCTCTCACAGTCACAGTCCAACAAAAAAGTTCTGAAGCGATTGGACACATAGTGGTACGCCAGAAATTTCAAGTAGTACTGACTGAATTCGAACTCCATAGGGAACTGAAGATGGATCTGAAAAATAAGTAGGAGGTTACTCAGTTACAAAGCACGGTACTCCTTTTTCTAGAAGATATTTTACAGTTTCATTTTGTTTTCTATTATTTATTACCAATAACTCTCTTCTTAACTACTGTAACAGGCAGCCGGGATGCATAAGAGGAAGACTGGGGGAAAGAACTTGCACGGGACAGTAACTCCACCATGGGACAACAGCGGGCAGGCCCACTAGCTTGCTACGGTACCACGGGTTTGGAGCATGGAAGCTCAACTAGAAGTAAGCCCGGATGGAGATCACAGGACACAGGATCACTTCCCGAGTGGCTCTATAAAAGGAGCCGCCTGCCTTCATTCAGGGAGCCAGAGTCAGGAGGTGGAGGGCAAAACTTGCTGGACGAGGAGTGGAGGCAAAAGAAACTGAAGAGAGAGAAGAGATAAAGTGCCGTGTGTTGTGCTTATTAACTGTACTATGCTTTAGGTGGGAAACAAAAAGGAAAGCGTGTCCCACGGTTTAATAAAAGCTTTGTGTGTACTGATCTTGTGCATGTGTCTGTTTAGATGGGTGTTGGGGAGTTGGCACACCCCCTGGTTCTCACAAGTTGCATCCTAGATTAGAATTTCTTGCCCTCTGTTGGGCTGAGACCCATATAAAAAAAAAAAAAAATCTTGTGGCCAACACACAGCTCAACAGCATGCGCAAGGCAGCACAGTAGCATGGAAAAACTTAGCTTGGTGACCTGCTGAAGTCTATTCCTGTCTAGAAAACCAGGCACACTGGGATGGTGGCGAAGGGACAAGGGAGTGGTGTCACTAAGGCCAACCAGGAAAATTGCGTGCTGCTGTCTAAACTAGCAACCTAGTGAGTTCTGAGATGTTACCACTTACAAGGGTGCTTAAAACATTTGCAAATCCCACCTTTAACCTTTTATTTACTTTCTTTTTACATTGTTTTCACCTTATCACATAACCCATAACTTTAACATTTTCATAAAATTGCCATTGTTACAGTTTGCTTGCTTTATTTACTATTTTACATCAAGTGTCAAAAAAACATGTAATTCGGCCAGGGTTGCCAACAGTTTTGCATGGAAATGTATCAATGGGAGTTTAGATACTGGAAACCCATGCACCAGTTGATATCTCCAACTGAAATGGTGGTTACAGAGGCCACCGTGGATTAACTTTTACATATTCACACTGAAATGCACATTTGACCAATTTTGTCAAGAAAAGGCCATTTAGTTTAACAATGATCGACAATCCTATTTGATTTTTTTCCCCCCAAAATAACACTGTCCCTATGGTACCACTCACTACCACATTACATTTACTCACCTCTCTGTGTGAAAACCTTCAATTGTCTGTGTGAAATCTACATGCTTGTTTAAGAACATTTTAAAGTATAACTGGAATTCACCATACTAATCCTGCTCATAATTTTAACAACTTTCATCATGTCACCTCCTAATAGACTTGTGAGTAAAATACGCTTATAAATGTTTAATAAATTTGATGTTGAACAGCAGTTACAAAAAGAAAGAAAACAAAGTTGCAACATGGCCTGCTTGTCAAATTGCATGACAATTATATAAAACAAAATCAAATTTGCACAACTGAATCAAACAAAGTGTAACAACAAAAGCGAACTCTGGCAGACTACAGTAAAAAGGGTTTTGAAAATATTTTTCACTCATCCTTAGAACTTACAAATCCAGCAAGTGCATCCCACACTGACATTTGTACCTTTTATAACACATATGAGGAAGGAGCAATGTGGTTATAGTCAAGCATTGACCAAATAAAGTAGTTTATTTTAGTGAAACTGAGATACTGACTCAGTTTCAAATAGTATATAACATCAGATGCCCACTGACTTAGAATAGGAGAGTTAGGATTCTTCCGGTGGGGAGGTAAACACTGTGCATGTAAACTGAGAACGGTTTTAATCAGCATTAGGGAAACAGGTTACATCTAGTGGAGTAATGTTTACCTAGTCCACTGTTCAAATTCCTTTTTACTTTATTCCACTTTTTACACAGTGAATTTAAATGGCTAAAAAACAAACAGAATCGAGCAATTTTATTAGCCTCTCTGTACCTGCCCCGCATGCAGCGAGCAATTGAGCATGAGAGAGTGCATGCACAACAAAAAGGGGAATGGATGCTGTATGTCTTAAACCCCAGCTCCCAATGTTGAACCACCAAACACTGACATTAGCAAATAAAGCATGGTATACATTGTGGAGACTTTGTGTCATGCCAACAGAGATTTTAGAGACACAGTACAGTCCATGTGACTTTTCAATACTTGGCAGTATTCGCCAAGAGTAAGACCATAACTTAATCTGTCTATTTTGAGTTGTAGTAATTTGACATTAACAAGCTCAGAATTCCATGCGTTGAACTGTTTATATAAAATGTTTACCAACGTTTTTGGCTTTTAACATCCCTACTTCTTAAACTTGCTCAAACTGAAAAAGCGTAACTCCTCCAATCTTTCTTGAAAATGAAACATTTTTAATTTCAATATGTAATATCTTACATCTAATTATATTAAAATTCATCTGCCACAAATCTGCCCATGCCTGTATTCTGTCCAGATTCCTCTACAGTGATTAAGCTGATTCTAGATTATTTGCTGTTCAGCCATCTTGGGATCATATACATATTTAACCATCTTGTTTTTTTATACTGTTATCCAGATCACTTATATATGTTAAAAATAGTAGTATCCCCAGCATTTATGCCCGATGGACACCTCACAGATTATCTCCTATTTCTAAAAAAGCTCCTTCTACCAAAATTTGCTGTTCCCAGAGCTTAAGCCAGTTTTGTAGCCATATACCTAATGTGCCTTAAATCCTACTTCTTTTAATTTAACAACAAATTTTTTCATGTGGTGTCTTATGAAAAGATTTCTGTTGTTGCTTTCTCACAAAATTCCAGAGTATTTGTGAAATAAGATCTCCCCATCTGAACCCATGCTGACCCAACACACCTGTTCTAACCAAGTGATGGTCAATCTTTTCTTTAATATTTGCTTCCATCAGTTTACCCATGATGCATAGTAAACATACTGGGCTATAGTTACTTGGATCAGCCTTATCAGCTATTTTTAATAATAGGAAGAAATCTGACAGGTTCAGCAGCCCTTAGAAATTTCTCCCATATGCAGAGATAACCGTCAATAGATTATATATGTACTTACTAACCTACTTAAGATAAATTAACATAAATGTTTTTTAGTCCCAGCTATTTGCTAGACTTCATTCCTCTTTAATGTACACAGCACTTCACCCTCTCTAATTTCCAAACCATTAAGTACATTCCTGATATTCCCTTTAACTGTGGGGAGGCTATCAATGTCTTCACACTTGTAAACTTACTGTCTGTACATATTTTAGTTTACTCTTACTGCCCCCAATACAATTCACTTCCTCAATGACTGTTCTTTTATTACTACAATACTGAATTTTTTTATTTATTTCTAACTACCTTTTAGCTTTCCTAATATCTTTTTTTAATCATTATCCACATGTGCTCCTAAACCCTACAGTTAGCACTGGAATTATTTGCTTTGTTACCTTTTATAAAGCTACTTTTCCCCCCTTTGCAACTTCTTTTTCAGCTACCGATTTATCCATTCTTCTTACTTATCCAGGATGGAATTCTCATTAATTCTTTACTTCTTTTAAATTTTGGAATAAATGTCTCTCTGCAACTAATTAACTATATGCTTATCTCAGCTGTACTTTTCTTTTGGCTGAAGTTTTTCAAAA
The DNA here is from genome assembly GCA_026402145.1 of Polypterus bichir lapradei. Classification (NCBI taxonomy): domain Eukaryota; kingdom Metazoa; phylum Chordata; class Cladistia; order Polypteriformes; family Polypteridae; genus Polypterus; species Polypterus bichir. The sequence continues at coordinate 19,607,407 of JANRMT010062792.1, forward strand.
TGTACCCTATTAAAGTTAAACACAACAGTCCAATAAATTTTATTATGGTCCATATATCCTAATGGTTCAAGTACATAAACTACAAAGTTATACCTGATTGTTATAGAATACTAAATCAAGACAGGCTCCCTCTTGTTGGAACTTTAATATTCTGAATTGAAAAATGATCACATTTAAAAATTTCTGTTTTAAAAGTCTACAACTTCTAAGCCTATCCTGGTTAATATTTGGGGAATTAAGAGTCCCCCCATGATTGTAATATCACCCTATAATCTTGCTTTTTTAAAATAATATTACAAAAGACATGCTAACATAATTGTTTGCATATTTAGGGTTCTATAACAAATTCCAGCTATCCTAAATAACCTTTACGGTTTGTCCTATCTTTTCTTAATAATGCATAAGCATCTATGTATACTAATCTCCATTTCTGTTATTTACCCATGTCATCTAAATTGTGTGTAGCTACATGTAACACCAGTTCAATTGTTTCATTTCTGATCCACCCAGAATTAAAACAATTTTGTAATTTAATGACATTTATACTATTTACTCTCCCTTTCTAACTCTGTCTCACACTCTACCCCTAATCTCCCATTTCCTACTTTAAACAATCCTCAACTAATAATATATCCAGATCACATGTAACATGTCCCATCTGTTCCAGAGGGAGCCTCAATGTTCCATAAACCTTTGTCACTTTGTTCTACACCAAATCTAAGCCATGTGTTAATTCTTATATTCTGTCCAAATTTATCTGAACTAGTGTGTGCCATAGCCAGAATTTCAGAGAAGAGCACCAAGTCAGTTATGCTCCTCCGCTTTACACCTGACTCATTATATCTGGTTTGCATAACGGCTACAGCAGTATTTCCCAACCTCGATCCTGGGGGCACACTGTGGCTGCAGGTTTTTGTTCCAACCAGCTTCTGTTTTTAATTGAACTCCTGGGCTAATTAAGTGATGTGTTATTTCCCAAGTTCTGTGTTTTGTGAAGAATATAGAAATTAGAAAATTAAGTTTGGTTTTATATATATATATATATATATATATATACATACACACACACACACACACACACACCAGTAAACCCCCGATTCTCTAAAGAGTCACAAATCCAAGAAAGGCAATCACTTTCTGTTCCCTCCGATCTTTGTGGGGATGAAAAATGATGGAGGGTAGGAGCGCCCTGGGAAAGTTTTCATTTAATTAAATAAATATATTTGTACTAAAATTAACCAATTTATTAAAACTAAAATTGAAATGTAATTGTTATATCATTTAAGTCCAAAATGTCTAAGTTGCTGCACTTATAAGTAAAACAAATATCGGAGTGCAAAGGTTTAAATGAAGTAAATTGGAAACAAAAAATTCATAAAATGGTAAATTCAAAATAGTTAATCAAAAATTTCCTTATAAACATCATTTTTGGTAAAGATGGTTTCCTGTCCTTGAATTAGCGCTCCCTGGTATGGAGTAGTTAAAACATTCACTTTAATGTCACACAAACGCCGGACTCTTGAAAAGGCAACATAAAGTTGTCCATGTCCAAATACAGGCTCAGATAGGTAAATCCCTACCTTGTCCATGGTTTGTCCTTGGGATTTGTTGATTGTCATGGCAAATGCAGCCTTAATGGGAAATTGCTGTCGTTTAAATTTAAAAGGTAATTTTGTCCCAACTTTAAGGTTAAGATTGTGTTGTGGTAATCCGGCCGAATAATAGTGTGTAAATATTCTAATGGTAAATTAAGATGCTCAGTTTTGTGTTCAGAATCAACACTGTCAGTACTTAGAAAGACGTGGCTTTTTCCAGGAACAATCCAATCACTTGGTTATTTATCTGGTCAACGTCAATAGGTTGTATATGCGGTGGTGTGCGCATTCGTGTTCGGGCGGCGGTTGTATTGTGCACGGCTTGCTTCTGGCCTGTGATCTCGGCTTGGAGATCTACATTACTAAACGAAGGTTGTAAATGCAGTGGTGTGCGCGTTTGTCTTCAGGAGGTGGTTGTATTGTGCACGGCTTGCTTCTGGCATCTGCCATCTGTGCATATATACAAACATTACTAAACGAAGGTTGTATATGCGGTGGTGTGCGCATTCGGGCGGTGGTTGTATTGTGACTTGAAGTTTAGTTTACAGGTTGTGTTGTGTTGTTTGGGCGCCACCTACTGACTCTGGGGCGCTGAGGCACTGTGCGCATGCGCTTTTGGTGTTGCTGGCCTCTGGCATCCGTGCATATATACAACCTTCGTTTAGTTATATAGATATATATATATTATATATATACATATATATAGTACAGGCCAAAAGTTTGGACACACCTCCTCATTCAATGTGTTTTCTTTATTTTCATGACTGAAGGCATCAAAACTATGAATGAACACATGTGGAGTTATATACTTAACAAAAAAAGGTGAAATAACTGAAAACATGTTTTATATTCTAGTTTCTTCAAAATAGCCACCCTTTGCTCTGATTACTGCTTTGCACACTCTTGGCATTCTCTCGATGAGCTTCAACAGGTAGTCACCTGAAATGGTTTTCACTTCACAGGTGTGCCTTATCAGGGTTATTTAGTGGAATTTCTTGCTTTATCAATGGGGTTGGGACCAGCAGTTGTGTTGTGCAGAAGTCAGGTTAGTTGGACGATCATTTATTTTTCAACAGGACAATGACCCCAAACACACCTCCAGGCTGTGTAAGGGCTATTTGACCAAGAAGGAGAGTGATGGAGTACTGTAAATGGTCATGAAAATAAAGAAAACACATTGAATGAGGAGGTGTGTCCAAACTTTTGGCCTGTACTGTATATATATATGTGGCTATTTTGAAGAAACTAGAATATAAAACATGTTTTCAGTTATTTCACCTTTTTTTGTTAAGTATATAACTCCACATGTGTTCATTCATAGTTTTGATGCCTTCAGTCATGAAAATAAAGAAAACACATTGAATGGGGAGGTGTGTCCAAACTTTTGGCCTGTACTGTACATATTTTGAAATTAGCATTTTCAACTATATGCTCATTAAAAGCTGTCCCAAATTACAAGTTTAAATGAGATCATAACACTGCTGATTAAAATGTCATTTTTTTTAAATAATTTGTTGTAAATCTTTACAATAATAAAGGAACATTTAGTATATAGCTTTATACAGATTAATGTGAACTTCATCTTGGGATGTGCTTACTCAAGATTTGACCTAGGTTAAAGAAAATGGCAAGCAGTTGTGATGAGCAATAATTCAGTTACCTGGTGGACACAGTCAAGGAACTGAAGAAAGACGGGGGTAAATCCACTGCTCTGACTAGCCAAAGTCTGAGCCCCACGATGACTAAACCGATGCCCAAAAGACAACCATTCCTTTTCCACAAGTAGTCTAAAGCCCTCCATTGTTCTGTAATATGGATCTGATAACAACTGGACAAGGGACACCACCTGTAAGTAAAGATAAAGCAAACATTTTAAAATATTAACATGCAGAAGCAGAAAATGTGCTTGAATATTCCAGCAGCGTGTCTCAATTTGGGCTGACCGACTTCCCACAATTAGGATTCAATACTTTTTGGCTTTGCTTGAATATAAACTTCTGAAAGGATTAATAAAAACCTTGAACTGTTCATTTGAAATGGCTTCTATGGAACACTCAGTGTTTACTTAACTAAAAACTCCATAAACTATTTCCTTGCACTCTCAGTGGAAATACTAATGCATTACATAAGAAGATAACCAAGATATTATGTGGTTATCCAAAGTTTTAACTGCTGCACATGTCTCTCATCAAATGGTAATGGTCTTTCTAGCCCCCACAATTTCTTTCAATGGGTGGAAGATCCTCCCAGCAAGCACTATCACTAGCACCGTCTGACGTTTCTGTACATATTTTTATCACTCTTTAATATTGTTTTTATCAATATACTGCTGGAGTATGTGAATTTCCCCTTGGGGATTAATAAAGTATCTATCTATCTATATGATCAACATATTCATATATACTGGGCTGAGCACACACCGTTATTTGTATAATTAACATATCTGATTTTGACCTTTATCTCCATAACTACGTTACGCCTTTGAGACTGTCTAGAGTTGGTATCTAGAGCAGAATGCAGATTTACATTCCTGATAAAAGATGAGTTTTTCTTCATTTAGAGAACAGATTACTGTAGGGGTAGATCTTCAAATCTTGCCTTCTTTTTTTAAAGAGTTGGTGAACAGATATTGACAAATTGCTTTGGGCCGAATAGCCTGTTCTCATAAAAACTTTTAATATGATCTTATGTTCTTAAAAATGGCAGGTTGGCTCCTATTAAACTCTGTCAATTGACTGTATAAAAGATTAAATGAGTGATTGAAGCACAGATAATGTGCTGCTGCAGCATCAGTACAAAAATGTCAAGGTCTCCAAGAACAATTCCATTCTGGTTGTCTCTTATTTACATTATATGTGATGTCAAGCTAGCATTCAAATATAATCACTTAAATACCTGGCGATACTGATTTTCCCTGCCAGTTTTCCTTCAGACCGGAGTACTGTTTTTTGATTCAACCATTCAAAGTGCATTTTAATAATGATATCCTTTAATAATACCTCAGTAAAGTTTACTGCTCATTACCTGAGTAGTTATGTCCCATCCTTCCTCAAGTGAAACCATTACTGAGGAAGATGAATCTAACAACTCCACCACCAAAACAGAGACCTGAAGAACTTTGTGAAGCTAAAATAAAGCAAATAAAGACATAAGAATTATTCACCATCATAGCTGAATAACATTTTTAACTGACATGAGCATTACATGAAAGGGTATCTACGATAAAGACAAACAAGCTGTAAAAAATAAGTAACACAGACAATACAAAAAAAAAAATAACACAGCCGAGGAATTTGAGAATTTTAAAGAAAGATTTTTAAGAAAGAAAGCTGTGTTACTCATTTTAAAACATTTACAATTAATGGATCCCATAAGTATAATTAATTAAACCTTTTTTGGTATATGTACTGTATGTGTGTAATAACCTTTCCTGATAATTCTAATAAGTCTGTAGAACAGTTTGTGCAGGATCTTGATGACAATAATTCTTGAGGCCACTGTATTTAGTATTATAGACAAACTGTTGATCAAAGAATTAATTTTGTTGGTATGAAGTAAACAGTCAAACAACACTAACCAGGCAAAGCCACTCCGAGTCTTCAAGGCATCGATAAAAGGTCATGTTTGACTCGTTAGATACAGAGCTGGGAACACAAGCCTTCATAAGCTTTTTAAAGCTATTTTTCACTTGTCGTATGTCAAACACCTCAATAGGAACAACTTCCCATTGCTGAAAAGGATCCTGTTTGGTGCCCTGGGTGGAAAAAAAGTCCATTTTACAAAGACAACATGCATCTCAGTAGCATAAAAAAACCATACATTTCAAGAAATAAATCCAGTTAGGTGGCACTTTATATTATATTACATGGTTAAAAAAATTCAAATAATTATGAACATAAAATAACAACTTCTATGTGTTCTCATTAATTACAAAAAGGTTCATAACACTGGTTAAATGTATTTTAAAGTTTAAATTTTAAGAAGCCAACCAATTACTACAGTGGTAAAAATACACTGAAAAAACAAATACAGCTAAACACACTGCTGCATGGATATTTCATAGTGGTTAGGTATTCAGACACATTTAACTGCTAAAAATATAAATAGCCACTACACTATATCAAATATTTACTAAACTTTGTTAATATGTATATTTAATATATTTTCCAAAGCCCTTGAGATAAATACAAGAGTCTGTAACCACCCAGAATTAGCAGACCCACATGAAAGGAATTCATTATATTATTAACAGCATACTTGAACCACTGCTGCAAAACATGTGATGGTATATTTGAGAGGCATCAGCACATTCTGTGCCTCCCAAAACCTATTATGCCATAGTTTTTTTCTTCTTCTGCTTTCTATTCAACATTTCCTATTGAAATATAATGCCTTTTCTGGAATATATACCCATTTAAATGATCGGTGATAGTCCTTGTATAAAATAATTTGGAATTTATACTTGAACTACCTATTCTCTGAAAATTATCTCAATTTAATCTTCCATTTTTTATCATTTAGTGGTTTTGTCTCCTTTACGAATGTATTCAGGTTTATGAAGTATCAGACTATTTCTAACTCTGCGTTGAATTTCAATATTTTCAATATTTTTGTCTAGCCTTTGAATAACATAAGTCTTTTATAATAATAGGTAGAAATCACTCACATAAAAAATACTGTCGTTGGTATTACTCCTTTTTAATAGGAAAAATATTCCACTAATGAATTGTTCTGGTCACATTTATAGCAAGATATTTATATAAAGTTTGTTTTATAACAACTGAGCAGTTTTTGCATATATGTTACTACTACTACTACACTTCTCCTTTCCCATTTCTGAAATTTTACAGTCAACTTGCACCTAGGAAAACAGGGCAAAACGATGCACACAGCTTTAGCAAAACAATGTCATTTTGTTCCGTCATATTCATGTTATCTGAAATATCAGGTATCTCACCAATGAGCTAAGTTACAATTTGGAGAGGGAATAAAATAAAATAAATAACAACAGCAGCACATAGCATTCAGCACTTTAACAATAAGATCCTATTTTCCGTTTTATTGAATTCAATATATAAAATTCAGCAGTTGCTTAATAATTATGTATTCATTACTTTACATTTTAATTCATCAGAAAATATATTTCCTTTTTAATTAAATATTCAATAAAACATTGACCATAAGTGTTGCACAATCACTTGTGTACAACTATTGCACAAAAGGAGAACCCAAAAAATAAGTAGTTTCAATAATAAAAAAAAATAAAGAAGAATATATTGTGCCAAAGCATCTTTGAACATATTCTGGATCAAGTAATGCAAAAAATTTAACTCAATGGAGGAGTAAAGATTTCAGGTCTGAACGCTCCTATTTTGGTTACTGTACCTTCAATTGTGACTTATCACCAATGATGTACAGGTATGCTCTTTGTTGCCTCAAAAAATGTGTTTCAGATGGTCCTCCATTGGCCTGGGGAGGTGGTATATCCTTTGCTGCCAATCTAGTTCCAATGTCTGGGTTATAGCTGCTCATCCGATTGCTAACACGAATACTGCCCCATTTTCCTGTAATGCAAAATAAAACACATTAACAGACTCCTTTTACAAGTGTCAATGTATTAGAAAATGGTGATATGATAGTGGTCATTCCTAAACAAAAACCATACGATACTATGATAAGTTTCCCAAAAATGTTCCAGTACTTTTATATACATTACGTCAGTTAAAATTTATAGGAACATTTGCAACTAATTTTGTGGTTAATTTGAAATATCCAGCCTGTGACTGCAATGTGAGAAAACAATCCATTTCCTCACATTTGCAGAGCTGACCCTCAAGATGGGGTTTCATGGTTAGTCTTTTAAACAATAGACAATTGCTGAGCTCCTTCTTGTGGAGAGGAAATCAGTAATACACATTTACAGGCCGTTAAAACAGTAAATTGATCTCTGTAAAGCTTTCAAAGAGGATAGGACTGGCTGAGCAACTGTTAGGCTAAGAAGGCAGCAGCCAGCTGTACTTGGAGCAACACAGAAGGCAGTGAGTGGGATGCTTTAATGGCAGCTTGGAAACTATGCAATAATAACTGCTGAGGTAAAGGTGACCTAAATTGAGAATTTCATCAAGAGGTGGAAAGATCACTTTAAAGGACTACTAAACCTGGTGAATATGCCCTCCTAAGGGAAGTCAGAACTGGAAAAAAACTGCTTGGATTAGGAATTTCTTGACTGCCAGACTGAGACAGATACTCTTACATAAGTCAATTACATATCAAGAAAGGACAATGCAAATTCTGTTTTATCTGTTGAACATTGGGATGACTTTTTGAATGGCTTGGGAAGGGTCCAAATTCTACATACATACACTGTATAAAAACTAAGATGAACACACATGTTTTGTAATGCAGCTGAAAGTATTTACCAGGTTCCAGGATTGCTGATTCGTGTAATTATGAATCCAGTATTTAAGAAGCAAGATATTTGTTCACATACTTGGTGATCATTCAAGTTAATTTAATGTGAGAAAATAACTAAACAGATGTGTCTTTACACAGAAAGGACAGTTTGCTAAGGTAAAACCAAGGTTTAGAGAATATGAAACTTGAAGTGTTTTGGGCATGTAGTGAAAATGACCTCCTGTGTTTTTTGATTACCCAGTGAGAAATTACCCAAAAATCAGACCCAGAATATGCCAGATTTGACTTACTCTCTCTCTTGGCTGGCCAGGGAGAACCTGATCATTTTCCACAGGTACCTAGAGATTGCTGCTAGGAAAAGGGTGACTTGATTGGTCAAACTCAGTGTAATGCCACTATCCCCCATTAGGACATGTGTATGGAGGGTGAAAAGAAATCCACAATTTCTTTTTAATATCATTACTTCTACAATACAATGTAATAATAAAAAGGAGAAACACCTGACACATGCAGTTTTTAACAGAAATACAGTAATTAAAAATTATAACTACATATGCTATTTTGACTATTTTGTTTATTTAAAAACTCATTTTTAAAACTAAACCTAGAAATATACTGAGAATATAGATGAAAGAATAGAACAAAACCCTGTAAGCACAAGAAATGTTAGGGAAGGCACTTATATGACAGTGATGGTCAACTGTCCAATGTCCCAGAAAATATACAGTTCCCTCCACAATCACTGGCACCCATGATAAAGAGGAGTAAAAAGGGTTGTCAAAAAAAATAATCACCTTTTAATGATTTATCTTAATCTCGTACAGAAAACAATGAGTGAAATCCAACCTTTAATTCAAGTAGATTCATTCTGAGATAATATAATCCCACATGAAGAAATAATTATTTTTAACAAAACAATATATGCCATAATTATTGGGACCTTTAAAAATTCCTATAAACAAAGTGTAACTGAAGCATTTATTACATCTACACTAGCAATCAAAATTAGAGAACAATTTATGAAAAATTGCTTCTTTCAAATATTGGTGACTGTTACTGAAAGTCAGAATGGCTGTAGGTATGGTTTACTGTACTTCTAGAATGTTTTAAAAAAATAACCAAAGCAAAAAGACATTCAGTAAAAACTATAGTAGTCAATGCTTTTTAACAGCTTTGAAAACTTAGTAGGTAGTGTAGAGGCCCTTGCTTTAAATGACTCTGGCACATCAGCATCTGCATGACCTGACTAAGGTTTTGCACTGCTCTGGCTTGATTTTGTTCCACTTGTCTTCCAGCTCATACCACATTACGTTAACTGTAGCAATGGTTCTTTGCCATAACTTTGTCACCAATTATCTTGCAGGGATTCTCAATCAGGTTCAGATCAGGACTCTGGGCTGGTCATTTCATTTCTTTAATATTCTCTGCTTCTAAGAATTGCTTCAATTGTTTTTCAGTGTTGCAAAGGACATTGGCATGAAAAAAATGGCTAGCTGACTGGATGATGCTTGCAGTGATGGAAGCACATACTGTTGAAGAAGGTTCTGATACACATTAGCATTCACCTTGCCATGTAGCTGTATGAGAAGCACAACTCCTGCTGCAGAGAACATCCTCTGCAACATGACGTCTTTCCCCAATTCAACACTGAACATAATGTTTCTCATTTGAACCAACTGAATTAAACTTGCTTTTGTTACTGAAATAAATTTTGGACCAGTTCTCCTTAGTCCACATAACATGGTCCTCAGGAAAGGCTAGTCTAGCTTTTTAATTCTTTTTGCTGATAAGAGGCTTGGTCACAGCAGAGTGTGCCTTAAGTCCCAATTCTCTTGGACGACGAGACACTGTCAAGACAAATTCTTGCCCTGTTCAGCACTGAATTGGTAAGCAATTGCCAGGTGTGGTGTTGAACCAAACCACACTGAGAATCTCCGGATCTTGCTGCTTATGAGGGAGACCGGCCTTTTATTGGGACTTCAATGACTTTGTTTCTTTGTACAGCTTCCACATTTGGGAAATTATGCTCTGGGAATGACCAGCTTCTCTTCCAATAGCTGAAAGGAACATCCCATCAGCCTTCATCTGAACAATCCAACATCGCAGCATTTCAGTTTCCCTAGAGAGGCTCACCATCTTGCAAAACGCATATCAATGTTGACAAATCCGGCGGTGTTGCCTGGTATTTCAAGACACTATCAGATGAGAACCAGTTGTTAACTAGCACAACTTGTTCTCTAATTTTGATCACTGACCTTCTTCAATTGTGTTTTTACTAATCTACTAACTTAAATGTATACAATAAAAATGTTACTAAAAACTTCCAAGAAATATCAAGAACATTTCCACCATTTAATGGTTATTTTATCAGGTGCTATAGCTTAATTGGGTGTAAGTAAATGTAATATACAACTTTGTTTTCTACTAAAATGCACATTTTACAGTTTATCTGTAGAAAGTCCAGATCTAGTCAATGCAGTCAGCAACTGCATCTGTGATCATGCTGTTGTAAGAAAAAGCTATGCCATAGTCAGTGTGTAAGGATATATATATATATTATATATATATATAATTAATTAATAATAATAATAATAAAAGAACAGACAAACAACACATAATGAAATTATTTATATTGTGAATAAATTATATATGGTTATATTACGATTAGCTGAAATTTAGAAAAATGACAGGATCTTAAATTTATGATTTGTTTGCAAAAATTGTTATTTTGGCTAAGCAAAATTAATAAGACACAAAGGACAATGACATGGACAAACAATGAATTTGGAATTGCATTTTAAATGTAATCTGTAAGATATTTACAGATTTAAGAAATCAGAAGAAGTGTTAAATGCAATTTTTAGGAAAATAAGTATAGAAATCAGAAGATCATATTTGGTGAACAAATCTATACTGATACAAAGAATTAGTTTTGTAAGTAATAGACAATGATTTAGATAAAGCATTTTAAGAGAGGGTTTCCTCCACTGTTAGAAGATTCATTAAGAGCAAGCTAAAGCTAATGGTATTATCTACTGTACCTCTCGGAGATTTTCTTGCTTTCACCGTTGCTCTAGGTTGCGAGAGAGAGATGACCCTAGCTCTGTGACCTATCACTGAGACTGAACAGGACAGAAACAATTCCCTCATTACCAAGTTGAAAAAAAAATATTATTCTGCTATGTTTCAGAATAATAGCACCACAAAAAACAAGAATCAAATCAAATTCTAAAGAAGCTGAAAAAAAAAAAAACATTTACTAGAAAATAAAGCTGAATATTGGATTTGTTGCTAAGGAAATCTAAAAACAAGGAAATGCATTCCCAAAATTCAGTCTAGAAGAATTAGTCTGACTTTAGTTTAATAGCATGTTTGACTTCACCTAAATACCAGTGAAGCTTAAAACAATATGAAATTAATAACTGCAAAAATCCAAAATGTACACAGACAGCATGTATATGAATTTTTTTTTGTATTTTACCTAACCTGATTTGCAATAAGTTTTTTTTTTTTACCTGTATTCACTTATTGTAACAAATAAACTCATAGTAAAAAGCAGTTATTACTATAGTCAAAAGAATAGACCATGATTTTGCAGTGTTTATCTTCATTTTGCTCTTTAGCTGCTGAACCATACATGAACTGAATTGAGATCATTGATGGGTGAAAGTCTAAGGCATTCAACATATATTTTGCTTTTCACTGGATCTTGACCAAACTTTTAACATGACTGTCCAGTAACTTATATTTCTATGTGGTGTTGCTATTTCATCTAACTTTTTTGGGCTTTGTGATTTAAGCCTTGTACACACATCCACTATCTTCAGTCACACACCACAAATAGCCTAGAGGCCCCCATTAAGATCAATAGCATTCTATGGACCCCATGTGTACAACTGTGGAAGACTGCAGTGAATTTTTAAAAAAATGACACATTCTACATACATGTATTACATACAGTAAATTCAGAAAGTATTCAGGTCTCTTCACATTCTGCACACGTTATTGTGTTACAGATTTAATTTTAAATTGGTAAATTTGTCATTTGTGTCTTTTAAGTCTACAGAAATGTCAGTTTCTGATTTTTAATAGATTTATAAACTTTTTTTAAAACATGTTTTCATATTGTCATTATAGACAAATGAGTGTAGATTGAGGGACAAAAATGGCAAAATTATCATTTTAAAATTAAGTCTACAACACTATAAAGTGTGCAGGAACTGAAGAATCTATAGTAGATATATAAAAACAGCATTGTTTGCAGTAACATGTTTTTCCCACTACAAAATGCACAACATACAAAGTCCTTCCTTTCCTTTCCCAAGATCTTTCCTGCAGGTGAAGCTGTGATTATTTGCACATATGTGTAATTTTCACAAAATATCAGGTATGCTGGCAGGGATTCATTAAATATAATATTATTATTGATCAGAAAGAAATGGGATGTGAAAAGAAAAGTTGGAACAAACATACTGCTGATATATATTTAGGGAAAGTATTGTAACTGGGTCAAAGTTTCAGTCCAACAGATCTGCACATATTAGTACTCCCTCAACCTTTGTTGACCACTTTTGAAGCGATGGCTTTGTGTCTACATTTGTGTAAGGAATCACATTTGTGGATGTGATAACTCAAAACTAAAAAACTTAATTTAAATAAAAATTATTAACATTGTAAAGTAATAGAAGCCAACAGACTTTGACCAAAATCTTTAAAGTAGACTGCTTTTTCTGTTTCTTATAGCACATTAGGGGACTGAAGTGTTTAAAAGTATGTGAAGAATTAGTAAAGATGGATCTTGACTGTTACTTTAAAATGTGTTCTACAAGAACACTGGGGCACAGTTAATATCAATTTAAGGATCATTTTCACACCAATGTTAAGAAGTTTTTCTTCATAAAGAACCACTGACATATGAAATAAATTAATAAGTGTTTTTGTAGATACTAGAACTTCAGGGGCATTCAAAACTGAGCAATGTTATTTTGGAGAAATTAGGTGGCTAGGGGTAAGACAGGTGTTGTTGGGCTTGTTCATATTAGAATTCGTATGTTGTAATGTTCTAATTTAGGGAAGAAAAATGTATTTTTTAAGAAGATATATTCTTCAATTTTAAAAAATGATACTGTCAAAGCAGCTTAATTTAATTCAGGGTAGCAGAGGAACAGAACCTATCCTACAAGTCTTGGATGCATGACAGAAAACAACTGTAGAATGGACGTCAGTCAATTACAGGATCCATTTATGCACACACTGACACCCCCTAAACAAGAAAACTAATTATTTCTTATTTGTACAGATGTATAATTAAGAGTTTGTGATGTAACACAGGAGCCAAGATACAGCAGTTGCAAAGAGTATACCATATTTGTTTTAGTTAATGGGAATAACACTGTAATAAATGTATCAATCTAAATTTCAAACCTCAAATTGCAGCATTTGTAGCCAGCTGTAGCCCATACCTGTACAAAGCTCAAGGTCAGGAAGACAATTCATTACAACAAACAAAAGATGCACACTCACTCATACAAGGCCTGATGGTAATGATAGAATTTGCCATACTTTGAATAAGGATGAAATATATAAAAAAAAAAAAAATTAAATATCCACTGATTCAACTAATTAAATTGACAGAACTTACAGATTAAAAAGTAAAAGATTTTACAAGTGGAAAACCTGGAAAAGGTTAAAAGTTTGCAAATACATACTTTACTGATTACATAACGATTACATAAAGACACAATGCAGTCTGAAACTGATTAACATGGAGCCAATGACCATCTATCCATTGTTGAACTGTGACCAGATGACACTGGGATGAGAGAAGAGGACTAGTACTGTATATTATTTATATTTTTATGAATAACAAAATTCACAAAACAAAATATTTGATAAACAAATGGAACTGAACATTCCAAACTATGACAAAATACAGATAAATGCACTGGCTAGTTGGAATAATAATGTCTGTGTACACTCTATGACATCCATCTGTATGCAATGACCTACATACATAATAGACACAGCAGACAAAGCCAAGAACTGCAAGGGGTCGTGGCAGATAACATAGCAAATGTCGCTAACAGAGCTCCAGTACTATGGCTTGTATAGTCAGCATTTTTTCACTATCATATGTGTATGGCCAACATGCTGCACTATTTCAAGATGACAACTAGACCTAACAAAAAGAACAACCTTATCAGACCTAGGTAATAGTTCATATGGATGACAAACATACATCTTGGCAGTACACATATCCTAAAGTAACCTGTGATGGATGGCCGGCCGTTTATCCCGGCCAATACCCCCAACGCCACCAGGTGGAGCCCTCCCTGCAGCATGGAGGTGCCCCGAATGCCAGCAGGGAATTATGGATATTGGAGTTTTCCTTTACAGCCCTGCTGGATACCATGGGGGCCACTAGAAGGTGCTGCAGGGAGGAGCAGTGACTATTTTCCCCACACCCCGGAAGTACACATGGACAAGGGGAATGACGTGCTTCTGGGGTAAAGAAAAAGGATTTTGATCTGACCCAGAAGTGTTCCTAGTCACTTGGACAGAGAGGGCAAAACACTTCCGGGACAAGGACTATAAAAGACTGAGCGAGACACCAGAGCGTTGAGCTGAGCTGGGTGGAAGGCTGGCAATGCGTCTGGGAGTGGAGGAATTGTTTATTGTGTATTTGGAGTTATTGTATGAGTATAGTGGTGGAGAGGGTGCTTTGTGCACTGTGGCTTAACAAGAAAGTCAATATTTGGACTTTTACTTGGTGTCTGGAGTCTTGGACAAGGGTTCAAGGGAGTGATAGCGCCCCCTATCTGTCACAAACCATAACCTAAACTTGTATAAATAAACTCATAAAGTAACTTCAAACAGGTTAATTTTTCAGAGCAAATTTTCATCTAAATACCATTTCTGGGTATAACTGTGTTTTGTCAGAGTGCATATATATATGCCTTAAAAAAAGTACCCTTTGTATGTTTTAGACATGGAGAACAAGAAGTCTAATTCCCTTACTAAACAAACCTGGAAGCTCTTACAGTGCATCCGGAAAGTATTCACAGCGCATCACTTTTTCCACATTTTGTTATTTTACAGCCTTATTCCAAAATGGATTAAAGTCGTTTTTTTCCTCAGAATTCTACACATAACTAAAACACTCAACAGAAAACGGTCTAGTCAAAACTCTGCAAAAACCTCAAGCAAACTTTTTTCATGTTGTCATTATGGGGTGTTGTGTGTAGAATTCTGAGGAAAAAAATGAATTTTTAATTCTCTTTATGAACATTTTTATTTTCTACACAGTTAACATTTTAAGCTTTTTTCCATTACATTTTTTGTATTAAAACTACTGAAAAGATTGCATTATTCAAATTATGAAATAGCATGCCTCAGTAAATAGAGCACCAGAATGTACATACATTTGATTTGGTCTAAACCTTGCTTTAGAATGTTTTCTAAATATACTGTTAACTGTCAAGAGGGCAAGAAATCAAACAATTCTTAAGTAACCAATTTGGTAATATGGTCCACAGACAGTAAATCAGTAAATATCAGCATGGTGCTTGGGATTATTGAATCAGTGGATTTACATGTACTTCTACAACCCAGTTATTCACAGACACCTGATTTCTAAAATGCCATGTAAAACCCTGGTTACAAAAATTGGGTTATTGGCCTCTGAGAAACCTCTTTAACAGAAGTACATTTCTCCTCAAGTAACCCGATTATATGACCAAGTAAATCCTAAACCAGGTTACTGTTAAGGATTTTGTAGTTTGCACGTGTCCATTGCACTCTGTCAGCCTGCATGTGAATTAGCTTTGCATAATATTTCAGCAGTCACAGGTAGAATAGTCCACAAGATGTATTTCCAAAGGCAAATGTTCGGGCTATAGCATTATTCTTTCTTATGGCTGAAATAATCTGTCTCAATTTCAGAAATTGCTAAATTTATGTTGAAAAGGTGAACGTACAGTGCTAAACTCACCAACACAATCAAGAGCAGAATCATGTTAAAAGTAATGCAAATTAAGTAGACTGTTTACTTTTTAAAATGATGAGTAACCTAACACAATACTTATTCTATCGAAGTACAAATACCTGCATTATTATTATTCCAATAGAACTGGGTATAAGGCAAGAAGGACAGGTACTGGATCCTTTACAGGGCTCAGTCACACAGCCAAGCAGAATAGAATATGCTGTGTACATATAATACACAAGAAATTGATCACAGGCATCATGCTTATTTTCGGAATTCACTGTGGATGATGATGACGTTTAACTCTTTTTTTTTTTTGCATGGTTTACTTATGCTGTAGTGTTTTGACAAAGGAAAACTCCAGAAGATTACTTGCCCATGTAAATGACAATTTACTGGGTTATTCACCTTAGCCCTATTATTTGTATTCATGTAAACACAATCAGTCTCAACTTTGCAATACTATAGTAAGTCATGGTTTGAAATTTGGAGTGGGAGTGTGCATATCCTGCACAAATTATGTAATTCAAGCAAATTCTCATTCTTAATGTGTGAATTTCCCACACATATTTATTTGGTAAGCAACCTTACTTGGTTGTTGTCTTTTTAAATTTTTTTCAAATTTTAAAACATCTTTTTCAACTTACTATTTTATAATTGTGTCTAATTTCTAACTTATGAATTAACATATTTTTATTGTGTAAATTTTGTTAAGCTCATGTGCATATGATGTTAGCTTATCTGTTACAGTCGCTCTTGACTGGTGCATGGAGCTATGGAATACAGCTGTTCAACAGAGCTGCTCAACTGTGCGACAGGAGTCAAAGATGGGGTGCGGTGCCATTTGTTTAAACTCTGCTTTGGAAGAAACTCGAAAAAAGTATTTAAACTGAAGGCTAAAAACAGACTGCACTTAGTAAAATCAAAACAATAAATCCTAAATTTGACTAGGGTTGTTACTGAATTTGTATTCAGTGTTGCTTCTTTAACTTGAATGAACTGACTGCTGGCAATTTTTGGCTTAATTGAGACTCATAATCATGTTTATGGTGGGCTGACTGCCTTTAAATCTTAATCTGCAAAGTTAATTCAGTGACACATATAAACAAATAAGCCTAAGGGCAAGGGTGCGAGAAGAGAGGGGGGCTGCTGCAGCACCCCTTTTGGTTGCAATAATAGAGTAGAATTAGTATGGCCAGACTTCTGCACAAGCTAGCCTAGGCTACAGGGGACGCAAAATTTATTAACTTCAAAAAATGTACTTCAGTGATATTTCTGCATCAAGGCTGGCTGATCACGTCATCTTTAACCTCATTACTGTTATTCGCAAGCACAGCACCTGTCTAGAGTTTATTCATCTCCAATAAACAGTGGTTCTTCACACAGTGTTTGCAGTATCAGGACAGGTGGAAATGCGGGCTGTCAAAATGTTAAGTGCATGAAGAAGAAAGCCATTTGTCATACTAGTGACAGTTATTTAGAAATGGCCATTGACTGCATTATATAGTAGATTCCAGATCTAATAATAATTTTGTATACAAAGGTGCATCACAGTACTGTCCGGTCTGTAGTTAAACAAAGTTTGGAAACTGTTGGCCTGGAGCCTTAGGCCACGGTCAGTGTAAAACTGCCTTCATCTTTTTTTTTTCTTGATTATCCAATTTGTTTGGTAAGCCTATATCTTTGATTTTTTTTAAATAACTAGCAGCCTAATAAGTATCAAGTTAAGTATACTTTCACATATAAATTCCTATTAATTTGTGTGTGTACTGTCTTTTTGGTAGGCGGAGTCAGTAACAGATTTTTGCGTTTACTTGCACAACCCACCAACTGGCACACAATGAAAGGAAAATTCAGGCTGTTCATAAACTCTGATGTTATAACGAGCTGCTAGATTTCTTTATACTCAAGTCTAAATACTTCAGAAATTAAGGTTGAGATGTACTGGTCAACAAAATGATCATTTGAAATGGCAGCAGATCACGACTGAAAAGAGTTTGAGTTTATGTCTCAGATATTTGAATTGTTACCTGCAATCACACGATATCAACAGTGGGCAAACACTGAAATGGCACTATGTCCATTCTTCTGAACAACAAGTTTACTACAGGTTTGAAAAAAGATTCTACAAACTGAAAAAAAATAAGTCTGGTGTATTTGCATTTTTAATGTATTAACTTTATTTAAACTAAATAAAAACATTAAATGGTGGACGTTGCTGCAGTAAGGCTAGACATGGAAACACATTGCATATATTATATGTAGTTCATTTAGGCCTATATGGATCATGTATTGACACTGTATAATCTTTGTAGTTGGCAGCATCCCTTACCAAAAAGTTTGTCCCACAACCCTGTTTAAGAATAACTTTCAAGAAATTTGGCAGTAGATGTACTCACAGCTAAGGCATCCATCTACCTCTGAAAAGAAGATTTCAGTGGAACAGTAAGGACTTTGTAGGATTCCTTTCCATGTTATAACACAATTCACTTTTATTTTTTTTTAAGATCTTTTAAAACAGGGGTAAGTGATGTTGGCTGCAGGTTTTTGCTCCAACCCAGTTTCTTAATCAGTAGTCAATTATTTCTATTAACTATTAATTATATTACTAATTATATTACATTAATTAATATAATTATATTACTATTTATATTAAATATAAATTAGCTAATTATATTACTTTTATTACTATTACATGGTTATTATATTACTATTGCTAATTATGGTTTATTGCTCAAGTGACAATTTTCCACTTCATTTTAGTGGTCTTGCTTGTTAAGCTTCCCTAGCCTTAATTGCTTATTTCAGCCTTAAACAGCTACATTCAGTACTTTAATGGCTCCTTACGAGTAATAAGATGCAAATTACAAAGGATCCAGCAGTTCTCCATCTAACTTGTTTCCATTCACACCTGTGTAAATTCATCATGCACTACTTGGTTTAATAAAACAGTTGAGAGAAAAATGTGACAGACAGAAAAATATTTATTTTATACTTCAAATTATTTGGATGATTTCCTTGAAAAGGAAAAAAAATCTACAATATAAGAACATTACATTGCAGACTAACATGCCATAAAATTAAATAAGGTCAGGCAATCATTGGTTTCTAATTAAGCAATTGGTTTGGAATGAAAACCTGCAGACACTGCGGCCCTCCAGGTCTGACGCTGCCAGCCCCTGTTTTAAAAGTTCAGGGTAATGTCAAAAAAATTATGTCATATTTACTGGCAAACTAATAATAGTCCTAGCCATTCTCAAGCCCACTTACTCCAATTCAGAGGGGCAGGGAGCAATAGCCCATCCTGGCAGAACTGGGCACAGTGCAGGAAAAGGGCCAATACCACAGAGACAGATTGAGAACATGCAGACTCTGCACAGACAATCCGGTGCCGATTTTAATCAAGTACACTGGATCAGTTAAGTGGCAGTGCAAATCACTGTGCACTATGGTGCCACCTAAGCTACAAATTTGTTAATGATATTTCAACTATCACATTTAAATTCTCCTGCATATAAGTCAGGGCTTGATTTTACTGCATAATTTTCAGTATTTTATAATGTCAGTCGTATAATTCAAATCTGGAAAACTTCCGCTATTGGTCTGATATGTGAGTATGTACGATAAATACTACATTTCTTAAGTTAACAACAGTCTTAAACCTATAGAAAATTATAAACTGACATGAAAAAGAGTATGGTATGGATATAAAAATTCATACTTTTCTTAGTATATTTTATATTTATATTCTGTAAATTGTTTTGCATTAGTCTACTGATGAAAATTTTCCATGGTACATCTGGCTTTTTGGATAAATATGAGTTAAAATCTCTACAGCAAAAATGGAACATTTATTTACTTAAAGTGAAAATGACAATTATTTGAAAGACTGGATGATAACTTTATCTTTTTAAAATTTTAAAAACTACAGTAAACACCAGGAAGAATAAGTTATAACATTAAAAGAATGCCTCAAAATTGAATTTCAAAATGCGGTTTTAAACTGTGGGCTTTGACCACCCCCTCATTCCCCCCACAAAGACCAAAAATTCTCCCTTATATTAAATTTAAGGGGGGGGGGGGGGGGGGGGGTGGGTGGTTTTGTCCCTCCAATTTCAAAAATGAATTTCAAGCCCTGGTCAGTGCTTTTCATACCAAATTAACGCAACACAATCTGTAGTCACTTAAATGCAGCTGATTTTTTAAATTTTATTATGATACACCTGAAACAAACACTGATTGATATATACTAATACAACCTAGAAATAAAGTTTACAAGAGTTATAACGTTCACCCCAGTAGTGAGAAGTAGGGGGCTAATACTTTGTATTATAACCGAAAGGCGTCTGCGGAGTTGTCTAGCTCTTTAAATTTAAATTGGGACACCTGGTGCCACTAAAAAGAGACATATAAAGACAACCTCAGGGGTTCCTAAGGACAGCTGGACCAGAAGTTCAACCTCAATATTTTTCCAAAGATGGAACTAAAAACCACTTCTGGTCAAAGACCATGTGAGCTTGGATCATGAGGTTGGAAAGCATACAGACTGAAGGGAGGAAGTATTTAGAAAGAAATGGAGGTCATACAGGGAGTGCTTTGTGTAATAAAAGTTTGGATAAGTGGGCTGTCACACCAATGGTTAGATAAAAAAAAAACACCCATGTATACAGGCCCAGCGAGACAGCAGTGTTACTGTTTTTCCATTGATGTGACTGTATTTTGTTTACTCCCTTTGTTCATTCCTCCATGATATTTATTTAAGCAAACTTTATTTTGGTATTTCACCTCTATGGCTTCATTTTATAACAGCAGGCTCAAGAGCCCAAACCTCAGTCCAATACACAATGTCTCCGATTCTTAATACATCTTGGAATCTATTCCTCACGCTGTCTACCCCGCTACACATGATCAGATTAAAAATAAAAGGCTGCATATGAATCATCTATAATGACAATAAGTACAGAGGAATGGAAAGCTTCCACTGATGCAAAAATATGGATTTCTCAACATATAGCTACAGACACTAGAAGGTGGATAGGCATTCAAGCACATGACACAATTAAAACAGGTAAGTAAATCCCTCAATAATAACTGTAAAAGACACTAGCCTGCAAAGGTAGGTGTATATGTACCTAGACGTTGGGAAGTATGGCCGTACCATAGTATAATTAGAAATAAATGCTTAATAATGCCCTGCTACTCAAATTCTCTTGAAGTGATAAAAGTACAGCTTCTTTCTCACTTCTCTCTCTTTAAATTCAGACACAGCATGGCAATCAGACAATCATGCAACAGCAAATAACTTTAGACACTTAATGTTTTCACCAGTATAGCATATCGTCATCCTGACCTCATAGGGGTTTTTGGCATTTTACCTCAAGATGCCCTCAGCCAAGGCAGGTCCACCACAGGCTAATCAGACCTGGGTGTGTGTTGCTTGGTTACTAAGTGGTCATTTGGCAGCACATACTGTCTCCTTTCGCTTCAGACACATCCATCTCAAAATTTACTGGTGCTAGAAATAAGATTATAATACACACATCAAATAAAGTAGAGATCCATAGCTACATGAGCGCACATTAATTCATACAGTAAAATTTAAAGAATGGGATGTACTACAAATAGACCTATTAGTGAAATACAACCAGATCTCAACAAACAAGTATATATAATAGACTCACTATTTATACAAAGAAATGATTTTTGGATGTATTCTTCTAAGAGTATCTTTAATCATATTAAACAACAGCCACACTTGCTAAAACCTGTATGCTGTTATTCACAAGTCATTGTATTAGTGTCTAAGGGTGTTGTGATACCAGAATATTAATATTTGATCCAATTGCCAGTGAACAATAATGATATTCAAAACGTATTTAATACCACCTCCATTTTCTAAGTGAAAAACATAGTGCCTTTTTCTGTAATCAAATATAAAACAGACCATATTTCTTTGCATGGCTGTAATGGTCAGTTAGGAAGGTGCGATGTTCTCCTGCTTGGCAAGAAAGTAGGCATAAAGGGACACTACAGCAGTGGGTGTACTGGTTCTTGTGTTCCATTACTTGTGGACGAATCTCCTGGAAGGGGAAAGCAGCCTGACGGGAGGCCAAAAATTTGGGACAGTGGTAAACTACTCCTAGGAGCAGATAAATTCCACCATACACTGGGTAGAAGTACCCCGTCTTGTAAACCCTGTTTTGGATGCCCAGAAGGAAGATGGGGAATTGTGTTCCCATTGGGCTGCCAGGGGAACTTGTTGGGAATTGAGTGCTTTGAGACTAAGTGGGGTTTGGTTCAGCCTGATGGAAAGTGCTTCCTGGAGACAGTAGACTTAGCACAGAAAGTACTCCCTGGTCAGGATTTAATTGGAGCCCTCTGCTTTGTCAGGGAGTCAGAGCAAACTTTGCTGAGAGGTGTGGAAAAGAAAAGGAAAGGAAAAGAAGAATTGTGATATGCTGTACTGAGCAAAAGAATCTTGTTAAAGCTATGCTATACAAAAAAGCACTTGATTTTTACCCAGGATTGTCTTTGTGAGGTTGTGTCTGGGGTTTGGGGCTCAGTTATGCCATCTTGTAGCCACAATATGTAAATACCAATACATTTTCTTATTTGGTAATACCTTTATCCAAAATGACCTGCAGCCTTGTTTTTATTTCCAGTTGAAGCAGAGATAGATAAAGAGATATGATCATGCTCACACAATTTGAGTAGCAGGATTTAAATGAACAGCCTTAGTGTTTGAGGTTCAAAGCCTTAGCCACTACACAACAATACTAAAAACAGCTTTAAAATAATGCTATACCCATTAAGTAGTTACCCAGCTACTGTTATCATTTAAATAAACTAGCATTGGCATTTATAAATATCAAATTACTAGGCAGGGTTTAAATTTTAATGTGTGATGAACATAGAAATCTCACTAAGCACAACATATGGGGACAATTTTATAATCTTCAGGGAATTTCAGCATAAGGTTTTAAAAGGGTGAGATAATCATGAACTACCCGATTTATCTTACCATTTACAAATTCCAAAATTTATTCTCTGACATTTTCTCTTAGTAACTGAAAAATACTGTTTAATATCAATACTAATAAGAAAAGTTTATACATCATTATATCTGTACCGCTGAATTAGTGAATTCCAAAATCGATCAGGACATTTTAATTTAAAAAATTCCTTAAAGCCGTTTTTGTAACGACATGCATTTAAAATTTGGTTTGTCAGAGAATAACTGTGTTAGATTTCCTGCGTGAAATCAATCCTGCCATCCATTGTTTCAGAACTCTTGTAAAACATCCTTTGTTGAGATTTTTTTTTTTTTACAGTATCTTAGTTCAGAATTAGATTAACTGGACCAGCAGTGTAACTGGTTGGCACATTACACTCAAAAACATACCTTTAAAATACCAGATATCTGCTTTAACTATGTTTGTCATATTTTAGGGATTATACTAATAAATGTTACTAAAATTTATTTTGGTATTAACAAAAGGAGAAGCTCATTCAATGCCAATGAAGGCAAGCCATGTTAGTTTGTTGAAACTTGTTTCGATTTTTACTAACTATAGCTGTTTTTAGCACTGACAGTGTACACAGTCCTCTATGCACACTGTGCATGGTGCATGCGATGTTTCCCTTGTGACTGTGAATTGTATAAACTGGTTAGAAAATTGAAAGATACTTAAATGCACATTTGTGGACGTGTTCAACACAATCAGACAATAAATGCAAAGCCTCTGTTCCTTTCTAAGTACCATGAAAGGCACATTTTTTTAAAAACAGTTCATCGCGCCATCACCTGTTTCCTAACAATAAAAAGTCAAACAATTAAAACCTATATCTGATCAGTCACATCATTGTGCTCACTAAGCACACAAAGTTATTTCTGAAGTAACTGCATAATGGAATAATAGTGATAATAACAAAAGCCTTTTTGTGTGTTGCATGATTACCACAGCAATGCATTAAAATTCTGCTGACTTGAAGACTAAACATCCTAGACATGTTCTGATTTTTGACATTTGTTGATGCAGTGTTGTATCATCACCACTGTGATCCAATTGTTAATGTAGTTTCTATTCACATTTTTCCTCACAATTTACTGTGCCCTACTGAAGTAATTGGTCTATTTGCAGTCAGTCACACATGACTGCAATCCCAACTGTCTCAAAAAAAAAAAAAAAAAAAAAAAACTGCATGCCTAGAAAATTAAATGTTGAAAAAGATGTAAAAATAAATTTCTGGATATCAGCTCAACTTGACCTCCAACACACACCATATATACTATGACATGAAATGGAACAAATTCAAAAACTGTTCTCCTTTAAAATAACTCAAAACTATGCATTGTTACTTGAGGGCTTTGGTACATTTTATTTGCAGTATTGGCATAAATTCTAAAATGAACCTAATCTATAAAAAGCACACATCTGATAACTGAAAGGTTCATAAAAGGTTTTCTTCACTTACAGATGTGGGAAGATGTTTTTAAAGATATTTTCCACATCAGTTCAAGTTTTAATTAACAGCAAATCAGTCGAGGCTGCCCCTAGTACTATGAAAGCTCATACAAAAAATATCTCAACCCATGGCTGCAGCATGTTTTAAAACACTAAACACTCAAAACAGATTTGTGGAGGATTTTTAAAAAGCAAAAAAACTTTACAAGCAATAATAAGAGATTGTGCATAAGCACAATTCTTCAGACAAATTCAATTTCCATCCTTCAATCTTGCAGGAAGAATTATGTGTAGGACAACAAGGGCACACTTAGTTTATACAATGGACACATCATGCACACATTAAGCACACAACCTATTAAGCTATATGTGCAATACAATAACATACTTCTCATTTCAAAATCTGCAACTCAAGAGAACAAGGACATACTGTATGTTCCAGCTACTCAAAGGCAGTCCTGTCTAATAGACAGCCAAAAAACATGATTTTGAAAGTATTTCTACAAAATCTTCGACCGCAAGACTATGAAGATGTAAGCCTATTAAGGAAATTTTTTAATAAGTATTTATTACTGTTCTGAAAAGAACGGAGACACAACAACAAATACAAAAAAATGTATATATATTAGTTTTATTACATTGACTACCAGAAAGATATGAGATGTCTGTCATCTACCCAGATACCTCACTTTAATTTTACTTCGTAGACAGCAGCATCATAGAATGACACTTAGTGATCATTTACATTTATAAAACCTTTTTGAAACAAAAATGTAGAATACCGCTACTATAAATAATAGTTCTAATGATGAAAGTTAAAAAATTCAGGCAATCAGGATCTTGTACTTTTTATGATAATATTTTTAATAATAATTTCATTGTTTTACACATTAAGATTTATACCTGAACTGCTCATTTGGGCAGAACTGAAGCCACTTAGTGTATTTCTCCCAGTTGCCTCTGAATATGAAGGCATCGATTTTATGATGGCCTGAAGATATTTTTCTTGTTCTAAACTAGTTGAGTCAGTCTGAGAAGGACCTATGAGACATTAACAAAAATATAATAAAAGCAATAAAGGTTTAAATTAATAAAGTTCTTAAATTTTTGGTGACAGCACATTTTCAGGAAACAAAGTCATTATAATATTTAAATAAACATAAAGCTATCCTTAACACTAGAATCCCTGAAGCTTACGATTTTTTTCATTGTCCCTGCCATCCTTAAATTTACCTGACATATGCCAAGAAGCTTCTAGGTCCCTATCATTGCGCTAATAGCCCGCTTTTGTTTAACAAATGTGTAGATTAGCAGAACGCAGCCTGCTACATATCCCCCCCTCCAACCCCCATTCAGTCAGATGAAGGCATCATCACTCTGCTGCAATCCTCACAGCTGAAGTCTGTGTTGAAGTGTTTATCTGGCGATGCGTTTGCAAGGAATTATATAGGTAATGAAATACTGTGATTTGAAATATATACATTTCACGTGTGTTTCGTGTCTACAACGATCTGTGTAAATACAGAATGAGAGAAGAAATGTTAGGCAAGAAATGCTGAAAACACGGCTAAAACAGAAAAAGTTTTTAGATGTTATAGTAATAACAACATAATTTTGATGTGAAGTGTAGGATGTGTGAAGACTGAAGGCCAAATATCCAACAAACACTTTCACAAAAGGTGTAACAAAACAAGTATGCTTTTGTCCAAGAATAAAACAGAACAAAAAGAAACTGCTCAATTGACATGTCGCTGAAGCCCAACTATCAGTTGGTATAATGTAAAAGATGTTCGCATATGTATGTGTTTGTGAGTTTCATCTTCAACCAGTTGTCACAGTGGTAACACTGCTCCGTCACAGATCTGTGCAGATGGTGCAGTGGATAAGGTGCATTTTAGCAACCACGAGGTAACAGGTTTGAATCCTGTGTCGTCTCTGCATTTAGCACGTTGAGTAGCAAGCTGCTATTATTATCATGTAATAAAATATACATTTGATGCGAGTCTGTAACATCCTGTATAAATCCTGTGCAAATTTATGGTACTTATAAAATGTTATTTTTCCTTATAAATGAACATTCACATCAACATGTCATTTGAGGGATTATTCAGTTGTATTCTTGGATTCTTGAATAAAACTGAATTTGAACGATTTATTCAACAATTTTTTTTATTCAGTTTTATTCTTGAATAAAAAAATCGTTCAAATGACATGTTGATGTGAATGTCTGTGAACGAAGAAAAGTAACATCCACCACAGACACTGCGGTGTCTGTTTACTCAACAAGACACCAAGAAGAAATGAGCTGCGTGAGCTGTGTCTGCTTTTATTCCTTCAGTGCTAACTTTTACAGGTACCATAAATTTACACAGGATGTTACAGGGGTTCAGGGATTGTAGTGTTAAGTATGCAAAATTTAAACAGAGCTGTTTTACTGGCATTTCAAATAGTGCCTTGAATCTTCAATTACAACTATGACTTACTCAAAATCAAAACAACTAAATACTTATTTTACTTATATAATGTGCAAGGTTTCAGTAATTATTTTTCTTATCATTTCAGTCATTGTTATAAAAATTGTCAATTTCTTAAGCTTAAACTCTATACCATTTTTAAAAAGCATAATGATCTTGCAGATCTAACTATGCTAAATTTATGTACGATGAATAAAAAATATTATTTGCTCTGATAGTAACTGAAGCTCAGAAGATGCATAATTTTAAATATTACCTGCTGTTGGTGCGTTAGGTGATTTGAAGAACCCAGCAACACCCTTTCCGTGAAGCCCAGCTGACCTCAACAAAACAGCTTTAGTTCGAGAGTTTCTCCAACAAACAACAGGGAATCTGTTATGACGATAGCATCTAGAAATTCTCTGAATAGTAGGATCTTGAATGCTCTGTGGTACAATGAGAAGTCCAGGATAGCTGCAGCAAAAACAAAACATTGTAAAAAACACTTCAAATAACTTCACATAAGGCACACAACTTCATATATTTTTGCAGTCTGCAGGAAGTTTAATTTTGAAAGGAGACCAAATAAATAAAATTATTTTTTTTTAGTAATTTCTATAATAGATTAGCAATTTCTGAGGATGGCTTGGCAAATATAACACAGAACAAAAGCAAAAGTCAAATAGTCACTGCACGACAAAGTTTTTGCTTCCTGAACACTGTTGGGTGTTTCTTATAGATTTTTGGGTGCTGATCATGAACATCACATCAACATTTACCCATCACGTACCATTTCAGTTTTGTCATGATTTTGTCTTATATTTGTATCCAAACATTTTCGCTCCCGTAAGTGACTTATCAACAATGGTTTGTGCAGCCTGTGCATGTCCAGGCAAGGAATCAGGCCAGTTTGGAAGCTGTCCTCTGGAAGTTGACATCCTGGTCATGCCTGGGCAGGTCTAAACGAGCTTGACGCTGTCTCGGCATGCTATAAAGGTGGCTTGCATACACCGATCCTGCTCATTTGGTTTTTATAGATAGTCAGTGTGTATGTATAATATCAGTATAGTAAAGTATAATATCTGTAGCAATATAACAGTAAGTAAGCTTGATGCTATAGACGTTTTAGTGTCGGGCCATATATCTCGTCAATGTCGTAACAGCCGTGATACATTCTGCTATATCTGTGGCGAATATACACTTGCGCCTCAGAGACGCTGGATGACTGCTCTTGTGAAGAAAGCTAATCATCTGTATTTCAGCTGCAAAATTGGTGATCAAGACAAGGAATGGGCACCTCACATT
Source organism: Polypterus bichir lapradei (assembly GCA_026402145.1). Lineage (NCBI taxonomy): Eukaryota > Metazoa > Chordata > Cladistia > Polypteriformes > Polypteridae > Polypterus > Polypterus bichir. Next base: position 19,635,623 of record JANRMT010062792.1, read on the forward strand.
TGCTGTGTGACTCGTGCTGTCAGTCTGAGAGCCTGGCTCACAGGCACTCGAAAGACGATGCGGTTTGCTGTTCCGATGATATGGTGAGAACAGAAACACCATGTGACAGACTACAGATACTACTGTTTGACTAATTTTTGAAAATTTGAAAAAAATTTTTCACAAGTCGACAGCCTGTTTCTGTTGTGACACTGAAGGATTGTTCTCGGCCTTGGGTTGTGAGCATAACCCGGAAGAGAGGCGTCTCTTCATTGATTCGTCAATGTTAAGCCTGAAAGCAGTTCAGCTACACAATGGCAACGTTTACCCTTCAGTACCTGTTGGCTACGCAGCACACATGAAAGAAACGTATGAGAATATGGAACTATTGCTGAAGCACGTCCAGCATAGCAGGTACAACTAGAATATCTGTAGAGATCTTAAAGTCGTTGCTCTGTTACTAGGACTGCAGCTCGGCTATACAAAATATTGTTGTTTCATCTGTGAATGGGACAGCCGTGCCAAAGAGTCGCACTGTTTTTGACAGAACTGGCCACTCCGCAAAAAGTTAGTTCTAGGACAGAAAAATGTGGCACATGAATCGCTTGTCAACCCAGCAAAGGTATTTTTGCCTCCTCTTCACATAAAACTGGGACTCATGAAGAATTTCGTGAAAGCACTGAACAAGGAAGGTGAAGGTTTTCGTTATTTAAGACAGATGTTCCCAAGAATAACTGATGCCAAGATCAAAGAGGGCATTTTTGTTGGCCCCCAGATCAGACATGTTATGAATGACAAGCGGTTTGAAGATCTGTTAGTTGGGCCAGAAAAAAATGCCTGGAAAGCCTTCAAAGTTGTTGTTGACAATTTTCTGGGCAATTATAGAGACTCAAACTACATTCAGCTGGTACACAAACTTCTCAAAGCATACATGACAATGAAGTGCAACATGTCACTCAAGATTCATTTCCTCCACTCACATTTGGACTTCTTCCCCAGCAAATCTCTGTGCTGTCAGTGATGAACACGGTGAAAGGTTTTACCAGGAAATTGCTACGATTGAGAAACGATACCAGGGCAAATGGAATCCCTCAGTGCTTGCTGACTACTGTTGGACACTGCAACGTGAGGAATCCAAACATTGAATACAAAATAAAATCGGGAGCAAAACACTTTTAATTCTGTTGAATTTAATAGCTTATGCGAAACATAAACGTGACTAAATAAGTTATTGTCAGTAAATATATAAATGTCTATTTCTCAGAGTTCCGACGTGATGCAGTAAAACTATATTTGTGCATACCCAGTAGGTACCTATAAGACTCTGCAAAAACTTTTCAGGAAGCAAGACTTTTCAAAAAAATTGTTGTGCAGTGGGTCTGCTTATTTTATAGCAGTGACTATTTCGGTTAGGTCAACAGTGAGTAATTATCTTATTTTTTCATCTGCTTGTTCTGCTTTGGCTGTTCCTGAGAAAAGTTCTCCCCATAGACAAAACATAGAAAAATTTAATTATATCTGAAACTGAAAAGTTATAATTGAATTTTACATGTGAACATATTGCAGCACTCTGAGCCTACACTCGGTAAAGAGCTCTATACAAAAATAAACTGAAACTGAACCGAGGCCAGTGGACTGCCAATGTAGGCAAACAAGATTAAGAATGCAGAAAGTACTCCTATAGAAAACACAATATTTTAATATACGATATGGCATGTTTTTTCAGGTTGGGGGACATTTAAAAATTTAATTTTGATAAAATAATATATTTATTCAATACTGTTAAAATCTATATGATAGTCATGCTATCTGTATTAAAATAAAAGGATAAATGTTCTTTGATTGAACATTTTTTATTTTGTAATGTATGTTAAATACACAAAAATATACAGTAAAACCATTATTTGCAAGTAAAGTCAGGCTAATGACATGGTGATGCTGGTTTAACATCTTGCAGGTACCTACATAGTCAGTTTCAAAATACATTTCAGTATTAAAAGTACACAATTCAGTATATACTGTAACTAAAGCAGAAGTTATACATGCCCCTGTGATCATTAATGTCTCACATGTGTTTCTTTTGGAAAACACTGTGTACTCTCGTGACACATTATCGGACAAAACGGGTTGAACAATATCATGTTAAGAATTAAACGTGTCCATGTAATGGACTGGTGCCCTATTCTGGGTAGGTTTCTATCTAAAACTACTGTGGAGCAAGTTTGATAATGTTAATGTCAAGTGAATAATGCTTCAGCAATGTACTTTTTTTTTTTAATAAAATGAAATTCTGATAGACTTACCTCCTGCATACTGTGTACATGCGATTTACAGTGGATATCCTAAAAGGTTCATTTTTGGATCGAGTTAGACTGTTACTAAGTGTACCTAACCCCAGTCGTTGGTAATCTCGACAACAGGCTCGTTCAACCACATTGCTCATTGTTTGGCGATCAGAAGACTTGATGGTTGAAGACAAAGTTAAGGAACTCTGGTCTGGCTCTTCTGAAACTAAAAAAATGAATGTATTATTTAATAACATTGGTCCTGCAAGCCCAGGTTTATTTAATAATCATTTACCGCTTTAAAAAAAATATATTGCCCAGTATCCAGTTCTGCAATAACCTAATAATTAATTTAGTACATGATGCTAGGAATTGAACTGGTTCTGGTGACTTTACTAATTAATTAGTACAGTGACTTCAGAATGTATTCAGACCTCCTTAATTTCAGCATTATTTTATGTTGCAGCCTGGAACTAAAAACTGAAATATCACATTGACATAAGTACTCAGACCCTTTGCACAATATTTCATTGAAGCAGCTTTGACAGCAATTATAGCCTGGAGTGGTCTCGGGTATGACACGACAAGCTTTGCACACCTAGATTTGGGGACTTCCTGTGTTTCTTCTCTGCAGGTTCTCTCTAGTTCAGTCAAGCTGGATAGACACCGTCAGTGGACAGCTATTTTCAGGTGTGTCCAGACATTTCTAATTGGGTTCAAGTACAGGTTCTGGATGGGCAACTCAAAGTCAATTGAGGGTTGGCCTTAAGCTACTTGTGTGTTGTCTTTGCTTTATGCTCATGGTCAATGTCTTACTGGAAGGTGAACCTTCTGCCCAGTCTAAGGTACAGAGCACTCTGAAGCAGGTTTTTCATTAAAAATATCTCTGTACATGGCACCAATCAGCTTTCCCTGAATAGTTTCTCAGTACCGACTGCTGATAAACAAACCCATAGCGCGACGCAGCCACCACCATGTTTCACTGTTTGAATGGTACCGTGTAGGTGATAAGTGACGCCTGGTTTTCTCCAAACATGATGCTTAAATTGATGCCAAACAGTTCAATCTTGGTTTTATCAGAGTAGAGAATATTGTTGATCATAATCCGAGAGTCCTTTTAGGTGCCTTTTTGCAAACTCCAAGCAGGCTTTCATGTGTCATCTGGCCACTACGCCATAAAACCCATATAAGTGGAGTGTTTCAGTAGTATTTGTCCTCCTGGAAGATTCTCCCACCTCCATACAGGTTTTCTGGAGCACAATCAGAGTGATCATTGAGTTCTTATTCACCTCTTACTAAGGCCCTTTTCATACGCTTGCTCAGTTTGGCTGGGCAGCCAGTTTCAGGAAGGCTTGTGGCTGTTCCATACTTTAACCATTTAAGAATTGTGGAGTCCACTGTGTTCTTTGAAACTTTCAATGCTGCAGAAATTTCTGCACTCTTGCCTTGATCTGTGCCTCAACTCAATCGTGTCTCTAAGCTTCATGTCAATTCCTTTAACCTCACTGCATGGTTTTTGCTCCGATACACATTATCCAATGTGGGACCTTCCATAGAAAGTTGTGTGCCTTTTCTAATCATATCTAATCAATTGAATAATGACAGGAGGACTCCAAACAAGGTGTAGAAACATCTCAAAGATGATCAACAGAATAGGGTGCACCTGAGCCAGATTTTAAGAGTCATAACAAAGGGTTTGAATGCTTTTGACAATGGGATATTTCAGTTTTTCTTATTTTTAATAAAATGCTGTTTTAGGCTGCAACATAAAATGTTTAAAAAGGGAAATACTTTCTGAAGGCACTATTTATGTTTAACTTTTCCATACTTGATCTTTTACAAAAAACCTCAGAAACATACTTGAAACATACCTTTTAGTATTATTCGCCTTTTTATGAAGATAAAGATATTACATAAATTCTTGTAATTTATGGAAGTTATTTATCACATTTTTCCTTAGTCGATAATCATAATATAACAACCAAAGTGATATTTTTTTGTTATAGCACTATTAATTTTATAATGATACTGGTATTTAACTGAGGATATCTTTAATGATTTCCTTTTCAAACCTAATATTCTTACTAAACATACAAGAACATCTCCAGTTATTTGAGGAGGTGATATATAATGTTCACAAAAGTTTATGAATAGCTACATTAGTACTTTAAATACACTACTATACAATTTATACTAAGTTAAAACTAGTTCATACTTTTCGTTAAAGAAAGCATTTAAATTCATTAGCTTAATCAAAAGCATAAGCAGAACCAGGAACATAAACAACCAACCACTGGGACAAAGTTTAAGAGTCCCTCTAATAATTAAATGATTAATTTATTTTTCCTATAAACGGGTCACTGTATTATTTTTAAATAAATGTAGCTTTTAGCTATGCTCAGAACGAACCACCTTGATTGGCCGAGCTTTACTCCAAAAGAGACTCAACTGGGACTTGATCTGCCTTCTCCAAATTTTTCCATCATTTACATTTCTAATTATTATGGTAATAAAGGTGAATTGAATAAAAAATATTATGGTACTTAAGGAAGTGCACATGTTATCTTGTTGCCAAAAGGTGGCCTGTAAAAATAGAGGGTAAAATACTGGCTTTCACAAATAAATAAAGTAGAACTGTGACTGAGGAATCCGAGCAACTGTTCTTTGCCACAGGTAGATGAATATGTTGTCCAGCTGAACTTGCAAAAGAAGAAAATGAGTCACTTACAGAGGCATGCATCCTCCGCAGAAATTAAAAGAGCAGCTGCTTAAACACTAGAATTCCTGAAGCCTACAAAAAAACTCGTAGTCCCAGCCTACCTTAAATCCCTTTTGTTTTGTAAATGCGTTGACCAGCATAAGCAGCAAGCAGCCTACTGTTCCATTTCCCACCTTAACGGAGCTCAGTTCCGGCAAAAAGTTCCCCCAACTCAAGCCAAGACTCCTTATCTACGTGTGAGATCTGGAGTTGTATATGGAAAATACGTTTTTGTATGTGTGTTCCGTGTCTTCAAAGATCTGGGTAAGTGTAGGATGATAGGAAATGCGAGAAATGCAAGAAATGCTGAACACGTACCTAAAGCAGAAACATTTCCCATGTTATACTAATAATAACGTGAAGTATAACGTGTGAAGACTTTAGTCCAAATTATCAAATAAACACGTGCCCTTTTATTCAAGAATATAACCAAAGGAAAAAAAAAGCATTCGATTTATATGTGGCTGTCAATGAGTTAAAAACTCAAGCTCAAATGTCAATCGACAGGTAATTTACACATATTCTCGAATAGTACAAAGGTAAGAACTGCTGCCTTATAACCCAAAGGTCCCAGGTTCGAGACCGGGCGCTCTGCATTTTGAGTAGTGAGCGGCTATTATCTATACTAATAAACGGCAAAGCCCTCACTCACTCACTCACTCACTCACTCACTCACTCACTCACTCACTCACTGACTGACTCATCACTAATTCTCCAACTTCCCGTGTAGGTAGAAGGCTGAAATTTGGCAGGCTTATTCCTTACAGCTCACTTACAAAAGTTAAGCAGGTTTCATTTCGAAATTCTACACGTAACGGTCATAACGGTCGATAACGGTCGACAACGTCCGCCATGTTGA
>JANRMT010062792.1:19641903-19656465 GCA_026402145.1 Polypterus bichir lapradei
TAATTCTCCAACTTCCCGTGTAGGTAGAAGGCTGAAATTTGGCAGGCTCATTCCTTACAGCTTACTTACAAAAGTTAAGCAGGTTTCATTTCGAAATTCTACGCGTAACGGTCATAACGGTTGACAATGTTCGCCACGTTCAACTTTCTTATTTATGGCCCCATCTTCTCGAAATTTGGTAGGCGGCTTCCCTGCGCTAACCGAAACCAATGTACGTACTTATTTCGGTGATATGATGCCACTGTCGGCCGTCATATTGAACTTTTCAACGGTCTTTGTTACTTATGGGCCCATCTTCAAGAAATTTGGTATGCGGGTTCCCAACGCTAATTGAATCCTACTTACGTACATATATACGCCCATAGCCTACAGCTTGGTCACCGTGTGAGGCGGCGTTGGGTCCCCCATCCAAACGCCTCCACCTTGTTGGCTGCCTGCCTATATAAGGCAGTCTGTCGCTCCAGTCTCTACATTCCCTTCCTTGCTTCGCCACGGTATTCACGTCTCCCTGCTGATAAGTACAGCCTTTTTATTTAATCCACGGCTTCTCCACTGTTTTATTGTTCATTTATTACGCTTATAGTTATTGTGTAGGTATTTTAGACTTACTTTACATTGTTCAGGTACCCATTTCCTTTATCATTCCAACCGTACCCCCATTAACATGTCTATCGAGGTGATCACCATCAATCAAAGAACTGTCACTTACCAAGTGGTTTCCATGCCCGGAGATGGCACCTGCCTTTTCCATTCTCTTTATTACATATTGCACGGCCATATCAGGCTCACTCTTGATATCCGGAGGAACATTGTGTCTTATGTATTGAATGACTGGGACAGGTTCAAGGTGTGGACTGATGACGGTACAGGAGATAATTATACTACACAGGAGCACTAGAAGAGTGAAATGCTTAAGCGTACAGAAATGGCCAAATATTTTACACCTTTGGACAACCGCCAATGCCTCTTAAACATGTTAGATTCACAGGTGACGATTTCAGTAGTGGACACTTTGATGTTTAGAAATGTTTAAACTCTCAAAAGCTTGATGTGAAGTTATCAATGAAACTGGTTGTATACTTACAACGCTTGACAGATGCCGAATGTCTCTTCAACACAAGTCCTACAAATACTGTCGTAATTGAAACAAACCATGAAACTCAAACCGATTATGACAGCAGCAATCCAAGCTGTGAGATTTGACACAAGATTACTGTTCACATGGCCAACTGTACGTTGCATGCTCATGAGGAAGCTCAGTGCACAGCTTGGTCATATTACAACTGGAGGGCCGAACTGACAACGTGGCATACAAAGAGATCCTTAACAAATAATTAATGGTATATTTTCCCTCAGTTTAAAAAGGTTTAATTTTCTTCTTAATAAACATTTTAAGGCAGTACTTTGCCGCTGCGAAGCACGGGTATTTTGCTAGTTATTATTATTTCTACAATATGATAAAAACATACATTTGATTTGAGTCTGTAACTTCTTCTTTCGGCTGATTCTGTTAGGGGTTGCCACAGCAGATCATCTTCTTCCATATCTTTCTGTCCTCTGCATCTTGTTCTGTTACACCCTTCACCTGCATGTCCTCTCTCACCACATCCATAAACCTTCGCTTAGGCCTTCCTCTTTTCCTCTTTCCTGGCAGCTCTATCCTTAGCATCCTTCTCTCAATATACCCACCATTTCTCCTCTACACATGCCCAAACCAACGCAATCTCACCTCTCTGACTTTGTCTCCCAACCGTCCAACTTGAGATGACCCTCTAATGTACTCATTTCTAATCCTATTCATCCTTGTCACACCCAGTGCAAATCTTAGCATCTTTAACTCTGCTACCTTCAGCTCTGTCTCCTGCTTTCTGGTCAGTGCCACCGTTTCCAACCCATATAACATAGCTGGTCTCACTACCATCCTGTAGACCTTCACTTTCACTCTTGCTGATACCTGTCTGTCACAAATAACTCTTTTTCACCTCTCTTCCACAATCCCCATTACTCTGTACTGTTGATCCCAAGTATTTAAACTCATCCACCTTCGCCAGCTCTACTCCCTGCATCCTCACCATTCCACTGACCTCCCTCTCATTTACACACGTATTCTGTCTTGTTCCTACTGACCTTTATTCCTCTCCTCCCTAGAGCATATCTCCACCTCTCCAGAGACTCCTCAAACTGCTCCCTACTATCACTACAGATCACAATGTCATCAGCAAACATCATAGTCCACGGGGACTTCTGTATAATCTTGTCTGTCAACCTGTCACCATTGCAAATAAGAAAGGGCTCAGAGCCGATCCTTGATGTAATTCCACTTCCAACTTGAATGCATCAGTCATTCCTACCACAGACCTCACCACCGTCACACTTCCCTTGTACATATCCTGTACAACTCTTACATACTTCTCTGCCACTCCTGACATCCTCATACAATACCACAACTCCTCTCGAGGCACCCTGTCATATGCTTTCTCCAGGTCCACAAAGACGCAATGCAACTCCTTCTGGCCTTCTCTAAACTTCTCCATCAACATCCTCAGAGCAAACATTGCATCTGTGGTGCTCTTTCTTGGCATGAAACCATACTGCTGCTCACTAATCATCACCTCACGTCTTAACCTAGCTTCCACTACTCTTTCCCATAACTTCATGCTGTGGCTCATTAATTTTACTCCCCTGTAGTTACTGCAGTCCTGCACATCCCCCTTATTCTTAAATATCGGCACCAGTACACTTCTTCTCCACTCCTCAGGCATCCATTCACTTTCTAAGATACAATTAAACAATCTGGTTAAAAACTCCACTGCCATCTCTCCTAAACACCTCCATGCTTCCATAGGTATGTCATCTGGACCAACGTCCTTTCCATTTTTCATCCTCTTCAGAGCTGTCCTTACTTCCTCCTTGCTAATCCGTTGCACTTCCTGATTCACTAACTCCACATCATCCAACCTCTTCTCTCTCTTGTTCTCTTTATTCATCAGCCTCTCAAAGTACTGTTTCCATCTGCTCAACACACTCTCCTCGCTTGCGAGTACGTTTCCATCTTTATCACCCTAACCTGCTGCACATCTTTCCCAGCTCGTTCCCTCTATCTAGCCAATTAGTACAAGTCCTTTTCTCCCTCCTTAGTGTCCAGCCTCTCATACAACTCATCATACGCCTTTTCTTTAGCCTTCGCCACCTTTCTCTTCACCTTGCGCCTCATCTCCTTGTACTTTGTCTACTTTCTGCATCTCCCTGACTATCCCACTTCTTCGCCATCCTCTTCCTCTGTATACTCTCCTGTACTTCCCCATTCCACCACCAGTTTTCTTTTTCCTCCTTTCTCTGTCCAGATGTCATGCTAAGCACCCTTCTTGCTGTCAACCTTACTACATCTGCTGTAGTTTCCCAGCTGTCTGGTAACTCTTCACTGCCACCCAGTGCCTGTTTCACCTCCTCCTTAAAACCTTGAAGTCTTCCTTTTTCAACTTCTACCATTTGATCCTTGGCTCTGCCCTCACTCTCTTCCTCTTCTTGATCTCCAGCGTCATCCTACAGACCACCATCCTATGCTGCTTAACTACACTTTCCCCTGCCACCACTTTGCAGTCTTCAATCTCCTTCAGATCGACTCTTCTGCATAGGATGTAATCTACCTATGTGCATCTTCCTCCACTCTTGTACATACCCTATGTTCCTCCCTTATCTTAAAATACGTATTCACCACAGCCATGTCCATCCTTTTGGCAAAATCCACTATCCTCTGACCTTCTTCATTCCTCTCCTTGACACCATACCTACCCATCACCTCCCCATCTCCACTGTTCCCTTCACCAACATGCCGATTGAAATCCGCTCCAATCACCACTTTCTGTCCCTTGGGTACCCTGTTCATCACTTCCTCCAACTCACTCCAAAAATCGTCTTGCTCATCCATCGCACACCCAACTTGCGGGGCATATGCACTAACAACATTCATCATCACACCTTCAATTTCCAGCTTCATAATCATTACTCTGTCTGATACTCTTTTCACCTCCAAAACACTCTTGACCTACTGTTCCTTCAGAGTAACTCCTACCCCATTTCTCCTCCCATCCACAGCATGACAGAACAATTTGAATCCACCTGGCCTTACTCCCCTTCCATTTAGTCTCTTGCATACACAATATATCAACCTCCCTTCTCTCCATCATATCTGCTAACTCTGTCCCCTTACCAGTCATACTGCCAACATTCAAAGTTCCTACCCTTAGTTCCACTCTCTTTACTGTCCTCCTCTCCTCCAGACATGTCTCCCCCTTCTTCTTCTTTGGCCAACAGTAGCCCAATTTCTGCCAGCACCCTGTTGGCTAACAGTGCTGGTGGCGGTTGTTGTTAACCCGGGGCTCGACCGATCCAATATGGAAATTTGTATTGTTTTCCACATATTGATTTGGCAAAATTTTACACCGGATGCCCTTCCTGATGTAACCCGGGCTTGGGACCGGCACAAAGAAACACACTGGTTTGTGCATCCCACGGTGTAAATACGCATGTATTCCAAATAACGATGTACTGTATTATTTACCCTATACATCTCCAGATCTCACACGCAGATTAGGAGCCTTGGCTTGAGCTGGGAGAATTTTTTTCCCGAGCTGAGCTCCGTCAAGGCAGGGGATGGAACAGCAGGCTGCTTAAACTGATCAACGTATTTACAAAACAAAAGACGCTGATGGAGAGGTGCGAAGGGATTTAAAGTGGCCAGGATTAAGAGTTTTCTCGTGGGGTTCAGAAATTCTAGTGTTAATGAGTTATAAGAACCTTTTCATTTTGTACTTGAACTAAAAAGAATTTAAAAAGATGTTCCTTGTATGAGTGTGAACAATTAGTGAGCTTCTATCAAGTACAGCAGTTGATATTTTAAATTAGAAAAAGAAACTGTTTTTTGGGATCCACACTGGAGCAAGCCCTGGATACAACAGACTGCAGCTATAATCACTAAAAAAGATTAATTGTTCAATATTTTTATATTCCGTCCTAGTATTATATATCAGTTTTTTAGGTGCACAGCAATTAATTTCTTGTAATAGTTTTTATACTTATGTACAAGAAAAATGAATCTGTTTTCAAACCACCTAATTAGAAACAGAAAATGATGCTGAATGTCCAAGTAGTTTTTAACAAAAATACAGAGTTATCAAGTACCTAATATAGACTCAAAGTCGATATAAATAGATCCATCTAATGAACTTTTGAATTATTGGTAATATTAAGAATAAGCTAAATATTTAGGCTTAAATTACAGAATTATAAACAGATACATCGATAAACCTATTTTAAAAATTTCTTTTCTTTTACGGGTACAGGGAACCTAAGCAAGGCAGTTTAAAAATTTATTTGTATTAGTAAATTTGCAGATTCCAAAACAGGATTGTAAGGAGCCACAGTATATTCAGCTGCATTGTACAAAACTGTCACAGTTATATAACATATTGTATATGACACAATTTATCTACGTATCTATTGATCATGGCGACATGTTGCATGTTGATTAGCAAATGCAAGTAGGAATTTTACTGTATTCTGTACACATGACAACAATGACACTATAAACCTCAAAAAACAAACATATAACAGCCAACTCTATGTTGGAGGTTTTGGTAAAGAAAAAACTGTTAAAAAATAAAAGAAACAAAATGAGCACAATGTTAAAACCACAGCTGTGTTGTACATCAGAAATAGATGCAATCCTGTATTAGCTTCATTGTTGACTAAATTTAGTGAATATTTGTCAATGAAACAGAAATGAGGAAAGAGGAAAAACAGTAGCTTCAGCATTGCGTCTTTAAAGTTTTACACCCATCAGTCTTATAACAACATATGCTAAACCTAATAAAATATTATGACTGTTTAAGAATAATCATCTATGTGGAAAGAAAAGACAAACATAGCCTCTCTGAAGAAACTGACTCCATATAAAATATACCTTAACAATTATTTAATAATAAATTGTAAAAACAGAAAACCAACTATCATTCTAAAACTTAACATTAAAACCAGCCAACATATTGCATTTTTGGGCATTTTGCAATAAAATGATATAATTATAAATCTAAACAAGCCAGCTCTTTTGAGACAAAACAATACAATTGCACATTTTCATTAAAAGGACATTGCAGGGCTCTCAAATCAAGATTTGTGAAAACGATACAAAAATACAACATGGAAAAATCGTTAAAAAAAACAATATATAATTACAATGCATCATTTTTTGTTTTCCTATTTGCCTATCTATTTAAATTTTAAAGTGTTCTACTGTAAAATATATGGGCACTAATCTGAGGAAGGGGAAAATTTTTCTTTACAATCGTCATAGCTGAAATGTGAACTGAAATGACACAGAAATGACACAGAAAATGTCATCAGAATGTCCAAGGGTAAATCTTAAAGACTTTTCTGTTAAAAAGACACAATATAGGCCTTAACTAGTACAACTGCAATAAAAGCTTTTAAAGAATAAATATAACATAACATTCATCCTACTTGAAATGTCATCTTCATCAGTAGCAAACTGTGCTCCACTTCTGGTTTCCCATGTGGGTGGTGTATACTTTTTTCTTGTCACATACTGACGTCCAATAGTCTTTTTAGCATTCTTCATAAGGTTCTTAGAAAGGGTTCTTTACCAGAATAAAGAAAAAGAAGACACATTACAGAATGATGATACGGTTTGTTGAAGACATAGGTTGATGCCTTCACATGGGTCAGGATGAACTCCACATTTATAAAGCCTTTTCCTTCACAAATACACAGATGTAGAACTGCAAGAAACCAGGACTTCTAAATTTCATATAAACATGCTTATTTGAATAAAAGAAAAAAAAGATGAAATTATATTTTTCAAGTGATTTTTCACTGAAGCAACATTTTTGCATTTTTGTGGAAGCACTGATAGACTAACTATACCTACTATTGCCTTATTCAAGGCAGCTCAGATTGATGCTGATAAGTAACTTTAGATTTTAAACTCAACTTTACAAATAAATACACCCTAAACGTTCTTTTACTAGAAATCTGAGAGACTATTATTAATTCTAGGAGTTCCTAAATGTTTCCCAGTTCTTACATTTGATAGAGGTTGAAGTTGCTCATTACTATACTCATAACAATATCTGTAATAAATGTACAACAAAAATGGGAAATAATGGGCTGCTACAAATGGCCAAAATTAAATTTATTCTAAGTGTGCAAAATAAAAATATTAAAAGTACTTGCATAAAAGAGCAACTGTTACATTTTTGACTACTAAGTTTCTTAAGATTCTAGAAGCTTGATGATTTCAATTTCTCTATAAAGGGAAATGCTTTTTCATCATGTGGAGTTCATCCATAACGTCTGCTTAAGAGATCTTTACAAATAATGAAATAATCATTAATACAGTTCAACTGAAAAGTACAAAAAAATAGTAAGATAATCATTAATACAGTTTAACTCAAAAGTGAAACGTGCCAGCATTTTTGTGGGACTAAATATTTAACAGCTAAATGACAGCAATAATATTGCACATAATTATTTCTTCAAATCAGTTTTAAAATACATTTAATAACAAGGTAACAAATGCACAATTCGTTAACATGTGTTGCAAGACTATAACAAAAATGCACTCTATGACCACTAACACCACATTATGTTAGAAAGGCACCTAACACTATTTATGAATCACAAGCTTTTAAGAGAAGGATTAAGCCATTCAAAGAAAATCCTAAAAGTTGGAAAAGATATTTGATGAAAATATTAGAAGTCCAATGAATTTAGAGTGCACTAATTCTCAGTTATTACTACATGCCTTACATATAGTAAATAAAAAAATTAGGAAACCCAATTAGAAGTGCAAGAAAGTCATGCAGAGAAAATGTTTGGAAATATTAAAATGAGGCTGCTCATAAGTGTGAAAGTATTACTAGCACTAGCTAAGATTATATGCAATAACATCAATAACAAATATGCAGATTTGTCTTAGAACACGTTAAAATTTGAAATCAAAACCAATTGCTGTATATGGACATTATTTTTTTGCCATGTTTGTTAACACAGCATAAGAAAAGTTTTAGTGGAACTTCTGCAAATAGTATACTGATGTTTTTACAGCTTTTAGCATTGCATATCCGCCAGGGCTAATTTATTTCACACGTTAGGCACAGGTATAGTACAAAGTAGGAGTATCCATAGTCTTACGTCGTTGAATGGCTGATATGACCCATGGTTAAACCAATCTTGAGACCGTGGAGGAATTCATTCATCTGCCAAGGACTGAGGCAGAAATAAATAAATTCTTATTGGCACATTATCCCAGTATTAAAACTGGCGTAACAAATGCATATTGCAAGCACTTGCTTGATTGTAGAGAAAACTGGGTGAAGCAAATTATGCAATGTAACATTTATATACAAAATTCCCAAAGCCCCTAAAGCCTAAAATATTTACAAAGAAAGAAAAAGGAAACACACAAGAACAAACAAACTTCATTCCTTTGTTCTAATTATTTACCAAAATGAGAAGAAACTGAATATTAAACCTAGGATGGTTTGATAAAACATAAAAAAAATTACATTCAAATAAATACCAAACATAGAAATGATATAAACTAGTAATTTTAAAAAAACAAATCTGAAAAGAACTTCTAACAAAAGAAAAATGATCAATACCTAAAATAACTATAAAAACCTGCTGCTTAAAAAAGGTGTGAAAACAAACAGTGGTAATAAAGAGAAAAATATTCTGATATGAAACAATTGCTGAATCTTTCATTATTTTTGGAATGCATCATTGGACAGATTTATTGCAATTACTTCAAAGTAATATGTTTCAAATTCAACACAGAACAGTTTTAAACCTAAGCAGATTCTACATATTTGATTTATCCCTTGAGTATCTCCCAGAAATCAAATTTTGATCTCACATATTACATACACATATTCTGAATTTGATTCATATCATACTGCAAACATACTTATACAAACTCAAGACAAATTAGGAAAATGTGGAAATTGAATAATTACAATTATTAACATGGGGCTACATTGCTTATTTTATATTATTAAACTGAAATCAATCTCAGTTTGAGGATGTGGGTCATTGCCATGCTGCCAGTTCATCTCGGGATCTTTTTAAAGCCCACATCATCAATAGTCAAGACCAGTAAGAGCTTGGGAGACAAGGACAAAACACACAACGCATTGCAAGGGCTAGGTACAAAACTGAACTCTGTTTTTATTAAAACGAAATCCAAACAGTGTTCCAAAGTGCAGTGCAACTTATAAATAAATAAATAGTCCATAAAAAGTATTTAATAGTGAAGGCTAAAATCCACTGAAATAATCCATTAAAAACAAGGTTAAAACTATGCAGGAGTCTCCTTTAAAATTCTCAGCCCCCGGTGCTTTCCTTTAAAAAACGAAGCCTCTCTAGCTTATCTTACTTGGACCTTACAGATCACAGAGATGTCAACCAACAGGCGCGTTCCCATGGGGAGCCACCGGACCCTGCTCTGCTCCACACTCACCGCTGCTACAGGGCTCCACCCGGGAAAAGCGCGCCATCCTCCCACTGCTGCCTTTTGTAGGCTCCACCCGGTAAGAGAACACTCCTGCACACGATGATCACTTCTGCTCTCAAGTCACTCAACAAGTGTGATCCCTGAGTCCCATCCTAAGCGCTGGCCATGTGCTACTCCCTGGGACTCCATTCTTCTCCGCCTGCTTCTCTCTCTAAACACCAGCTCATTCTCACTCCTGCCTTTCTTCTTCCTTTTGTCAACCTCCAGTCTTTCTCGTACCAGCTCATTCTTATAGGCCTCCATTGGCGCAGCGTCTCAATCATGCACCACAGGAAGCCAATGAAGTAATTGAGACAGACCACACCCTCACGTGCAGGGATGTCTCGCTCACAATTGCTCCACCAACTCCCCCCAGCTGCTTGAGCACACACAACAATGGAGAATAAGTCAGCCAATTAATTACCTATTAATTAAAAACGGTCACCTATTTCTGAGCCGCGGACCCGCTATACCACACTTGGCCTCTAAAAAATCTCTAAAAGCACGTCATTTCAGTTTGTAAAAATTTTTTCAGCAAAATGAAATGCAGTTATTTTAGCAGCGCAAAAGTAAGAAGTTAAAGAAAACACAGAATAATGCTTCAATCACAAGTTGTAAAGAGGTTTAGAACATATGTTCTAACTCTGAAACACTTTAAAAAAACACTGTAATAAAAAATACATACATAGTATCACTACAGATATCTATACTAATAAAAGGCAAACTCACTGACTCACTCATCACTAATTCTCCAACTTCCCATGTAGGTAGAAAGCTGAAATTTGGCAGGCTCATTCCTTACAGGTCACTTACTAAAAGTTAAGCAGGTTTCATTTCGAAATTCTACGTGTAACTGAATCCTACTTACATACATATATACGTCCATAGCCTGCAGCTCGGTCGCCGTGTGAGGCGGAGTTGTGTCCCCCATCCCCATGCCTCCCACGTAGTTGGCTGCCTGCCTATATTGCGTCCCACATCCCCATGCCTCCCACGTAATTGGCTGCCTGCCCATATAAGGCCATCCGTCGCTCTGGTCTCTTTATTCCCTTCCTGCTTCGCCACGGTATTCATGTCTCCCTGTTGATAACTGCAGCCTTTTTATTTAATCCACGACTTCTCCGCTGTTTTATTGTTCGTTTATTACGATTACAGTTATTGTGTAGGTATTTTAGACTTAGTTTACTGTTCATGTACCAATTTCCTTTACCGTTCCAACCGTACCCCCATTAACATGTCTAGCAAGGTGATCACCAACGATCAAAAAACTGTCACCTACCGAAACTCAAACCGATTATGACAGCAGCAACCCAAGCTGTGAGAAAACAGTAAAAAAGAGGTGTGTCAGACGTCATGGTACATTTTCTGATGCAGCTAGACGGAAACAACTTTGTGACACTGCCGCCAAATACTCCCAGAAAAATCCACAAGTTCATAGAGACGCTGTCGCTAAATACTCGCAGGGAAATCCACAAGTTCATAGACACGCTGCCACTAAATATTCGCAGGCAAATCCACAACTTAATAACGGGAATGCCTGTTAAACATCTTAGATTCACGAGTACCGATTTGGGTAGTGAACACTTCAATGAATGAAACCTGTTATCTTTCCAACGGTTGACAAACACGGAATGTAACTTGAATACAACACGTCCTCCAAATACAAACCTGGTTGAAAGAAATAATGATAACCAAATCCTTGATGACAGCAACACTCATAACAGTGACAAAACAATTACATTGACAATCATGTTACATTATTTTTAAAATGTTTCCTTTTCTTTTTCATAACTTCTTTAACACACTACTTCTCCGCTGCGAAGTGCGGGTATTTTGCTAGTTAATTATAAATGCTCTTTGTCATTTTGCACTTTTTTGAAATATGGCAGGACTTAGTAGAAGTATTAAACATGAATTAATAGAATGTAGTAATGCAAGATTTTTCATCACTGACAGACTAAAAACAAGTATCAGATTTTCTGGGGAAGCATTTTAGGATTGTGTGCTTCTATCATAAAAATGGAAATGGTCAGTAAACAACTTAAATTTACTTTTTTAAGAAAACTAATGGCAACCAATAATTTTATTTGGCCAGAAAGATTTTGATGGTATGTCCATGTTAAGTTGGTCCACTTGATTCATTTTAGTTTCAGAGGGGAAAATAAGAGAATAATATTAGAAAACACATATGAACATTAAGAATTATGGAACACTACAAACAACGGCTATCTCGCATTCATACTGAAATTTCATGCATATCTGAATGCAAACAATCTGAATACTGAAAATTCAGAATATCCCCAATTAGCATAACATTAATCCTAATATAATATGCAATGCTTTATGAGATTTCAAAGTGAGCATCACTTCCAGAAAGAGGTTATGTAATTTTTGTTTTTGTTTTGGATTGGGTAGTTTTTATTTTATTGTTATCAATGAAACATTCTTCTATCTGGTGGAAAAGAGCAAAGTTTAAGTTTCCACACTTCTTTTTTTAACTCTATTAAGAATTTCAAAAACAAATTACACCACTTTTCTACATAGTCACCTTCATTTGTAATGCAATTTTCCCAGTATTGTACCAAGTTTTTAATGCCCAATTACTACTCATACCGAATTGACCGTTTCCAATGAAAATATACAAGTGCGTAAACTTTTTGAATGTTCGCATATACTTTTTTAATTAATATATAAAGCAGAGTCGATGTATGTTTGTTTGTCCACCATACAAATCTGCACCGGGCGTCCGATTGCCAGCAAACTGGGCATGGGGCTCCTTTGTGACCAGGAGGAGGTCATGGGGTATATTTGGTTGGGAAAAATGTTTGGGGTGAAGCACAGGGCACCTTTTCACCGACAGTTCCGCACATGTCCCCGTACTACCAACAGGAGAAGGGCTGCTGATGCAAGACCAGATGAAACATCTGAAGAAAGGGAAGGGAGGCTATAATCGATGTATGTTTGTTTGTCCGCCATACAAATCTGCACCAGGCGTCCGATCACCACCAAACTGGGCATGGGACTCCTTTGTAACCAGTAGGAGGTCATGGGGTGCAAGACTGGATGAATCATCTCAAGAAAGGGAAACCAACAGGAGAAGGGCTGCTGATGTTAAAGCGGATGAAACATCTCAAAAAAAGGGAAGCCAGGCTGTCTGCCAACAGGCGAAGGGCTGCTGATGCAACACGTGGACAAATGCAGCACAATTTAAAAAATATGGCTTTCGCATATAACCGACAGGTTGCATATCATGAACAGCCTGTCGCTGTTATTGGCCAAATGGATCATATCTGGGACCATTGTAGAGGTCTAAAATGGAAAGGAGAGTCACTGGGATTGTGATGCTCAAATGGGAAGGTGAAACTGCCACCTCTACTTCGTCCACCTGAACCTCTACACTCTTTGATGTCAGGATCAACACCAGTTTCAAAGCATTTCTTGAACAACATCAGGAAGTACAATTCCTGTTTTCAAATGATTTCTTTTGGTGCAACTAAACAAATATGAGAGGATGGGTTCATGCCCACATTTAAAGTGCAAGGTCAAGTTTACCATACAATAGGATCATTACGTCCATTAACTGATGGGACAATTGAGTTCCTTCAGATCTACTTCATGGGAGATATTTCCACAACAGCGCATCACAGACACAGCAGAATACCGAATGTGAGACTGGACATTGTGATGGATTTAGAACGATTCCTTCATGAGAACAACACATATGTCATCCTTTTCAAGACTGCACTTCAACGTATGTCAACAGATGACTATAAAGTTATTATATGAGCTGACAAAATGCTACAGGGAGAGCATCACCGACGATTCAATGCTCCAACACTTGATGAGGTTGCCATTGTAATGGTAGGCAATAACTTTGGGAAGTGGGATATTATCATTGAGAAAAGGAACAGAAGTCTTCAGCGTGTGGCAGACACACACAGGTTGTATGATGCCCTTCAGTATCCACTAATCTTTTGGCAAGGTGAAGATGGGTATTACTTTGGAATTCCATAAACAGATACATCTACGGGCAACTCTGTTGCTGGCAAGAAACTCAGTGCAATGGACTTTTATGCTTACCGACTAATGAGTAGAGTTTCTGAAGAGAATCACATCTTTAAATGTCGGCAACTTTTTCCTCAATACATATTATTGAAGCATCTATCATAACAGGCTGCGCAAGAAGTGAAAATGTTTTCATACCAAGAATACCGCTGATTCTGAATGATTTACCCTTTGATTTCAAATGGCTACAATTTTCTGTTCATTTGGCTTTTGCTATGTCAATTATTAAGGCTCAAGGGCAATCACTGCAAGTTGCAGGCATCAATTTGGAAAATCCATGCTTTTCACAAGGACAACTCTACGTGGCATGTTCTAGAGTGGACAATCCTCAGAATTTGTTCATTTTCGCACCACAAGGGTAAAAAAAAATATATAGTGTGTCCAAAGGCTCTGGAATAACCACTTGTATTACCTATTACAATAAAATGTGAATCAGAAAAATGTTTGTTCTATTTCTATGTTGTGTACTCCTGCTAATATACAGGTGCTGGTCATAAAATTAGAATATCATGACAAAGTTGATTTATTTCAGTAATTCCATTCAAAAAGTGAAACTTGTATATTACATTCATTCATTACACACAGACTGATGTATTTCAAATGTTTATTTCTTTTAATTTTGATGATTATAACTGACAACTAATGAAAGTCCCAAATTCAGTATCTCGGAAAATTAGAATAGCAATTAAGACAATGCAAAAAAAGGATTTTTAGAAATGTTGGCCAACTGAAGGGTATGAACATGAAAAGTATGAGCATGTACAGCACTCAATATTTAGTTGGGGCTCCTTTGGCCTGGATTACTGCAGCAATGCGGCGTGGCATGGAGTCGATCAGTCTGTGGCACTGCTCAGGTGTTATGAAAGCCCATGTTGCTCTGATAGTGGCCTTCAGCTCTTCTGAATTGTTGGGTCTGGCGTATTGCA
>JANRMT010062792.1:19676465-19689733 GCA_026402145.1 Polypterus bichir lapradei
AGTGAGTGAGTGAGTGAGTGAGTGAGGGCTTTGCCTTTTATTAGTATAGATTCTAAAGGGTTCACAAACTTTCAAGCACAACTGTATTTATTACCTTAAAGAAAATTCATAAAGTCTTGGCTATATATTTTACTATGCTTGCAGCTGTGTTATTAATATACTATATGCAGACTAACTTCCTTGTACTAGTCTTTAGTGGAAGAAAGTGTTATAAAGTAATCAAGAACAGGAAAAATGATCGAGTACTCTCTTTCACAAATGTATCTGTGTATTGTTCATGTATGTGTTTACAGAAACCTTGTGTATTTCACAGGAATTAATTTGAAGCCATGTCTGCCAACAACATATTTAGTAAAAAAAATCTGAAGCATTATTGTAAATATGTAAAAGGTTCATAACCCTTTTTCAAATAAACACAATATTAAAACAGTTTTCTCATTATTAAAACAGTTTTTCATCAATTTTAATGCTTTATGTAGTAGTGTGACAAGAATGGCAAGACAACAATAAAACATACTGAAATCACTTTTATAGCAAATCATCAAAAACTATTAAAGTCAGCTATTCTTTATGTTAATAAATCCTTACTAGTATCATTTGCATGCACATAACATGCATAGAAAACTATATACATATATATAAGTACAAAATTTGTTTTACCTGAAACGTGCAAGATCGTAGCTGCAGTCCTTCACCAAAATACTGCTCCATTTGTGCGTGAAAAGATATTTTTTTTTCTTTTGTTAAAGAAGCAATTGGAAATGAACGTGTAACCACTTGCTCTCCCACTAAAAAAAATGGACAATTCAAAGCATCTTGACTATAGTATACCATGAAAGTGAAATCTATTCTAAATAAGTAGAATTTAAAAGAAATAAGTATTTTTTTACTTTAAACATACCCAGTGGGTCAGTAGGAGTTCCCTTGAAAATAAGCCTGTACGTAGTAAGGAAAATCGCTCCCTCAGCTGGAAGCAATGCTAGCCCTCCACTTACACCACCAGTTGCTTCATCTCGACCATCTGAAATCAGGTTCACCCTAAGACCCTCCATCACCAGCTCTTCACCAACCAGTAAGGATGGCCTTAAAAGCTTTGGCTGTAAACAGGTGAAAGTTAAATGTTAAATATAATCCAACAAAAAGCACTCACCATATTTTATAATACATTTACTCATTCATTCATTTTAGCACCACTTATCAGGGACTGGGTTGCAGGGACAAAAGTCTTAGCAGTGAGGCCCATATGTTCTTTTCACCAGCCACATTTGCAACTCTGTGGGATTCCAAAACTTTCCGAGGCAATCTGGGAGATGTAATACTACCAGCAAATCCTGGGTTTTCCCCAGGGTCTCCTCCCAGATGGTCATGCCCATATCAGATGCCTGAACCACATCAATTGGCTCCTCTTGTTGCAGAGGTTCAGCAGCTCTACTCCTAGCCTCTCCTAGATGTCTGCGCTTCTCACCATTTCTAAGGGAAAGCCTAGTCACCCAGTGGAAAAAGCTCAATTCAGTCGCTTGCACCCACAATCTCATCCTTTAACTTATTATCCAAAGCTCATGACCTTAGTTGAGTGAAGGGACATAGATCGAACAGGAAATCAACAGCTTTGCCTTCTGGCTCAGATCCTTCTTCACCACTATGGATCAGTATAGTGACCACGGAACTGTGCTTGCCACCCTAAGTTGTCTGTCAGTCTTTTATTTCCTCTTCCTCTCATTTGTGATCTAGAACCCAAAATACTTAAACTCCTCTTAAGGTACTAAATCATCTCCCAATTGGAGAGAACAGTCCATATTTTTCCTACTGAGGACCATGGTCTCATATTTGAAGGTGGTGTTCCACACCACTGCCATTTCACACTCAGTTAAAAACCATCACAGTGTGTGCTGGAGTTCACAGCCCAATGAAGCAAACAAAACCACATTGTTTGCAAAAAGCACTGACACAGTTCTAAGGTGACTGCGCTGAACCCTCTTCCCTCTCAGGCTTTGCCTTGACATCTTGTCTTTGAAAATTACAAACAGAATAGAGAACAAAACACAGCCATGGGTTAGTCCCACAACCTCTGAGGACAGTGCTGATGTTTCTCCAAACTCTCATTGTGATTATATAGGGACAGAACGGCTATTACTAGGGGCCCACAACGCCACACTCTCCCAGCAGCTTTTCACATTACAAAAGTCAGTTTGTGTGTCTGGGTTCCAGTCCACCAAGACCTCTGCCTTTAACTGCGGGTCAATGCAGGTCACATTGCACTCGGCGCATATACCTCTTGCAGGAGGGCAAACACATTTATGCAGATTAACCTACTATATATATATAAATAAATAAATAAATAAATAAATAAATAAATAAATACACTGTTATTAAGAAGGATTGCATCTATAGGAATGTAAAGTAAACTTGGATTAAAAAAATACCACTATTTCATAATAAAATGAGAAAAGGTTTTAATGTTTCATTTCAAAATCCATTATAAATTTGAACATTTTCTGTTAAGTCATTCATAAAATATATAGAACACTGAAACCTAAGCTGATGATTTATTAAAAAAATAAATCTAGTTTCACCTGCAAACAAACTGACTGTATCCTTCTTAACACAACTACCTTAGCACTTGATTTTGTAGTATTGGTTACTGGGCTTTATATGCTTTGTCCAGCATCAAGTAAAAATAAGAATTGGTTACCTTTTGTATTGGCGGCAGCCTCTTACTTTCTCTGTGTACAGCTTCCAAGGTTTCAATGTGCATCTGGACAATATCTGTAAGGCAAACAGTAAATCAGCCAGAACTACTTGAAATTAAGCATATACTGTTGCATCTGCAACAATGAACTGGTTAAGGTGCTACATAAAGAGGTAACAATTGTAATTAAAAAAGGTAACTTTCAAAATCGTACCTGGAATGTTAGTGTGAAGTGTCTTCAAGTGTTCATTTGTCACACCACTTTCAGTGCAAACTTTGTCTACAAATCTGTTAATGAAACGGACAACTGTATTCGCAACATCAGAGCCTTCTGCGTCTTCAAAACCACTCTCTGTGTCATAGCTTTCTGCCATGCTACCTGCAATACTGTTACAAGACAATCAACCATCAGTTTGCATAAAAATAAAGCAAATGTAACAGACATTCTGTTTATATTTTCATTGTAACAAAAACAGGCGCTTTATTTGTCCACAGCGGGAATTTGTTTTTTTACAGAAACTCAGCAAACATAAATATAAGTAAATAAATATTGCTTTATATTATGTTATGACAAACAACAAATCATTCTCAAATACACATAAATGTTGAATAAAAAGTAAGACAATTTTTGACTTGACTAGCTGAAAGTACTCAATGTTAGAGTGTTAGAAAGAAATTGTGTAGCACAGTTCATAATGGCATTCAGTTTTGGTTTCATTCTTTCCTATGCCACAACCACTGGGGGAAAACAGTGCATCTTGTAACTGAGCCTGCCTTCTTCCTTAGCTTGTTGATTTGGTATGACTCCTTTGAAGTGATGTTACTGGCCCAGCAGCACATCATAGCGTAGAAAAATCATGCACAAAACACCACAAAAGTTTTGAATATAAAGAGGATGTCACTACCTACATTAAAGGAGTGCAGCTTCTAATGAACAAAAACACTCTGCTCAGTCCCATCTAATACAGTTATGAGACCAGTTCAGTCTGCCATTGATGTGGACCCGCAAGTACCTGTAGCAGTGCACGCCCTCCACATTCACTCCTGGAAAATTGACTGTGGCCCTTTGTTGCGGCAAATATCAATAAATGGTTGGTTTAAGCTGCAAACATTTCTTTCTGCACTGAAAAAAAAGCTCTCCACCAGACTCCCATACTGTCTAATTCCCCTTTTCACTACACCCCAGTAGTATAGAATCATCAGAGAATTTCTGCAAGTGACGTGACCATGTTTATCGTCTGAGGTGTACAGCGTAAAGAGAATAAGAGACAGGACTCTTCCTTGTGGTGCTCTAGTGTTACTCTAATCCATATCAGAGACAAAAATGACAAATATTTTAGTTATAAATATCATTTGCGTTTAATCTTTCAATTAAATAATCGGCCAATATGATTTAACACTAGAGTTACCAAAGCATACGAAAAAACTAGTAAATCCAGCCCACCTTAAATCCCTTCACACCCCTCTGTCACCGTCTTTTCTCTTGTAAATGTATCGACCAACACAAGCAACCTGCTATACCATCCCAAACCTCCCCTCCCCAAACCCCCTGCGAAAAGGGCAAGAAGTTCTGCCAGTTCCAGCCTTGATTATCTTGGAGTGAAGTGCTGGAGTTTTAGAGTGGAAATAATAGATCGTTATTTGTAATACATACATTTCATGTGTGTTCCGTGTCTACAACAATCTATGTAAACATATCATTAAAACAGAAAAACTTTTTCATGCGAAGGCATTTAAGGTGGGCCGTTTTTACGAGTTTTTTGGTAGGTTTTGGTAATTCTAGTGTTAATGGATGGATTAAGAAAATCAGAGGATCGGTAATTGCTCCATTCCACATTCAATAGGTGTCAGTGGTCCCCATATGGTAACCCAGTCGGGATACCCGCAGAGGTGCTTCGGACTTGGGAGAATAGAAGTGCAGCCCTGTGAGGGTCCCTGGGTATCGTTAGAGGGTGATGTCGGGGGACTACTTTTTTTGTAGCCCAAAAGTGCTTCCTCAAGGATATAGTGTAGCATTGGAAGCATTCCTGGGTCCTACTTTAAAAAGGAGTCTGCTGCATCACATCGGACAGTCAGAGTCGGGAGGCAACGGTCAACACTCAGCTGACGTAGGGAGGAGGAAGAATTGTTTATTATTGTGATTATGTCTTGTTATTTTGGCTGATTACTAGACAGAAGTGCCTTGTGAGAATAACCATCCTTTATTTTAAAATGTGTGGTATATTGCTGTGTTTTGGGCTCACTGAAGCACCCTCGTGGTCACAAAGGGATTAAAAATACATGGTTGGATTCAATTCTCTCTCATTTCTGGCTGTTTTCTACTGATGACCGATTCATGTTCCATATATTAAAATAAAGGGCAGATATTCCTCTTTCAGAATATTTACACCTGGTGAAGGAAGTATGCTGTGTTCATAAATTGCAGCTGAATAAAAATTCACTTTGAATGGTGTTCTTCTTGTTATAAGTGATGGAATAAGATTTGAAAATCTATTATGCTATTATGTAAAGTTTTACTGTTTTAAAGTATTTTAGAATTTTTTATATTACTATTTCCAAATAACTAACCACAGCCTCATCATTAAGTTTACTCAACAGTTATTCATTGTCTGAAAGTAAAGGCCAGGCACTGTTCATTATGAATGTATACATGTTTAGTGATTTGTTCAGTGTTTAAACTTTACAACACAGTGCCCTGTAATGTCATACATACTTGTAAAATAAAAAATACCTAAAAAATAAATAATAATAAAAAAAACCTTGGGAAACTTTTCATTTTAATTGTTATTGAAGGATTCACTCCAGAATAAGTTATAAGGTCTCACTTGATATCTTATAGGCTGAAGATTTCAGTTATTGTACTAGAGAATGACCCTAATGCCACTTTGATACGAGAACATACTGTCGAAAAGGCGGCACACACAGGCTGATGTGCATGTATTGACAAAGAAACTGTCATATCAAGCAATCACTAAGACTTAGGGAACAATTCTACAGGTTTACATTTAAAATTCTACTGGTATTAAATCTGCGATTCTCAACTGATAATCTGCAAAGGTACTGCACAAAAAAACATCAGCATAAAGCAAGACGGACATCAAATTCAACAGAAAGTAATTATTACCAACCCAATCAAAAGCTATTTTAAGATTTGAGTTCCCTGTTTCCTTGTGTTGCTTGTTGTAAGAACACATTTACAGTCCAAGTGGAATTTATGTACAGTTTCAGAGGAGATCATCTTGCATAGCTTACAAATGTGTCAAGAGTTACTGGGAGTGGCATAAGCACCCGAAATATAGGCCATACCATTATCAAACAACACACGGAGTAGTAGAGTTATTGACATGAGTGATGAAACTGAAAGCAAGCTTTTAAGGAAAGTACAATCAAGTCTGTATTATACCATATAGTTGGATGAGTTGATTAACATTTGCAATGCAGCTTTGTTTTATATGTGTGTGTGTTGTAAGATTGGACTAAAACAGTAATTTTAACAAAGATTACAAAGAACAGCAGATGAGTTAAAGGAGAAGTTTGGTATTTTTCAAGTCAATGCTGTTTGTTCACAAACATGACATATACGCATTTGCCACGTAAAATTGTGTTCTAAAGTTAGGTGTTTTCTATAAACTATGAAATATACATAGCCAGTCCTGGTGTATTATGTAGGAATCTGTGGTGCCCAGAATGCAATCAGAAAATAAAAGCCTAACCATACTGATTACATTCTCTTTGAAGTGGCAAAAGTTTCAATATAAGAAAACATGTCTTCCGTCTTTTTCCGGCACACATTTGTGACAACAAAAGGGATCTGAAAATAATCATACTATCGTATATTTCCAAGTACTTTTTTCTCAAGCATATATACAATGTTTGTGAATAAATACATTTGACATTAAAAAATACCAAACTTAAACCCTTTAATGTAATGCCTTGATGGTTATATCACTGAAAAATAACAGTGTCTGCACATAATGGACAAGTTTAATGATATGAATACATTGTGGTGTTGTTGAACAAATCCAGGAGAGGGCACCAAAGTTAAAGTGGACACAACGTTTCTTACATTGTGAAAGTCTGGTCATGAAAAAGCCTCTAGAACTGCATGACTTTTTAGTTCTAAGTAGGTAAAATGATAACTATATTAAAAAATACACAATCTACTCAGATTTGTCTGCTTTTCTATGTGAGGGAATTGATGAATTTTGTAACTCTTGTATCAACAACATTTATATAGCACATTTTCATACAAATGATGTAGCTAAAAGTGCTTTACAAGATGAAGAAAGAAAAAAGAAAAAAATGTTCGATGGCCAGGGAGGACAGAAAAACAAACAAACAAAAAAAAAACTCCAAGTTAAACAGATTTCAAAAGGACAAGTACTTAATCAACTATTTGAATTGAGAAAAGAAGTATTTGCATTTCTGATGTCACAGTATTAAATTAATGTTGACTTCTGCAAAAAATCAGTCAACTTAACATATATATTTGATTATTACAAATCAGGTGAGTATGCCAATGCAAGGGAGAAACAGCATAGTATTTTGATTAAGAGAAAATCAAGGAGTTCAAGAAAACTCATCCATTGGAACATAAGAGGGATAGACAGAAATGTTCCACTCCTAGGGGAAACTTTGCAAGAGTCTACTCATGTCAACCTCTAAAACACTGTCACCAGGCATTTGACTCCAATGTCAAAAAAATGTTTAGTTTATTTCCAAGAGGACCACCTGGAATATAAATCTTTGGACCCTATTTTGCTGAATTCAGTATCAGAAAATATCTTCCTTTCCAGTGCCGGAAAAAAAGCTGATGGAACTATCAGCAGGCAGTGTGAAGTTTCAACTTGCAGAATTTGACCAGGCTACATTTTAGATATGGGCTACCACTGAAGATCCCTCTCTCTCACAACTGGTAATCAAATTTCTGTTACCTTTCACCACCATATTATTTATTTAGTGAGGGGTTTTCACTATGACAGTCATAAAAATACTGTTCAATAGATTTGTTTTGTTGCTAAAAATGACATTACACTGAGAATTTAAAATACCTGTTTGTGACATAGCTGTTGCTAACACTCTCCACATCACCGAGTCCAGATCGGTTTAAGAGACGATTTTTACTTGTATCCAGTGGAAGTAACAAATAACTCATTCTATTTGCGTAGTGAATTGCCTGGCTGAATACGGTACTCTCCTCCTTTTGAACCAGTTCAAGTTGTTTCTCTTTGCACAGCGTTGGCCATAGTCTACGCTGTACTGCAGCGATTTCTAATGCACTCTTACCACTAGGCATTTGTTCCTCATAGTCCTGCTTGACAGAGAGAGAAAGAGAGACAGAGGCTATTTTTAATGACGTAAAGTATATATATATTCCCTTGTTTAGACATAATTATATTCTTACAGGTGACTTTTTATAATAAAATGTGAAAGACAAATTTCATAATTTCCAAAGAATCTGTGATGTTTGTTATTAAGAGTGTAACATAATAAATTCTCTTTATGAATTAACACTTGTTTTTCTCACCTGATCACAACTCTCATTCTCCTCAATGTAAAGTGCTCGTATATGATTCTGAACATCGCTGTAAAACATAGCCTCCCAGAACTGCATGTTCATCCATACACTGTGCTCCTGAACACAGCTGTAAGCAAATTGAGTGATTCCTGCTCCAAGTTTCTAAAATTAAGCAAACTTCAAGTAAACATTTAACTATGTTACTATTAGCTTTAAAATGTTTGAACATGGCACTTAGAAACAGAAATCGATAAAGAAATTGAAGTTAATCATTTGGCTCTACTAAAAAATAATATCTGTACTACTGATACTTACTCGACAAAAGACTGTAACAAGAGGTAAAAGTGCTGCTGCAATTCCATGCTCATCCATGTGAGAACAATCCTATAAAAGTAAACAAAATTAATTTTACCTCAGTAATAATTTCACAACTATTTAATTCATATTCTTTAAACACACTACCTTTTACACACTATTAGTAAAGAAGTGACAATGGAACTGTGCAGTACTGTATAACATCAAATTTGTGATCACTAATTATCCAATTTCACTTACACCATTGCTGGACAGTTCTAAAAAAGTAAATGAGAAATCTATCTAGACTAAATAAAAGCAAATTTACCTGTCATTATACATATTTTCAAATAATCATTTAAATACTTTTGCACAGAAGATCACTCAATAAAAAATATGAATGTCAGAGTTATACTATATTTAATACATTATCACTTCTGCAGAAATTAAGCTCAAAGAACTTTTCTTTAGCCATTTTCTTTCTCCTATAATAATTTGTATAATCTGCAATGCATTCCATTTAACATCTTACCTGTTTTACAAGTACATGTCTGCCAGATACTATCATCTTAGCAAACATTGCTCTCTATCTATTTGACTGTTTTTTATAAAAGAAAGATAAACCTCTTGATTCATTACAACAGTAAAAGCAGATCTCGATATATGTAGATTATATATATATATATATATATATATATATATTTGGTGTCTTATGTCATTTTTATTGGTTTCAAATTAAGTATCTGCAATTATGTGATTTTTCTAGTCTGTAACTTATTCTGCATTCACAAGTATTATAAGTACTGCATTTGTGGCCAGGCAACTTGTATTTTGCAAAAAGTGTACATAACAGCTTCCTGAATCTTTCTTTCTCTGCAATATTGATAGGTACCTTACAAGACTGGCACCAGGGAAAACCTCTAAGGAAGGAGATAATATTTTGGTAGAATTAAAGTCATTGTACCTACACAGAGAGACTTTATTTTCACTTTCAATCAACACTAAAGTAAAATCTCAATATTACAATTTGTTATTATATAATCATACAGTTTTATTTAATTAATTGATATTGCATTATCCTAATCCTAGATGCTAATCAAAAAGTAATACGGTTATTTATTTGACATCTTCCAATTTACAAATAACCTTAACAGACTCAGAGGTATTTAAAAATGTTATTTCAAAATGAACATGCTAACTTGGACATTCACAACTATTATAAGCTCAGTTGTACAGGAAATCCAATTCCTTACCTAAACAAAAAAAAAAGCTCAAAATGAAAACAAAATGAACACTAATGCAGATTACCCCACAACTGATACATGAATACTGAATAATTCACACAAAAGAAAACTACAAAAACTGCCGATTTTATTCATGCATTTCAGTACAAATTGGAGACTGAGCAAAATGGGTGAATGAGGGCTTATGATGCACAGACCTGCCAGTTTTGGTGTGAATTACTTGTTAGTGCAGTTATCTGACCATTGACAAAATACAAACATTTTTAGAATGTAAGTTACATAGACCATGTTTATATCCATTATTTTCTTCCACTTGCAGCTTGTTGGCTCATACAGTATGCAGTGGAACTGTGGATATTTTATGGAACTTTCCTTACTAGAAACCTGTTATATGAGTGGCCAGGCTGCAGGAGACAAACATGCCTAGGTGGCCTTTGACTTTGAAAATTTAATTTAACTGCCAGAAGAAAGAAATGAAAATCAAAGGTACTGAACACTACAATAATGTTAATAACTGTACTGGACAAACTACACTATATAGACAAAAGTATTGGGACACCTGATCTTTACACCAACAGGAACTTTGATGATGTTGCATTCAAATATATAGATTTTAATATGGAGTTGGTCTTTTGAAGCTCCTTTATTACATAAGCAGAATAATAGACATTCATTTTTAGGTATGTAATTTAGGCACAATAATGCTAAAACCCCTTGGTTTTTCATTAGTTTAGAAAGCCTACAAGTTGTCACTTCTCAGGGAACTGGCCTTCAGGTCGGGAATATCTCAGCCAAGCTTTCTATGGTGTAAATGTACATACATAAAACATAACATATTTTAGCCAAAGTAAAAAAGAAATCTGAGGCAGTGTCCAGATGTAATTGGATCAGTTTACTTCACTCATATTGCAAAAAGGGCATCTAGACAGAATGAATCTTTTTTTTGTTAACCGTAAGCTGTTACACTCCATTAATGTACACATGGCCTGGGTGAACCTGTGATTCATTTATTTTGTGGCAAACTAGCTCTGACAGACATGGCAGTACTATATGTGGTTGCTGGCTAGTTGGTGAAGTAACTGGCTATACCCTCAGTTTTTATATGCTCTATACTAATCATGCCATTACATGTGTCAGGTGATAATGGCTACCCACTCAGATGCTGGCACCTTACACCATTCCCAAAACCCAACAACAGGAGAGAGGTGCTATAATGGTACATATGATTTTGCAAGTTGAGTTGTAGAGTGCAACCAGATGCTTTGAAATACAGGGGACAGGGCCTCAACGTGTCAGGAGAGAGGCTGCTCTTCTAGCCAAGGAACATCTGCAGCACCATGATTACATATGTATGAGGTTGATTAGCATTAGTATATGAATGCACATTTACAAGATAATTGTGAATTATAAGGGCAAATTGAACAGAAAGGTGTAAATGCAAGGTTTTATAAATTAGATTTTTTTTTTTTACTGTACGCATTTTTCTGTTTTTTAGCATGCACATACTTTCACAAACAAATGCACTGTATTATTGGAGGTTTCCTCCCATGTGTAGAATTTGTCACCAGTCACTCTGAGGTTCAGAGGTTCTACATTTTACTATTACTTAATTTGTTTCAAACTTCTCCTTATCAATATTGTCATTGCTAATTTTGCAGTTTAAGATATTGTCAGTACAAGTGAATATTATTTTATTTATGCTTATAAATTAAAAAAAAAAAAAGTAACCAATAACAAAAGCAATAACCAATGCACAAAAGCTGTTAGAAAAGTAAATCTGCATCCATATTATTGGGATACAAGCTGTCAGTAGCCACTCCCACAAGGATGAAAGGATATCATACATGTAACCGACATAATGTAACTGACACAAAATTCTTTCAATAATGCCAGAGACAAAAGAAGTATAATTAACCTTTAGATAAATACTTATTTAACATATGAGAAATTCTGAAATGTCAATGTGCCAGAAAATTGACAATTTTAAGTAAGTTTTAAGACTTCTGTTTCTTGTTGCTATGTTATCTCCAACAACTTTTTTTATATAAAATTATTAACTCCAGCTAGCATGCAAAGCATTTAAAAATTTGACTGTTATCATGACAACCAAGTCATTCTGAAAATTTTAGTGGCAGTTTATACAACCGAAAAATTAAGGGAACTTGTTATTTGGGAAAGTTTTAGGCTTGACGGATTTTGCTTGATGATATCTCACAGTTGATGGTGTGCTACGAAGTAGAAATTGCAACATAAATTGGAAAGAAACAGTCTCCTAAGTTGGCAGCAGCATTGCAAACTTGTTTTTTTTCATTTCATGACAACTCAAGCAAAATGACACCTTTTACTGGCTAACTAAAAAGATTACAAAATGCATGTTTCGAGGCAGCCCAGGCCCCTTCTTCAGGCAAGATGATTACATCATCAAGCCCCAGAAAAATGAGTTGTACTTTACAATAAAGAAAGCAGATATGCTTTTTATCTATAACGCCATAGATATATAATTTGCCTCTAATAAGCTTGCTGTTGCTGCTTCAAATCAATGAACATACCCAAAATTACATGGCATGTTATCATTTAAAAAAAGACAGATGTGTTACTGTGTTGCCTTTTTTATTTACTACTTATGTAATTCACAAATAAACAAGCATACAGTTAACTAGGTTCTGGACAAAAAAGTTTCCACAGATATACAAGAGAACTTAACGGAGAGATTAAGCATTACCTGGAGAGTACAGTTCATCATTCGGACTATGTAATCAAATTGCTGGTCATCCAAAACAGCCCGATTCTGTTGAGCATGCAGGTTAAGTTCTTGTGTCAGGCACTGTCGGGCCACACGACTCTTCAGAGCTCTTAAAACAGCTGGCAGAAGCTAAAATAATGAAAGCAACACCACATAGTTCAATAATGATAGTATATTTACACCAATATTCTTAAAAAACATTTAGTTTAGTTGCCTTAATTTATATATATATATATTAGACATTAAGCCTGTTACAATAACGGGCGCTAGAACAGTAGTGCATAAACATTAGTAGGAACAGTCTATATTAAATGGCAAAGAACCTTGTATGTGGCTGCAATATGCGTCACTGTATTGTGTGCCTTTAATTTTCTCTCTCAGTAATACTGGTTTGTATTTCCGTAAAATGCCTGTAATTTTGTCTGACAGTAATACAGTGGAACCTCGGTTCACGACCATAATTCGTTCCAAAACTCCGA
The DNA here is from genome assembly GCA_026402145.1 of Polypterus bichir lapradei. Classification (NCBI taxonomy): domain Eukaryota; kingdom Metazoa; phylum Chordata; class Cladistia; order Polypteriformes; family Polypteridae; genus Polypterus; species Polypterus bichir. The sequence goes on from JANRMT010062792.1 coordinate 19,689,433, forward strand.
AGTAATTTCCCCCATAGGATTGTATGTAAATACAATTAATCCGTTCCAGACCGTATGAACTGTATGTAAATATATATTTTTTTAAGTTTTTAAGCACAAATATAGTTAATTATACCATTGAATACACAGCGTAATAGTAAACTAAATGTAAAAACATTGAATAACACTAAGAAAACCTTGAACAACAGAGAAAACCAACACTGCAAGAGTTTGCGCTATAGCCTTACGACCCACTCGCTAAAAACACTTTTTTTTAATGAGTTTTAAGCACAGAGAAAAAAATAAACATTTGAAAAATCCG
>JANRMT010062792.1:19708426-19742735 GCA_026402145.1 Polypterus bichir lapradei
AAAGAGCCAGAGAAAAACAGCACGGATTTCTTTGTCCTGCAACAATCGTTTGAATAAATGAAACAGAAATAACAGTTTAATAAACAACATATACTTAAGCAACTAAAACAGAAAACCAGTCACTTGTAAGGAGTTTGACAAAGATGATTTTTAAATAGCTTAAATGATAAACTATTAAACAAACAAATGACACTATTTTTAAATAACTTGTTAAACTGTGATAAACTATTTTTCTATTTTTATATACAGTATATAACTATATTTACATTTATATACACATACACACATATATTGATCTCTACCTGCACATTAACCCTCTTACTATAGTAATCACTAAAGTAATTCAAGAAATATTTACATAAAGATTTAGCATAAGATATACATTTTTACAAAACACAAACACAAAAAAAAGAAAAAAAATTACTATTATTACTTATTATTTGTTTCACGCCATTGTCCAAGGCAATTAATAATATTTGTGAGATACAATTGGTTACATTTCTGCTGTTTTTTTAAATTGATGCACAGGCAGGCGAGTGACTTCCTCAATGTCACACAGTGTCAGTAGTGGGATTTGAACCCACAACCTTAGGGTATGAGTTCCAAAGCCTTAATCACTACATTACACTGTCATACTCCAAAAATTAAAAAACATATTAACACTGGTCTATTTTATATATTATTATGCCTTAAATTTGGACATGGTTTGTTATATGTCTTAGAAAACATTACAGGTTAGCATTTTTCTCTTTATATCAGTTATATAACTGATAACACATTTTCTTCATAAATGTTAGTTAATAGACATGAATTAAACATTTGAACAAATTCCTATATAAATAGTGAGTGAAAATTAATTATTACCTGAATTTTAAGGGCCGATGATTGTATTGAAGTGGGTGGAAAGGCATGGTCAGCATACTGCAATTCAGGATCCATTACCTGAAACATATATATAATTCTAATGATCTATAAGCTTAAAATGTGAAGAGACACAAAAGATACAGAAGGAAAAAATCCGTTACGTCAACCATTCATTTGGTAATCCATTTATCCAGTTGCAGGCTGTGGGATGCCACTGCTTATTTTTGCAGCACTGGCCTGGCTGCATGCTGGGGACCAATCCAGGAAGAGAAATCAGTAAAAAGAAGGGGACACTAATTTACAAACCTGTACTGGTTCAATAATACCAATTAATCAATCTTGCATCCAGAGATGCTATAGAATGCTAGCTCAGAAGCAAAATCCCCAACGGAGGCTGTCTCCAACTCCTTAAACAATCCCTGTTTTAGGATTGTTTCACCACTCTCCTAACCTATTTTCATCACATTAAGCACTGTAAAAAACAATGACTGTATTAAAATATCTACATTAAATGTTGTTTTATTTCATATCTCAGCCATAAGGGGAGATTACTTCAATGAGCCATAATATTGCTTTCTCAGATGGTGGAACAAGTTTGTGTTACAGAGCCCACAGTCAAAGGTGAGGTGAGCATACAGTTAAGCCCATAAGTATTTGGACAGAGAAATAATTTTGACTCTGTACTTCACCACTAAAGCAACCATTATGTGATTGAAGTGTAGACTTTCATCTTTAAATACGAGGGATATCCAGAAAAAATGGTTACAAGTGCCCTGGAGGGTGCAGGGAATTTTTTTTCTCGAAGGTTGCCATACCTGCGTGTAGGGGGGTCCTAACAGTCAAAATAAGCCCGGGACCGCGTCAGTCAGTTGTGAAATGTCATCACAGCAAGCGAGTTCGTCAACCTCTGCTGAGGCCGTTTGCTCCACCTACCGCCGATGCGAGATTCGTTCGGTCATCAAGTTCCTCACTTTGCGTCGCGAATCCGCGGCTGAAATCCATCGTCAGCTTGTGGAAGAATTGTGAAAGAATTCTTGGGTGGGAAACGTTTTTCCAACGATGAGGAGGTGAAGGAGACAGTGGAGAAGTGGCTTTCGGAGGTGGAGCGGAGCGTATTCGACGAGGGTATAAAAAAGCTGGTGCCCAGGCTGAAGAAGTGCATCGAAGTTGACGGCGATTATGTTGAGAAATAAACACATATTTTGGAACATACCCTGTAAATTTGGTTGAAATATATTCATTTTTCGATTTTTAACAGCTGTTGTAACCTTTTTTTCTGGATATCCCTCGTATAAGGGGTTTACCAAAAATATTGTACAAGCCATTTAGGAATGACAGCCATCTTTCTGCACAGCACCCAACTGTATATGTAATTGGATATCACAGTGTCAACAGACTCCATGGTAGGTTGACCCTTGACTTGAGAAATGAGGATTTTGTGTGGAAATAATTTGGTGGAATACAAATTATTTGCTGAAAACGCAGATTGTGATGATTAGTTTGTTTTTTTCACTGATGCCTATATAAAAAAGGCAATAAACATTCATTATATAGTCTGTTTAAGAAAGTGCACTGTCACAAGGCATTCAACTTTTTATTTTCAAAGGTGCTTTCTAGCTACAGTATGTGATCTGATGACTTATGAGACACCATCTTATTTAAGATCAAGGGGTTGTAGGAATGAAATGTCTGCCCTTTATGCAAAATAAAACCTCTCAATCTAAAGAATAAAAGTGAAATATTTTGTTTAGGTCTGTTGCTATTATTTCTATGCTTACTCAATTTCTGGTTTGGCCCAAAATAAGAAAGTTTGCTGTCTCTTTCTTTATTTTATTTATTATTTAAAATTATTGTGGAAGCAATGCTTTTTCCCAACTTGCTTCCTTCCTTCCACACATCTATATTAACTAGAACCTTTGGGAGTAATTTTCTTCAAAAAGTGAAATGAAAATTAAAAATTATAAAATGAAAATGCAATTTGTTTTTTTGCAATTACATTTTCAAAGTCTACACGCATGAATCCTGCAAAAATTAAAAATAAATTGAAATAACACAAATAACACAGCCTGTACAGCAATGAAGCAGCAATAATGAAAAGTAAAATGCAAATAAGCACTGGCACCACCTGCTGCTTAAATTAGACTTTATTATGTCATCGTTTACATTTACTTACACTGAAGTTTATCTATCAGTTCATTTTATATTTACAAACAAAAATTTAAACAAACTGGAATCAATTTTCTGACTACTCTAGAAAGTATTGCATATAACATTCCAAAAATATAATTCCAAAATATGCTTGAATAGGTGCAAAAATATTTTTGAATTGCATTATATTTATATTATTGTTTCATATTATCTTTATATTTGTATGTGTATGTGATCAGATAATTGTTTCTATGAAATTACCTTCATTGTGACAAGTCAATTGGACTCTATTATTATAACTTTTAAAAAGAAGGTGATAAAAGTAAAAAGTAATTACTACTGCATTTCATTACTTTTCAAAATAAGGTGATAAGAGATTCATACTAAGGAGGCTGGATCTTTTTGATAATAGCACTAACAATTACACCACTGTACTACCTTGTACCACTGAAATAATTTAGTAAAATTGCTCTGGAAAAATTCAGTTAAAGTTTTCAACCACTCACCCCAAAAAAGGAAAAATTAGTAACAAGTAAGATAATCTTTCTTTTGTTCAGTTCTAATTACAGATTATCTGTGATGTGTTATTTTTTACTATAACAAAAGTAACATTGACAACTGCAAATGACATAACTTAAAACTTTACCAATTTCACTGAGGTTATCTTTAAAATTAGTATTATTTTACTTGCCATTGACAAGACAGTCTTAGTCTGATGTAAGAGTGGCTCAGGCAACAGAGACACATGGACACACTCCGGCACTGTCACTGTTCCTCCATCTAGATCTGCTATAATTACATCCAACTAGGTAAGAAAAACAAAAAATAAGACAAAATTATAAACAATACTAATTGGGATTAAATCACTAAAAGTAAACAAGCAAAATAAAGTGGGTTTATTAAGGTGAATCAGTCAGTAATAGTGCCTGTACACTTTTAGGTTGTGGAGATCAAATGCCTATCATAGCAAAACTGGGTGCAAGGCAGAAAGTAAACCTAGATGGGGCACCTGTTTATTTGTAGCACACACACACTCATTCACACTTGGCCAATTTACAGCTACCAATTAACCTAACATACACACACTTTTTTCATGCTGATTGACAGAAAAAACATCTAGTCTTAGCTATAAACCCCACAAGCAGTGTTTCCAAACATGGAATGTGAACCTGAACCTCTGAATCTTATATAAAGTGACACTCACATCTGCTAAATAGTGTAGTTCTTTTCACTTAAAAGTACTTTAATCAGCTTTAAATTCAATTTAGAACAATTTAGAACTTCTTACATCACAAATAAACAGTTCTTACAATGGTAAAACAGTGCTAAGATCAGTGTGTACAAAAGAATATATTAGAAGAGCTAAGGAAAAACACAGAAATAATTTCAGAACTGTTCAACTGTTCAAGGGTGTAATAAAACTGAGGATATTAAACTCTGACTTGTCTGAAATACTGCTGCAAAAAGCAAAAAAAATAAATAAAAAAAATCACCAGTTCTTGTGTTTCTGAACGGAAAAAAGAATTCACTCCAATGATGAATGGTGTAGGAGAGCTGAGAACTTCTAAAAGTTTTCCTGGTAGGATTGGAACATATGTGAAACTACAAAAGAGGAAACATGTCAAAGGCTTAATAAGAGTACCAGAACTTCACACGTTTGAATTGCTCAGTATAGTAATTAGATTTTTGAATAAACAGCATAAAACAGTTAATTCTCCTAAATCTCTCTTCCAACAACATTATTGGAAAGCTTCTGTTTGGGTTTATTTTACCTAATTATCATGGAGGATTTCACAATAAACAGACATTTTGAAGACTACTTAATAAAAATTAGGAATACATGTAATACTATACTAAAGACACTTGAAAGACCTAATTATTCTCTAATTTTGATTCCCTAATCAGATTTCACTCATAATTATAATTGGTTTCAAGTCTGCTTTAGGTTTAGAAGGAGCAGTCTTCTTTAAAAATGGGTTTTAAAGGCAATTAATGTAAAGAATAAAACAATATTACAAAAGGATAATAGTAAACTTTTAAAAATATCTCTTACTAAAACATATCAAAATTTGATGAATTACATTTTATTAAAGAATGCAAAAACACAAATAAAATACATATTACATAAACATAAATATACAAATACATTATGTAACATACAGACATACCTGTATTTTAGGGGGAACAGTATTGAAAGAATACCTCTACACGCATCAGAAAGACGTTGATAACTACTTGACAAAAACAGAATTTTTTGTTCTGTGAGAGCAGCACAAAACAGGTATAGCACGTTCAAAATCCCTAAGGAAGAAAAAGGTTAATCAATATAAAAATCACACATGAGCTATTTACTTGTGTAACAAGTAAAATCTCCTTTATGATATTATTTTTTTAACTTGTTATTTTGTATTTTATTTCTTTTTTGAAAGACCCTTTGTTAATGTGCTCTGTGAATAGCTCTTTATATAATAATTTTTCCTTACTACTGTAAAGTTATTAAACTGTTTCAAGTCATGCATCTGGTATAAATACCCAAATTGCCATTGTTCAAAGAATGAAACTTTGATATACAAAAATAAGTTTAGAGCTAAACAAGACTTCAACATTTTAGTGGTTTAAAATGATAACATTTCTATTTCAATAATACATGCATTCTTTAATAATTTTTTTCACTTTATGCTTACCACTTAAATTGAGCCTACTGAAAATTTAAATGGACGTTCATGCATGCATTAACCAAATTTCAATAATGATCCCTCCGCAGGTTCACCTTCAGAAAACTTGTTGACTTTTATCTCCTATACAGTCAGTTTGAACGTCTCCTAGGGCTCTGCTAAAGCCTGTGAAGGACAACGACAGTGCTGATTTGTATACCTCAGTAAGCCATCCAATCAGTAGTGAACAAACAGCAGGGGCTCGGTGCGAACTTAAGACTTGCACTTACTGGGAATTCCTCATTTGTTGGGAACAATTGAAAGCCCTGGCCCGAGTGGGGTTCAAAAACTTACCCAAACCACTCAGTGCTGGGTAACCAAATGTTGATTCATTCAGTGCAGCACACGTGAAGTCAACAACAATTTAAAGACATTGCAGATCTGTTATTGTTGCTGTGTGATAGGCCTTAAAAAATTGTTTTTGATTGTGCATAGCCAGGAATAGAGTAGACTGCAGTTGTCTCAAAATGGGTTGTACTTTTAAAGAAGCGGATAAGGAAATCCATAGTAAGGTTTTACTGTATTAAGCAAAATAAAGGTCATATTTATAGCGATACAGCAAGCGTATATAACATTTACACTGCGAATGCTATAGCATTACTTACAGTGAAAGGAAGAGTGGATGACATCAAAAACAGTGGACAATATGATCATTCATGCTGGATGTGGCTCAAATGACAGGAGCACAGTTAATTCAGTTTTATAAATTTTTAATTTATACTTTTTTTTAAATTTATCATTATCAAAAAACAGATGGAGGTGTCAGGTAATGTCTTCTGATGAACAAAAGATCATCTGTGCTACTAAAGGTACATGCCATTAATGCTAATTGGAAATTGAATATATGACAATAGCTAATATGCTATATGTGTTGGGCAAGTAAAACTACAACTGTTGGCAAAATTTATTAAAAATAAAATGCAAAACAGCTTATGTTAAATACTACTGGCCAAACACTTCTTTAATATCTTCTTTTCCTCACTTTGGATGCCAAAACAGTTATGCCTCCAACTTCTGTGACCAACTGTGGTTCTTTCCTTTCTTATTCAATTCACATAAATCAAATAAAGTTTCATTCTTCCACCTCTGCAATATCTTCCTATCTGCAGATTACAATTCTTTTCTCACATACTACTTTTAAAATTCCTGTTCTGTTCCTACGTTTCTGCTTCCAGTCACACCACTACACTTTGTAGCATCTATGTCCTAGGTTTATAAAGCATAAGAACACAGACTAGACCCACTTTTACACAATTTAACTATACTTGAATTTAAGACAGGTCTTTAACCAAATATTTATGTATATAAAATTGATGGTGTCTAGATAACATTGTTAAAAATTGCAATATCAGGAATCACATTTGCAGAAAAGGTGAAAAGACAATTTTAGATAAATATATTAGTTAAACTTAAAAAATGTTCATGTGATGCTACAGTATTTAGGTACACTGCCAAAAGTATGCATTGCAATTGCAAACCAATTACATTATATAGCTAATGAGTAACAATACATAATTATTCATTAGAATCTTGTCTTTAAAATGTAAAAAATATCAGGAAATTTACCAGTATATAAAATTGCACGGTTTGCTTCCCGGGTCCTCCCTGCGTGGAGTTTGCATGTTCTTCCCGTGTCTGAGTGGTTTTCTTCCGGGTACTCTGGTTTCCTCCCACAGTCCAAAGACATGCAGGTTAGGTGCATTGACGATTCTAAATTGTCCCTAGTGTGTGCTTGGTGTGTGGGTGGGTGTGCGTGTGCCGAGGGTTTGTTTCCTGCCTTGCGCCCCGTGTTGGCTGGGATTGGCTCCAGCAGACCCCTGTGACCCTGTGGTTAGGATATAATAGGTTGGATAATGGATGGATGGATAAAATTACACATTACTCAAATGCTACTTGACCAGAGAATACTACAAAGCTAAAGCTACTACAGGTGGAATTAAACGTAAATGTTTTGTAGAAAATTACATCACTTTTTAGCTCATTAGAGCAGCATTTAAAATATAAAAGGAAAACTTTTATGCATTATAAGATGCCTGCTTTATATTTTTTAAAGTAAAACTTACAGAGATGTGTTGGCAATGTGAAGAAATCTTTGTTTTAAAAAAAGTACACACTCATGTTCTCTCTAATGTCTGGTCAACAGTGCTATGCAGCTGAGCCCATGCACCCTTCCATTTTATCGTATCTTAAAATTTGTAGATACTGTTATGGTACATATCTCACTTTTTTTTACATTTGTTTGTGGTTAGCATGGATTAGGGATGTCACAATACCAAAATTTTAGTGTTTGATACCAATACCAATGAAATGAAATTTCACAATACTCGATACTTTTCAATACCATGGCAAAAACAGAAATTCCATTCCCCCAATTTTTATTAAAGGTACCTTTATTATTAAAGTGAACAATATTGTGCCTTTTTTGTAACAAAATATAAAATACATAAATACTAATAACACTTATTTGGCTGATGCTTTTATCCAAGGTGACTTACAACATCTGAGATACAAATGGTTCCATATCTTTTTTTTTTAATGGAGCACAGATACACAAAGTGGACATACAGTGTCACTAGCAGGATTTAAATCCACAACATTAGAGCTAAATGTCAGAAGCCTTAATCTCTATGCCACACTGCTAGGGTGACAGCAGCTTTGAAATACTTGTATACCCATCAACAGGTTACCCAACTCTCATTTCATTTAATTAGTATTGGCATTCATAAACATCAAAATACAATTCTGGGATAGAAATTTAATGTGTGATGGACATGTGGATCTCAACCAGTGCAACAACAAATGGGAGAAATTTTATAATCTTGAAGGGATTTCAGTAAAGGATTTATAAAGGATAATATCAACATAGACAACCTAATTTATCTTAACATGGGCACATTCAAATGAGTGAATTCCAAAATTATTTAGGATATTTCAACTTAAACTCTTTAAAATGTTTTGTAACAGCATACTTCTTAAAATTTGGCTTGCCAGATAATCACTGTTAGTTTGTAACACCTGATATTGTAAGATTTATATTTTCATCATTAGCTAGTTGAAAACAAATAAAAGAGTAACAGAACAGATAAACTGATTCAAATTTCAAAATGTCACAAGAATTTTAATTTTCCAAATCTATCTCTCCTTTTATTATTTTGTTTTTTACACTTGTCCCAACTTTACTTTCCAGTGTGAAATCAAGCTTGTCAGCTTTACATTAATCCATTGTTTCAAAACTCCTGTAAAACACTCTTTGTTGAGCTGTTTTTAAAGTATCTTATATGAATGATCTCTTTTTAATTGCTTAATTTCTGTACTAATCCAGAAGTAGAATATTAACTGAACTTAGTTTAATTGGTTGACTGTGTTACACTAATCTACATACCTTTCAAATATATGACATATGTGCTTTCACTATGTACGTCACATTTTGGGGAGTATATGAATGGACATTCGTTTGGCTTCAAACCCAAATGAATGACACAAATTTAACATTTGCATAGCCATATCTAGCAATGAAGTGTGTCATTTTGCCATTCCTACTAACTGGCATAATTGCAGTGCTTTGAAGAGCTAAATAAATCTTATTTTGGCATTAAGAATTGGAGCAGTTTGTTTCATCGCCTTGAATTTTTCTTGCTATAGCTGTTCCAATTGCCATTGCACACAGTCATACATATATGCACAGTGCATGTTTCCTTGCGGGCAGCAAGTTGGCACAGTGGTAGTGCTGCTGCAGTAAGGAGACCTGGGTTCGCTTCCCAGGTCCTTCCTGCATGGAGTTTGCATGTTCTCCCCTTGTCTGCATGGGTTTCCTCCTGGTGCTCCAGTTTCCATCCACAGGCCAAAGACATGCAGGTTAGGTGCACTGCCGATCCTAAATTGTGCCTGGTGTGTGAGTGTGTGTGTGTGTGTGTGTGTGCCCTGCAGTGGGCTGGCACCCTGCCTGGGATTTGTTCCTGCCTTGTGCCCTGTGTTGGCTGGGATTGGCTCCAGCAGACCCCCGTGACCCGGTGTTAGGATGTAGTGGGTTGGAAAATGGATGGATGTTTCCTCGCCAGTACATGGTGTTTGTGATGTTTTCTCATGACTGCTAACTATATGAACTGTTTAGAAAACATGTCTAAAAGCACATCTGTGGATGACTTTGACATAACCTGAGAATGTTTGTTCCTTTTTAGGGTCTTTATAGGTCATGGTAAAAGTAACTCATTATGCCATTATTTTGTCTCCTCTCTAACATCATGACATTACAGGTTGAAAAGATTAAAACACGTATCTAGATGATCAGTCACTTAATTATGCTCACAAAGCATGAATGGAACTATTTATGAACTGACTGCATAATGGGATAATATTGGTAATAAAAAAAGCCTGTGTTTGTTTTGTTTTTTTTTTTTTTAAATAATAATAATGTAACAGCACAACTCCCACAGTCGCATGCTGAAATACTCCTGTGCTGCAGACAAAGTGTTTCCAAACATGACTTCTTTCTTTCTTTTCAACTTGTGTTGATGAAGTGCTGCAGTGCAGTGCATCACCGTGGCCAATTTTTATCTGTAGTTCTAACTGACATTTTTCTCACATATTAATTTGTCTTCTGGAGTAATTTGTCTACATGCAGTCACATATTTGAGCAGTACTGACTGTCATTTGATACTACTTATACTGAAACAAATGTTTTTGGAATGTTGGTATCGACTAGCACCGAAAGTATCAGCTCTTTTGACATCCCTAGTATAAATATTATTGTCACAATCCAACTGGAAATAAAGCAATGGGCCAACTGAAAAAGGTTAAAAAAAAATCTAAGGGTACTCTGCGAGTTTGGTAATTACTACTTATAAAAATAAAAAGACTTGTTAACCCAACCTTAAAACACTCAGTTTTATACAACATCGAAACTTCGTTACTCATAAAATTTCACAACTGCAAAATTGATTAAAATGGGTGTTTTGGAGTTCTAAAAACTATTTTGTGGGGTTGAGAGAAAAGGGGATTGCTCCTTTAGGGGTGCCACTGTACAACCCTGGACTGGTGTATTTCTCAGAAAAGATATGAGATGAAAATAAAATGGGTAAAACTGTATTTTGGAAATTCAACATGGTTAACAACAACCCATGATGAGATAAAAAGACGTACTCTTATCCAAATTAGTTGAGAAAAAAAAAATGCTGTACTCGCAGTCTTACATGATATTCTGCTTTAGCCAGTCCAAAACTTTGCCCAAGACGATGGTGGTCCTCATATTATCCCCAGTGCACTCTTGATGCATGTTGGAAACTATAGTCCCCACATTGGAACTGATTTTGGAATTGCCAACTACTTCTCCAACCCTCATTAGAACACTTCTCTCTAATACACCATATATACCTATATTTTAAGTTGGACAAATAGCAACACATATGTAAAATTTGGTGAAAAATAGATTCGGCCATTTTTGCATGATTGGAAAGCAGACAACCTAACGTATTATGATTTTATTTCTAGAGATTTTAAGTTCTGTAGGTGTGAAGACTTTGAGGTTATTACTACATTTTTTTCCTGTATCTTAACCTTATTTCCTTAATGAATACAGTACAAAATAAATAGTATAATTAGTGGCAAGTAAACATCATCTTGATTATAAAACTATTATACTAAGTTGGGAAAAAAAACTATTAAACACAAACAAAGGAACTTACCTAATTGTCTAAACAGAAGTGCTACACTACACCCACTCACAGGCAGTGAATCATTTACTGGTGTCTGGATCACTTGACGGTCGCCAGCTCCTAAAGTTATTGTTCTCTAGAAGGGGAAAAAAAATCTGTTTATACTTCCAAATTCAGTTTTACAAGTATACAAATGCATCTTCTCCACAAAACAGTATACTAGGAAGAAACTGAAAAACTACTTGTCATACATAACAGCGAATGGCTTTCCTTTTCAGTATTGGCTCATTCAGTTCCACTTAGTGTACAATAGTTATATTTGACATACAAGACAATTGCATCTAATCTAATCATTCATTTTCAGTACATGTATCATCCAATTTAGTAGCATGTGCAGACAGGGGCTATTCCAGCAATAAAGGACAAAAGGCAGGAATCAAACTTGAAAAATATGTTAGTCCACCACTGAGGACATGCAAGCACGCACGCACACACTTACTCTTTACAGGGCCAACTTACAGCTGCCTATTACCTCAACAACCACATCACTGATATGTTTACACAAACTCAAAGTATACATATAAGAATCCAAGAAAACAAGGAGAAAACACAAACTGAACTCATAAAGTTGAGTTAGAATCACCTTATCTACAGTAGTGTTAACCTCTGTATCACGATGTTTCCATCTAATACCTAAAGTAAACAAAACTTCAAAAATGACCAGTTATTAATTGCACTTGTCAGGCATAATCATTAGGGATCTGGGTTAATGAAGAGTAAAGCATTTTGTGAATATAAAATTGCTAGGTTTAGATTTAGCCAGTCTACATAGGTTTAATTAAATATCAATGTAAAAGCGAATGTGAATGGAGCTAATAGTATTACTTTATAACCTGCCTAAAACAGAAGGCATGTTTTTTAAATGTGATTTGAATAAGACCAGTGATGGAGCAGAACATACAGAGAGCACACCAAAATACCGAAGACTTAAGCCTTAAGGGCCATTCTTGAAGTGTTGCTTTACATGTCCTGAATCAGTGAACAGACCAGCATCTAACAATCTCAGGTGTTTTACAGGTTGATAAAAGGCAAGCAAGAATGGTAAGGAATATGGAGTTCTGGAATTAACAACAATGTAAGACAGTAGCAAAGTTTTGAAAAAAAATAGAATACTGTGTAAAAGCTAGTGTAACTGAGTGAGTTATGTGGTACTGTGCTTCCCTTAATGAACAACATACTATTCCTGAAAGAGACAAAAAGTACCAGTTCCACAGAATAGCATACTATTGCTAGTGTGGTGCAAACAAAAAGTGGACTTCCAGTAAGCTGTATTGTTTACCTTGCCTAAATAGCAAATATCATTGGCTTGCTCAAGAAACTAAAACAATGAAGTGGTGTTTCTACTGGAAAAAAAATTGAAGACTCTGATGCTTACTATACAGAATACAAACTACAAATAAAAAGTTAACCTGGCAGTTCCTACTGAGTTATTGACATTTGTTAATCAAATTAATACAAGTATCACTTCTGTATCATTATGTCATTGCATACTCTGAAAAACACTCTCTAAAAATAAGGCACAGAAAAAATTAAGATTAGTAATGACTAATGTTAATTTGCCAACGTATTTTTCACAGTGAATTTGCTAGAGTCTCCGGTGACCGTGTTCACTGAACATTTTTTCCTGAAAATATAACACATTATGCAGTTCTGCACAAAGTCTGCCAAGTGTCTGCTATAACAGCAAAGCTGTCAGTATATGAATTGCACAGTTAATGCAAGTTTTACATGAGAAAATGTAAACACATTATAGACAGAGCAATCCATGAGTGAATGCAGTTCACTTGAAATGTTTTTGCAGACACAGTAGACATGACAATGTATGCAAATGTAGGTACAATCAGTTGTTTTTCTTTGTGTCAAATCGTGCATGCTATTCAATACGTTTGATTGTTTGAATACGTAATTCATTACCAGCATTTCAATATAAATGCACTCATGTTATATAGTTGTTCTCTTAAAAGGTGCTTTATTTATGGTTAAGCAATATGTGCTTTGGCCCTTTCATTTTCATGAAGATAAAAAAAAACACACAGACCATTTATTCTCACATTTGTACTCATTGTTGGTTTTGCCATGTCTGTAAAAAATTCTGTGAGTTAACCAAAATCCACCACTGCACTCTTTACTCACAGTCTGATTCCTCCATCCAGTATGTACCACTTTTCCCACACCAAATTCATGCTGGCTGTGTACTTCATATTCCACAGTATGTGAAAAACACTGCAATGGCACTTCAAAGTGAGTTTATAGTTGTTTTTTACTTAACTAAAATAACTGGAGTGCTGACAGTTTTCAGATGATTTTTCTTCTTCATGCATAGTTAACCAATGTGAATTATTGATTATTTCATAGTTATCTGCTGAAGGCAGGTGAAAACAATTCACATCTGGGAAACAATTTTCAGTACTGTCAATAACAGCGGCATGAGAGGATTTGTCAAGTATCACAAAATGCAAATGCAGGCAAGTGCATGCTGAAGGAGAGAGACAGTAATTCTTTTGTGAAAAAAACCAAAAAAATATCAATCATCTTTTATAAATACAATTTACAAGTTTCAACAACAGGGGCATCTGAAGTGCAGCAATTTAGGAAAGGTGAAGAAAGAACAGGAGCACGATATACACACTGCACTGATATTTAAGTAAAGTTTTATACACACAATGCTAAAAGGCATCAGCCATGACACTTTTAGTATAAAATTACTATATTTTATTTTTCTCTGCTTTTCTGCACAACATAGAACATGAGGCATGCATCTCAAACAGGTTATGCGAATTGCATCACATAATCAATCACTTGTTTTTTTACTACTGTAAGATATGAGAGTGTGCTCACGATGATCCAGCATTTCTATGACCTCTATCTTTATAAACAGCATTTCTATGACCTCTGTCTTTATAAATGTTTGTACTCGCTATAACTGAGCCAGCTCCAGAACGTGACAATGAGGTATGATACAGGACATAATTTTATCTCAGGGAAGTATAGTGGTTAGCACTGCTGGCTCAACACTCATGTCACAGTTTTACCCACAATAATCAGTCCAGCATAGATGGTAGATGCTTCCCTAGCCTTCACGGACACTTGAAAGACCATTCCATCCTTATAATCCACTCACAACTAGTTCAGTTTCTTCTTCTCAATTGATTTCAATGCATTTCATGAAGTTTGCCAAAATTCCCAAACATTTCTGTATTTTTGCTGAAGTCAACATGAAGTGAATTCAATAGGGTTTGCTCATCACTAGTAATGAATATGTAATATTCATTGTATATAATATACAGTATAATGAATATATGTTTATTTTGGTTTACTTACTATAAAGTCATGCTTAAAAAGCTTTTTTTTCTATGCTTTGCTAGATGGAAGACAGCTACAAACAAATTAAAAGGATGTCCCAGAATGTTCCTAGGCAAACTAACCCCACTATATCACAAGAAAAAAGGTTCAAACACAATGCACTTGTCGCAGTTAAATGACAGTCACTGAAAATTAAATGACAGGAAATATTAGTCCACAGATGAGCATACCTTGCACTGAAAGCTCTGATATTTAATTAGAAAATGTATCTGTGCCAATTGAGAACTCTAAATAGACAGTACACAGCCAAAAATATGGTGACGTTTTCTCATGTTTGCTACTACTTTGCAACAAAGATCAATAACCTGGATTGGGTAACCATTTATCTTTTATAATATTCTACATTGAAAATGTCTCAATATAAAACCAGATTTTTTTTTAACTCACTTTGCACAGGTCTCTCCCATCTATGCCTGTGTATTTGAAAAAGACAGATAAATAACTGATACCAAACATGAAACAAAAGTAGAAAGAGCATGCATAAAAACAAAACAAAAAAAAAAATATAATGGAACTAAAACGCCTGATCTAGAAAACTTGAGTATCTGTAAGAATTGCCAATTGTGTTTAGAACAAGAAGTAGTGGAACTGTAAAGAAATCACACTATACAAGACCTTAAACAGAGGGATGAAAGAAACAATGTAAGATAAAGGAAACTACATTAAAATGGATAGCCTAATTAATGTTCCTTTTTTTCCAAATTTCTGAAAAGAACACCACAAGGGTAGCAGTAGGGACCAGGTGGTGTTCTGAGCAAGGCTCTTAATTAAATACTGCTTGTCTAATATTTTTTCAGTCAGATTGCTATAGTATTGATATGACCCACCAGATTTCTATAAGGATATTTTGTCAAAAGTTGCTTTTTTCCTTCTCTAACTCTCTTTCTATGCATTCCTTAAACTAGGAAAAATGCTTACATTTTAAACATTTCACTGACTTTTTTTGACACTTTTACTGGCTAAGTTTACATATATTTTTTTCAGGTAAACAATGCTTTTGTCTACTGTATTAGAAAATGTCTATTTAACATACTATAAATTGTGATTTGAGGGCCCTATACCCTATTCCTAGTTCTGTTTATGGTATTAGGCATTTAAGAATACCAACTTTAATTGAAAACCTATCAGAGAAATTGAAAACATCATATCCATGCTATTCTTGTGAATTAACAGGAACCAGGATTTTTTTCAACCATTTGATGTTTATCCATTCATCCCGTGTCTAATATTATGTTCCCAAGTGAACTACTGTTGCAATTTTTGCTTTTCACCTGACATCAGTGGAAGACTGACAGTTGTCTTTGTAGGACTGTTCCACTCAGTATTTTTATTTGTCTGACTGTAGCCTGTCAGATATTTTACATTATGATTTTTATGCCGATTTGATTAAATGCTGTTTCTGGCCAAATCCCCCCCAGAGGCATAAGATGCTGTGACTGTCTGAAAAGTCAATTGTCTAATATGTTGCTATTTACTGTATATCTTCATTAATTTTATAAGTTTTTTCTTAAACCTGGAGAATTTAATTCAGAGACACAATGACTGAAACCTATTCTGGCAGGTGTAAGGCAGGAAACAGCACTGGATATGGTAACTATCCATCACAGTTTAATTTTATAATTCAGTACTGTATTTAAAGTTACTTTAAAGTATTTCTCATTTCAATAAACAACACCAAACACAAAAAAATAACAGTCATTGACGTCAAACAGAAATAAATGTTTTACACATATAAAGAAGACGGAAAAGAGATAAAATTAAATAAGAACAAATATGAAAAAAAATATTTGTAAAGAATACAAAGGAAAGGCATACCGAAAGTTCCTCCTTTTCATCCAGGCAAGGCTGGGTTAGAACAGATAGACAGAGACATCACAGGAAATTAGACAGAAGTTAAAAACAATAAATGTGGGAAAATTAATTACATTTCATCCATGATTCATTTTAACAAAACAAGCTGATGGAATCTTAAAGGACACCTTGCAGAAACTGTCATAACAGATATCTAAAGGAATAAAGAAAACATGAATACACAGAAAACGACTACAATCCAGCAAAAAACTAAATGGACTAACAGTGCTCAAAAAATGTCCGAGTAAACTACAGTATTGTTTGTATATTTAATCATGAGGATTATTCTGTCTATCCAATTTGTTTTAAAGGAAAGAAAAAAAATCAGAAAAAGTACATTGATAATTCAATTACTATATTGCTTAGAGATCAAGCAATCATCCAGACAGATAGTTTTGGCCTTTTTTGTTCTTCATACTCTCATTAACAGAGCGGAGTGGTGGCTCTGAGGCTAAGGATCTGCGCTGGTATCCCGAAGGTTGCCGGTTCGAATCCCCATCACTGCCAAAAGAGATCCTACTCTGCTGGGCCCTTGAGCAAGACCCTTAACCTGTAATTGCTCCAGGGGTGCTGTACAATGGTTGACCCTGTGCTCTGACCCCAAGGGGTATGCGAAAACTAACAAATGCCTAATACAAGAAATTGTATAAGGCGAAATAAAGAACAAAAAAAAAACAAAAAACTTCATGATCCCCATAATGAAAGCCTCTTTGGTGTTCAGGCACCAACTGTTGTGGGAATAGCTCATATCTGTTTCCGCGAACCTGAATAATGCAGTTTATTATCTTCAACTACATTTTAGCAAGCAGGTTTTCTTCTAACCCTATCTTATTAAGTAAATGCATAGTTTAGTTAAAAAGAAGTGTGAAAAAACATAAGTGGAGAAGACTGGTCGTCAAGTTTTTAGAAAGTGCATATGGAGCTAAAGTGAATCAGCTTGTTCACAGCAGATGTAGGCCTTCAAGCAAATTTCAAATTAAGAGTTTTTGTTTTCACTTAATTGCATATAGGACATTAATTAATCAATAATAAATGCCATCTACATTTTTCAGGCATGTTCTGTGCTTGCCTTTATTCCTATAGAGCAGATGCACTTTATTTCATTTTATTTACAGTTTAATTTAGTTGCCTTTAATGTCTAATTTATTAGAATACATTTTGTCAAAATCTGATCTAACTCAGTTTCAGAGTACAAGTAAGCATTTCATCACTAACACAAAATCTAAAAGAAAATTTTGTTTTTGTTCACTTATCATCTGCTTTATTTGTCTGACACAAGGCTAATAACATTCCATATACTTTCAACATGTATTTTAGTTAGTATCTGAAGTACTTAAAAAAAATCACCAGCTACATATTATTTTATGTTCATTTCAATACACATTGTACAATCAGTTTCATATATACTTCAGAAATAACTATTTCAAATTCAAACAAATAAAATTAAATGAAAAAATGGGGGGGGGGGGGGGGGCATCTAGGTTGAAAGACTAGCATCAGCATTGACAAAGCATCACAAATGTGTCAAGATGTTGACATCTGTGTCTTACTGGCCCTAACAGCGGTGTAAGTGGCTGTTTAAAGACTGTATTGTTGCATTGTTCATTTCCCTTTCAAACCATAGTTCAAAATTAAGGAAATGGCAGATTAGCAAGGATGTACATATGAAAACATAGATGTAGACACTGCAATTACACTGTGTAAAAAGAAATGTTAAATTACAATTTAATAAATACTGTATTATTTGCAGTTAGCTGAACATTTGCAATATATGCAAGATCATATGCTAAACACTACACTGTAATAACAAGTAAAAAGGTCCACATATTCTACTGTCGGGAGGCTAGATTTTCTTTTTTCCTTGGCAATGCATGTGTAGCTGGTTAATTTTAATTTTGGGCAGAGTATTTCAGATACACAGCATGAGTTTCTTTTTTTCATTTTATGATTCATACTACTTGCATCTGTGGAGCAGCTGGTAGCAAAGTGCTGATTGTGTGTATTTGTTTTCAGGCAAGTACCAATCAGTTATAAACACTGTTCACAACTCTCAGTTTTGGTTATGTAGGATTTGTTCTAATAGAAGGTAGTTAGATGTTTGATGCTTTATAATGAGCACCCTGGATCGCACTGGGGTTGTTATTTTAAGAAATTATTTTTATTTTTGTCTACTGGCCTTCGAGCTATTTGCATAATACAAATGAGAAAATTACGAAAATTAAGTTAGAATGCAGGTATGGGGCAAACTATACTCCAACTGGTCAAACACATAACACAGAGTACACTACTTACTTTTTACTGTACATACATGTACTCATAAACCATTAGTACCTAATGTCCAAACTATGAAAATTAGAGAAGTAACATCCAAAAAAAAAAACTCAATAGTGCAACACACACAACAGAACTGTACTGTAATTTAACTAGCTGTAAAAGTCCCCTAACAGACTGAGGATGTAGTCCATTCCGGCCCTTTAAATTTGCCATTTGGAAATTAAATGAAAAGTTTCCAAATACTGCTGGACACAAATTCACGATAATGAACACCTCAACCATGTACTACACAAAATTGATTCAAATAATGACTGATATGTGTCTGGTATTGGTAAGTGCTCCAGAGGTATCCCTGCCTTAGGTCCTTTTCTGTCAGAACTAGCTCAGGGGCTCTATAAAGATGAAATGGATTAGGCAAGCACGAGAATGGAGGAAGGAAAATCGTTACTTAAAGACTGTAAAAATTTTTCTATGTTTTAATCTTTGCATAAAACCTTAGTGTTAGAATGTTTCATTGATCTACAACTTGTACAGATGGTACACAGCCTTGAAATAGATAATCAGAATCAACTCATGTTTCTGCCAAAGAAATACAAATCAAAGATAAAAATCACAGTCAATAAACCCTGGGCTATCTCAAGGCAGTGGTAGTGGTTGTGATGGAAGTACAATGAGTAGCTACGCAAGGCCCCATCTCTACCATTGCCCTCATCTGCACTCTCACTTCCCATACAAATATAAATTTATAGCTGCTTTAAAGCAACACACAAAATTCAATTATTTTTACTTGTGTATGAAAACTGAAGTTAGCGGAAGAGCAGATGCATTATTCCGAACTGGATGCACATCTATTATGCAATAATTATGTTATAGGTCTTCAGATGCATGCTTAATGTTATTACAGAATGTGATATAGATAAATTAGCTTGAAAAATGTTAACTGCTGGAAAAAAATAAAGCACAAGCAGAGATATGGATACCTTTAGAAACTACCACAGTGGATGCAAAGAAAGAAAAAAGGCCTTTGGAGGGTTCACTGCAAAAACCAGGAACAAGGAAGAAATGGACACATATAGTGATTGATAAGTATACCAGCACTGAGACAAAAGTAAATCTCACCTCTGCTCTACAGTACACAGCAATACAATCATCTTAATTCTTGTGAATGTAATTCAGCAATACCACACAAATTTGAGAACTATACAGTAGGATCCAGCCACCTGTCTGGCTCACATGAACAGTAAAATAACAGACCCAAAAAGACTTACAATAGAGACTATAATTTACCTAATTTAACTATTAATTTAGGATGTTTACTATAGAAAACTGGTTGACTGAGAGACTGTTCAAAAAACCTTAATGCAGACTTTTGCTTCTTGTAAACTTTTTAGTTCAATCACAAGAAAAATGGTTATTTAATGCAAAAGTGACTAGAAATATTTATTTAAACTCAGTTATAAAGAAGTGATTGAAAGAAAAATAACTTTATGGTCACCAGAAAACAAACAAACAACACATTCATAGAAAAATGTGCAAGGAAAATGCTCACTGGCTGGTAGCTGTGTCATGAGACGAACTCTAAACTGTATGAACCAAGCAATGGTAATATTTTGGATCTCATTTCAAATGATGGCCAAAACTGAACCTTTATACTAATTAATTGTACATAAGTTATCAGGAACAAATGTCATCACTCTGTGCTTTGTGAAGATGACAAGTGTGTGAAAGAATATTTTATTATGTTTAGGTTAGCTGCCAATCATAGTGGATCCAGACTGTCAGATACCATTCTAGGTGATCTGGATAGGCTTAATCCCAACATTAGTAACTGAGGGAGTCCCAGAAGTGACAACAGTGCAAACATAAGAAGAAAGCAGTAAGGTGCACAAACTCACATTATTTGACTAAACCCTTGTGCATCCATGACATTTTTTGGGACTATTCAAAAGGTATACACTATTTGTAGCCTCAGCAAAGTGCTTGCAAGTTTTTAAAGACAATGTTTCAATACTCAATGTAAAGCCACTACCTAATACTTGCTGGAAATGTTACAGTAAATAGAATGTGTAACAGCAGTCCAGTATCAACCTCAAAATTGAAGAGGTGCCCTTCTATAATTCTGTGATTCAGAATGAGGCAAAGTCTCTTGCAATGTATGAAGTTCAAAACCTTGCATTTACATTTCAGCCATTAAACTCCTGAAAAGACCTATGGCAGCTCAAGACTTTCGGTTTTTAATATTTCTCTTTTAGACTTGCTAAAAATTTGATTAATTATTCATATTAGAGGATCAATGTGTTTTACTATAGAAGCCATTAATTCCTACATCATCTCTCTGTGCCACATAGTGCTACTCAAGCCCTGTGGAATAGACTAACACAGGACAACAGCTCTATAACAGCTTGTTTTCTACCAAAGCAGAAGCACCATCTGATTTGAGCATTACCAACTTTAGGTTGTCCCAGCAGTACTATTTGTTTCTTAATAGCTGCGCTATCGCTTTTCAGTGACTTAAGACTCAATGCAAGTATACTATGATAAAAACACTTCTCTGGTTGTTGAAATTTCATATTTTGTCCTCAGAAATGTGAGTAGTACTTTCATCGACGATCAGAGTTTGGAAAAATGATCCCCACCAATAATTAACCAATTATCGTTTAACAACTTTAGCAGCTTATGCATTTAACAAATCCAAACAGATAATTTTTGCTTCTCCACTTTTCTAGAATTTTATCATACTTAGAAACATGGCTATGTATCACCTGAACTGACTGGATTGACAACTTTGATTTTATGGCAAGAAATGCGCTGTGAATATAGATTTTTACTTCATCAGGAGTGGCAATTTTCCATTCCGACAGTTCAACTCTATTTTCACTATCTTCTGGAGTCTCATTTAATGTGTGGGCAATTTATTGACAGGTGACATGTGATGTTTTCAAACAAGTAACACTATAGATTGTTCAGGTTCCATTCACCCAAAAGTTTGCCAAAATGCTAATCACAAATCATTGCTCACTTGTCTACAGATGATGCAAATAATTCAACAGCTTCTACAGTTATTATTATTACAAATATTTACCAAAATTAATACTAAATACCAGACGTATTTGGCATATCAGTTTCAAACAGTTCTTCCAGCCGTTCTTCTTTAAATATGAAACCACTTTCCTTCTTTAGACTTTTACACTATTGTTTGAAGCAGTGCAAAGACATTTTAATGATAACTACTTTAAATCAAAGAACTCTGCAATGGCTTTTGAATTTGAGTTCACTCCAGAACATGAAAAGAATATACAGTAACTGGAGTTCAATAATGACAATGTGGCAAATGGCCAGGGTGACGAATGGCAACTCAACAAAAGTAATGCATCTCTATCAATCATATGTAAGTGTGTATTATTTATTTTTTATGTGTTATTTATTTCTTATTGCTTTTTATTCACTTTTTTTCCCTTGTTTGTTAAGTATTTCTTTGACATCATGTAAAGCACATTGACCAACATTCTGTGCATGAAAAGGTGCTATAGGAATGTATGTGGTGGTTGTTCTAATGCTTTTAATTAAACTGTAATATGAAAAATAAAGGTTAATTATCAGAACATACACTTACAGAGAAATTTGCAAGGAATAGTGAACTTACACTGGATAAGGCCTCCTTTTACTCTCAATACAGCCTCAATTCTTCACGGCCTGGATTCCACAAGATGGTGGAAACATTACTTTGAAATTCTAGTTCATTTTGGCATGATCTCATCACACAATTTCTATAGATTTGTCAACTGAACGTTCATGTTGCAATCTCCTGTTCTACTAAATCCACAAGGTGTCCTGTTGAATTCAGATCCAGTGACTAGGAAGGCCTCTGAACAATAATAAACTCATTTTCATGTTCATGAAACCATTTGGTGATTACTTTTTCTCTGTGCCATTAGAATATGGGTAAACTGAAAGCATGCACATAATCAGAAACACTACTCAAATACGCTGTGGCATTCACACAATGATTGATTGGTGTTAACGGACCCAAAGTGTGACAAGAAAAAAATTCACCACACCATTACATCACCACCACCAGCCTGGACTGTTGACACAAGGCAAGGTGGGTGTATGAATTTATATTGTTGGTACCAAATTCAGACTTCCCCATCTGTGTATCTTAGCCAAAATCTAGATTCATCAAACTAGGCTACATTTTTCTAATTTTGCTCAGCCTGGTCCTACTGGAGCTTTAACCTCTTGGATGACAGGAGTGAAACCAGACTTCGTCTTCTGCTGTTGTAGCCCATCTGCCTCAAGGTTACAACATGATTCGAATTCTGAGATGTGTTTCTGCTCACTGCAGTTGTGCAGAGTGGTTATCTGAATTACCATAGACTTTCTGTCAGCTAGAACCAGCCTGGTCATTCTCTGCAGAATATTGTTCAGTGGATGTTTTTCAACACCATTCTGAGACATTTGTGTGGGATAATTCCAGGTGATCAGCAGTTACAGAAATACTAAAAACCAGCCAGTCTTGTACTAACGATCACGTCATGGTCAAAATCACTGAGATTACATTTTTCCCCATTCTGGTGTTTGATGTGAACATTAACTGAAGCTCCTGACCTGCATCTCTTGATTTTATACACCGTGCTACTGCCACATGATTGGCTGATTCGATAGATGCGTGTATAAGCAAGTGTACAGGTGTTCCTAATAAATTACGCAGTAAGTATATGTGTGTATTAATCTAAGAAAACATGCAGAGAGAAAAAAATTCATCTGTATAATTGTTCTCCAGTGCAGCTTAGAGGAGCAATAGTGAAAGGCCTACTAGATTTTACATTTTAACCAAAATATAATTACATTAAATAGGCACATTATATACTGCATACCATATTTTGTTTTACTGTGATGAATTTTAGCTAATGGTGATCACACTTTTTAGCATTACCAAATAAAACTAAATTATTGTGTCCAAAGACGTAACCATGCAAAATAATTAAAATCTATTTCAGCATTAGAACTGAATTTCACTCACTAAAATTGCTCAGTGGTTAAGAAAGATGCTGTACAAAAAAGCAGAAGAAATAATGCTTTATCAGAATGGCAAATGGAAATGCTCACAGTATCTCACCATAAGCAATACAAAACTAATGTATTCTTACAGGCACTAAAAGGCAAAGACTGAAATAAGGTACTTTATCCCAAAAAAAAGTGAATGGTTTCAAAACAAAATTAAACCGTCCAGAGGCATGTCAAGATAACACCATTCCTCAATATTTAGCAATTCAAAGACATTTGCCAAGTAGAACTGTACAAATCTGTAACAATTGTCAAACTATAAATAATACAAAGTGTATATTAACAGTATTTAAACAAAAATAAAAAAAAAATTAAAACTTTTATGCAATATAAAAATTATTACAGCAAATTAGTTTGAAATCATTTTCCAGTTAATTATTTTAATTTCTAATAAAGCTCATCTTCTCCACTGCACACACAGTTATTGTTACAGTTTTAATTAGCAAGTAAGTATGAATACCAACGAGGAAATTTTCTGTAATCCTTTTACAAAGGCATATAGTCACCTCTATGGCAAAAACAGCTGGCCTGAATTAAATGACTTACATTAGGGTGCATTGGTTAAAGGTTAAGGCATTAAATAGGACTTTATTATAAATTTACTTCACATAGGTATACAGTTTGTTATTTCTGCTTAAAGCATCAATAAAAAGGTAAAAATAAGCATGCACATATGTATGTTATAAAAAGAAAAAAGCCTACATTTAAAAGTGTTTGTTGTAGAATTGAAATTACCAGCTGCAGAATTCCATTTCATGTATTATATACAGGGTTATCTTGCTAAAACTTATTTTGTGTCTAGCATTTAATCAAAGAGTTGCTTTTTTTTCTGCATATAGCACACTGAAAGGATCATAGTGTTCATAACTAATTTTTTTTCCACTGAGCTAATTTTAAAATTGAACCTCTTTCAAGAAGAAGAAGAAGAAAAATAAACATTGTGTTATGCATGTAAAGCTACAGTAACAATAAAATTACTGGTATTTAACCTTAAACCTATGCAATTACTGTAGCCTAGAATGGTTAAGTGAAGCTTTAATTACTTTTAAAATTCAAAGGTGTGTTACTTTGAACAAATGCTACTGAAAATAACAATAAATTATGAAAACACCAATATGAAAACTTATTTTTTGATGAGGAACTGTTTTTTCATTGAATTTATTTTAGTTTAAATAAAGAATGCACTGCCCACATGTTCATTTTCACATGAACATATGCTATTTCTTTCATTGTTAACAACATGCCAATTTAAAAAACAACACATTATTGATCCTCACACCTCTTACAGAAATGCAGCTAATTTGAAGTAAAGCAGAAGGATCTCTGATTTGATCAATTGTAGCCCAGTAAGTTGATTTGAACTATTTGGAAAGGGAAAAAGGAATACCCATAAAAACATAACACACAGCTACTAAACATCATTCCCCCTCACTGCCTTTGCTATTTTCAGTACTTGAGTATGATGCACTATTGTAACAGTGTTTAAATTAATTTATAACACATATCTAATACCAATATAGTAAATCTAAAGTTCTAGTATTATTGTGTCACTGAAACAAGTAAGGTGATATATTTCATGTGCTGGCCACTGAAACATGTTTTTCTGTCTGTGTTTCACCATTTTACAAAGAGGGCTATATACTCACTTCAGATATACTTGCTACCTCAGAATCCTTCACAGCAGAATACTTCACAAGACTGGAGCTTTCTCAGCTGTCAAATTTAAGAATACTTACAAGGATAAACATAGGAGAATCTGAACGAAAGTGTTTTTACAAACTAGAAGTGAAAGCCAAGGGAAACATAAGTCTTCTGTAGAGAAATATATTAGATGCAAAGGAAAAGAAACCAGCCTGGTATATAGATGAAGAAAGGTGCATTTATTAGCAATATGATAATGTAATATTTATCACAAATTGAAACATGTTGACTAACAACTGAAACACAGCTCCCCAAGGGCAATCTGATCCCTTCAATTTTCCAAATCAGCAAATTATCATATTCAGCAGTTACTATTAGCCAAGAACTTTCTCTCACATGCCACAGATATAAACATAATTTACTTATGATCCAACATTACTAAAAAGCGGAGGTCCACTTAATGCGATGGGAATGAAAGTAAAGTAAAAAGCAAAAAACTGAAACTCAATCATATTCTATAATGCTCAGTAAATTTTTTACTAAATTTACTAAATTTAAACAGTAGATATGTGAAAAGTTATGAGGCTCATATTACTTGTCTCTCTATTTATAAAAAAAAAATCCTGTGGAATGAATGACTAGGAGACAATACGTGATCTTCACGTTAAGATCACGGATGACAAATAAAAAGAACCGTGAGACAAAAGAGAATGGGCAAAAAAAAAAAAAAATCAGTAGTGTAAAGGCACACATTACACACAGATAGAGGGGTCTCAGTGCATATAAAGTGTATAAAGGACAATACATTATAAATGAAATGCTGACAAATAAAAGATCGCATTAGGGCAAACAAAAGGAAATTAATCATCAGGACCAGGAGTAATTGAAAAAACAGCAGGACAAAGCGAGGTTAGAAATAAAAGGCAAAGAGCAGAAAACAAAAAGTCTTTTCGCATTCGCATCATTCAATGCACAAAACGTAGATTTACACAATAATGGAACATACAGTAAGCTATAAGAATCTGTGGTCCTGCAACAGTTAAAGCAACGACAAGTTTAATTTCAAAGAAAACACAATTTGGTCAGGAGAAGCGATCACAACACAAGCAATAGGGACACGAAGTAGCAAAAAGGACAGAGGCTGTACAGGCTTTAAAATGATTGAATGGCAGTGCAGCAGCAGCTATCCACCCCCTTCACAACGCAAGCAGTGTTATACGTCCTGCAAGAAAGAGATTTAACCACGCGCGGGGCTGGAAATAAAGGACAATTATTGGTTTTACAACGTCATGCGAGACAAGGCAGTGAGCCACATTTAAAACAAGTCCACAGACATCTAACCTAGTAGTTGTTGGATTGATTTTGTAGACAAGTATCATGTGCTCCCAGCTCTTAAAACAACGACAAGCGACAAGCAGAACAGGCAGCTTGTAAGCAGCAAAAAGACAGCAGATGATGCAACCGCATATCCTTAGCGTGCACTCAGCCGCCCCATAAACCCCCCCCCCCCGAGCCCCCCCCCCAACGCAAGCAGCATTATAAGTCTGGCGAGAAAGAGATGTAACCACGCATGGGGCCAGAAATAAAAGGACAAGTATTGTTTTTACAAAATTTTTTAAAGTACAAGTGAAAATAATGTATATGTAACAATTCCCATGAAAATAACAATCTCTTTAAATTGTATATCCAGTAAACCAAACACGGGGGTGGGCGAGCGAAGCGAGCAGAGGACGGAGCCCCCCAGTATTATAAAAGATGATATACAGAAGATCAATGCTTCAATAATCATTTTGTTCCTTTTTAGTCAGTTTTGTACATTTTACATTTGAGAATAATGATGAAACTATTACAGTTTCCAAGCCTCAATTCCCCCTCAAAAGTCATACTTTATAGTAACAGTTATTAAAAATAATAAATACATTTTCAAGACCTGTGATAAACAATTTAATGTTTTTTTTTTTTTTAATTCAAATTTACTTGTTTATCTGTTCATAAATGAATTTCACCCTGCCTGTCTATTGGGGGTTTCACCACACATGCTGATTAAGGGTCATCTACAGATTTAAGGTTTGATACATTTTTATTTTAGTCATTTATAGGAACTACCTGTAAATAAAGCGGCAGCCCCAGCTGCACACAACTACCTAGCAAGTGAAAGTAACTTCTGTTAAAATACTAGCTGAAAGAGCTGTACAAGATTCATTTGCACCAAAAGGAACCTAAAATTCCCATAAACTTTTAACAGAACATCCTATACACTGTATGGAGACTGTTGTAACCTGTTTAGCGTCTGTTTCAAACAGT
Source organism: Polypterus bichir lapradei (assembly GCA_026402145.1). Lineage (NCBI taxonomy): Eukaryota > Metazoa > Chordata > Cladistia > Polypteriformes > Polypteridae > Polypterus > Polypterus bichir. The sequence continues at coordinate 19,736,364 of JANRMT010062792.1, forward strand.
GCCATGAAGAAGTTTTTGTATCATTCCTGCTACTTTTTTAAATTTGTCACAATAAATGGCTTCAGATCTTTAGACAAAATGTAACCCACCATAACAAAAGGATAAATGTCTGTGTGTCTGTCCGGTCACTACATCTCTGTCATAGCAAAAGATGGTACATAACAAATATTTTCAGTAATAAAAGTTGATGAATTTGTCATTACAATAGATGGCACATCACAAACATTAACAATATTTTTACAAATCCCATACCAAATGGCACATAGAGAGATATGCATTGCACAGTGCACTGCAAATGTTAACACGTAAGACTATGTTGATTACTTAGATTTCAATACATCTTGGATGGGTAGTACAGTTAGTATTAAATAAAAGGGAACCAGTGTAAATATACAATCATTTATAAATTGCTACTAAATATATTTAAGTAATAAAGTTCTTAAACACTTGTATTGCTATAAATATGACTGCCTCCTTAATTACTCACTGAAACAGCTGAGCAAAGTGACAGAAGAATAGATGAGGAAAAGGGGTTTTGAAACTTAATCAGAAAAGGGTTGCAAAGCAGTTTATAAGGTTCTGGAGCTCTTAGGCAAAATAAGAACATGTATAGGGCAACGAAGGGAAAGGGGTATCATAAGAGTTTTTTACAAGGAGAAAAATTTAAGTATAAAGTTACAAGTAACCAACAATAATCAAGATTTGTACATCTTTTGATCCATGTACAGTACGTTGAAATGCTATCTTTAATGTTACAAAGCAACGGAATTGAAGATGTTTTGTTTGGTACAAATAATAATTTTTTTTATTAGAATATATTTTTAAATTGTCCACAACCTTTGATTTTTGTAGAAAAAGGATTCTGAATATTGAAAAGTATGCTCTCAAGATCATTTAATTTCAGTAATATGATAAATACTCTCCACAGCAGACTATCATTAAGTACGCTTAGCTAAAGAATTATTCATCAGAAGTGCATCAAGAAATATTACTTAGGTTCCTCCAAACCTTCACCAGTATTCCTTTATAATGTGTCATTGTTACTGCCCTCATACAATTAGCCAAGTTGAAGTTTTATCCCCCCCTCTTTTTTGTAATTTTAAAAAAAAGTGTTACATTTCTTCAGCTACATTTGTAGTAATGACGCAATTCACTTCTGAGAAGGGGCTGCGACATTGATAACTGACTAAACATACACTATAGTCTAAATATTGTTTGGAAAAGACAGGTAACGTTCTCTAAATAATTAATCACTATAGCTATGGCAACATGTTTCCTGTTATTAAGATGTTGTTTCTACTAAGTGACAAGACAGTGTAGACAAGTCACTGTACTAATGAAGTGTTAAACTGCAAGAGAGAACTACTTGACATTTCCTAATATTTCTGCAGTTTGTTAATGTGTGGATTATATTCATTACCATGAATGGCATTTAGTAAAAGTAAATAACAAAATAAATTTTAAGTTCTGTGAACATAATGTTAATTTTTCAATCTTCAATAAGTCATATCAAGATAATTACTATAATCAATGCATAAATGGCACAGACTTTGAAATACAGACTATCATGTTTATTTTATTTTCTACTGGGTGTTGAATTAATCAAGAATTACTTTAAAACATATAGAAAGAAAACGAAAAAATAAAACTGCAAGAGTTAAAGTAATTTCCGAATATCATTAATTATTCCTTAATTACTAAATCCTACTGAGGTAGCCAAAGGTCTGAGCAACTGCATAAATGTACAATGTCTGGAGCTTGATAAACAGTGGAAAATTCTGGCAGGTGATAAGCTGCAGCAGACAGGCTCTGCATTGGGCAACTATTTTTAAGTTGTAATTTATTTCATTTCCTCTCACCAACAGATGGCATCTGGGAGCAAAAGTGATATTAAAGAGCCTGAATAAAATGACATCAATTCAGGAAGCATGTGAAATGTGCAATATGACCCAGTGTCAAATTTGACAGAACTTACTTGAATGAAAGTGTTGGTCTAAAATCAGCAATGTGTAATAAATAGATTAAAAACAGAAACATAATTTAACGATCTGTACAGTACTAGCATTTCGAGACAGCAATTTGAATAATGAAAAAGTGATTAAGTTTACATGTAGGTTAGGTGCATTGGCAATCCGAAATTGTCCCTAGTGTGTGCTTGGTGTGTGGGTGTGTGTGTGGGTGTGCGCCCTGTGGTGGTCTGGCGCCCTGCCCGGGGTTTGCTTCCTGCCTAGCGCCCTGTGTTGGCTGGGATTGGCTCCAGCAGACCCCTGTGACCCTGTAGTTAGGATATAGCGGGTTGGATAATGGATGGATGGATGGATATATAGTAAGGTAAATCATTTAGAATTATTAATGTTGGACAGACACATTAAGTAATTACAAATCATCCAGTTTAAGGACAATCCAAATCACACTTCAATTAAAATGGAAGTGGGAGTTCATCCACTAGTTCATTTTCAAACTCTTATTCAGGTTCAGAGTTGCAGAAGTTTTTGGCCATCCTTGGCTTTCCTAGGACACTTGCAGACATAACCAAATTAGGTCCAACTAATACATTATATGTACATAATTCAGTGAGGGGGACTAGATCTGCTCAGAATAAGGTTTGTGTTTAAACAGATGGAGAGAGACAGAGAGAGAGAGGAGTTACCAATATTCCTGAATCTACTTATTGTTTGCTTCAAATCAGTATTTTATTTTAAACTCCCCTCTGCAGAGGAAGATATCTACTGTGTTGCTGCATTACCACATTACCTTCCCTTCACATTCTGACTTAACGCAACAAAATACAATGCTGTCCATAAGTATCTGGACATAAAAAAATTGTTATTAGTCTGGCTCTTTAACCTAGCATACTGGTACTGAAATGAAACAAAATATTTGAGAAGATAAAGGCTAGGTTATGGTTTGCTAAGTAAATCAAAAATCAGAACAGTTTTGGAACATCATTTTATCGTCAGATGAAACAAAGATTCATCTGTACCATAGTGATGGAAACAGAAAGGTGTTGTGAAAGAAAGGGACAGCTCATGATCCTAAGAATGTCATGGCAGAGACAGAGAGATGTTTGGACATGCACAGCTCCCAATTGAACTGAATCATTTCTATTTATTGATAAGATAACTGGCAATAAAAGCAAGAGAATAAACAATGAGGTTTACTGAGGTATCATGTCTCGTAGGGTTCAACTGAATGAGTCAAAGATAATTAGATGGCACTTTACACTGCAGCAGGACCATAACCCAAATTATAAGATCAAAGCAACCAAAAAGTTTTTCAAAACCAAAAAGTGGAATGTTCTTAAATTGCAGGTTACTCACCTGACCTAAATCTGATTGAGCATGCATTGCACTTGCTGAAGACTAAAAAAAAAAAAAACAAGCCCCTAAAATAAGCAGGAAATGAAGATGGCTAAAGTAAAGGACTGGCAGAGTATCACCAGGAAAGAAACCGAATGCCTTACGATGTCTATGGGGTCCACACATTAGGCAGGCATTACATATGACAATTTTATTTAATACTAGCAAAATTCCCCGTGCTTCGCAGTGGCAAAGTACTGCCTTAAAATTTTTATTAAGAAGAAAATTAAACCTTTTTAAACTGAGGGAAAATATACCAATAATTATTTGTTAAGGATCTCTTTGTATGCCACATTGTCAGTTCGGCCCTCCGGTTGTAATATGACCAAGCTGTGCGCTGAGCTTACTCTTGAGCATGCAACGTACAGTTGGCCATGTGAAAAGCAATCTTGCCTCAAATCTCACAGCTTGGATTGCTGCTGTCATAATCGGTTTGAGCTTCATTGTTTGTTTAAATTACGTTAGTATTTGCAGGACTTGTTGTGTTGAAGTGACAATCGGCATCTGTCAAGCGTTGTAAGCATACAACCAGTTTCATCGATAACTTCGCATCCAGCTTTAGAGAGTTTAAACATTCATAAACAACAAAGTGTCCACTACTCAAATCGTCACCTGTGAATCTAAGATGTTTAAGAGGCATTGGCGGTTGTTCAAATGTGTAAAATATTTGGCCATTTCGCTACACTTGAAAGGGACAACCGAACAATTCAGCGTTAGCCATCAACTCACATGCAGAACCATAGGTGAAGGGCTTAAGCATTTCGCTCTTATAGTGCCCCTGTGTGGTATAATTATCTTCTGTACCGTTATCAGTTCACACCTTGAACCTGTCCCAGTCATTCAATACATAAGACACAATGTTCCTCCGGATATCAAGAGTGAGCCTGATATGGCCATGCAATATGTAACACAGAGAATGGAAAGGGCAGGCGCCATCTCCGGGCATGGAAACCACTCGATAAGTAACATTTCTTTGATCGATGGTGATCACCTCGATAGACATGTTAATGGGGGGTACGGTTGGAACAATAAAGGAAATGGGTACCTGAACAATGTAAACTAAGTCTAAAATACCTATACAATAACTATAATTGTAATAAATGAACAATAAAACCGTGGAGAAGCCGTGGATTAAATAAAAAGGCTGCAGTTATCAGCAGGGAGATGTGAATACCGTGGCGAAGCAAGGAAGGGAATGAAAAGACCGGAGTGACGGATGGCCTTATATAGGCAGGCAGACAACAATGTGGGATATGTGGAGATGGGGGACCCAACGCCGCCTCACACAGCGACCGAGCTGCAGGCTATGGACATATATATGTACGTAAGTAGGATTCAGTTAGCGTTGGGAACCTGCGTGCCAAATTCCTTGAAGATGGGCCCATAGGTAACAAAGACCGTTGGAAAGTTCAATATGGCAGCCGTTACAGTGGTGTCATACCACCGAAATAAGTATGTACATCGGTTTCGGTTAGCGCATGGAAGCCAACTACCAAATTTTGTGAAGATGGGGCCATAAATAAGAAAGTTTAACATGGTGGACGTTGTCGACCGTTACGCGTAGAATTTCGAAATGAAACCTGCTTAACTTTTGTAAGTAACCTGTAAGGAATGAGCCTGCAAAATTTCAGCCTTCCACCTACACGGGGTGTTGGAGAATTAGTGATGAGTCAGTCAGTCAGTCAGTCAGTGAGGGCTTTGCCTTTTATTAGTATAGATTACTCTCTCCAACTACTTTTGGTTTCTTTAAATAGGGGGATCTAACATATAAGAATTGCTGCAATTTCTATACCATTCACCTTTTTTATGTAAATATTCTTGATTTAATACTGAAATTCTACACTAAAAAGTTATATTATCTTTGTTTCATTTCAGTATGTGCTTGGGTAAATAGAAAAACTAGTAACAGTTATATCACTGTCCAAACAATAATTAACTGCACATTTTAATAGTTACATTTTTGAAAATGAATTTCAACCCAAGCAAGGCTGCATAAGTGTTTGTTTCTTTAACTAGTCCGGATTTAACATGCCTGATAATATAGATGTTTTTATATATATATATATATATATATATATATATATATATATACACACACACACACACACACAGTGATCCCTCACTATATCATGCTTCGACTTTCACAGCTTCACTCGATCGTGATTTTTTCTCATACACGTTTACGTCACTACGCCTGTGCTTTCTGAGAACTTTTATCTAAGTCCCATTATGGCTCCTAAACGTGCTGCTTTTTCTAAGCCTTCTGACAATAAAACTAAGCGCCAGAGGAAGATGCTTACTATCCAGGAGAAGGTGAAACTCTTAGATATGATCAAAGATGGCAATACCGAAAAAAAGCCTCCTCACACATATGAAAAGACAGCGCCAGCAACTGCCTATCAAGATGTTCTTCAGCCGCGCACCCAGACATCCACTGCCTACTCCAAGTACTCCTTCAGCGGAAGAAGACAATGACACACCTGCTGAAGATACTGCATCACCTGAAGACTCTCCTACTGAGGTTGTGCCTTCAGAGGTTAGTGGTTGTGTGTAAGAACTGTGTGTGTGTGTGGCTGTGTAATTAAATGTACAGTACAATAATCTACTATATAAAAGCGGTCGGGATTGTCCTTCCGTCCCGTGAGTGCAAAGCGTAGCAGTATTCCGCTTATCACAGACTTACTACTTGCGGTACGAAGCAACGCGATGTGAGCAGAGTTCTGGTGCTCCCATCGTTCCCTTGCTTTTGTGCGCGATGCGCTGGAAAAATAGACAAAATTATGTCTCTGGAAATAATTAATGCTGATGGAGTACAAATGCCTAACCGTGTAGTAAATATCAGGGGAGATGGTGCTTGCTTATTCTCATTTATAGCTTACTAGCAGAACACCCACGCTTCGCAGCGGAGAAGTAGTGCGTTAAAGAAGTTATGAAAAAGAAAACGAAATATTTTAAAAATAACGTAACATGATTGTTAATGTAATTGTTTTGTCATTGATATGAGTGTTGTCAT
>JANRMT010062792.1:19752735-19771490 GCA_026402145.1 Polypterus bichir lapradei
TACAAAATTGTTGGTACCCTTCAGTCAATGAAAGAAAAACTCACAATGGTCACAGAAATAACTTTAATCTGACAAAAGTAATAATAAATAAAAATTCTATGAAATTTAACCAATGAAAGTCAGACATTGATTTTCAACCATGCTTCAACAGAATTATTTAAAAAAATAAACTCATGAAACAGGCCTGGACAAAAATGATGGTACCCCTAACTTAATATTTTGTTGCACAACCTTTTGAGGCAATTACTGCAATCAAACGATTCCTGTAACTGTCAATGAGACTTCTGCGCTTCTCAGCAGGTATTTTGACCCACTCCTCATGAGCAAACTGCTCCAGTTGTCTCAGGTTTGAAGGGTGCCTTTTCCAGACGGCATGTTTCAGCTCTTTCCAAAGATGCTCAATAGGATTGAGGTCAGGGCTCATAGAAGGCCACTTTAGAATAGTCCAATGTTTTCCTCTTAGCCATTCTTGGGTGTTTTTAGCTGTGTGTTTTGGGTCATTGTCCTGTTGCAAGACCCATGACCTGCGACTGAGACCAAGCTTTCTGACACTGGCCAGCACATTTCTCTCTAGAATCCCTTGATAGGCTTGAGATTTCATTGTACCCTGCACAGATTCAAGACACCCTGTGCCAGATGCAGCAAAGCAGCCCCAGAACATAACAGAGCCTCCTCCATGTTTCACAGAAGGGACAGTGTTCTTTTCTTGATATGCTTCATTTTTCCGTCTGTGAACATAGAGCTGATGTGCCTTGGCAAAAAGTTCAATTTTTGTCTCATCTGTCCATAGGACATTCTCCCAGAATCTTTGTGGCTTGTCCACATGTAGTTTGGCAAATTCCAGTCTGGCTTTTTTATGATTTGTTTTCAACAATGGTGTCCTCCTTGGTCGTCTCCCATGAAGTCCACTTTGGCTCAAAAAACGACGGATGGTGCGATCTGACACTGATGTTCCTTGAGCTTGAAGTTCACCTTGGATCTCTTTAGAAGTTTTTCTGGGCTCTTTTGTTACCATTCGTATTATCCATCTCTTTGATTTGTCATCAATTTTCCTCCTGCGGCAACGTCCAGGGAGGTTGGCTACAGTCCCATGGATCTTAAATTTCTGAATAATATGTGCAACTGTAGTCACAGGAACATCAAGCTGCTTCGAGATGGTCTTATAGCCTTTACCTTTGACATGCTTGTCTATAATTTTCTTTCTAATCTCCTGAGACAACTCTTTCCTTCGCTTCCTCTGGTCCATGTTGAGTGTGGTACACACCATGTCACCAAACAACACAGTGACTACCTGGAGCCCTATATATAGGTCCACTGACTGATTACAAGATTGTAGACACCTGTGATGCTAATTAGTGGACACACCTTGGATTAACATGTCCCTTTGGTCACATTATTTTCAGTCTTTTCTAGGGGTACCATCATTTTTGTCCAGGCCTGTTTCATGAGTTTTTTTTTTTTATTAATTCTGTTGAAGCATGGTTGAAAAGCAATGTCTGACTTTTAGTAGTTAAATTTCATAGAATTTTTATTTATTATTACTTTTGTCAGATTAAAGTTATTTCTGTGACCATTTTGAGTTTTTCTTTCATTGACTGAAGGGTACCAACAATTTTGTCCACGTGTGTATATATATATGTAAGAACAACACTCATATCAATGACAAAACAATTACATTAACAATCATGTTATGTTATTTTAAAAATTTTTCCTTTTCTTTTTCATACCTTCTTTAACACACTACTTCTCCGCTGTGAAGCGCGGGTATTCTGCTAGTATAAATATACATGCACTTATACATTTTATTCATTTTAAATTATTAATTGCACTACAGCTTTTTGCTGTTAAAAGATACATTAACTATATTTATACAGGTAGGTTTTTTCTTCACTGTATCATTTAGATGTTTGGAATTCTTCAGGTGTAAATATAAATATGGATTACCATTTTAATTATGTAGTAGTTGTTTTTTTACCAGAACATATGCTATATGACACAAACAAACAAATAAACATGTTACATATCTTTTAAAAAAAAACTATTATTTACTAAGCAGCAATTTCAAATTTATCTTTTATCTTTATTTCCTCTCCCAACTAAAAGTGTAAGCTGCTGTATTTTAAACAAGGTCACTTTCCAAACTGAAGTGATGTCTGTTTTAATTTAAAGGACAAAATAAAGGTTTAAATTCCTTACAGTAGCTTTTCTTTCTGTTTGTCTAGTTGCACAGGATGACTTCTCAGATTCTCTTTTTTTTAGGTTATTACTGCACTTTCTTTAACATAAAGGCGAATATACCAATTGCCTCTCATTCAAAGAAAAAAAGACATGCACTGGTTCAACTACTGTAATACCTTGCATAAAGGAGCACTGCAACAAAATTACTATAAAGCTTAGAAAAGCTTTGAAAATATCATTTTTTGTGACTGGTCTTTTTACCGATCACGAATTGAGTCTTTTTTTAAGGAAAATCATCCAATCGATTAGAGCATCCCAACAAGACAACTACCAAAAACCCCATGCTACTGCAAAACACCTTCATGATGACCTGAGGAGGACCAGGGCAACTGTTTCAAAGGCAACTATTAGACAAACACTGAACAAACAATGACTTTATGGCTGGACTCAGAGACACACTCTTGAAGTAGAAGAATAACCATAGAGGTGAGTCATTGATGATGTGGAGATGCTCTTCTGCAGGAACTGGCAATCTAAACCGTGTAACTAGCATCATGGATTCCCAAACATACCAGGCCATTTTAAAGAGGAATGTGATGGCTTCTGTTTGGAAATTGGACCTGGTGATAATTGGGCTCTCAGGCAAGACAATGATCCCAAGCATACCCTCCAAGTCAACTAAAGCATGTTAGAGAAACAGATTCTCTGAATGTCATGGAGTGGCCCTCTCAGTCCCTGGATTTAAATCCCATAGAAATTTTTTGGTGGGATTTAAAGAAGGCTGTTGAAATTGGTTATTTTGTTCACTTGAGTTATCAGGTACTGGCATCTTAAAGTTCATTTCTGGTTCCATAAATGGCCAAACTGACATAACTTTTTCACATAGAATAACCCTTCAGTCTGTAAAAACAATAGACTGACATGTTTCTTGAGAAGACTGTTTTATTTTGGCCATTTTTGAACACAGAATTGAATTTTAGATATGCCAGAACTTTGCAACCCGAGTGAACATGACAACATGTTTCAGAAGTGCCAATGCAATTGCAAAGGTTTCTCTAATAACCAATTAACATTTATACATGATAACTAAGGTTAAGTTAAGTGAGTACTGAAAATGTGACTTTGAAGACTTATGTGAACAACAAATTAAGAATCAGCCATTTCAAGAAATTAACAGCCATTAGAAACACCAGTAATGTCTTGGCTATATTTTTAAGTCAATTTAATGGTGTCTTGATAAAAAAAAAGCATCAATTCTATCAAAAACAAACATTTCTTCGTGATTGCAAACTATTGATAGGTAGTATAAATAGACACACACACACACAGTAGGTTCAGAATGTATTCAGGCCCCTTCACAATTAGCTATGTTGCACACGTGTGCTAAAATTATTTAAATTCATTTTTTCCCTACATCAAGCAACACTCAATACCCCAGATGGACAGGGCGAAAACAGGATATCTAAAATCCTCTTTTCACTTTGGCCTTCTGGTGTATTGAGTGTTATGTTATGTGGGGAAAAATTAATTCAAATGATTTAAGAACAACGTAATAATATATCAAAATACAAAAAAATGAATGGTCTAAATATTTTAAAATTGTGCATTTCAATTCAGATTTTTCAGCTAATATTTCCTTTTGTACATGTTCCGAGCTTTAATTTTGTTTTGTTTAAAGCACATGGTAAATTTAGGAGTTTCCTATTATTTTACAACAAAGTTGCATCTGTCTGTATGATATTGCTGGAAAACATAATAAGATGCAAAGAAAACATGACTGCAGTAAATTATATAAAAATGAATAAGCAAAGCAGGATCCTCTCAATGGGTGGAGGTTATTAAAAGACACTTTTCAAAGCCCAGAAGCGTGCTGCCTCTGGGTAGAAGAATGAAGAACACTCAAACAGGCACTAGATGATAATATAAATTGAAAACAGACATATGATGTATATATATGAAAAAGATGTGGAAGTTTGAGCCTCTCTTCAAAAATAGTAGTGCAAACTAAAGCTTCAAGTCTAATGAAAAAGAGGCAAGAGTTTCATATACTTAATGAACAAATACACTGTATTTCTAAATTCTACTAACCTGAGATCCTCCAGCAATGGGAATAATGCAGGTAAGCAAGTTTCCGATTAAAGTCTCCAATTGCACATTGAGATGATCTATATGTACAGTGTACATAAGGCTCAAACAATTCTAAAAAATATATATTTATAAGATTAGTTAAATACAGTACTTCCAAATAAAGTCAAAGAAAAATACAGAGTTAAGCAGTACTTCAATAATAATTCATACCCGAAAGACCTCTGTATGGTCCAAGCGAGATACCAAAACCAAGCTCTTTGGTGCAAATAACTGTGTAGGCTGCACAATCCCATGATCTTCATCTTCAGCAGTTTCTCTAGGTTGGCTTTTCTGGGTCTAAATAAATTTAAGATAGTTCATTTTCATTTAACATTTTCACAAAAAACTTTCATGAATTCAAATTCAAGTAAGTTAATCACATCAACCAATCAAATCAACCAAAGCCCTAGTGAACAATTGGGATTATGTTTGGGAAAGGCCTGGATTGTTCAAGCAAAACGGTCTTCATCCTTACTGGAAGAGGGAGATCTTTTGTATCATACCAAAATATGGTAGCAAAATTGCCTGGCTGACTGATTAGAGCACCATCCATGCTGCGGTCTTGTGTTCTTAAATCAACAGGCTGCTGTTTGTCCCATCTGTTACTATACTGTAGCTTTTACCCCTAATCCCTGTTGTGGGGCATCTGATAAATTTAGTCATGATGCAAACCTTAAATTACTTTACAACCAAAAAATAATGTGTATAATTAGACTAAGATATAGAGTCATATGAAAAAGTTTGGGAAGCCCTCTTAATTCTTTGGATGTTTGCTTATCATTGGCTGAGCTTTCAAAGTAGCAACTTCCTTTTAATATATGACATGCCTTATGGAAACAGTAGTTTTTCAGCAGTGACAATAAGTTTATTGGATTAACAGAAAATATGCAATATGCATCATAACAAAATTAGACAGGTGCATAAATTTGAGCACCCCAACAGAGATATTACATCAATACTTAGTTGAGCCTCCTTTTGCAAATATAACAGCCTCTAGACGCCTCCTATAGCCTTGGATGGATGTCTGGATTTTGGATGGAGGTACAGTTGTGCTTGAAACTTTGTGAACCCTTTAGAATTTTCTATATTTCTGCATAAATATGACCTAAAACATCATCAGATTTTCACAAAAGTCCTAACAGTAGATAAAGAGAAACCAGTTAAACAAATGAGACAAAAATATTATACTTGGTCATTTATTTATTGAGGAAAATGATTGAATATTACATATTTGTGAGTGGCAAAAGTATGTGAACCTTTGCTTTCAGTATCTGGTGTGACCCCCCTTTTGCAGCAATAACTGCAACTAAACATTTCCGGTAACTTTTGATCATTCCTGCACACCGGCTTGGAGGAATTTTAGCCCATTCCTCCATACAGGACAGCTTCAACTTTGGGATGTTGGTGGATTTCCTCACATTAACTGCTCGCTTCAGGTCCTTCCACAACATTTCGATTGGATTAAGGTCAGGACTTTGACTTGGCCGTCCTAAAACATTAACTTTATTCTTCTTTAACCATTCTTTGGTAGAACAACTTGAGTGCTTAGGGTCGTTGTCTTGCTGCATGACGCACCTTCTCTTGAGATTCAGTTTATGGACAGATGTCCTGACATTTTCCTTTATAATTCTCTGATATAATTCAGAATTCATTGTTCCATCAATGAAGGCAAGCCGTCCTGGCCCAGATGCAGCAAAACAGGACCAAACCATCATACTACCACCACCATGTTTCACAGATGGGATTAGGTTCTTATGCTGGAATACAGTGTTTTCCTTTCTCCAAACATAACGCTTTCATTTAAACCAAAAACGTTCTATTTTGGTCTCATCCGTCCACAAAACATTCTTCCAATAGCCTTCTGGTTTGTCCACGTGATCTTTAGCAAACTGCAGATGAGCAGCAATGTCTTTTTTTGGAGAGCAGTGGCTTTCTCCTTGCAACCCTGCCATGCACACCATTGTTGTTCAGTGTTCTCCTGATGGTGGACTCATGAACATGAACATTAGCCAATGTGAGAGAGGCCCTTAGTTGCTTAGAAGTTACCCTGGGGTCCTTTGTGACCTCGCCCAGTATTACACGCCTTGCTCTTGGAGTGATCTTTGTTGGTCGACCACTCCTGGGGAGGGTAACAATGGTCTTGAATTTCCTCCATTTGTACACAATCTGTCTGACTGTGGATTGGTGGAGTCCTTGGTGGAGTCCAAACTCTTTAGAGATGGTTTTGTAACCTTTTCCAGCCTGATAAGCATCAACAACTCTTTTTCTGAGGACATCAGAAATCTCCTTTGTTCATGCCATGATACACTTCCAAAAACATGTGTTGTGAAGAGCAGACTTTGATAGATCCCTGTTCTTTAAATAATACAGGGTGCCCACTCACACCTGATTGTCATTCCATTGATTGAAAACACCTGACTCTAATTTCACCTTCAAACTAACTGCTAATCCTAGAGGTTCACATACTTTTGCCACTCACAAATATGTAATATTCAATTATTTTCCTCAATAAATAAATGACCAAGTATAATATTTTTGTCTCATTTCTTTAACTGGTTATTCTTAATCTACTTTTGGACTTAAGTGAAAATCTGATGATGTTTGAAGTCATATTTATGCAGAAATATAGAAAATTCTAAAGGGTTCACAAACTTTCAAGCAAAACTGTATTTTGACCATTCTTCCATACAAAATCTCTCCAGTTCAGTTAAATTTGATGGCTGCTGAGCATGGACAGCCTGATTCAAATCATCCCATAGATTTTCAATGATATTCAAGTCAGGGGACTGTGACGGCCATTCCAGAACATTGTACTTCTCCCTCTACATGAATGCCTTTGTAGATTTCGAATTGTGTTTTGGGTCATTGCCTTGTTGGAATATTCAACCCCTGCGTAACTTCAACTTTCTGACTGATGCTTGTACATTATCCTGAAGAATTCGTTGATATTGGGTTGAATTCATCTGACCCTCGACTTTAACACACAGTCCCACAGCATGATGGAACCTCCATCAAATTTGACAGTAGGTAGCATGTGTTTTTCTTGGAATGCGGTGTTCTTCTTCCACAATGCAAAGCGCTTTTTGTTATGACCAAATAACTCCATTTTTGTCTCATCAGTCCAAAGCACTTTGTTCCAAAATGAATCTGGCTTGTCTAAATGAGCATTTGCATACAGCAAGCGACTGCTTGTGGCATGAGTGCAGAAAGGGCTTCTTTCTCATCATCCTGCCATACAGCTGCTCTTTGTGCAAATTGCGCTGAATTGTAGAACGATGTACAGATACATCAACTGCAGCAAGATGTGCTTGCAGGTCTTTGGAGGTGATCTGTGGGTTGTCTGTAACCATTCTCGCAATCCTACGCATATGTCGTTCCTGTATTTTTCTTGGCCTGCCAGACCTGGGTTTAACAGCAACTGTGCCTGTGACTTTCCATTTCCTGATTATATTCCTAACAGTTGAAACTGACAGTTTAAACCTCTGAAATAGATTTTTGTAGCCTTCCCCTAAACCATGATACTGAACAATCTTTGTTTTTAGATCTTTTCAGAGTTGCTTTGAGGATCCCATGCTGTCACTCTTCAGAGGAGAGTCAAAAGGAAGCACCAGTTGCAATTGACCACCTTAAATACCTTTTCACATGATTAGACACACCTGTCTATGAAGTTCAAGGCTTAACAACCAAATCCAACCAATTTGGTGTTGCAAGTAATCAGTACTGAGCAGTTACATGCATTCAAATCAGCAAAATTACCCAAATTTTTGCACAGCCAGTTTTTCACATTTGATTTAATTTCATACAACTAAATACTGCTTCACTAAAAATCTTTGTTCAGAAAACACCCCAGTACTCAGATGTTCCTAGGAAATGAAAGACATACCACTGTTATCTTTTTTGTTAAAAGTAAATTATCATGCAGGCTGAGAGTGGTTCCCAAACTTTTTCATATGACTGTAAAACCAGATCCTCCACCAGGGGCACCTGTAATAATAACTTAATTCAAATTAAAATAAAAAAACTTCAGACATGAGAATGAGTAGGCTTTGCGCCCTAGGAACCAAATTTCCCAAATGATACTATAACATTTCAGTGATTATTTACCGCTCTGATGCTGATCTTTCTGATTATAAAATAGGTCATTATGATAACAATTGATGGGAAGAATTCATAATTAATTGCACAATTACGGTATTAGAGGGTTCCTCGAGTGCATCTTGTACGTTTTAGATCAAAAACTAATCAGCACATCATCATCTCATAACAGGCTTAAGTTTCGAGTTTGGTATTTTTCTGTCCAGCCATTTAAGCTCTAGACCCCACAGACAATAGGTTATAGTGGGGAAGGGTGGAAAGCAAAAATATATCACTAGTTTAGAAAGAATTATGCGGTTTTAAATGTGGCTTATTAAACATTCTCTCTCTCGGAAATAAAGCTGTTTTAGTAAATGATATTAGATCAAGTGCAAAATCTGGTCTGTGTCTTTTCATTGAAACCTGGCTTAGTAAATCTGACACTGTTCCCCTCGCTGAGGCGTCACTAGACAGATAGACATTCCTTCATAAATTTAGAAATTCTGGTCAAGGAGGAGGCCTTGGAATAACTCGATAAACCAAAGTTATTATAGATAATGAAAACTAAAATCAAAACTGAAACTATTAATAACTATTAATTAGAAAACATTTTCGTAAACTGAAATAAAATAATTAACAAAACTGAAATGGGAAACTAAAACTAAACTATAAAAATAGCTTTAAAGACTAACTGAAATAGAATAATAAATTTACTAAAAATATTTTTAGTTTTCGTCACAACAGGACTTACACAAGGGCTAACCTGGGATGCATATATTAATAAGAATTTCTTATTTGGTTTTTAAATAAATATTCCTGCCACTAGTTTTTAACCATTGTAACTTTTAACTCTAAAATGGAAAGTAATACACAAGTTGCCCGCATGTATTCACCCAGTCAACAGTGGCTGGTGACAGAGAGCAGGTGTTGACACAGCATTTGCGGTACCAAAGCAAGCTGAATATGGGCACGTAGTGTGTGAAATAGAAAGTGATTCACTGTGTGAGAACAGTGACAGTTCTTAAGGAGCTGACAGTGACAGCATGATAGATTCCAGCTCAAGTGTTTGTGAAGAATACCAAGGTGATGATTTTGCCTTGAATATTCTCTGCAGCTTTCAAAGCTGCCATTCACTGGATTTCTGGGGCTCAAGGGGTAAGTATTAGATGCAGATAATCCCATACAGAATTTCAACCCATTTATAAATGACAGCAGGTTAGCTGCAATTCTGACTGAGCCCAAGATACAGTATGTACACAGCAATTAATACAGCAGCACACACAAAGCCAAATTCCAGGCTGCACGTCTGATGTCAGTTATGATGAACTGCCACATTTCTTTGCGCTTCTTATACATCAAGATGTAATTTAAATGCCTGAAGTCGGAATGTGCTGGTCAACAAAAACTTTACTGTATAGACAGAAAAATCACAAAAGAGTAACGTTACAGTTTATTTCTCAGGTGCTTGCATTTTGTTGACAACAATTCACCTGCCAGTTCGCACAGGAAAGATCCTTTTTGAAAATAAAATGGCATTGATCGAGAGACTGACAAGGTCAACATACAAGTACTTCTAAAATTTTTATTTTTATACTGTATTGAGGATTTGTTCTGTTCTGTGTATTGTATTATATTGACCCCCTTCTTTTTGACACCCACTGCACGCCCAACCTACCTGGAAAGGGGTCTCTCTTTGAACTGCCTTTCCCAAGGTTTCTTCCATTTTTCCCTACTGGGGTTTTTTTGGGAGTTGTTCCTTGTCTTCTTAGACAGTCAAGGCTGGGGGACTGTCAAGAGGCAGGGCCTGTTAAAGCCCATTGCGGCACTCCTTGTGTGATTTTGGGCTATACAAAAATAAATTGTATTGTATTGTATTGTATTGTATTGTACAAGATCAGAATAATGTTGATGACTAATCACTTTTGCTTTAAAAAGGTCATTTAAAAATGAAACGATACAAACGTAAAATTCTTGAATTTGCAATGTCTCTACTGAAGTAGAGGTAGGTAGGTAAAAAGAGTCTGCCAACTGGTAAAAAAACTAAACCTGCTAATGTGTTTTGTATTTATTCTTTATTTATTAAATTTATCTTTTTTTAGTTTTACATTCACAGCTCAAAATACCTAATATCGTTAAAATAATCTGTTAGCAGAATTATGTTTTGAAATATTTGTCCCCCTATTTTCAATCTTTTGCTATCTCTCTCTCTCAAAATAGATAGTTGAAACATCATACACTTTTTGTTCATAACATCAGCCATATCATACATAATGCATACCAAGAATTTTTCCTGCCTTGCATCCAAACCTACTGGGATAGGCTCTAGGATTCCTGCAATCCTGCTCTGGATAAGTGGGTTTAGAAAATATGTATATATTATTCCTAATCTCAGATGCTATTTCTGTCATTTTGTGTCTGTCCATACTCCTATTACCTGCTCTTACTCTGCGCATTAAGAGTTTAATGTTCTTGCGCATGGGCTATTCAAGTCTCACTAACCTTGACACTACAAGATTGCTTTTCTTTGTTTCCCTTAATATAGCTAGGTGGGGTTAACACACTGATTCAAACCTAAGAGCACTGTTCTTCCTAAGCCCCCATTATTTTCATGATCACACCTGTCAGAACACAGAAGAATCTATTTTCTAATTTTTTATATCTTTTCAGGCCTGTATGTGGTAAAATTATATCAATAAATTTTAATGTGCATGAGAATCACAGATCAATATGGCTGGTGGAAAATAAAGCCCAGCAAAGGACATTTTTGAATGCAATATTGAAGGCAATAAATTTGAGCACATTGATTTGGAGTAGGACATGTGTGCTATAGACATTTAGAGTAAAAAAACCCTCAAACATTAAAATTCACCTAAATTTAATCACAAATTGACCCATTCTGGGCAAAGAAAGGAAAAGATGAAAATTGCAGGGCCAATAGTCAGTGCACATTTGTTCAGCACAAATGACATAGAAAATAAAATTATAAAAATTGTACAAAATTGATCATATTAAGTATCTGGTTTTGATTATGCTTGTTTTTATCAGATAAAAACAAAACCAGATAGTAAACCATGTAGTGTACTGTAGTAAGTGTCCACTAACATAAAACTTTTATTAAATGCAAACCTGTTAAGTGTACAGTTCTGTCTGACTGTGACAAAAAACTAAAATCACAGTAGCTTTTTGATCATGCCATAATTACTAAAACTAAAACTGAAACTAACAGATGTAAAAATAAAATAGAAATGTCTGTGAAATTAAAACTAAATTAAAATTAAAAATACATGATGAACAAAAACTAAATCTAAACTGATTTTCCAAGTCAAGTCAGAAAAAATATAGAAATGAAAACTAACATAAAAAGGCAGAACTATGATGATGTTTGTGGAAACAGAAATTTTAATCCTGTGACAGAACAGGAAGTCTTAACTTTAATTTCTAAAATTAAACATACTACTGGTGTCTTAGATGCAGTGGCAACAAAACTAGTAAAAAGTGCAATGTATGTCCTTGCAGCACCTATTGCTAAAATTATCAATAGTTAATTATTGCATGGCAAGTATCTGATGCGCTAAAATTGTCAGTCATCAAACCATTACTTAAAAAGACAGACCTAGACCCATATATACTTAATAATTATAGACCCGTATCTAATTTACTCTTTCCCTCTAAAATACTTGGAAAAAGTAGTTGGCAATCAGCTTTAGTCACACCTTACACATCACAATTTATTTGAGAAATTCCAGTCTGGTTTCCACACTGGTCACAGTACAAAAACAGCACTAACACATGCTGTAAACAACATTCTGATATCATCTGATGAGGGAACTCCACTGTAATTGGAGTTACAGTACAATTGCTGTTAGATTTAAGCGCAGCATTTGACCATTCTCTTTTTACTACACAGGCTGGAAATTTACATTGGGCTCACAGGCAATGTCCTTGCCTGGTTTAGTTCTTATTTCTCAAATTGATGCCAGTGCATACAGAAATGTGCTGACAGTACTCCATCATTATACACAGAAATGAGATTACTTTTTCACTTTACATGGTTCAACTGAAAAACAATGTGAAATTTTCACTAGTATGCAGATAACAGCATTTTAGACCAAGTTCACTTTCTGTGGATGGATGAGAACTACTTGTCTTTAAAAACAGATATAATAGAGATTAATTATTGGAGGGAATGATGCTGACCTCAAAAATATTTTGTCATCATTTAACTCAGTTAAAATCACAATTAATTTTACTGAATCAGACCGCACTCTAGGTGTTCTCTTTGACTCTAGCATATTATTTAAAACTGTTTCTTTCATCTTAAATATGTTGGGAAATGAAGGTATTTTCTAAATATGCAGGATTGCTGAGTAATTAACTCATGCATTTAATTCTAGTAGGATTGACTACTGCAATGTGATGTTCACTGTTCTTTATACAGCTTGCAGTTAATCCAAAATGATGCTGGAAGAATTATTACAACAACAAGCAAATACTAACACATAACTCCAGTTCATAAATCTTTACACTGGCTCCCGGTTAAGTTTAGGGCGGATATCAAAATCATATGTTTAACATTATAAAACCCTAAATGGCCATGGTCCAGAATACTCATCTGAACTTATCATTACTTACAAACCTTAGCGCACATTAAGATCTCAAGAAGCAAGTCTGCTTATGATTCTAAGGAATAATAAAATAACAGTTGGAGGTTGAGATTTTAGTTAAAGGGCCCCAAAGCTGTGGAATGATCTGCCTGCCACTATAAGAGATGGCCCTTCAGTCTCAGATTTCAAAATCTAGCTGAAGACTCACTACTTTAGTTTAGCATACCCTAAACTAGAGTCTCCTCCTATTTGTGCAAATTAATATCAGCTAGGTTGGTAAATATTGATGGGCTATAAATTGGTGTTTGCTACCAAGGTGTTACAAAAGAAACATCCCATGATGGGTAAAAGCAAAGAGCTCTTCCAAGACCTTTGCAACCTGATTGTTGCAAACCATATCAATGGAACTGGTTATAGACATATTTCGAAACTTCTGAATCTTCCAGCAAGCACCATTGGCACCATTATCCACAAGTGGAAGGAAGCTACCATCAACTAGCCACACACAGGACCTCCGGGCAAGATTTTTGACCAGAGAGGAAGAAGGATAGTCAGAAGAGCAACCCAAGACCCAAGGACCACTTGGAAAGAGCTCCAGGAAGGCTTGGATGCAGTAGGTGCAGTTGTTACAAAGAAATGTAAAAATAGGCAATGTACTTCAGCCTTGATTCGCACTCACCCCACAAGACTCCATTACTATAAAAAAAGGTATGTTGAAGCTTACAGGTGCCGGTCATAAAATTAGAATATCATGACAAAGTTGATTCTATTTCAGTAATTCCATTCAAAAAGTGAAACTTGTACATTAGATTCATTCATTACACACAGATTGATGTATTTCAAATGTTTATTTCTTTTAATTTTGATGATTATAACGGACAACTAATGAAAGTCCCAAATTCAGTATCTCGGAAAATTAGAATATTGTGAAAAGGTTCAATATTGAAGACACCTGGTGCCACACTCTAATCAGCTAATTAACTCAAAACACCTGCACAAGCCTTTAAATGGTCTCTCAGTCTAGTTCTTTAGGCTACACAATCATGGGGAAGACTGCTGACTTGACAGTTGTCCAAAAGACGACCATTGACACCTTGCACAAGGAGGGCAAGACACAAAAGGTCATTGCTAAAGAGGCTGGCTGTTCACAGAGCTCTGTTTCCAAGCACATTAATAGAGAGGCAAAGGGAAGGACAAGATGTGGTAGAAAAAAGTGTACAAGCAATAGGGATAACCGCACCCTGGAGAGGATTGTGAAACAAAACCCATTCAAAACTCTGGGGGAGATTCACAAAGAGTGGACTGCAGCTGGAGTCAGTGCTTCAAGAACCACCACGCACAGACGTATGCAAGACATGGGTTTCAGCTGTCGCATTCCTTGTGTCAAGCCACTCTTGAACAAGAGACAGTGTCAGAAGCGTCTCGACTGGACTGCTGCTGAGTGGTCCAAAGTTATGTTTCTCTGATGAAAGTAAATTTTGCATTTCCTTTGGAAAGGAAGGTCCCAGAGTCTGGAGGAAGAGAGGAGTGCACAGAATCCACGTTGCTGGAGGTCCAGCGTAAAGTTTCCACAGTCAGTGATGGTTTGGGGTGCCATGTCATCTGCTGGTGTTGGTCCATTGTGTTTTCTGAGGTCCAAGGTCAACGCAGCCGTCTACCAGGAAGTTTTAGAGCACTTCATGCTATTTGCTGCTGACGAACTTTATGGAGATGCAGATTTCATTTTCCAACAGGACCTGGCACCTGCACACAGTGCCAAAGCTACCAGTACCTGGTTTAAGGACCATGATATCCCTGTTCTTGATTGGCCAGCAAACTCGCCTGACCTTACCCCATAGAAAATCTATGGGGTATTGTGAAGAGGAAGATGCAATACGCCAGACCCAACAATTCAGAAGAGCTGAAGGCCACTATCAGAGCAACATGGGCTCTCATAACACCTGAGCAGTGCCACAGACTGATCGACTCCATGCCATGCCGCATTGCTGCAGTTATCCAGGCCAAAGGAGCCCCAACTAAATACTGAGTGCTGTACATGCTCATACTTTTCATGTTCATACCTTTCAGTTGGCCAACATTTCTTAAAATCCTTTTTTTGCATTGGTCTTAATTGATATTCTAATTTTCCGAGATACTAAATTTGGGACTTTTATTAGTTGTCAGTTATAATCATCAAATGTAAAAGAAATAAACATTTTAAATACATCAGTCTGTGTGTAATGAATGAATCTAATATACAAGTTTCACTTTTTGAATGGAATTACTGAAATAAATCAACTTTGTCATGATATTCGAATTTTATGACCGGCACCTGTATATAAAGTTTGCTACACATTTGGACAAGCCTATGAAAAATCTGAAGAATGTAGTCTGATCAGTCAAGACCAAAGTTGTACATTTTGGTTGTCACACTATGCACCATGTTTGGAGGAGAAATCGCACTTCACATCACCCGAAAAACACTATACCCACAATGAAGTTTGGAAGTGGCAGCATCATGGTGTGGAGCTGTTTCTCATCTCATAGTACTGCAGACTTTATGTAAGTGAAGGAATGATGAATGGGGCCATGTACCAAAAGATTCTTGAAATTAACCTGCTGCCATCCACTAGGATGATGAGGATGAGACAAGGATAGATCTCCAGCAGGACAACGATTAAAAACATACAGCAAAGGAAATTCTCAATTGGTTTCAAAGAAAGAAAATCTTGTAGAAGGAACTAAAGATCAGGTTTCACAAGAGAACCTTTGGAGTCCTCAAAATTTAAAGATAATCACTTTTAATAGAATGGGTCAATATCGTACCTAAGCACTGCAGGTGATTGGTTTCTTCATATAGGAAGCATCTTGAAGCTGTCATTGTAAACAAAGACTTCTCCACTAAGTATTAAATTAGCGTGTTCAATACTTTTCTTCTGTGTCACTCCACTTTATTACACATACCTTTATTTATGGCCTTTAATGTTGTGAGTTTTATATTTTTGTGAATTTCTTGAGTTAATACTAATGTCTGGTGAACATTTCATGTGAATAGACTCATTGGAAATATATTTAATGAAAAAAATGTTGACACGTTCAATACTTATTTCCCCCACTGTATTTGTTTTGTCCATATCATGATCAAAGTGTTAAATGCTAACCTGTAGATCTCCAACTGACTCCCAGAAAGTGAAACAGGCACAGTAATGGCGCTCCGAGTTTATATCAGTCAGGACAGCTACAAAGAAAGTTGGTGGCTTTCTTTCTGATAACAGCTGCCATCCACTGGGTTGACAAAACTGTAAATAGAAGATATAAAATTAGAGAATCTGACAAGACAATTTTAACTGGTATCTTTTCATGTTTAACATAAATTATAGTAAACTAAACATCAGCATTCTAGGGATTTTTATATAAACATATATACAGCAAAATTTTTTTTAGAAATCCATTTTATATAATTGCACAAACTATTGGAACACTTTACATTGTCCATAGTATATTCTTTCCATTTATTTGTAACTGCCGACCATGTTATGAAGAACACACTAAGATGTAGGATCTAACAGCTCACAGAGTAAATAAGACAAAGTAGAGAAAACTT
This sequence comes from Polypterus bichir lapradei, assembly GCA_026402145.1. Lineage (NCBI taxonomy): Eukaryota > Metazoa > Chordata > Cladistia > Polypteriformes > Polypteridae > Polypterus > Polypterus bichir. The sequence continues at coordinate 19,769,302 of JANRMT010062792.1, forward strand.
CCTTATTGAAAAACTACATAAATACACTTGACAGCCTAGAAGCTTTCACAAACTGACAATTAAAACAATATACAGTAAAAACTTTGCATAGTTACTGTATTCATTATTTGGTTTTAATACTCAGTTTAAAAACTTACTCACCAGCTCAATACCTTGAGGGAAGGGATTATCCTCCCAATCTTTCTCTGGAAAGCGCTGAAGAATCTGACCTTGACTATCACTGCTCGCTGCAAAGACAAAAAACAAGCAGAGATGTAGATGAGAATGGAGAAACTAATAAATAGCAAACACCCAAAATTATTAAAATGTTAATTTAAACATCAATATTATGCAAGTCTAAGATTTTTATTATAGCTATGTAAAATGAAACTAACCTAATAAAACCAAAAGGAGACATATTTGATTCTGAAATGACAAATGCACTTATTTACAGTTCCACATTTAGCAGACACTTAATATTTGACTACTTACTCATCTGACTTACAATTGGGCACAAACACATAAACATGGGGAAGAGTGCAGTGGGTAACTTACAGTGCATCAGGAAAGTATGCACAGTGCATCACTTTTTCCACATTTTGTGGTAACATGTGTAAGCATGTTACAGCCTTATTCCAAAATTGATTAAATTCATTTTTTCCTCAGAATTCTACACACAACACCCCATAATGACAAAGTGAAAAAAGTTTACTTGAGGTTTTTGCAAATTTATTAAAAATAAAAAAACTGAGAAATCACATGTACATACAGTAAGTATTCACAGCCTTTGCTCAATACTTTGTCGATGCACCTTTGGCAGCAATTACAGCCTCAAGTCTTTTTGAATAAAATGCCACAAGCTTGGCACACCTATCCTTGGCCAGTTTCGCCCATTCCTCTTTGCAGCACCTCTCAAGCTCCATCAGGTTGGATGGGAAGCGTCAGTGTACAGCCATTTTAAGATCTCTCCAGAGATGTTCAATCGGATTCAAGTCTGGGCTCTGGCTGGGCCACTCAAGGACATTCACAGAGTTGTCCTGAAGCCACTCCTTTGATATCTTGGCTGTGTGCTTAGGGTCGTTGTCCTGCTGAAAGATGAACCGTCGTCCCAGTCTGAGGTCAAGAGCGCTCTGAAGCAGGTTTTCATCCAGGATGTCTCTGTACATTGCTGCAGTCATCTTTCCCTTTATCCTCACTAGTCTCCCAGTTCCTGCCACTGAAAAACATCCCCACAGCATGATGCTGCCACCACTATGCTTCACTGTAGGGATGGTATTGGCCTGGTTATGAGCGGTGCTTGGTTTCCTCCAAATGTGACGCCTGGCATTCACACCAAAGAGTTCAATCTTTGTCTCATCAGACCAGAGAATTTTGTTTCTCATGGTCTGAAAGTCCTTCAGGTGCCTTTTACTAAGGAGTGGCTTCTGTCTGGCCACTCTACCATACAGGCCTGATTGGTGGATTGCTGCAGAGATGGTTGTCCTTCTGGAAGGTTCTCCTCTCTCCACAGAGGACCTCTGGAGTTCTGACAGAGTAACCATTGGGTTCTTGGTCACCTCCCTGACTAAGGCCCTTCTCCCCCGATCGCTCAGCTTAGATGGCCGGCCAGCTCTAGGAAGAGTCCTGGTGGTTTCGAACTTCTTCCACTTACGGATTATGGAGGCCACTGTGCTCATCGGGACCTTCAAAGCAGCAGAAATGTTTCTGTAACCTTCCCCAGATTTGTGCTTCGAGACAATCCTGTCTCAGAGGTCTACAGACAATTCCTTTGACTTCATGCTTGGTTTGTGCTCTGATATGAACTGACAACTGTGGGACTTTATATAGACAGGTGTGTGCCTTTCCAAATCATGTCAAATCAACTGAATTTACCACAGGTGGACTCCAATTAAGCTGCAGAAACATCTCAAGGATGATCAGGGGAAACAGGATGCACCTGAGCTCAATTTTGAGCTTCATGGCAAAGGCTGTGAATACTTATGTACATGTGCTTTCTCAATTGAGAATAAAAAAATAAAAATTTTTATTTTTAATAAATCTGCAAAAACCTCAAGTAAACTTTTTTCACATTATGGGGTGAATTCTGAGGAAAAAAATGAATTTAATCCATTTTGGAACAAGGCTGTAACGTAAAAAACGTGGAAAAAGTGAATACTTTCCAGATGCACTGTACCTTAACCAGTTTTACTTTGATCTGTACTGTATTTTTT
>JANRMT010062792.1:19771590-19789845 GCA_026402145.1 Polypterus bichir lapradei
ATATAATATAATATAATATAATATAATATATAAAAACAAACTTTTCGTTAAGGTTTGTGAAGACTGGGTTTCCAAATGCACTGCAGTCAACATTCCCTTCTCTCAAAGTGACTACCCTGCAACATGAAGATTCTACAGGGAAAATGTAATCCACAGAGGAGCCATTTCAAGTTTACCACAAAGAAACAGATCTTGCTCAAAAGCCTTGCTACTAGTCTACTGTCTCCATCTCTGTGGTCATGTGTCAGCAAGAATACTGCATAGTCAATGAGAATGTAATTATGTTTGACACAGACAACGCAGCATATAAGAAGAAAGCATATAAAGTTGCACTGCAATTTTTATTCCCAAACTCAGTGCACATTACATGCATGGCACACATAATGAACCTTACTGACGATGCCTTCTGCAAAACTCTTGACAATCTGAATGCATTCATGCTGAGCTTCTCACAGGTGCTCTACCAAGCTGGCTCCCGCAAAAGACACTTGGAGTTCATGACAAAAAAACTCTCAGCAGGAAGGACGGCAACCATGACTCCAAATCCATGTTTTACACGGTGGAACTCTGGGTTTAGTGCAGTGCAGTACCAAGCAGAGGACTTCATACACTACAAGGAATTCATAGAGATGGAAATGCAGGTAAAGACCATTTCCCCCTGTCTTAACAAAGGATCTTAATTAATCAATATGTGTAAGCATACTTTACACCTACTCACGCTAACTTGCACCTAAATACACACATTGAAAAATGTATTTCTTACAGCTGCCAAGTACATTGGTGCTTTTTGATTTACTTTAGTTAATTGCATTAAAACACTTGACTAATTTAAATTGTTATTCTATCCACAGATGTGTGGCAAAAGCACACCACAACCTATGGGGAGGCTCCATGGAATGCTACAAAATCCAGACATTGGTCCAGATCAGACTCAAGGCAGATAAGTATAAAGTTATTGTGGAGCTTCTCAGCATCTTCCAGACCTGACACCGTATAACCACCAAGATTTTTTGACTGCCTTGAGGATCTATAGATGAACTTTGCTTCCCATTCTTTTCTCTCTTGCTGTGTTCTGAAGTTACTCAGGAAGTTAAACTCATGCTAAAATTTAGCACATTGCAACATGGTTTGAATAGAAACAAGGGTTTTATGGCCAGGTATGAGGATTGTTTGCATCTCTCAGACTGACACAGACAACCTGACTACAGTACAGATCTATATTGTATGGAAAAATTCAATAGAAACTTCAAAAGACTTTGTTAGACAGATCTTATCCAAAAATCTTGACCATACTGTACATTGTTCTTCTCTCTTGTTAAATGAACCCTAGCCTGAAGGAGTCTATTAATTTTTTACATTTAAGATTTCTCACTTAAAGATTTACCAATGTTGTTTCTTGTCCTAGTGTGTATATAAACACAGGGAACTCCAGTTTGTTTTACATCTTGCCTGAAGAAGGGGCCCGAGTTGCCTCGAAAGCTTGTATATTGTACTCTTTTTAGTTAGCCAATAAAAGGTGTCATTTTGCTTGACTTTTCACTACATTCATAATGGCTAACACGGTACAACACCCTAGTGCAACTTTCACCGCAACTTTTTCAAAAAGCTGCCGCAAAATGAGGCATTTTAGGCAGTAACAATCACAAAAACGGCCCACGAATTCATGGAGGGACTGATTATAGAAGAAAAGCTGACAAAATGCTGACTGGCAAAAATATGCTGTTTTCGAGGAAGCTGCATGAAAATAAGGGCTAGAGGGAAATGTAAAAGTTTTAGAAGACATTGCGAACTAAATATGAGCCAACTCTAGAAGAGGGGTTTGTTAGACCTGCTCTTCTTTTGAATCATCACCTAAACACACTGATGGGGATAATTGATGTATTTTAATACTGTGTTGAATTATGGAATATGCAATTCAGGCAAGCATTATGGGGTAAGATATACAAATATAAAGCAAACCATTAGGAAGAAGTATTGTATGTTTAGGCTCATATAATCTAACTAGTATGTATATGCTTGTAAGAAAACATGAAATAGGGGCCCTTGGTGACTTTATTGTTTAATGTATCTTATAATAAGCTTAGAACAACTTCAGGTTGATAGGAGTAGAAATGGGAAAGCAGCATTAGAATGTTACGGTGGTTTACAGTGTCCAAACATGAAAGTGTAGCGTCACCTAAACAAAGTCTCAACCAAGAAGTTGACCATGGCTCTGCCTTGAAGGTCAATACTTTTAAAGAACACCTTAGTTGGATTAAGAAGAATGGACTCTTTAAATTACACAGCTAACTCTCTCCTTGTTATATAAAAAAAAGCATGCTTTTACAAAAACTGGTCTGAATTGTTCAGAATATATTGTATGTGATTCTACATTTAACTTCTAATGTCTAATGCCTGGTTTCTCTGCAAGCAAACACAAGTAACAATTAAATTAAAATTAAAATTTTTCCTCACTAAAACTTGCCTTGTTTATTGATATCATCTGCCCCAATATGGGTTTGTTATTTGTTTAGCTCTTGATAATGTAGCGATCTGGCCTTAATGGCATATGTCTTAAATGTTTGTTCAGGAATGAGCTGTGCTTGTTGTATTAGAATGCAGCCTTTTCAGAGGTAATGATGAGGTAGACAGCCTGTGGTCCTTGCTAAGGTTGTGAGCCTGAGGTTTCCATGCTCGATTATTTTGCTGTTTGAGTTGTGTAGCCCTTCCAGTTTAAGTGACCCAGGGCAGCGATAGACCCTTGGTCTCTTTCTTAAGGCATTCTTGTTTTGTACTGGACCTGTAAACTGGCAGGGGCAGTGACAGGCCCCTTGGCCATTGTTGTGTTTGTGACACAAGCGATAAGTAAATGCGAAAAAGTTAGACTACTTCAGGGTAGTTGTAAATAAATGCTATTAATTTAGGCAATCCCAGCATTAACTTGTCCACCAATGTAAAGATAATCTTAGAGGTTAAAGTGCCTTTCCTGAACACTTTCACATGACAAAATAATTTTCTAAAGTCTTGAATTTACTTTTTACAATTATTACAATTAATACTGGAATACTGCAGCTAGCTCTCTTAGCACTCTCCCATGAATGTAAACCTTCTCATTAAGTGCTTTGTTGTAGGGAACCTGAATTTCCAGGGTGTGCCCTGCTTAATATTTGTAGTACAGGACATAATTTTAGTGCTGCAACATAGTAAAAAGAATTAAGATGTGACACTATAACATGTAAGGGAAGTTAATGTACAGACAAACAAAATGAAGCAAATTATTAATGTTCCTAATGCTTCTCTCTGTTTACTCTTAAAAGAAATAAACATGCTACTGTGCTGTATCACAAAAAGTAATGAGGTTATACTCGGGAAAGGCATTATAGAAATTGGCAGCAAATTCAAATTTAAGAATGTTTGGAATATATGAGAAAGTATTTTTAAGAGAAACTCCTGTATGCTTCAACATTTCTAAAGATAAAATAGCTCAGATTACTTAAAGTAAAGTGAAAATGCTGAATATTGAAGTACATTTAATAATTTTGATGAAATTATTCTTTTTGGATTACATTTTGCTTGGATTTCTGCTATGCCTATACTATAATAAAATAAAAAAAAGTTAAAACCAGCATTACTCCTACTTTTACTAAATTCAAATGACTAATAAAAATGACACCTGTATAAGTTCCCCATGCAGTGCATGGTATTGGCTGAAGTAGAGAATTCTACCATTCATTTACATCATGTACTACTAGGTTTGGCAAGATAGATGAACAAAGGTGCAGCAACTTTTTATTGAAAAAATGCATAAGAAGGTCCAAAGGGGTGGAGTATAAGGCACATATATTAACACTAATTTACTTGGGTGTGTTTTGGTAACTTACAATGTATGATACTTTACAATAAAGTCATGATATTTTGACTGCAATAATATGTAGAATTAATAGCAAAGCAATAAGTATATCTTGGGCTCTTGTGAGTATGTCTTTTGTTTAATGTACTTTAGCATAATTAAGATTACCAAGCTAGACCTTTGTGAATCAGCTTACAGAGTGCCCCTCCCCATTCTTTTTTTTTTTTTTAATTTTATTAATTGTAATCATTCCATACAAATCGATCAATTTTTACTAAAAATAGGATTGAAAACAAGTCGACCCCCACCCCTGAGAGAGAGCGCATGGCCAACGGGGTAAAACTTAAGGCTTGCAAACACACCTAAATTGATGAGTTGAATAGGCCAATAGAGATGAATGGAGAAGAAAAAGAAATGCGGAGATATTTGCTTCCGCTGTGCTTTAAGAGCTTATTCTAAAATATTATTGATAAGATCCAGACAGATTTTGAAAAAATTCTGTACAGATCCTGTAACTGAATATTTGATTTTTTTCCAATTTCAAATAGTATAAAACATCGGTTTTCTTCCAGTTTAGCAAAATAAGTCCACGTGCCAAAAGTGTAGTGGATACAATCACAGTTTGTTTGTCCTTCTCCCCTTTAAACCCATCTGGAAGAACGCCAAACACAGCTGTTAATGGGTTAGGAGGGATTGTGACACCAAAGCTGTCTGAAAGGCACTTAAAAATTTGGTCCAAAATGATGTTTATTTGGTGCAGGCCCAAAACATTTGACCCAGTGAGGCTGGGACTTGATTGCAGCGTTCACAGGTTGGATCTTGCCCTGGAAACATTTTGGACAGTTTTAGGTGAGACAGATGTGTTCGATATATAATTTTGAGTTGAATAACTGTATGCTTTGCGCATATGGAGCTCGAGTGAAGTCTCTGCATTGCTACTTTCTACTCCTTTTCTGATATATTGATTAAAAGATCTTTTTCCCGTTGTCCTCTTGGATCTTTGAAAGGAAGGGACTGTAAAATAATTTTATATATTGCAGAGATGGTGTCTAAGTCCTTGAAATTAAGCAATATGTTTTCCAGCATGGACGAGGGTGCAAGATGAGGAAAATCGGGCAGGTTCCGTTTAACAAAGTTCCTAATTTGAAGATAGTGAAGGAAATGTGTAGTTGGAAAGTTAAATTTGGAATGTAATTGTTCATAGGATGCAAAGATGTTGTCTATATAAAGATCTCTAAGCAATTTAATCCCAAATTTTTTCCAGATATTAAAAACTGTGAAGGTTAAAAGAGGTGGTTCTCTTGCAGAGGTGCCACAGATAACAGCTTCTCCATCTTAAAATGCTTTTTACATTGGTTCCATATTCTGAGTGAGTGAAGCACAATTGGGTTATTAGTATATTGCAGATAACTTGCATTTATTGGGGCACAAAGCAGTGAATATAAAGAAGTACTGCAGGATTTTACTTCTATTGCGGACCAGGCCTGTGTATGTTCATCTATTTGTGTCCAGGTTTTTATAACTTGTATGTTTGCTGCCCAGTAATAAAACAGAAAGTTGGGTAGAGCCATGCCACCTTCTGCCTTAGGTCTTTGTAGGGTCGCTCTTTGTATACGTGGATGTTTTGAGTTCCCAATAAATGAGGTTATTGTTGAATCCAATTGTTTAAAAAAATATTCATTGATGTATATTGGAATGTTTTGAAATAAAAAAAGAAGTTAATTCTTCCAGCTAGAGTGAGATGAAGGGTTGACCATCTTTGCAAGTCTTGCTTAATTCTTGATAAAAAACTATGAAATACATTTGACCAGAAGAACTGGATCACAACTGTAATGCATGGTGGTGGAAATGTTATGGTTTGGGGTTGCTTTGCTGCATCAGGAACTGAACAGTTCAGTATCACAAAATCCGTACTAATAATAATAATAATAATATGAGACCATCTGTCAGAATATTGAAGCAAAATTAAATGTTGACCTTGCATCATAACAATGTCTCTGAACATACCAGTACATTCGTCAAAGATTGGCTGAAAAGAAAGAAAAGGAGGGCACTGAAATGGCCAGGTCAAATCCAGGATCTGAATTCCATCAAGATAATGTTGTGGGATGTGAAATGGGCTGTAAATGCAAGACACCCCTCAAATGCAGCACTGCTGAAAAGATATGTATGCAGCAGTGATTAAAAGTTTTCACCAGCCAATGTCACAGACTGGTAGACATTTATAAGAAACGCCTGCCTAAGGCGGTTTCTGCCAAAGGGAGAAATACCAGCTATTGAAGCTATGATTATACTTGCTTATTCCACAGACAAAAATAGCATATCTGTTCATTTTTGTTCAATAAATTACTGCAACTTTCATTGTTTTTTCATTACATCACTGTTATCTAAACTGTTTAAATGAAAATCAAAGCTTAATATCCACATAAGCTAAAAAAGAAACTATACTCGTATCATGAGGTGTACTTACTTTTTCACATGACTGTACTTAAAAAAAAAAAAAAAAAAAAAAAAAAAAAAGACTATGACAAGGGTATTGCTAAAACACAAAGGGATGTAACCCTAAAACTAAATGATTATTTAAACCAGAATAACCAGACAGTAAAATAGCTTAACTAGATTCTATCATAAAAAAAAAACTGAATACTCCAGAATCACAAATTTTTGCAATACAGGCAAAGACCACACCCACACATGTGCTATCATATAATTACTACACTATTACATCTTAACAAGCAATGCAGTTAAATGTAGTATTTTTCCTATTACTGAAATTAGTGGATGGGCCAGCCAGTAATTTTCATCATCTGTGTAGTAATCCATAGAGGACAATGACACTGAGGTATCCAATGCTAAAGCAAATGTAATGAGTCAATTAATTAATTAATTAGTTTGATTAATTACTTAAACAAATTTCTGAAATCTCTGTGACTTTTTAAAGGAAGCACACTCTGCAACCAAGTCATGCATGTTATTTGTTTAATTTTGTATGGCACTCGTGTTCTTATTTTGCCTTTCCTTGCATTGACTGGCTAACAGAAAGTTCCTAACCTTGACCTTCTCAAATCAGTCTGAAAATCACTTATGAGATTCAGTGGTGAGACTTTAGCAACTGAAGATCATAAATGCGGCTATCCTTATGTTTAAAACTCATCATGAGATTTTTTTCAACATAACTCTGACACTGCCTTTATGCAGTAACATGATTCCTCTCATCATCAAATCAAATACATTCCAGCAATGCACAACTCTTTTCAATAGCATAACATAATACAAAGCAAACAGCAGTGGTCTGAACCCTTCTTTACCTGTATTATAACAAGTTATAACATGAACAAAGAACAAACTGCATAACATTCAAGTGTATTTGAGGACTTGACATTTTTGAAAGCTGAACAGGGATGGACAAATGATATGGTAGTCTGCTGGGTTATTAGCTCTGCAAAACATGTACTCCAGGTATGCTTTCGGATACCCCAGCTTTATATAAGGGGTGTGGGGTTATCTGAAGCTTTTTACAGCAATGTTTTGAACTGAAATATTACATTAATACTGTTTTCTCAAATTTTGTTTTCAGAAATAATGTAGACCCACCCAGTTTATCTGCCAAAACTATCATCAGTCTGACCTTTAGGGTTATTCTGAGTGTAGTATGCCCTTTACAGTGTTGTACCAGCCAGTGATCTATGTATATAGCTGCATTACAGTTTGTCATACTTGGACCATTAAGTGGATTCTTTTTTTAGTAAACATGAGGTTTAGGTCTGAAAAAGTATTTTCATATTCTGCAGTGCTTGTTTTATTAAATAACTGAACAATTTCATTATATTGTTTACTAATAGGTGTGTGTATGTTAAGATGGTGGTTGCCTTTAAAAGCGACACCCAAGTTATGATTGTACACGAAGAACTGAGTCTTTTGCTTTTCTCAAACTGTTTTCCATTAGGAAAATATTGCATAGACTAAAGAGCCAAAACATCTGGTAGTCCACCAGGCTTCGTGAGTCTGTAGTTTGGTTGTCCAAAATTAAAAACAGGTAGTATATTACATAGATTCATTGCACAGAGTGATACATTTCAAGAGTTTATTTCTATTCATTTTGCTGATTAAGGCTTATAGCTAATGAAAAATCAAAATTCAGTATCTCAGAAAATTAAAATATTACGTAAGACCAATAAAAATTATTTTTAATACAGGATTGTTGGCCTGCTGAAAGGTATGTCCATGTACAAAGTCAATACTTGGCCGGAGCTCCTTTTGCATGAATTACTGCAACAATGCAGCGTGGCATGGAGGTGATCAGCCTGTGGCACTGCTGAGGTGTTATGGAAGCCCAGGATGCTTTGATAGCAGCCTTTAACTCATCTGAATTGTTGGGTCTGGTGTCTCTCTTGTTCCTCTTGACAATACCCCGTTTAGGTCAGGCGAGTTTGCTGGCCAATCAAGCACAGTGATACTATGATCATTAAACAAGATATTGGTACTTTTAGCAGTGTGGGCAGGTGCCAAGTCCAGTTGAAAAATGAAATCAGCATCACCAAAAAATTTGTCAGCAGTGGAAAGCAAGTGCTGTAAAATTTCCTGGTAGACGGCTGCGCTGACTTTGTATTTTAAAAGGAGTTATAATAGACTTACACTATGTCCAGAGTTGTTTCCAGCCTTAGGCCTAGTACTACCAGGACTGGCTATGGACACTGTGATCTTGAACTGAATTAAGTGGGTTGAACAAGTTTATTTTAAAAATCAGACTTGCTTATATTTAATAATTTAAAAAGACATTTTATTTCTTCTGATGCAGAACCTTTCCTTACAACTGCAAATGTGAATCTTTCATATCATTTAGCACCCTGAGCCACATAATCATTTTGTGAATAATCAGCTGCAAGCATTGCCTTAAGTTTTGATTTTATTATTATATTTAAAAGAAAATGGTGAACAGACACAGCTGTAAATCTTCAACAGCTCAAAACAATAATCCAAAAATAACAGTTCTATTAAAGATGTAAATGCAACTTCTAATGCGCCAACCAGGAAAAAAGATTTTTTCTTCAAGGAATGTTAAGGAAGAAATGTTTCCAAATATGTCTTGCAAAGGGGCCTAAAACAAAAGGTGCAGTGTACTGCTTTTTTCCTAGCTTCATTCATCACAAAAATGTGCAAGATCTGTAAGAATTTCAATAATGTCACATGCCTTATGCTAATTTCTTATCCAAAATGACAAAGAATGTTTTGAAAATCATGCAGTGCTACAAAAAGTCATATGAAAAAAATCACATACACACACACACATATTATATCACTTTCATTTGATAAAAGAAAAGATACCTTTGGACGGTGATTAAATTACTTTGGAAAATAGTCCATGTTTTTGCTATCAAAATATTCAACAATAATTTCTTGGTTGAGTTTACTTCATGATTAACACCAACATTACAAATTTTACCTTGAAAAGGAGAAGCAAACTACGAAATGGATGAATGGTTATGATTGATTTACACACGGAAATTACTTGTATATGCATTGTGAAAGCAAAGAGCCACATAAATATCATTACCTTCCTCTGTCTGCAATACAGAAAAATGTAAACCCCTTCCACAGCACCCAATGACTGGATGAGAAATCTATTTGACTGAATGCTGAGATAGAAACATCATATCAACTTTACCAGATTTACGGAGAGGGGATCGGCTTAATTTACTACTTTCTGTGACGATATTGACAGGTTTCGTTGCTCTTACAGTTTTTTCACTAAGGCTAAAGAAACATCCTTTGGCATGTACACAGTAATTAAAAATATCCATGTATAGTATATGATTTGCAGCCACTTCCCTCATTATATAAAACAACTATGTCCAATTCTTTTGGAAGTGATTCATTTATTTCTTTGATTTCTGATCAAGTCAAGTCAGTTTTGACGTTATGCTTAAATAAAACTCAGAATACCACTGATCTGCTTCCTTAAACCAAAAACATAAAATTGAAAGATTAAAAACACTGATGTGGTCGGTAAAATATATTCCAAAATAATTTCCTGAAGTAACCACAAACTCTGGCTTTGCATATAGAACAGGAAATGTCACTGAGTGGCATTTATTTCACACTCAGTGACTTGGCAAAAACCCAGACCACAGTTTAAAACTAATATGGAATGACATAACTAGCCATACTCTTGAAAGAAAAAACAAAAAAAAAAACATGCTCAATAGTGTGAACATTTATGCTCTACTAGCTGTCTCCTGCGGCTCTGCCTGTGTAGTAAAGAAATAGGACAGTGAGGAGGGCCCTGCCCAGCTCCCCACTCCGGACGTCACACTTTCCCCTCCCCTTGGCCTGCAGCCTCTGTCTCGGATTAGCGCGAATATATCTCTCCTGCAAACAAACTATGATTCTTAGTACAGTGTAGGGCCATTAAGCCGCGGGCCAGTAATCCGCGAATTCGCTTAAGCCGCACAAAAAGCTTGGATCCCAATTTTTTGACACTATGGATCGTACGGACCTAAACATGGCCTCTCAAACACTCGAGACAGGTGTTGACAGCTGTCATTTTGGCATTTCGAATGTCCGTGATTGACATGCTATGCACTATCGCGGATAAAATATTTAAATGCTTGCTTATAACTTCAAAGAGGTATTTACAGAAGATTAGTCTTATTTATCAATAAACAATAAAATAACTTACGATGAAATTCAAATATTAATCTGTTTTATCCGCGCTGAGTGTCAGCATTATGGAGGCCGCCATTGTAACCGATTCACACCTTACAAAGCTACAAAGTTAATCTGCTGTAAATCCGCAAAAAATCGAGTCGTATTTAAAGTATTATTTTTAATTCGATAATCTGATAAAACTTGAAACTGTATAAATATGAGTCACAAACCCAACGTAAATCACTTCAGTTTCTGAATCTATAGCGAGCACATCATATTTGCTTTAAAAATTTTTACGCCATGAGTAATAAACATAAACACGCTTCATATGATGTTCAGCAAAAGCTGGATGTCATCGAAAGAATACGAAACGGCGAAACTCGCATTAAAGTAAGCAGAGAGTTAGGGGTACCTGAGTCAACACTACGCGGATGGATCAAAGATGAAAACAAATTAAGAACATTTCTTGATGAGCTTGATGAAGGTGGTTTAAGACGCAAGAGAGCCAGAACTGCAAAAGATCCAGAATTAGACAAAGCAACTTTTAATGCATTTTGTGAGGCTAGAAACAATGGTATCCCTATTTCTGGTCCAGTCATCCAAGCGCAGGCAGAAAAATTATACAAGGAAATTCATGGTCCCGATGCAGATCCTGAGTTTACAGTTTCAAGTGGCTGGTTGAAAAGGTGGAAACAGCGACACGGCATTTCACAAGTAAAGATCAATGGCGAGATTAAGTCAGCAGAAACTGTAGCAGCAGAAAAGTTAATTCCCAAACTTCAACAATTCATAGAAGAACAGCAGCTAACAGAAGAGATGATTTACAACGCTGATGAAACAGGCCTTTACTACAAAATACTGCCTGATAGGACTTTAGCCATGAGGAAAGACAAGACCAGCTAAGAAGGTTATAAACAGATCAAAGACAGGGTGACAATGTTATTTTGCTGTAACTGGACGGGTCATCACAAGCTAACAGCTCTTTGTATTGGCAAGTTTGGATCCCCAAGATGTTTCCACAACATCAACATGTCATCATTAAAACTGGACTACGATCACAGCAAGAATGCCTGGATGACAGCAGCAATTTTTGAGAAGTGGTTTCACCAGACTTCATCCCTGATGTCCGTAGGCACCTTAGAAGCAAGGGAATGGAACCACGAGCATGTCTACTTCTAGACAACTGTCCAGCCCACCCCCCTGCAGAGACGTTGAAGTCCAGAGATGGCAAGATTTTCGTTTATTACCTTACAAAGAATACAACGTCCAGGATTCAGCCCCTAGATCAAGGCATAATTTCTGTGTTCAAGACCAATTATAGACAGGAGATGATAAAGTCCAAGGTTGAAGAAGATAAGAGTGTCCCTATGTTCCTGAAGACTGTAAGAATTAAAGAAGCACTGTATTTGTCTGAGTCAGCCTGGGGAGCAATCAAGCCTGAAACAATTAAAAATTGTTGGACTAAAGCCCTTGGAGGTCCCATCACAGAGAACCCCACTACTGTTGAAGAAGGTTTCAGTCCAGAAGAAGTACGGGAGGCAGAACAGAAGTTGATGTCGGCTGTCCACTCAAGTGTACCAGTACAAGAAATCCTTGCAGCATGGTCCACCATAGATGATGAAGTCCCAATAGCATCCTCCATTTTAGCTGAAGAAAATCACAATGAAGATGAAGAAGAAGAAGATCCTGTCCCAGTACCTCCAACTAGAACCGCTGATGATGCAGTTAAAGGACTTGAAATGGCCTTAGAGTACTACAAGCGTGTGGGGGATAAAGTAAAGACACTACACCACTGAAGTCTCTCATAAGAGATGCCAAGATGAGAGCTTCTAGGAACAAGAAGCAAGCTGACATCACCTCGTATTTTACTAAAAAATAAAGACTGTTTGTAACTTGTTATTGTGTAATAACAACTATTATATTACTGTGTTTAATTTTATATTGGAAATAAAAAAAATTAAAATTTTATTAAAATGTTTATAACATTGTTAATGTATTAATGTGTGATGGTAATAAAAGTGCCTGCGTGTGATTTCGTTTATATGTCAAATAATTACTATTTTAATACTGTATTGTGCCATGCAATGTTACGAGTAAATATTTAGTCATTTTTATAAAAAGATGTGAAATAAAATGTTTTAAATGTATTTGATATGTTTTGTTATTCTTGAATAATAATTTCTTATTAATTTCAAGACCGTTAATCACGATTTAATATGCAGCACGTAATATTGCAATCGTGAGACTATGGTGCTACTTCCAAAATGGCGACTCACGGGTCAACATGTGAGAAAGGGTTGTGATCAAAAAACATTTATTTTTTCATTACTTATTGTAATTTATGCATTATCAAAAAATATTTAAGCCGCGGACCACCTAAGCCGCAGTTAAGCAGTTTGGAACCCAATCACTGCGGCTTAATGGCCCTACACTGTACAATGAGAGAAGTAACAAAATCAACCGGGATGTTAAGTAGTTCTCTTGTTCGCTAGCTAAGCGGAGATAAGGTACTCCCCGAGGCTGGCGCGTAAGTGAGGAGGGCCCCACCCACCTCCCCTTGGCTTGCTGTGTTGTGTGTCTCTCGGTTTCACACAGATAAATCGGTATCGCAAACAAACTCTGATACATAGCACAATGAGAGAAGTCGCAAAATCAACTGGAATGTTCAAGCAAATTATAGAAAACTAGGGTGCTTCGCTCGCCAACCCGTTTTTGCTTTTCCGGATACACACTTTAAAGATTTTTTTTTTGTTCAATTGTAGCTATTTCATGAGTTTCACTTTTACTACAGAACTTCTGTAAAAACAATATCTGGAATCTTTTGAGTCCTTACGTTGTGAATCTTTTAAATTGAGCTCTGTGAGACATGTTTAATGACTTTGTACCATAATTCAGGATAACTTTCTCTGTTTGGAATTTCAGCACTGACAAAACGATCTACATCATCAGCAGTTAATAGTTATTTTTGCAAAGTAACCAATAAATGCATGTGAGGTAAACTTCGTTTTTTAAATTCTCTTGACGTAAACTTCAAAGCCTTACAATATTTACATACTTCTGACATATCACCTATGTCCATATATTCGATCACTATTCGCCTTTTCATTATTTCTCCGAGTAATAATTTCTCTTTCTTTGCGCTAATGCGATGTTTACTTTCTTTGTTTTGACACTGTCGTTTTTTTCTGCTTTCATATTCTGTATTTTGCTCTGCATGTGTTTTTTTTAGTCTTTTAATTTCCAGTTTTCTTTATCTCTAACCTGCTCTGCATGTGTTTGGCCCCCTTGTTTTTTAACCTTTTAATGACGGTTTACTTTGTTTTCTACTCTGTCTTTTATTTCTGACCTCACTTTATCCTGCTTTTTTTTTTTTTATGACACCTGGTCCGTGGTGATTATTTTCCCTTTTTTGAGTAATAATTTCCGTTTGTTTGCGCTCCTGCGATCTTTACTTTCTTTTTTTTATACTTTCTGATTTTCCCACTTTCATATTCTTTAACTTTCTAGCAAAACAATTCCATGGCTGTGGTAGAAGTTGATGCCTTCTATTGACAGGTGGGATGGGTGATTGTCAAGAATTAAAAGAACTTTGGAGTCTGAGGAACTCTTTGTGTGTAGCTGAAAGTGTTTCAAGTAAACAAGAAAGTCAGCCTCTTGCATCCACCCAGATGCGTTGGCTGTCCCAATACAGCCAGGTGGGCCATCCCGAACAAAATGAGATTTGTAATGCACACGTGGGAAAATGAACATTGGGGGTATTCAGTTACCAAGTGCATTGATTGTACAAGCTAGTGTGACAAGTCTGCCTCTTTCTGCTGCGGTAGCTGCACCAACTTGCCTGTCACCACGTCTTGCCACAACCCTGTCGGGAGTTTGAACAGTTGTCATCCCAGTTTCATCCATGTTCCATATGTTTTGTGACTGAAACTTGTGTTTGTCCAAAACCTGGCTTAAATTGTTAAAAAAAATTGTTAACATTTGTTTCATTAAAACTGGTTGCCCTCGAAAGGCTTGTGGCTTGAGGACATTTTATTGAGAGAGTTGGGTGCCATTTTAAAAAAACATTAAACCAGTCAACACCAGCCATACAGGCCTCATTCCACTATGAGGGAAAGTTGCACTTATAGTGAGAGGCAAGTTGAAATGCAAGCCTACGAACCTGAAATAAAATGTTATAAAATGTAAATAGTTTTTATTATCCTTCACTTTTTATCGATATTACCCTAACCCTCTCACCCTCTTACTCTCTTTATACATTTCTGTTAATTTCTCTTACCTCTTTAGGACTTAACCCATAATATAAGTCTGCTGCCCTTTGTAAATACTGTTTTAGACTCCTCTCTTGGTCTTCTGAGAACACTCTTCTGATGGTCCAGTACCCTGCACATGGTAACTTATCTGATCCCTCACTTGCAAGCTTCTCTCTTTTCTTATGGAATCGAAATAAGGTGGTATGACAGATGGAAAAGTCCTTGGTGACTGCCCTGACTGTCTTGCCCTCATTCCTAATTACGTTTGAAGCTTATTCCAAAATTTTGAGGGGAACCCCTCTGTTAGTAACTCTCTTCCTCACTCTTGGCATACTGGAAAAAACAGAATACTATTTCTATTTTTAGATCCATAAACTACAGTTAAGCTGTATAGCAGTATACTTCGGACTTAAAATGAAAAAAATGTGCTGATTCTGAACTAAAAATGTTAAAAAGTAATAATATGTAGTCTATTTCAATATGGCTGGTTGGCTTGGGGACGGTTGCAACAAGTTGTTGCAACCGTCCCTGACCTGCCAGCCATGGCAGAACACCATGTGCTAGCTATTCAAAGAGTCAGGGAAACATGCTAACAATACTTTTTAAAAGTCAACACCACAATGATTTGAACTAGGTATGTTTTGATTAATTAAAATAAAAGCTATAGACAGTAAGTCAAAAAACAACTTGCAAAAAAAAATTACTTTCATACCTTCAAAACAGTTATTTTTCAATAAATGCAGCAGCAGATGATGAAACTATATACAGTAGTTTCTCTCTGGTGGAGAGAGAGCCTAACTGAGCATGTGCAGTATGTGTATCATCACTCTAGCATGTTTCTAATTGGAGAAATAAGACTTGTTGCAACTGTCCCCAGTCTCCCCTAGTTCTCTCAAGAAAAGCGGACAGACATACAGACAGATGTTGGATTTTATTTATATAGAGATGAGAGATCAGAAAGGTATACAGAACTGAACTAATAAAGCCTTTTTCTAAATTCTGACAAGTTAGTTGTTAGGGGACATTAAATCAAGTGCTTCTCTTTTGTATTTGGAATTAATTTTATCTTAATTTTTATTCCCACTATATCTAAAATGCAGGGTGGGCTTCACAATGTTCCATGTGTTAGCTCAAATGCGATCTTTACTATCAGTTTTTTGAGACTTTCAAATTTTTGTACTTTCATAATCTCTAACCTGCTCTGCATGTCTATCACGCCAACGTTTTTGAACCTCTTTAGGATGTTCTACTTTGTCTTCTACTCTTTGTCTTTTATTTCTGACCCTGCTTGTAGCTGAGAGTGCAGGAACTGTGTCCGACAATAGCATTCACACAAATGAGAAGTGACTGGACTGTAGGCGTTGTTCTAATGTTTGAGAGGAGGGCATGACTTTTCAAAATCTCTTTGCATAATGTCTGGTCATACGGGACTTGTAATTATTTCTCACAGGACTTTAAATTATCTCCAAGAATGTCTCGTCCCAACATTTCCTTTTATAATAGAAAGATTTGTTCTCTGTTTTGTTTGTTTCGTTGCAGTTGCGTCACCCATCACCACGCCTCCCACGTAGTTGGCTGCCTGCCTATATTGCGTCCCCCATAGCCACGCCTCCCACATAATTGAGTGCCTGCCCATATAAGGCTGTCCGTCAGCAGTAATCCAATAGACGCAAGGCGTTTGTCATGCCTAAGACGAATACGATTTTCGCGAGATACAAGTTTAGTGAGAAGACGCAAGGTATAAACGAGACTTTTGATCACTTTGTAACGCAGTTAAAATTGCTGGTGAAGGACCGTGCTTTTGCAAACAAAGATGAGATGGTCAGGGAGAGAACAGTATTTGGCACAAACTCAGGAAAAGTACGAGAGAAACTTTTAAGTGCCAGGTCTGAACTAACATTAAATAAAGCCGTGGACATCGCAAGATCACACGAGATAGCAAACCTTCGATGCATGTACTCTGAGCGGCTCACGTGAACTGACTGTAAACGCAGTACGCAGACAACAAGCAAAAGCTCCAAAGAGCACTGAACAAAAAACGCATTACACAATTGAGAAGGCAGCAAAAGAATATGAAGCGAGTGACGCATACAAGCATATTCATAGGTGCAGCTACTGCGGAAACAAAGCACACGATGGAAAAAGTCAATGTCCACCTAAAGGAAGACATTGCAAACGAAGAAGAGATGGTCAGGGATAGAATAGTGTTTGGCACAAACTCAGCAAAAGTGCGTGAGAAACTTTTAAGTGCCGGGTTTGAGCTAACATTAAATAAAGCCGTGGACATCACAAGTTTGCACGAGATATTCGCGAGATACAAGTTTAATGAGAAGACGCAGGGTATAAACGAGACTTTTGATCACTTTGTAACGGAGTTAAAATTGCTGGTGATGAACTGTGCTTATGCAAACGAAGACGAGATGGTCAGGGATAGAATAGTGTTTGGCACAAACTCAGCGAAAATGCGAGAGAAACTTTTAAGTGCCGGGTCTGAGCTAACATTAAATAAAACTGTGGACATCGCAAGATCGCACGAGATAGCACAACCACAGCTGAGAACCTTCGATGCATGTACTCCGAGCGACTCACGTGAACTGACTATGAACGCAGTATGCACACAAAAAGCAAGAGCTCCAAAGGGTGCTGAACAAAAAACGCATTACACAATTAAGAAGGCAGCAAAAGAATATGAAGCGTGTGATGCATACAAGCATATTCATAAGTGCAGGTACTGCGGAAACAAAGCACACAGTGGAAAACATCAATGTCCAGCTAAACACAGTGTAAAAAATGTGGTAAATTGAACCACTTCGCTAAAGTTTGCAGGACTGGGAAAGGTAAACCTGTGCATGCAGTGTGTGACGTCTCAGATAAAGAGGAAGACGAGCTGTTTATTGATGCAGTAAGAAAGGAAAAACCCTCTGAATCTGAACAAAACTTTGTAGACATATCAATAGGAAAGCAAGGTGTGAAGCTTAAGTTTAAATTAAGTCCGTAAACATGCTGACGATAAATATTCGAAGGCAAATCCACAACTTAATACCGGGAATGCCTGTTAAACATCTTAGATTCACGAGTACCGATTTGGGTAGTGAACACTTCGATGAATGAAACCTGTTATCTTTACAACGGCTGACAAACATGGAATATAACTTGAACACAACACATCCTCCAAATATGAACCTGATTGAAAGAAATAATGATAATCAAATCCTTGATGACAGCAACACTCATAACAGTCACAAAACAATTACATTGACAATCATGTTACGTTATTTTTAAAATGTTTCCTTTTCTTTTTCATAACTTCTTTAACACACTACTTCTCCGCTGCGAAGCGCGGGTATTTTGCTTTATATATATATATATATATATATGTCAGTCATCCCTCACCTATCGCGCGGGTTACGTTCCATAACCCCCCTGCAAAAGGTGAAAATCCGCGAACTAAAAACCATATGTTTATAAGGTTATTTTTAGATATTTTAAGCCCTTACAAACTCTCCCACACTCTTATAAACATTTCCC
>JANRMT010062792.1:19801115-19825227 GCA_026402145.1 Polypterus bichir lapradei
TATATATATATATATATACACACACACTCACCTAAAGGATTATTAGGAACACCATACTAATACGGTGTTTGACCCCCTTTCGCCTTCAGAACTGCCTTAATTCTACGTGGCATTGATTCAACAAGGTGCTGAAAGCATTCTTTAGAAACATTGGCCCATATTGATAGGATAGCATCTTGCAGTTGATGGAGATTTGTGGGATGCACATCCAGGGCATGAAGCTCCCGTTCCACCACATCCCAAAGATGCTCTATTGGGTTAAGATCTGGTGACTGTGGGGGCCATTTTAGTACAGTGAACTCATTGTCATGTTCAAGAATCCAATTTGAAATGATTCAAGCTTTGTGACATGGTGCATTATCCTGCTGGAAGTAGCCATCAGAGGATGGGTACATGGTGGTCATGAAGGGATGGACATGGTCAGAAACAATGCTCAGGTAGCCCGTGGCAATTAAACGATGCCCAATTGGCAATTGGCTAAGGGGCCTAAAGTGTGCCAAGAAAACATCCCCCACTCCATTACACCACCACCACCAGCCTGCACAGTGGTAACAAGGCATGATGGATCCATGTTCTCATTCTGTTTACGCCAAATTCTGACTCTACCATTTGAATGTCTCAACAGAAATCGAGACTCATCTGACCAGGCAACATTTTTCCAGTCTTCAACTGTCCAATTTTGGTGAGCTCATGCAAATTGTAGCCTCTCTTTTTCCTATTTGTAGTGGAGATGAGTGGTACCCGGTGGGGTCTTCTGCTGTTGTAGCCCATCCGCCTCAAGGTTGTGCGTGTTGTGGCTTCACAAATGCTTTGCTGCATACCTCGGTTGTAACGAATGGTTATTTCAGTCAAAGTTGCTCTTCTATCAGCTTGAATCAGTCGGCCCATTCTCATCTGACCTCTAGTATCAACAAGGCATTTTCGCCCACAGGACTGCCGCATACTGGATGTTTTTCCCTTTTCACACCATTCTTTGTAAACCCTAGAAATGGTTGTGCATGAAAATCCCAATAACTGAGCAGATTGTGAAATACTCAGACCGGCCCGTCTGGCACCAACAACCATGCCACGCTCAAAATTGCTTAAATCACCTTTCTTTCCCATTCTGACATTCAGTTTGGAGTTCAGAAGATTGTCTTGACCAGGACCACACCCCTAAATGCATTGAAGCAACTGCCATGTGATTGGTTGATTAGATAATTGCATTAATGAGAAATTGAACAGGTGTTCCTAATAATCCTTTAGTTGAGTGTATATACATGTATATATACACACACACACACAAAATCTTCACTCGCACAAAGAAAACAAATGCTCTACTACCAAAAGAAGAGCAACCTCTCACTGTTTTTTTTCTTTTAATTATTTTTCTAGTCACTTCCTTGTTCTCAGTTTGATTACTCCTTGTACACTGTAAAAAGCTTTTGGTCACAAAAATGATCTTCACTTCAGCTTCTATTTCTAATTATCTGTATTTGTGTTAATATGGGAGGTATTTTCTGCAAAAAAAGGAATTTAAAATTAAAATTATAAACTGAAAATGCAATCTCTCTTTTGCAAATTCATTTTCAAAGTACAGGCAGTCCCTGGGTTACGTACGAGCTGTAGGTTTGTACTTAAGTTGAATTTGTATGTAAGTCGGAACAGGTACATTATTTTAATAAATGCTATTGTTGACCGACTGTAACCAAGTGCTCTGCCAATGAATGATGGAGTTTCACTTCTTTCTGACCTTTTTATTATTTCTACTTTATTTCCAATGGTGATGTTTTCTCTTCTTTACTGTATCACCAGCACTTGCATCAGATTTGTGTTTCAGAGACATTGTTGAAGGGTGAAGACAAAAGGTTAAGATGAGCTCTTCTGCAAGCACTGCACACGTTATCACAGCAGGAAGGCACCAGACGTCAACATGTCTGATGTATAGGGTGGTCCAGATCTAATCATTCAATTTTCATTACGCTATAACTTATTCAGTTTATTACATAGAAAATCACCCGAAAAATCCCGGACCATTGAGAAGTGTACGAACTGACGACATGAAGAATCGTCTTCACGCCGAACTGGAATCGTCCCTGCATAAATCAAAGTCATGCAGATAATCTGGATCTGCAAAATTAGATCTGGACCATCCTGTACTGACAAGAAACAACTTCCTGCTATGTGCGTAACAGAACAAGCAGGCTTGCTATTGAGAATGAATGGGGGCAGTGAGGAGCGGTTCATCACCAGCCCACCTCACAGTCACCTCCACTACAGTATGCCGCCTGCAGTGTCCGCCGCACCACTGTCCCCATTCAACACGCAGCCATCCAAGGCACACTACAATGCTACCCCCAGCCGCCCTGATCACCCTCAATAGCCTCTGTTCAGTCACAACCGGGCTACCGCTTGTAGCATTACCAGCCGCCCACCAAGAATGAATGGACAGCCGTTTGTGGTGGGCAGGCAGTGAAACCGCTTGCCGCTGGGAGCTGCCCGAGGGACGCTACACTGCACGAGCAGCGAAATCGCCCCCTTCCAGCCACTGCTTGCAGCGTCCTCAAGCTGAAGATGAAGGAGCGGCAGTTACTAAGGCGCATGTGTCGCAGCTGCGGCCCCGTTCATATGTCGTAGGTCGGATGTCCGTAACCTGGGGACTAGCTGTATGTCCGCAAAAATTAAAATGAAATTTCCCTCATTTACAATTTTATTTTCAAAGTCTGCACACAAGAATGCTGCAAATATTAAAATTAAACAACCCAATTTGCAATTTCATTTTCAACCTAAACTGCAATGAAGCTGCAAAAATGAAAAGTAAAACGTATTTCCACTTTGCAAAAGGCAAGCCATCTCGAACAGCCCAGTATAGAGCAGGGAATCTAGCCACTGCGGCACTCTGTGCTGACGCTACACTATAATACTACAAAAATACAAAGCACTCTGTTTCTACTTCAGTGTAAATAAATGTAAACTATGATGCAACAAAGGCTAATTTCTGTCATGTTAAATATTGTAATTAAACTACACATTAATTTCTCCAGAACTACAATTATGTGTGGTCTTCAAATTTTGTGACACAGTTTTGCTGTGATGTTCGCATTACAGGGGTGAAAAGATCAAAATCACGTTAATTAAACACAGTCGAAGTGAGAAGTATTCTATTGACTGAAGTTGCTCGACAGCTACGAAGGACAAAAATTGTGGAAAATTGCCAAGCCCCGCCAATTGACCCTCAATTTTTGCATGTTAAGAGCTTTATAAAATGCTATAGGCCTATTTAATAAAATTCTCCATAAAAATCTAACCAGTACCTTACCTGTAATTTAGACTGTTTTACAGTGGCATACTTCCGGTGAAATCTCAGCTAGCTCAGTCATTTCTGTTGTCCATACTGCAGTAGCAATTTTTGTTTAGTGGTGAGAATGTCAGAGAATAAGAAGTTTAAGTTTTAGTGTAAAGATAGGTCTACAGCTGAACATTGTTGTGTACCTTTATGTCAAGTTTCCATTAAGTACAACAAGATAATTAGTTTTCATACATTTCCCTCTGATGCTCTAAATGGATCATCACTATCCAGAGAGAGAGCTTTACAGTTAGTCCCCATACTCAAGTTTGAAGGTGAAATTTTAAAAAGAGGATTTTTGTAAACCAGGGCCTGAGACAGGGCAGCCACTGTTGAAGAGGGGCGCTGTTCCTGTGTTGTTTCAGTGGAACAATTTCTCCGTTCCATTTTCCAGACCGTGGTTTTGGGAGAGGAGAAAGTGACCGACAGATGATGAGGCAAGGAGGAGGATGATAAAGTTCTTGAGGACCACAACTCTTTGGCTCCAGATCCACCAATTGTCAACCTAGGGCTTGATGAAAACAAGTCTCTCAGAGAGGAGATCCTCCAGCTAAGGAAACAAATTGAGACCCTTAAAATGAAGCAGCAGTTCAGCATTCACCACTTTGCTGGCCCAGACAGAGACATTCACTATTTTAAAGGAAAGATGTCCAGCAGACTTGTGTTATTATGTATTGTTGCACAGGCACCAAGTGCCACAATGGATGAATTCTTTGCTGTTTAAATGGCTCTCTGAGGTGGCTCGCTATCCTTACAAGGATTGCTTGCCTTTTGGCGCATTAGTTGGAAAAAGATTGTGCATCTGTGCAGAGTTGCCGCTTCTAATGGCACTCCTGCTATTGATGATGTAATGCCAGCTCATTCTTTTGGTGACTCAAACCTGGTTGACATAACTTGTCCAGCACTGTTACAAGATTAAGCATAAACATACTCACCTGTCTCTGAATAAAGTTTAATGGCCAATCATTGGAGTTTTTTTTTTTTTTTTTTTTATATAAAGTAGCCTAATGTAATCACATATTTGTCCCATGTACGTAAGCTCATAATAAACACAAGTTTTTAATACATCCAGATATTACCTTTGTTATTGTGGATGTAACTTGAAACATATAGTTTGAAGCCCTTCTCCTTTTTAGCTCCTGATATTTGACATAATGTATGAATAATGCGACTTTACTGTGTCGTTTACTGTACATCTAGGCCTGTCTTAAAGCAATCAGGTGAAAAACACCATAGCTAGTCCGTTTTGATATCGGCAGTAGAAGTGTAGCAGCTGGCTGATGCTGAATATGAAAAAAAGTATCTGATAATATTGAACCCATTGCTAAGTTCTCTATTCATATACATTTTTAGGAGGAAATATTCATTCATAAATTCATTTGTTTTTACTGTGTTGGTTTTTGACACTTCCTGTTATAATGGAACTGCCAATAGCTGTGGCAGCTCTACAATAGTACTGTTTAAATAAATACACCATTCAAAATTAATGGAGGGACTGTGGAATCAGTAAACAATACCTTCAGTCCAAGTCCTCAATTTATTCAAATTTATTCTGACTCCAACTGCAACATTTGTAATTTAAACCAATATACGGTACTAGTCAAATGTTTGAAGTAACCCAGTGTTTGCCCTCTTCTCTCGAACAGTAACAGAAACCTTTGTACGAAATCTTCACTTTCTTAGAAATCTATTACATGGAATAAACTTCAGTCTGCAAAAACAACAGACAGACATGTTCCTTGACAAAGCAGTATCACTTTCGCCATTTTTGAGGCCAGAAATGAACTTTATGAATGCCAGTACCTTGTAACACAATAAACAGAGTAACAGGTTTTAGCAGTGCTAATGCAGTTAGAAAGGTTTCTCTAATAATCAGTTAGCATTAACACATAACTAATTAAGGATAAGCTAAGTGAGTTTACCATTAGGACACTGAAGGAACTGCTGCTGAAAATGGGGTTCTGCAGCCAAATGTGAATAACAAATTAAGAATCAATCATTTCAAGCAGTAATAAGTATTATACACACTAGTAACGTCTTGACTATATTTTTGAATACATTTATTGTTATCTTAATTAAAGCAAGTGTTAATTTTTCTAAAGCAAACCACTGACAAATATTCAGTTTTGCTTACTCCCCCAAATTCATGACTTCCAAGATATTGAACCTTTCAATAATACAGAAGGTGTCACTTTCAGTCCTTCACAAACTGTAATCTTGGTGCATCACATACACAACTTTTACTCACTAAAACTGAATTTTTCCACTCCAAGTATTGTTCACAAATTACATAACAATACAGATGCTAAAATACTGGCTCAAGCTTTCATAACTTCCTGAATCAATTACAGTAACTGTTAACTTGTTCCCCAACTAAAACACTCAACAGAAAATGGTCAAGTCAAAACTCTTCTGAAAACGTCCTTACTTACTCTTTGCATACAGAGGCACACCATAACATTGGCTCTTCCTTATGTATAAAATACAAAGATTTGCTTACCACTTTTAACAATTTGCCTGATCTGTCCCCCAATTACTGTAATAATCTCCTTCACACTTACAGGACTGCACAGGGAGGGAAAATTAGTGCACACTTGCCGCTGATTTCTATGAATAACGCTTTTAGTTGAAATTTGCGATGAACCTTGTACTTTTAGCATTACTTTTCAGTTTTTTGTCACTGGGTGTTGTGTTCATAGATTACAAACTAGTTACATCATGATACCAGAATTTTTATCAGAATGCATTCAATACTAATACTAGTGACATTTTACGATTCTCCATACCTTTCAATACTACAGCAAAAACAGAGATACCATTCAATAGTTTTTTTATTTAAGTTCTTCCATTATTAAAGGGAACAATATTTTGCCATTTTCTGTAATACAATATAAAATATATAAATATTAACAGTAACAACATCTTTAACACTAGAATTACCAGAGCCTACGAAAAAACTCGTAGATCTGTCCCACCTTAAATCGCTTCTTAAAACCGCTCTCACCTCTCCGCCAGCCTCCTTTGTCCTGTAAATGTGCCGATAAAAACAAACTGCAAGCTGCCGGCTATTCCATCCCCCCACCGACTCAAAACGTGCACGAACTTCTCCGAGCTCATGCCTCGATTATCTGGGAGTAAAGTGGAGTTTTAGAGTGGAAATAAATGATTGTTATTTGGAACACACGCATTTAATGCGTGTTCCGTTTCTACAGTAATCTGTGTAAACACAATGTTAAAACAGAAACTTTTCATATTTTAGTAATCAATGTCACAAAATGTAGACATAAACTATAAAATGTGTGAAGCGTGACAGCCAAAGAGCAAATACACTTTCATAAAAGGTTCATGGCTTTTATAACATCTTCTGTGGCGTAGTGGTAAGATTTCGTCACTTAGAACGCAGTAGACTTGCTTTACCTCAAGAGATCCGAGTTCGAATCTCCGCTAGGGAGAAACTTTATTTTTAACCTTCGCCGTTCTGCCTGCCTGAACTCCCTGTCTATCTATATAGTAATAACAGTAATTTTATTATTATATAGGAGCTTCCCTGTCTGCCTATCATATAGTGCCTTTCCTTCCTACCTATCTATATATCTATCCCCTTAGCTGTTTTTTATATATCTATTATACAATGCCTTCCCTGTTTTTTTATATATCTAGTGCCTTCTCTGCCTGTCTGTCTGTCTGATTGCATATAGCGCTGAACTTACTGCTCTGTACTATTCTGTCTTCTGCATGTCCTGGAGTACAAAAGAAACACCACCATACAGCAACATGTGTGAACTGGCAAGATCGGGGAAAAAACACGCGGTCACTGATTACAAACCGCAAGATGAATGAAAGAGACAATATATGTAAAAACATCATCGCACTAATGCAATATTATTTGAAAACAAACAGCGTCAGGTCGGGTTTGAAAATGCGCCCGATCTGACGCTTTTCGTTTTCAAATAATATTGCATGTACTGTGCGTTGAAAGTGCTGCACTGAATAAGCAGACTCCTTCTGTAATAGCGTCAGCGTGTATTCAAACCCGATCTGACGCTCTTCTTTTTCAAATAATATTGCATGTATTGAACTATTTTAGAATAAAACATACATTAGATTTAAGTCAGTCTGTAAGAGCCAGTGTAAATGCATGATAAAGGTTAGCTTTTTTTTAAATTCAGTTCCATTCTCTCAGTCGCGTCCACGATCCCCCCCCCCATCATCTGACACTGCTTTTTTTCACATAAAGACGCGCTATAACTCAAATGTGATTTATTTGAAGACGCGCTATAGCTCGAATGTGATTTATTTGGAGATGCGCTATACTCGAATGTTATTTTATTTATTTGGAGACGCGCTATACTCGAATGTTATTTGTATAGTGAAGAAAGTACAATGTCAGGTGCTCATTCAGTGTAATAGGAACCACAGCACAGAGAGATGTGTACACTGCAACAAGTACACATGTCGTGAATGTCGGAAGGGTGTGAGGGAATTGTTAATACTTGAATGTGATGATTTTATATAGCACGGATCGGAAATCAGCAGTTCTTAGAATTGCACCACGCAAGCTGTCGTATCAATCGCCTACTGTAACTTGCTTTATTTTTTCTTCACGTATAGTCTAGAATAAAAGTGCACTTGTTTTGTTATTCTTGTACACCAACATATGTTCCTGTGTTTGAGCGACACGGGCATGCTTAAAAAAATAGACGTGTAATGCCACGAAAAGTGCACGCAGGCACTTCAGTTCACAAGCATTGGTACGAGAATGCAGTCACAAATACGCTGCAGAGCTATAGCCTCTCTTTAAGTGGAAACAGCATTCTCAATTTGGGGGGAGGGGGGGTGTAGGGAAGGATCCTGAACACGACAGAGAGAATGAAAAGTGAATAAAAAAAAATAACCTTTACAAGTATCATAAATTACACCGCCTGTTACACACTGAAATCAAATGTATGTTTTTATTATAAAATAGTAAGAATAACAGCAGTTTACGTCTCAAAACTGAATCGCGCGGGATCGAACTCATAACCTTCTGAATACTAGTCAGCGGCTGATACCATTATACTACAGTGGCAGTTGAGATACGTGTGTGTCAATGTGGCATGCTAAGGTGGCTTTTTTCTGCAGTTATATTTTTGAATAAAAGCATACTTGTTCTGTTATATTTGTACCTTTTGTAAATATCTTTGATATTTGGACTTCAGGCTTCATACATTATATAGTTTATGCTTACATTTTGTCATTTACTACTACAATATGAAAAAGTTTCTGTTTTAAAAATGTGTTTACACGGATTACTGTAGAAACAGAACACACGTGAAATGCGTGTATTCCAAATAATGATCTATTATTTCCACTCTAAAACTCCACTTCACTCCCAGATAATCAAGGCATGAGCTGGGAGAAGTTTGTGCACGTTCTAAGTCGTTGGGGGGATGGAATAGCCGGCTACTTGCAGCTTTTCTTTTATCAGCACATTTAGATTAACAAAAGACGCTGGCGGAGAGGTGAGAACGGTTTTAAGAAGCGATTTAAGGTGGGACGGACCTACGAGTTTTTTCGTAAGCTCTGGTAATTCTAGTGTTAAAATGGTGGTATATCTATCAGGTAGTGACCCAACTATCATTTAAGAAAACAAGTTCTTGCATTTATAAATATCGTAATACAGTGAAGAGCTTGACATTTAATGTGTTGCAGAAGTGGGGATGCTGCCTAAGTGTAATAAAAAATGGGGGTTTATAAACTTGGGGGATTTTAGTAAAGGGTTGATAAAGAATGGCATCATCATACACTACCTGATTTGTCTTAAAATGTGCACATTGTAAATTTATTCTGATATTTTCAATCCAGTAAGTGAAAAAAACTGCTTAAATTCCATACTAAACATAAAAATGCAAACATTATCATATATGTACGGTTGAATTAGTGAATTCAGGATATGTACATTTAAACCAACTCTTTAAAGCTGTTTTCATAAACTCATTCTTTTATATTTCCATCATTAACACTAGAATCCCTGAAGCTTATGATTTTTTTTCGTTGTCCCTTACCTCTTTAAAGTTTCCTGACATACGCCAAGAAGCTAGTTGCTCCTTACCACTGCACTGTTAGCCTTCTTTTTTTGCAAATGTGTGGATTAGTAGAACGCAGCCTGCTGCCCCCCACTCCCAATCAGTAAGATGAAGGCATCGCCCTGCTTCAATCCTCACAGCTCAAGTCTTTGTTGAAGTATTTATCTGGTGATGTGTTTGTAAGAAATTATATAGGTAATGAAATAACATGATTTGAAATATATACATTATGTGCGTTCTGTGTCTATATATATGGCTCAATTGATTATTATTATTACTACTACTACACAGGATGATATAGACTCACATCAAATGTTTTTATTATATGATAATAATAGCTGCTCACTACTCAAAGAGCTAAATGCGGAGACGATGCAGGATTCAAACCCATTACCTCATGGTTGCTAAAATGTAGCTTATCCACTGCAACATCTATGCAGATTCATGACAAAGCAGCATTACCACTGTGACAACTGGTTGAAAACGAAACGCACAAACACACACATGTGCACACATCTTTTACTTTGTACCGACTGATAGTTGGGCTTCAGTGGAATGTCAATTGAGCAATATCTTCTTCTTCGGTTTTATTCTTGAATAAAAGCATACTTGTTTTGTTACACCTTTTGTGAAAGCATTTATTGGATATTTGGGCTTCAGTCTTCAGACATCCTACACTTCATGTCAAAATTATGTCATTATTACTATAATATAAAAAAAATTCTGTTTTAACCATGTGTTCAGCATTTCTTGTCTCGCATTTCCTCTGTCATTCTAATCATTGTAGACACGGAACACTCATGAAATGTATCAAATGTTTCAAATCACAGTATTTCATTACATATATAATTCCTTACACACACATCGCCAGATAAACACTTCAATTTGAGCTTTGATGATTACAGAAGCATGGCGATGCCTTCATCTGACTGAATGGAGGGATTTTCCGTTCTGCTAATCCACACATTTGCAAAACAAAAGCAGGCTAAAAGCACAGAGATAAGGAGCTACAATATTCTTGCTGTATGTCAGAAAAAATTTAAGGAGGTCAAGGACAACTAAAAAGATCATAAACTTCAAGAATTCTAGTTTTAGTTAACTGGTTAAACAATATTACTCAAGAATAATAGGTATCGGGTGACTCAAATTAATTTAGATTTCAAATGTCAGATTGACTGCTGCCCTGTGACGCGTTTCCAGCTGAGTGTCCTTGTGCTTTCCATTTTGTTATTGCATTCATTTTGTTATTCTTAAACACACAAGATGTTGCCGAAACGCCCTGCACCTTCCAAGGCTTCTGATACTGAGCCTAAGCGGCACAATAAGTTTAAAACACTACAGGAGAAGGTTGAACTACTGGATTTGCTCCTGGGAACTAAAAAGTTACTGTGCAGTTGCGCACCACTATGGCATTAATGAAAGCACTGTACGCTACATAAAGAAGAACAAGGCAGTGATCTGGAGTATCGTATCTGTAACTTTCTGTGATGGTCCCAAAAAGGTAACGACCGTAAGGAATAAAAATATCAGCAGGATGGAATCAGCCTTGGCATTGTGGATCACCGACTGCAGGAAGAAAAACATCCCCTTGGAAGGTAACATCTTCCGTGAGAAAGCACGGAAGTTGTACCAGCAGTTCACTACAGGAGACAATGTAGAGGGTACCGAAAAACCGCAACCAGGACCATCAACAGCACCAGAGCCTGAAGATTTTCAAACCAGAAAGGGATGGTTTAATCGTTTTCAGAAGCAATTTAATATTAAAAGCATCTCTCTACATGGAGAGGCAGTGTCTGCTGACAAAGAAGCCACGGAGAAGTACCCCGAAACATTTAGGCACATTATAGAGGAGAAGGGATACAAGCCCAAACAAGTTTTTAACATGGATGAGAATGGCTTGTTCTGGAAGAAGATGCTGTCCAGAACTTAAATCATGAAGGACGAAGCCAAAGCTCCAGGGTTTAAGGCACAGAAGGACAGAGTGATACTTATTATGTGTGGCAATGCTGCTGGTTACATGATGAAACCTGGCCTCATCTACAAACCAGCGAACCCTAGGTCCTTAAAAACAAAAAAAAAAGCCTGCTGCCTGCCTTCTGGATGCACAACCCTAAAGCCTGGATTACCAAAATCCTTGCTTCAAACTGGTTTCACCAGTGCTTCATCCCTCAAGCCAAGGAATACCTCCATGGCTTAGGCATGGACTTCAAGGTGTTGCTTATTATGGATAATGCTGGCGGCCACCCTTTGGATTTGTATTACAAGGAAGTTTAGACTGAGTTCCTCCCTGCCAACACCACCTCCTTCATCCAACGTATGGATCAAGGCATAATCCGTGCCTTCAAGGCTCTTTATACCTGGATTTCTCTTCAATACATTATAGATGCAATGGACGCGGACGAGAATTTTACATTGAAGGGTTGCTGGCAAAACTTTACAATCGCGACATGCCTGTCAGTCATCCTAGCTGCTCTTAAGGAGATGAAAAAGGAAACCCTCAACACCTGCTGGAAGAAGCTGTGGCCAGAGTATGTCCATGACAACAAGGGCTTATCACCTGAAAGAATTCAGCACGACGCTGTCAAAAAGGCCTTGGAACTGGCAAAGACACTGGGTGGCGAAGGTTTTGATGACATCACTCAAGATGAGGTGAACAACTTCCTCCTTCAATCACTTTGCACTCTACATTAGTGTTTGCTCAGTACTAAAACTGTGACTTTGATATCAATACTAGCTTTCAGACTTTATTACCAATACCAAAGTTGATCTGAAGAAAATAATAATAATAATCTCAACAGTTTTGCTTTATATCTCACTTATCTTTTGTGTCTAAATTTCTTAAGTGTGCTGTGGCCTCCTTACTCTTGGCAATATATAGTTCTAACTCAGTGCCAGTCACACCTGGAGTTCCTTGTGGCTCTGTCCTCAACCCTCTGCACTTCTCTATCTACATGCTTCCCATAGACATATTGTTCATAGCTTTGGACTGGGTTATCACTTTTATGCAGATGATGCTCAGATTTAATGCAGATGATACTCAGATTTAATCCAGAGTTAAAAAAGGAAGTTCATCAGAGCTTTCTCAGCTCACAACTTGCCTCACTGAAATTAAAACCTGGATGGAATAAAACTCTTTTAACATTAAACTTCAACAAAGCCAAAGCCATGCTAATTGGCACTAAAGCTCAGCTTAAGAATATGAGTTTCTTTCTCAGTCACCCTTGGTAATGTCATTAGACCTTCTTCATCCTTCATTTATTATTCTACTCACATTTCATCACATTAAGAAACTCTCTTACTTCCAGCTTCACAACATATTCCGTATTCACTCATTTCTATCCAGATGCAATACCGGGAAACTTGTCCATGGTTTTTTCACATCCTGCAGAGATCACTGTAACTCCCCACTGTAATGTGCCCCTTCTAATCTATTATCACAGTTCCAGTTGGTTCAAAACTCTGCTACAGAGTCCTTACACTGACACACAACAGCAAGCACACAATGCCCATCCTTTATTGACTCCCTGTATCTTACAGGTTATAGTGTAAACTTCAATCAATAACCTATAAAGCTGCAAATGGCCTTGTCCCATACTACATCAGTAACATTTTCATATACCCCTTTCACACACTAAATTTCACTGACAGAGCCTCCAGCTACATAGCGCCCAGTCTTTGAAACAGTCAGTCAAGTCAGTCATTTTCCAACCCACCATATCCTAGCACAGAGTCACAGGGGTCTGCTGGAGCCAATCCAAGCCAGCACAGGGCGCAAAGCAGGAACAAATCCTGAGCAGGGAGCCAGTCCACCACAGTGCACACACACCCACACACCAAGCACACACTAGGGACAATTTAGGACCGCCAAAACACCTAACCTGCATGTCTTTGGACTGTGGGATGAAACCCACGCAGACACGGGGAGAACATGGGAAGCAAACCCAGGTCTCTTTACTGCGAGGCAGCAGCGCTACCACTGCGCCACCGTGGTCTTTGAAACAATTTTTCCTAATTAAGATCGGCTGATTCAATTCACTGTTTCAAAAAACAACTTAAAACTCATTTGTTGTGTACATAATTTGTGGTACAAACACAAATCTTCCTGGACATCTGGACAGAGGTGGTCAGAAAGTCAGGTTATTTGTTCTGGGAATTCTTGCAGTATTCATATTTTTGTATGTTATTTTGGATTATTGCACCTCATTATATTTCAATGCTTTGTGGATCCTGTATTTATCTTTACTTAATGTTATATACAGATATTATTTGTATGCAATGTTGCATATGAATTTTTCCATTCTTTTTGAATTTGTGTGAAGCACTCTGAGCATATGAAAGGTGCTACAGAAATAAAACGTATTATTATTATTATTTTTACCACAGCCTTCCATGTGTATTTAGGACCTCTGGTATTGAACTGCTAATGGTCCCTTAGACCAATTATAAACATAGGGAAGGTTATTTGGTGCCATGCCACCCCTCAAATTCTGAAATTCCTTTCCTCACAGCATCTGAGACTTCTTGAAATGGCAACTAAAACTCAACTGAAAACCATTCTTTTCTACCAGTGCTTTTCTAATCTTAGCTGTTAGCTTCTGTACATTTTAATGGGTTTTTTTTGTGTGCTATGTATTTTGTTAGCTTTATTATACAGTATTGTTACTACATTGTTGATTCTGTGTTTTAGTTTCCTTATTAATGTGTAGCTTGGGTTTAAGCTACAAATATTTAATATAGCTGTACATTTCTTTTTCTAATATAAAATCTTTGTAAGCCATTGTACTTTAATTGTACTGACTATGAAAGATGGCATGAATTATGTTTGAATGGAAGAAAGCAAGACAACAACTAATTTAAACAAGGGGCTTAACCATGCTTTTCAAAAAGTAACATTAACATCAGCATTGCTAAGCAAAATAAATAAAAACATATTTCTGGTCACAAGTTCCAGGTAACATATTAAATTAATTGATTACTTCTGACTAACTTTCAACTTCCTCCCATAGACATCTAGGATCTCTGTCATTATGACTATATAAGGAAAATGCATGCTACTGTATATGTACTAACTAAAACCTCAGTTTCCTGCTACTCCTTCCTCTATTTACAACAGGCACATGTCAAAAGAAATCAAACAGAAATCAAAGAAGTTCATTAATGTGCTATAGTCTTGGCATGATAATCATATAGGCACATAACAGCTTAGATATTTTAATATACAGCTTCCCAATTCAGTAACAATCATATTTAGCAGAAACACACCTGCATTGAGAAATGTAAAGGAAGGCTGATAAACTCAAGGAGTACTATCTCTGACGATCACAATAGCCAAAATGCACGTGTGATTTCTGAATGGCATGAAGTTTGCAAGCAACTTTCATTATGGCACTGCACAATACATGACATGCTCCCAAAACCTGAAAAGGTCTCTTTTAAATTTTGCTCATTTTAAACTTTCCTCATTGAAAAAAAATTCTTCTTCTTAGTCATGTTAAAACTCAGTTTACTTTACTGTAACATACTCTGGCCAGAAAAATAGACAGATCACGCAGACCCCGATTGTGATGATCCTGCTTTTCCAGGAGAGTCCAATGTTGCCCGATTACCATTACTTTATTCTGAATGCCGCAATATAAACGATACCCTGCTACTGCCCATTGCACACCTCCAAATAATAATTCAAGTTGACCTTTGACCAGCCTGACTCTTGCCAGCATTTATTTTGCTTGCTATTTTCTTATTGACTGATCTTTGTCAACACAGAGTACCATAAAAGCAGCTGAGAAAAGCAGCTTAAATCCTTATGTGCCCCACATGCTGGCACTGCATTTCACTGCATCATTATTTATATTTTTAGTTTTGTTCACTCAACATGTGTCTGCAACCATTAAGTACTTGTGACAATGTAGCATACAGCTCATGTCCTTGTCTCCTTTACAGATGCAACAATATTTTAATAAAGGTGGACTGAGTATTTTCAATTACACCTAATTGTTTTAGGTAGTAAATGTCAAACTGGCTGCCACAAAAGACGGAGAATAACTGCAGGGCACAGCCTGTTGAGTCTTTTGAAGTGGGGATTTTAAAGTGTTGCAATAAAAGGAAAATCGCAATTTTGAGTTATTCTTTTATTTGCTTTAATGAGAAGGTCTTAGCATTACACAACAACAACAGTCAGGGAACTCAGGTTTAAGAATCACATGCAAAATGATACTTTCTGGGCTCTGGAAAAGCGTTTAGAAAAACTAAACCAAGCATACTTGTGGGATCAAAGAAAAAAACACTATATTGTGAAGGGGTCCAGCTGTAAGTTTTACTAATAAAGGTAACAACCCAACCAACGCCTAATCGATGTCCCTCGGCTCCTTTCATGTAGCTCCACACATCCTCATCTGCTTCATTGCCTGTCTGTACATTCACACTGCTGTGTCCACTTCACCTTATACTGTACTCTTTTGGAACAGAGGCATCACCATCTACTGCACATTTAGGCCAGGTTCCTTAAGAAGACTCACCAGTGGCCATGAAGAAGAAGAGATGGATTTCCACACTGCAAGTGTATCTGAGCAACCTCTTTCAAACACTTGTTTGTGCAAAACTCCATTGAAGTTTTGCTACAGCATCTCATAGGAACTAAAGTCTGCCTTTAATTTGTCCATTCCATAACCTTCTTTCTTTTCTAGCTACTTGTATATAGATCTGCTGGTGCACTTTATAGAATTAAAAGATACCGTATTTACTTTTCAAAGACTGTATGTTAGTATCATTGTAAATACTTCAAGCAATACCACACATCCACATAGGACAGGTCAAACAAAACAAGGCAGGTGACAAAACTTCTTTAAAATGACACATTAAAACAGACTTTGTCTCAGATATTCTTACCCAGGAAGAAAGATTCACAAATAGTTTGTGTTTTTGGGAAGCATACTACCTTTTCAAAGTCAAAGTGAACTTTATTGTCATCTCAACCATACACAAGTATACAGATAGACGAAATTGCGAAGCTCAGGGTCCACAGTGTAACAACATGACGTGCAAATAATAAATTAAAAATAGAACTAAAATTTAACATTAAAATTAAAACACAAACAAGACATCGTGCAAAGAGAAGACAAAGAATTAGCAGCAATATTGAAGTGTAGTTAGCAATATGAACATTGATGCAATGTATGGTATTTGCAATCTAGATACATAAATATAGTCAATAGATATGTAATATAATAAATAAATAATAAATAATAGATATAGATAATACAGAAATTATCAGTGTATGATAATAGTTGTTTAAGACATATGTAAGCAATGACAGGTCATTGTTTTTTGTCACACTCTTGATCATTACAAGCATTCGAAAGTTTGGGTATAACCACTTGGTTAAATAAATCCAAAGCACTGCTTCTTTTACTCAAGATGTTTTTAAACATTATATATTTAGCCAAATTTCAACAGTTTAACATTTTATAACTTTGTGGGTGTTACAAATATTAATGAGATCCATTTAAGATTAATTTAAAAACAAATTAATCTAAAGATCTCATGGACCAGAATTATATTCACATAAGAGAAAGAAAACTGACACTACAGAGCTAATATTAATTTGTGAGCTATGTTTTTAATAAATAATACTCTTCATTAAATAATAAACTACACATTTGAGACATTAACAATAACATTGCATAAATGTTATCTGGTCTACTTTCTCATCATTGCTATTTTAACTGGTTTAAAGATCCCTCACTAACACACTGATAATCTGTAAATACACGGGGAGAACAACCAAACTCCATGGAGACCTTAGTACATCTGTACTAACCTTACTAAATTTCAACTTAAAGAAATCTAGGTTAATTGGCCTTGCTAAAGTGGCCTTAGTGCACGTGTGCAGGTGTGTGTATTCACCCTGCAATGGACTGGCACCCTGCCCAGGGACTGTTCTTGCTTTGTGCCCTATAACTGTTGGGATCCAGCTGCCGTCCATGAACCCACCCTGGATAAGCAGTTTAGGAAGATAGACAGAAATATTAATGAATGGATGCCTATAACATCTGTTCAGTTCTTGTCCCTTATTTGCATGTTATATGCATGCTCCATATTTTCTGTCACCAGAGCACAAACATGCATTATTTATCTGACAGGAACATAATTACAAAATAAGCATCCATATAGTGAAAGAATATAACTGATTGTAAGTGTGACTTTTTATTCCAATTATTATTGTCTAGTTGTTTACAGAGCAGAGACTGCAATTCACATCTAGGCATCAATATTCAGTGTCAATAACGACACCTGGCAAAGGCT
The DNA here is from genome assembly GCA_026402145.1 of Polypterus bichir lapradei. Lineage (NCBI taxonomy): Eukaryota > Metazoa > Chordata > Cladistia > Polypteriformes > Polypteridae > Polypterus > Polypterus bichir. The sequence goes on from JANRMT010062792.1 coordinate 19,818,807, forward strand.
TTTGTAAGTGAATCCAAACCCCTAGCCATGAAAAGTTACCATGGAGGCCGCAGAGCATCGAGGTGAACTGCATAGCCAGCCTGCTTTGAGAATGGCTGAATCTTTTACCAATGTTTTGCTTTTTTCCTTCTTAAAACAACATGGATACTCCGTTTAGCAATAGTCACTACATTTTACAGTACATTCAGCATCTCTTTCAAGTTTGGTGAAATATTTCAATTTTGTATGATCACTATTTCAATCCAGTTCAACCAAATGTAATCAGTAGAGAATGCACAGAGAAAAAGGTCTTAAGCAGAGCTGCGAGATTACTGCTTGTTATCTAATCACCTTGAGACCCTGATCAAGTCAATTAAATTGTCTACTACCCCTCTGTACAAAATATATATTACAGTATATACTATACATAAAGCATATACTTGTACACACAGTGAAATGACAAAGGTTTGGCTCCAGCCTTATGTAATGTTTATTAGACAGGCACCTGCTCTCCATAACTTGAAACTGTATAAGCAGGTTAGAAAATGAATGAATGTATAAAAAAATAAATATAACCAGATCTTATCAATCTTCTTGGGTAAGTACTTCCGTCGATATAATAATAATAATAATAATAATAATAATAATAATAATAAAAAGTCTGGGTTGCAAAACAAGTCCTGTAAATTAGTAATAAACTGTCTAATTTTCTGATGGAAAAAGTTTTTTTCTTTTACTTAAAGTAATCTCAGATCATTTACTTCTTTATAACCTACAGCTTAATGTTATGCTTTAGAAATAATGAGAATCTCTTGAATTAATTTTCTTCAGAAAGTTAATGACTAGATTATTCATTAAACAAATACAGAAAAAAGTTCCAGCAGAACTGATAACTACACAGTACCAATGCAAAATTCAGGGGAACATTTATAAGCTTTAAGGTAACCTATTCTCTTCTATCCTGATCTGTACTGATCTTTAGTGAATATTGACTAGTATGCTGTAAAGGAGCTGCCCTCGATTAAAATGTGCTCCGGTAAGGGCATTACAAACATGGTAAATATCTAGTTCTCTTTCACTCGTTTATGCCTGATGATGACTTCTAATTCTGTGACATCAGCAAGTACTGAAAAGGCTAAAATGTCCTACACAAGATCAACATATTTTAAGACAAATAAAGTACTTATAATTGCAAGATACACAAGTTTTCAAAATATTCACGGACTACTCATGCCCTGTGAGCAGGTACACTTCTGGAAGATTTCATGACCTTCAGAATAAAATAATTCATTATTAATTGACTTTATCACTCAGAATTTCTGTTTATGCACTGGTATTTATCTTTATCTTGCTCTTTAAGAGAGTTCAGCCTTATATGATCCAAATAGTTGTAATTTTCATCCCAACCAACAACTGCTTTTAAATTGACTCCTACCTGAAATAAGTGAGTTGTTATTACCCAGTTGAGCTAAACGCTTTGGTTTCCTGAAATTTTATTTTCCAAGTGTTCTGGCTATTACTAATAAGTATGTTAATGTTTCTGATGCTGATGGAGTTGTAGCTTTTCATTATTCTATGTAATTTGCCCTGATTTCCACTCTGTTTTACTTTAATTGTGATTATTAGGATACAGTTAAGGAACAGAAAAGGTGACTTACTAGGAAACTTACAATATAGAGTTAAGCACTATGGCAAAAATATAAATACTTAATAAATGTAAATCTCATACTTCTGTTATGGCTGAACGATAAAATCGTTTAAACAGAATTAATATTTAAAAGCTAGATACAAAAAAAGAAAATTGTTTTTAAGTAAGTACTGGTATAGTTAAGCAATGAATATGCCAACAGAGGGGAAAAAAAAGTATCAAGCTACTAATCACCACAGTTTTATTAGCTGGGCAGGTGTGTACACTCAAAACATATTAAAAAAACAAGCAAAGGAGTACATTTTTAATAAATGAGTTTGTTGTAAAGAAAGGCTGTAACTTTAATTCACTTTACTGCAATTGGTTTGGATATTGAAAATCTGATGTCAAACAAACTAATGTATAAAGCAAGGCCTCCAAATAACTATAGCAGTTTGAAGTGGCAGCATGTGCAGTTTACTTCAGCACTTAAAACAAAAATACCCAGCTGAATGGAACAAATGCGAGGAAAGCACAGAACAAGGATGAAGGATGTCCACAACCGAAAACTTTGGCATATTCTTTCCCCTGCTTCAGCATTCACTGCACTAGTAGTCTCCCAATCATATATCCGTTAGACAGTATGATTATGTTAGTAAGTGAACGTTCCTTGTCCCTGGGGGAAGAATACACCAAAGTTGTCCATCATGTCTTCTTAGCCTGCAGCAGTGACTAGGCTACAGTGGCCAGATGAACAAGCATGCTAGATGGCTATAATGGGCTACAGTCCTGGGGCTATCTGAGTGTACTTGTAGGAAGTGACTCCTCTACAGATCTGTAGTTTTAATTGAGACTGGAAGCTGTCAGCTGTACTCTGCAAGCTAAACTGTTTGATAAAGAAAAAATGAAAACAAAAGAAAACTGTACTTGTAGTGGCAGGTATGTCTAAGCTATATGGAAGAGCAGTGAGGTGTGCAAAAAAAAACACTACAGAAAAGTCTGCATAGAAATAAATATATATGTGTGTGTATTTCTAAAGATACAATGCGATTTTAATGTTAGTAAAATGTGGACAACCTTCTCATTTTTTTTCTCAAGAATAGTTAAAAGTGATTTCTATGTTAAAATGTTTATATAAATCATGAATTGTCCATAGATATTTTTTTCCATATTGCCCAGCCCTAACTACTCTGCTTTTATTAATGCAAAATAAGAGAAGAAAAAAATGACTCTGTGATCATGAAACTAGTTGGAACAAAAACCTGCAGCAACAGGGATTTTCCAAGGACTGAACTTGGGGGTCACTAATCTAAAAGAACTAGTAGAGGAACAATGGCGAAGAAATGCACTGTTCAACACCCTAACAGAGCCATCACATTTTCTGCAGTGGTAAACAAACATTAAGGTCTGTATATTTCTCTAATGTATGCTACAGTCATACGTTTCTCTTTAGAACAATTTGCAAGGTATCTTCTCTGTCCATATAACCTTTTACCAATGCTAATTATAACCCTCATCTGTAATGTAAAACTACTTTACCTGCAAAACTGTAATAAGAAATATTTGCAGTGTAAACCAACCCTAGTGTCCACCTCTCAAGGGGTTAAAAACATTATGCTTCTGCTTTATACTAATAAATGACCCAGATTTGCTTGGCTGTTTTTCCTTGCCTCTTAAATGAACGCTTAGACATCAGAGTTTAAGTCTTTGCATTTTCAACCACAAGTGCTCCTAGGTGGTAACATTTTTGGTCTAACACCAAAAGTTGAGAAGTCTTGGTCACTTAACCTCCTAATGAATGTGCCTAAAAATCTAGATTAAACTAGATTAAACTACTGTATGGTAACTTTATACTCTAAATGAGAAAGTATTTTAAGAGGGGGCTTTCTGAACTGGGTAGGGCTGAAGCTTTAAGTGTTACTTATAATTTCATGAAATTTAATACTCTTGAAAATATTTTACTGATAGTAGCTTTTAATGGATTGTGTTTTACCTATTGCAATTTAATCTTTAAAATCAATAAAATTAAACAGAAATACCCCTGAACTCAACATATTTCATTGGTACTTGTGCTACTAATGCTACTTACTGAACATAAGCTGTGTATTCTACCAGTTAAAAATATTACTAGCAGAGATACGTAGCATTGGGTAGGAAATTTCACATTGCATCCCTAAAATAGTGATTTATTCATCAAAACACTGCATTTAAAAGTATTGTTTGTAAAACTGATTACCTAATCTAATCTAAACCATGTTTTGTAATTATTCAAAACACAGGCAAAACACATAAAATCCTTTCCAGTTCCAGCCCTTGAACAGGTCAGGTAAAACTGACAATGAGGAGTTTCTAAGCCTCTGGGTTAATCCCAGCAACATTAAGAGACTGTACTTTTTTACTGGACATCCAAAAGTCAAGACACACTAGAAACTGTAGTCATTTCACACTAAATGGCGAATCTGTAGTGATACATCTCCTTCTTTAGTATAGCCTGTCAAGGGTGTTGCTTCAATAACATGAGGCATTAAAAGTTTTGACACAAAGTTTTGCTCCATTCCATAATCTCTGTGAATCTAGATTTCTCATTAATACAACTGGAGAATTTTTAGCACCAAGTTATGCAAAAAATAACTGACCATAAGAGTATAAATGTGACTGTTATCTTTCTATGCCATGTTGAAAACTGCTAAGTACATGTATACTGTCGGTTCACATGCTTTTTTCAGTAGATTGGTGATAACACTGAAGGTCACAATCTCACAGCTCAATACACAGAACAGTTCGTTACAAAAATTAGGGTTTGTACACTCCTAAAAATAAAAAAGTAAATCAAAATAGGTAAATATTTGAATATATTTGAATACAGGTTAAAAGGTCTAACTACTTCTACATGTTTGTACACTTGCACTTAACATGCCCTTGAATGCTCCATTATTATTTTTGCTCACAAGGGTCTTCACTGCATGTACCACTTAAGCCTTTTGTACTGATGCAGCCATCACTTGGAAAACACAACTCTTTACAAAAACAGGAATTTCCCTGCAAGGAAAGTGACATGATCAAAAACAGAAGTGGAAACAGGACACTGTACATGCCTGTAGTGCATATATAAAACTGGGCAATATGGTCAAAAATTACATCACAATAATTTTTACTGTATTGGCCTATCTCCATATTTAACATGACAGAGAACATCATATTATTATTTCAGTTTTTAAAGTGTATGTGCCCTAGTACTACAGACTGAATAATCAAGATGCTTAACATATAAATTTATTATCAACAAACTACACATACGCAAACTATACACTTACAAAATTTCCTTAACAAAAATTCTGTAAGGTTTTCAATGAAAAAACTGCACTTACCTACAGTAACTCAAATTAACAAGGTAAGTAACTATGCAAATGTAACAGTACAAACAGATTTAAGTACGAAGGTTGCACTACTGGTCTCAATAAGAATCTAGCTATATCCTATAATTTTTTCTAGTAAAAATCTAATATAGAACAGTAAAAAGTGTGATATTTTCTGGCTCCTACCATAAAGTAGGGCACATCATTTCCTATAGCATGATTTTTGCGAAAAACACTAGTCTGTTCACGGTTTCTTGCTTGTTTGACACTCTCTTACATGTGGCAATGTTGTTGAACAGTAAAAAATTGGATATTTTCTGGCTCCTACCATAAAGTAGGGCACATCATTTCCTATAGGATCATTTTTGCGAAAAAGACTAGTCTGTTCACTGTTTCTTGCTTGTTTGACACTCTCTTACATGTGGCAATGTTGTTTCCTGTGCTAAAAAACCCTTTTGGACGGTGAACTGGTGGCAGGAATACAGAAGTGTCTAACCAGTAGACTCACTTTAGGACATACTGTTGCGAGGATCTTCTATCATTCCAATGGACTGGTTTCACTGTCCAAATGCGGACCTAGGAGGCACTTACCAACTTTTGCTTTAGTAGATTATTGATTTATGAGTCCATCTGCTACGATAGTCTCTTGAAAAACCTGCCAAGTGCCTTTTTCTCTATTTTGGCTAGTGCTGGTGTTTCTCCCATCCCTCCTGCTGTACTGACAGAACTGTGACGTCCAGCTGATGATGCGCTGTTGCCTTCTTGCATCATTTCAGCCACAGCCATTTCTTTTATGGTATACTGTACACTTTCTTAAGTTTTGAAACAAGGATTAAGGATGTCTGAAAGGTCATCAGTACCAGCACCATCTTAATCGTTATTCAAGTAGCCAATGACAGCAGTTTTATTGTTTTTTGTGAGGTCCAAGTACCCATTCTATGGGTTTAGGACCTCCTCACTGAGAAGGAGGAGCCCAAGCTACACATATGAAACACTGACATAGGATTCTCCCAAAGAAAGGTACTATATAAATAAAATGTACTATTATTATTACAGTACGTCTGTAAAAATAATAATCAGAGGACTTACAGCCTTTTGGACAAAATGAAGGACATCAAAGTCTTGCCATAAGAGCATAAGGTGTATGTTGTTTTGTCAGCAGATAATACCTTCGAAAAGCCCTTTTCCTGCTCCAGCATTTTCCCCACCATTTTTTACAAGACCCTATCCAGTGGGTAATTCAGTAATCAGCTTCTTCTTGGGCAGATTAAACAACTCTTAAGATGCTACCAGATCTCACTGCTTTTTCCAAGAGAAAGAGAAGGTGTTGACCACTTTCTTAAGGAAGGAAAGTAAGGAAGCTGGTTCTATCAATTCTGCTGTCTCTTCTTTCACTCTCTATAGAGGTAACAAAAGCACAGTTCATTTGTGCAGTATAAATAAACTAGCAAAATACCCG
>JANRMT010062792.1:19845227-19896763 GCA_026402145.1 Polypterus bichir lapradei
CCCCCACGGGTTTCAAGCTCATCTCCATTACAGTAAATGGAGAAAAACAGCTTCCAGTTATGACCATTACGCGTATAATTTCGAAATGAAACCTGCCCAACTTTTGTAAGGAAGCTGTAAGGAATAAGCCTGCCAAATTTCAGCCTTCTACCTACACAGGAAGTTGGAGAATTAGTGATGAGTGAGTGAGTGAGTGAGTGAGGGCTTTGCCGTTTATTAGTATAGATATCCTTCTTTATATTATTCTTTAGCTCCTTTATTCCCCCCAAGAGAGTGGTGATCATTACGGTGATCGTTACCTTCAGCTCAATTTCTCCGTGCTGTGCAGGTGGAGTAGTAAGCCCAGTTGAAGTCGTTGTGGCTGGCTCGCAAGGGGTAGTTGACAGCAAGGAAGTTAAGGCCATTTCTAGTTTCAATGAACCTTCTGGAATCTGTAAACACTCCTGGCCTGACTCACTTGCACATTTGCTCCCACTTTTGCTCTCAGCTGGGGAGATGATGCAGCAGTGCCATATCGCAGGAGATCTGTGCTTTCGCATACGTATCTGTTCCAGTTCAGTCTCTGGCAGGCCTTTCCTTGAACTTGAGGCCTGTTTAGGCTTGGATGAAGCTTTAGCTGTCCTTTCCGCTTCTTTCTAAGTCTTTTTTCTGCCACTCATGCTTATATACAGGGTGTCCCAAAAAGAATACTGGAGTTTCAAAGACCTATATTTATTGAAATATACAAGCATATACCAAAACTGTTATATTCACGTGTTTCCCACATTGTCTATAAATGTTCTATGTGCCCCCCACGAGTAACTGTAACAATATGGAGACAGTATTCAAATTCCTGCCAAACTCTCCCTAACATAGCGGGACTGACGCTCTGAATAGCAGCCGTTATCTTCAACTTCATTTCGTCCAAAGTTGTAGGCATTGGTGGTTGGAACACTAATCCTTTGACGTATCCCCAAAGGAAAAAGTCACATGGGGTGATATCTGGGGATCTTGGAGGCCAATGGTGGAGTGACAAATCTTGATTCCCAGATCTTCCTATCCAACGTTAGGGATAGGTCTCATTTAGGAAATGCCGCACTGGAAGAGACCAGTGAGGTGGTGCCCCATCCTGTTGAAAAATGAAATCGGCTGGTTCTTGATCTTCAAATTGAGGAAACAGCCAATGCTGCAGCATTTGCAGGTACACAGCCCCTGTTACTGTGGTTCCTTCAAAAAAGTAAGGCCCGTAAACTTTCGACTCAGAAATTGCGCAAAAAACATCAGTCTTGGGGGAGTCTCGTTCATGTTCGATAACTTCATGAGGGTTTTCTTCAACCCAAATTTGTACATTATGACGATTTACCCTCCCACTACTGTGAAACGTGGCCTCATCACTGAAGATAATCAAGGAACAAAAATCTTCATTGGTCTCCAAAGTTTGCTGGATGAAAGTTGAAAACTCAACTCGACGCGTGTTATCCCCTAGTCTAAGGGCCTGAACCAACTGCAGACGATATGGTTTCATAACCAACCGGCGTCAAAGAATTCTCCATACAATTGACATTGGTATCTGTAACTCATGACTTGCTCGTCGAACTGATTTCGATGGGCTCCGAGTGAACACAGTTTGCACTCGTGCTGCATTCTCAGCAGAGGAGGAAGTTTGAGGTCGCCCGGAGCTTTTACCCTTGCAGATACACCCAGTATCCCGAAATTGCCAGTACCATCGATGGATGTTATTGTCATTTGGAGGGTCAGTCCCATATTTTTGACGAAATGCCTGCTGCACAGTAACAACCAATTTAGTTCTGGCGAATTCACAAATGCAAATATCTTTTTGTTGTGGCACAGCCATAACTGCAAACGTAACTAATCTACCGGCAACGAAATGAAACTAGATTAATTCCTCAAGACGCCACTAAGTTGCTCTGCAGTCTCCGATGAATGGGCGCCAAGCTACAGCTCTTTAAAACTCTGATATTCTTTCTGGGACACCTGGTATACTTGCATATATTGTAACTGAAGCCCCTCTGGTTGAGTAAATACAGTTTACCTCAGGATGATTAAAAAAAAAAAAAAAAGGAAAAATAACACCGCTGCTAACAGAGTTTCGTCTCAGATGTCCGCAGTTAGGTGTCTGGAATTGTATTGGGTAAATAATATATTATTATTTGGAATACATACATTTGCCAAAGAAGAAGGGGGGGGGGGGGGGAGAGAGACGTGTCCAGAGGCAGGAGGAGAGGAGGAAAGTAAACAGAGTGGAATTGAGGGTAGGAACTTTGAATGTTGGTAGTATGACTGGTAAGGGGAGAGAGTTAGCAGATATGAGGGAGAGAAGGAAGCTTGATATATTGTGTGTGCCAAAGAGACTAAATGGAAGGGGAGTAAGGCCAGGTGGATTGGACATGGATTAAAATTGTTCTATCATGGTGGGGATGGGAGGAAAAATGGGGTAGGAGTTATTCTGAAGGAACAGTATGTCAAGAGTGTTTTGGAGGTGAAAAGAGTGTCAGACAGAGTAATGATTATGAAGCTGGAAATTGGAGGTTTGATGATGAATGTTGTTAGTACATATGCACTGCAAGTTGGGTGTGCAATGGGTGAGAAAGAAGATTTTTTGGGTGAGTTGGATGAAGTGATGAACAGGGTACCCAAGGGACAGAAAGTGGTGATTGGAGCGGATTTCAATGGGCATGTTGGTGAAGGGAATAGTGGAGACGAGGAGGTGATGGGTAGGTATGGTGTCAAGGAGAGGAATGATGAGTGTCAGAGGATATTGGATTTTGCCAAAAGGATGGACATGGCTGGGGTGAATACGTATTTTAAGAAGAGGGAGGAACACAGGGTGACATACAAGAGTGGAAGAAGATGCACACAGGTAGATTACATCCTATGCAGAAGAGTCAATCTGAAGGAGATTGAAGACTGTAAAGTGGTGGCAGGGGAAAGTGTAGTTAAGCAGCATAGGATGGTGGTCTATAGGATGATGTTGGAGATCAAGAAGAGGAAGAGAGTGAGGGCAGAGCCAAGGATCAAATGGTGGTAGCTGAAAAAGGTAGACTGCAAGGTTGACTATAGTGAGGAGGTGAGACAGGCACTGGGTGGCAGTGAAGAGTTACCAGACAGCTGGGAAACTACAGCAGCTGTAGTAAGGGTGACATCAAGAAGGGTGCTTGGCATGATATCTGGAAGGAGGAAAAGAAAACCTGGTGGTGGAATGAGGAAATACAGGAGAGTATACAGAGGAAGAGGGTGGCAAAGAAGAAGTGGGATAGTCTGAGAGATGCAGAAAGTAGACAAGAGTACAAGGAGATAAGGCATAAGGTGAAGAGAGAGGTGGCGAAGCCTAAAGAAAAGGCGTATGATGAGTTGTATGAGACATTGAACACTAAGGAGGGAGAAAAGGGCCTGTACCGATTGGCTAGACAGAGGGACAGAGCTGGGAAAGCTGTACAGAAGGTTAGGGTGATAAAGATGGAAACATACTCACAAGCGAGGAGAGTGTGTTGAGCAGATGGAAACAGTACTTTGAGAAGCTGATGAATGAAGAGAATGAGAGAAAGAAGAGGTTGGATGATGTGGAGGAAGGAGGAAGTAAGGTCAGCTATGAAGAGGATGAAAAATGGAAAGGATGTTGGTCCAGATGACATACCTATGTAAGCATGGAGGTGTTTAGGAGAGATGGCAGTGAAGTTTTTAACCAGATTGTTTAATGGAATCTTGGAAAGTGAGAGGATATCTGAGGAGGGGAGAAGAAGTGTACTGGTGATAATTTTTAAGAATAAGGGGGATGTGCAGGACTGCAGTAACTACAGGGGAATAAAATTGATAAGCCATAGCATGACGTTATGGGAAAGAGTAGGGGAAGCTAGTTTAAGAAGTGAGGTGATGATTAGTGAGCAGCAGTATGGCTTCATGCCAAGAAAGAGCACCAGAGATGCAATGTTTGCTCTAAGGATGTTGATGGAGAAGTTTAGAGAAGGCCAGAAGGAGTTGCATTGCGTCTTTGCGGACCTGGAGAAAGCATATGACAGGGTGCCTCAAGAGGAGCTGTGGTATTGTATGAGGAAGTCGGGAGGAGCAGAGAAGTATGTACAGGATATGTACAAGGGAAGTGTGACAGTGATGAGGTCTGCGGTAGGAGCGATGGATGCATTCAACGTGGAGGTGGGATTACATCAGGGATCAGCTCTGAGCCATTTTTATTTGCAATGGTGATGGACAGGTTGACAGACAAGATTAGACAGGAGTCCCCATGGACTATGATGTTTGCTGATGACATTGTGCTCTGTAGCGATAGTAGGGAGTAGGGAGTTAAGAAGACCCTGGAGAGGTGAGATATGTTATACAGTAGAGAGGAGAGAAATGAAGGTCAGTAGGAACAAGACAGAATACATGTGTGTAAATGAGAGGGAGGTCAGTGGAATGGTGAGGATGCAGGGAGTAGAGCTGGCGAAGGTGGATGAGTTTAAATACTTGGGATCAACTGTACAGAGTAACGGGGATTGCGGAAGAGAGGTGAAAAAGAGTGCAGGCAGGGTGGAATGGGTGGAGAAGAGTGTCAGGAGTAATTTGTGACAGACAGGTATCAGCAAGAGTGAAAGGGAAGGTCAACAGGACGGTAGTGAGATCAGCTATGTTATATGAGCTGGAGATGGTGGCACTGACTAGAAAGCAAGAGAAAGAGCTGGAGGTAGCAGAGTTAAAGATGCTAAGATCTGCACTGGGTGTGACGAGGTTGGATAGGATTAGAAATGAGTACATAAGGAGGGTCAATTCAAGTTGGACGGTTTGGAGACAAAGTCAGAGAGGCAAGATTGCGTTGGTTTGGACATGTGCAGAGGAGAGATGCTGGGTATATTGGGAGAAGGATGCCAAGGATAGAGCTGCCAGGGAAGAGGAAAAGAGGAAGGCCTAAGCGAAGGTTTATGGATGTGGCGAGAGAGGACATGCAGGTGATGGGTGTAACAGAACAAGATGCAGAGGACAGAAAGATATGGAAGAAGATGATCCGCTGTGGCAACCCCTAACGGGAGGTATCTATGTGTAAATGCAGGATGACAGGAAATGCAAGAAATGTTGAACACATAACTAAAACAGAAACTTTTTTCATGTTATAGCAATAATGACAAAATGCTGACATGAAGTGTATCATGTGTGAAGACTGAAGTTTAAATAAACACATTCACAAAAGGTCTAACAAAACAAGTGCACTTTTATTCAACTATATAACTGAAGAAAAAGAAATTATTCAATTTATATATTGCTGTCAATGTGTAAAAACTGAAGCCCAAATATCAATCACAAACACAAACTGTACACATCTGCTTGGCTGGTGCAGATATAAGAACTGCTGTCTCGTAATCAAGATGTTGTGGGTTCAATCCCGGGTCCTCTCAGCATTTATCATTTTGGGTAGTCAGCTGCTATTATTACCTGTATTACTGTTATATAATAAAAAATACATTTGATTTGAGTCTGCAACACCCAGTGTAAATTTTTCTACCTGTAAAAGTAAAATTTGTTTTTGTTTTTATTCAGTTTTATTTTCTCAGTCACCTTCACATGGTACAACGAACTTCAACTTTTTACCTCTACACCGGCCAAGCGGTCATCTCTAGTTTGTGTCGATTGATATTTGGGATTCGGTTTTTACACATTGACAGCAACTTGTAAATTAAATAATTTCTTTTTCTTCGATTATATTATTGAATAAAACCGCACTTGTTTTGTTATACATTTTGTGAAAGAATTTATTTAATATTTGGACTTCAGTCCTAGATTTACACAGATTGTTGTAGACACAGAACACACATGAAATGTATGTATTCCAAATAACAATTTATTATTTACCCTATTCAATTCCAGACACCTAACTCCCAAATAAAAAATAAAGAAACCTCAGCTCTGAGAATTTTGTGTCCGACTTGACTTCAGTTGCCTCGGTGGAAGATGGGATAGCAGGCAGCTTGCTTCTTGTGTTGATTGGCACATTTGCAAAACAAAGACGCTGATGAGGAGGTGCAAGGGAATTTAAGGTGGCCAGGCATTACAAATATTTTCATAGGCTTCAGGTATTCTACAGTTAAAAGTATTCAAAAATAACTTATCTCTTATGAAAACTGAAATTGTAACTTGTTTCTAGACTTCCTATCCCTATACATTACATTCATTTATTTCATAGTTCTTCAAAAACTTGTGATTCTACTATACTAATTTTCAAAAACTGGTAAACTACAAGACCGACCAAATTACATGAAAATTAACTGTCATTAAAATCATTAGATTTTAGTACAAACAGGAAAAAGTAGTAGTGACTTATTACTCTTGCTCCATTTATTCACAGTACAATACTATATTCTTTGAAGTTCAACATCTTTTTTGGTCCCACCTACTGTGTGTCAGCCCCAACCATCCACACAAACAGCTAACTGGCTCATACTCTGACCTATCAGGACAATATCTTGGCATTTTCTTCTTGTTTCCTTGGCCACTTATATTTGGTTTGAATTATCCCTTCATTTACTCCGCAACACTTGGCACATTCAACTGTATGTTTAAATGCTTTGTAATGCACCACATGAGTATGTGCTCCATTAATGCAAAAATGTAATTAAATGAATGAAAGATGGCTCATTTCAGCCACTACTAACTACTCTGTCATTTTCCTAGTTTTATTTTTCTATAATCTGTTATAGCTTGCTCACTTGCTGGGAAATACACTATACAAATCATTATTTAGCACAGTGTTTCTCAAACTGTATTGCTGCAAAACATAACCCATTCATGTGAGTAGAAACCAATCCATTATGTTCACAACTTTTAAATAAAAATCATGGCAAATAAATTAAATCATAGTATTTTTTTCACTGCATAGAAAATTATTAAATCTTTCACTTTCTGCATTTCACAAATTCATTTCTCCAGAAAGTTAAAGTAGGAGTTTGATTCATGCAGTAGTAGTACAACAAGTAATTGCTTTTTTGCATGTTTTGAGGTTAGACTTTTTCAGTAAACCCCTTAACAATGACTGGGTAAATATACAATGAGGAAAACTAAAGATCTCCTTAGAGCATTTTCCCTTTTAATTATGAAGATGAAATATTTGTAAAGTGTAAAACAAATAAACAAACAAACAAACAAAAATTAGTAGAAGCAATCTTAATACTGATGTTCTAATGCACTTCCAAGTAAGCAGCATCACATGTGGTATCAATCATTGTGATTCCATCCATCACATTTGTAAGCAGATTTGTCACATTTTATCTTGCTTTGGAACTACCTTGTAAGTTACTCCTATTTCAGACTTTTTACTATATTATTAAGTAATTTGTAGAGCAAATTACTATGGTGCTGTCTTTTAAGAGAAACATAGAAAACATTACTTCAACTACTGCTTCCTACAGCACGACACTGTTTACTTTGTTATGCTGTGAAATGCACTGATTATTTAATGAAGAGTGCAGTGATTGGTACTATTATCTCAAAGTTCTAGGGCCATGGGTTTCAATACTGACGCTGGCATCCTGTTACTATGCTTTCTACCAATTTTTCAAAGGCATGCATTTGTTAACTCTAAACTGGCCCGATAGGAACAACTGCAAATTCATCCAGCAATGAGCTTGAGAATATGGGTATGGCTACCTGTAACTCTGCCTTGTAAGACAGACTTATTTCAGACTTTGAACTATATTAAACAAACAAACAAATAAATAAAACTGAGTAGAAGCAATCTTAATACTGATGTTCTAATGCATTTCCAAGTAAGCAGCATCACACGTTGTATCAATCATTGTGATTCCATTCATCACATTTGTAAGCAGATTTGTCACATTTTATCTTGCTTTGGAACTGCCTGTAAGTCACTCTTATTTCCGACTTTTAACTACACTATGAAGTACTTTGTAAAGCAAATTACTATGGTGCTCTCTTTAAAGGGAAACATAGACAATATTATTTCAACTATTACTTCCTACATTACATTGTTTACTTTGTAATGCACTGATCATTTAAAGAGTGCAGTGGTTGGTAATATTATCTCAAAGTTCTAGGGACACAGGTTTCATTCCTGACACTGACATCCTGTTACTGTGCTTTCTACCAACTTTTCAAAGGCATGCATGTGTAAACTCTAAGATGACACAGTATGAGCAAGTGCGAAATCAATCTGCAATGGGTGGGTGAACATGGTTATGTCTACCTGCAACTCTGCAGCACACAACTCCAAATGTGAAATTAGATAAATATCTTTGATGGAAACCACATTTATAAAATCATCACAATAGCCACACAAGAAATATTAAATGGATGAGGGTACTATCGACAGCAAAGTTACAGTCATACAGTCTGAATGGGCATTAGTTTAAAACACTGCATTCCCTACAAGTAAAAAGGGACCTCATGAACCAATGTGGCACAGGGTTTTCACAGTATGCGTTGCATTCAATCTCAAGCCACAAATGCAAAACAGCTAATGTCTTTGCAAAGTGAAAGGAGAGCCTGGATTTCAGCAGGTAAGGACGATCAGCAGCATGTAGACACCGACTGGCTGAAGAATCACCCAGAAACCATTTCTTTCTTTATTAGATTCGCGGCGCACCACACTGAAGTTTTTTTTTTTTGTTGTTTTTTTTTAATGTGGGTAACTACAGATACTAAACTATAGACTCTTAAGTCTAATTGCTTTTATTATTGCCATTAAGCATGTTATCAAATATTAACTGTTCAAAAAGAAAGTAAGTGAAACAACTACAGATTGTTGTTGGCATCAAACTACGGAATGTGCAAGATGCTCGGAGTGGAGTGACAGCCGCCGGTTGGAGAATCTCCTCCGCCAGCTGGAACGCTAGTAGGCCACTGACGGCTGCACCAGTATGAAAACTACCGCACTCTCAAAGCAATCACCAGTAAATGCAAACTAATTAAAATGGACACCTCTTGAGAAATTTGAAAATGAATCCCAGAGGACTGATCGTGATCAAGTATATACATTCACAGTGGCTTGAAAGGGCAAGAGACAAATACGATTTAAAAACACGATTTGGTTTTACGGGCAAGTAGAACAAACGACCTGGAATTGTGGAGCCTAGACGTCACTGCAAAGCTTTCACTCTGCTGAGGAAACCGCATGTTTCGAAATAGACACTTTTTTTCAACAAGACCCCATCCTTTTTCTGCGGCGGACATACGCCTTTGACACTGTCTAAAAAATGAATCAGCGCTCAACCTCCTTGGCTTTATAATAAATTAACGAGCAAACTCGTAAGGCAACGTCACGTCTTCTAAATCATGTCATCCACTCACAACGCCCATCTTAAAAGAGACAACCTCCTGCTTGTGACAACTGTGAAACACCACCACCCATTGCTTTTAAGGGCCGCTTTGCTTGTTTTCTCTTGGCCAGATTATTAGAATGCCTTCGTTTTTGGTTTATTTACAACGGGCGTCCAGGCCACAACAATCCTGGGGCCGGATTAGCGACTTGGGGCCTCGCAGCAGAGACCTGAGCCCTGGTGCTGCCCTGTCTGAACCCAGCCCATGTCGAGTCGAGGCGCAAAGAAATTTGACTAAAAGTGCGCCCCCGCTTCTCCTTCCCACTCCGCCTCCTCTTTGGTGGGGTAAGCTCGTTGAGCTGGAATGAAAACAGCCATAGAACGGAAAACAGAAAGCAAGATGCCACAACGATTGCAAGACTCACCCCTCTTATCAAAGTCGTACCCGACAACCACAAAATAATCGGCCAGCCTGGCCATGTCGATATTCCAGAGGGTCACAACGTCAGGCGTTGCTCGATATCTTTTCTATTCGGGTAAATTTGTTGATCATATCCTGGCGGCAACAGAAACATCATCGGCCACAGCATCCTCCCCGCAGCACCCTGCCGCCATACTGACAGTGTTCCTGCCCTGACAGGGAAAGCGCGGTGCGCGTGCGCAGCGGCCTTTGCACGAGCAAAGCAAGTATGGAACAGGGAGGGACGCGCACACGCGGTTTGGCTTGGGTGTGCTTCGCAACGAATCTGCAGTGTGGACGAGCCATTTGTTTGTTCAGCCTCGCTGTTAATAAATAATATTAAACCGTATATATAGTTTTTATCGATTAAAATAAACATGTAGGCTTCTCTGTAATCTAAAAATAAGACGTCTTATCAATTTATCCACGATTTTGGTGAGTATGTTGTGTAAAATGTCTTTCATTTGGTAATTGTGATGGAACATTAATTAAACCAGAAGTAAACACTTGTGATTTGATTACAGTAGTAGGCCTATTTTGCTTTCTAGAAAGGTGGTTAGTAAAACACAGATCACAATGCAAGGCGTGAGACCTCATTCGTTATTGAAATACAATGTTCTTTGAGATTGACAGAAAGCGAAGTTTTAATCTTTCGCCAAGTGGACAAATTCCTAAGCTTTAAATATTATCAAAACGAAAAGTTGCTTCCAGTCTAAACCGAATGAATGAAATGTCATCACTGCTTACTAGAAACCACTTTTCAAAACGACAGGTGGTGCTGGAAGTTTGTATACTGGCAAATGTAAGCATATGTCCGAACAAATATTTTGTTCATATATTACCTATGAATTTTTTGAAAACACTAAAGTTTATTTTTTTTGTCCGGCACCTTCCGACTCAAGAGTATGAGAAAACCCCCACATATGATATACCGTTCGACTCGTCCTGTTGTTTTCTAAGACTGTGCGTTTTTTGTGATTTCCCTCAATTCTAGACTCGGAAAAAAAAACTTGTTTTTGACCAAGTTTTGTGCAGGAATTTTACTCTTAATTTAACGAGTGCATGACACATCCGTTGACGCATGGGTTCCCTCCCAAATGGGATTCTAGGGGTCAAAGTTTCTCTCTTAGGCGTGTGGGGTGTCGTTTCATGCTATTTCGAGGTTGCTGATCATGAATATGACCATAGTTTTAATGTTTGATTCATTACCGGTGACCCTAGCCCTCCAAGAACCACTCCCAGAAGTTTAAAAATGACAAGTTGCAAACATGCGTGTGGTTTATGGTTTAAAACTATTTAAAGGTCGGTGATTACAAATATGTTATTTTTGATCCATAACTAGGTATCTGTACCTCAATTGACCTTTATCAGAGGGTTTAAATGAAAAGTTCCTATTATAAGCAAGAATATCTAGACTTTAAACATTTAAATTTGCGTCCCATGTCCTCCCTGGGTGGAGTCAGCATATTCTCACCGGTTTCCTTGCTCAATCCAGAGACATGCAGGTTAGGTGAAAACGCAACGCTAATTTGCCCCAGTGTGCATTTGGTTTGTGGGCGTTTGCCCCGTGATGAACGAGTGCCTTGTACAGGCTCTTTTCCAGCCTTGCATCCTGTGCTAGCTGGGAAAGGTTCCAGCACCCCGAGACCCTGGTCTGGATTAAGCAAATTGGAAAATGACTTGACGGTTAAATTGAAGCACATATTTAAATATTTGAAACAGCTGTTTTTTGTTTATTTTTGCTTAAACCTCATGAAATGCATCACATTTTAATGAAAACCCCAAATTAGGGCATCTTCCGCAAATTCAGTTTTTTTGTTTATCATCTTTGCAGTAGTATTGTACAGTTATAGCACCATTGAGTGTCATCTTTTTCAGTCAGGTATTCTACAAAAATACAAAAGCAAAATCCTTTCACTTTATGTCAAATATTATTTATAATTCACTGTGTTACTGAGGCCTTGGTTATAGTGCTGTCAGTTATCATATGTATCAGAAGTACTATGTAACTAAGCATTTTTTTAAACTAGGGGCTAATACTATTAGTTCAATGGACCGCCTTACTCTTGAACATGCTATATAAAATTGCTTTTGCTTTGTCTATTGACTGGCCTTTGATTCTGCTGATGGTCAATGGAAAACTCAACTTTATTGGAAACTAAATTGTTTTGAATTGAAACAGGTAATTATGGTATCAATATCTTTTCTCCTGTAGGATATCCTGTAAAAATGGTAGCTTCAACCAGATTGGAATATGACACTTTGATCAATAATCCTGTACAGTTAAAGTTTTGGAGGGTTTAAAACAAAAGCAATATACAGATTAAAACAGGCCTAGTGTATGGAAAGAACAGTTTACTTCAAGGAAAGTGTGTAACTATAAACTGCAACTAATAAGAACTGAAATTAATCCCCATAAATGTACAAAATTAAAAATGATGGATAGTCAATTAAAAAGTTCAGCTGGATAGCCAAAAAAAAGACACAGGTTGCTGCTATAGTCAACTCAGTATAGCATTATTATCGACAAATATCCACCTTAGTAAAAGTGCCAGCGGATGTGTGGATCTGTGTGTTCATCCAGGCCTGTGTTTCTGTTACATGCCATTTGGTATAGGATTCATAACAGCGCTAATGTTTGTGATGTTCCATCTGTTTGAATGAAAAATACAATACATCTTTTTTTACTACAAATGTTTTGTCTTTTTGGATAGGGGTCATGGCATGTTCAAGAGTAAGCAGCTCCAGTGACTTAATGTTATTAACATTTGAGATGTAATTAGTTACATTTCTTCTATTTTTCCATTTGGAGCACAAACAGATTTCTCATGGTCTCACAGTGTCAGTTGTAGAATTTGAACTCACAATCTCAGGGTTTGAAGTCTAAAACCTTAACCACTACAACACACTTTCTGAATTTCTGCCAATAATATTAGTCCTTGCCAAAAATACAATTATTGCATACAGAAAAGCACTAAGTTAGTTACAGAGTACTTCAGATAAACCTGATTCACAACACTTTAAATGACTCCCACTGTCTTACGAAGATTGACTTTCCCAGTCAATATTTAGAGGAGAGAAATTTCTTACCGGTATGAATTTCATTTGAACCCTTGTCAATTGTAATGTATTTATTAATTATTCCTGAAAGAAATCTGATAGGAAAATAAAGTGTGAACATTATCAGCCATATGTTTCCTGTTTTTTTTTTCTTTTTCTCTGAAAACATACCGCATACAGGCAACAAACGGTAATAAGTTAGTAAATTAAATCAAACACGCTCTTGCTCGCCTATCTTTTGCACTAGACACCAAACACTAGTACAGTAGACAGTCCAAAGCCAGGCAAAATTTTACAATTACAAACCAGACAACCAGAGATTACAAAACAAAAACAACTGTCAAGTCAAAAGAGATCATTAAAAAAAATAATAATATTTAAGGAAGCTGAGTCATCAATAGAGTTCCTGTTGTCTGCTAACAATGTGCTGAAATACTATTAAGGAATTGAGCTTACAATAAATGTTAGATAATGACAAAGTTATAAGAAATTTCCTATTAACAGTATAAGGGAGGCATGACTTGCAGGGTAGTTTGGCCAAGCTCAAATAGGAGACATTATAAATACTTACAGTATGTCCTGTAGCATCCTGCATATTTTGTCTTGTTTACAGTTCAGTTGATGTGTACTACACCAAGGGACCAGTTTCCTTTCCCCGTCTATACTTTCCAAACTCCATGCCACCATACAGCAAAAACAGTATATTATTGTATGTGTGAACTTCAACATTAAAATGTTTTTTCATGTTGGCCCAGTTACACTCACTAAAATTAACACTCAGTTTTGGCAGAAAGATTACATTTTTCTGTTTTCTGCTTACATTCTGATAATACAGTCAGGTTTAGCCCCTAGACAATTTTATTTATTTATATTCTGTTGAGACAAACACTGTTCTCTGTAGTCCAAGTCAAAGCTCTGAATTACAGGTGTTTTCTACTTAAAAAAATGTCATGCTTTAGAAAAGAAACACAGATTTTAATGAAATATGTATTTAATTTTCACAGCTATTCAAAGTGACAAGTTTGGATCAATAACTAAATACCAGGTATCAATTTGCACCTCCTCACCATGTCTGGGATTAAGCATATTCTAAACTGTATGGCTGTCCAGAATGTAAACACGATGTGCTTGATATTAGAAAAAAAAATCATGGGAATTAATTAACTGAATGTACAAATTCCCACATTATAAACTATGTGTTACATAAAATATATGCTACATTGAAAGTTTGCATTCAGTTTATTATTCTTTTTAAATGTAATAAAATTATTGTTAAAATGCAAATAAAGTTTAACTAGAATAAAATTTAGTTCAGAGAAATATAATGTTATAATATATTACTTTGTATCTTTGAAAACTATGACTAATTAGATAATTTTGTTTCAGTAGGCTACTGTGCTTTGGGAATTATGTGGCAGAGAAAATGATAGAAATTAATGAGTTCCCTTTTGCTGAAATTTCTTATTTCTATGTGTATGTGCAATTAGTATGATGGAATGTATGAAATAAAACTGTTGAGAAATGTTTAGCAATCTGAATTTAGGCCACATCTCTGTTAACAGTGTGGCAGAACAGTTTGGCAGTGTTACTATGGGATGCAGAATAACAATACGTTGAGTTAATAGAGATGACCTGCAAGGCTGACAATATAGAATGAATCATTTATGTACAATCCTCTATTCACTTTACACCTCTTTTGCAATGTTTATTATTTTCTTGGTCATAATTACTGATGGCATGCTGTAGGATGGAAGTTACAGAAAGTAAGCATTAAATCCCAATGTGGACATTTTTGGAGTACAGTGCAATGAAGGTATGGAAAATTTGAAAAGGCACAATAGCAGGTATTTGGGGTTTATATATGTTAAGTTCCATAGACTGCTATTCTATAATATTTAATTTCAGAGTTTTGAAGGTGACATGGTCCAACCAACAATTTTGAAATATATAGAAATGCAATTTATTCTTGTCTTTTGTTAATGGAGCCTGGGCACACTTAAGGATTTGATCAATAATGTTTTGGATTGTTTGCAATTCCTAATTTTGCTAAAACTCCTTTAACATGCTATTGTGTTCCTTTTGTGTCAAACTAAGACAGCTATCATTATGGAAGGCATATTTGCATAGTGGCTTGCCTTGCTGTGTGGAAGACTGAGATTTTGGCCTTAGTCACTGTCAGCACAGCATTATTATATTCTCTCCTTGCCAGGCTGGGTATTTTTGAAATACTCCAGTTTTTCCCCATATTTTACAAAAGGGTACTGTATGTCGGTTAACGGGAAACTCTATACTGGCCTAGGATGAGTGAGGATGGAAAGATGTGCCTTTTAATGGACATAGAATGAGTGGATTTCCTCCATTGCTTATCATAAGTCCAGTTGTTATTGTTTTTATTAAATATATTTGTCATGAACTAGAGAGTTCTTAAGCACAAAAGTCTGTTAAATGACTCAAAATGATAGTAACTATAGTTTAAACATAGGCACTTTATAAAAGTTTTTTTTTCCACAAAAATGCTATGTTTTTTCCACAAAAATACAGTACTATGCAGTAGTGTTGATCAGTGAATTTTGCCAAAGCGTTATTCGCAGCAAATTTTCCGTCTTTGTGTTCGCCCTTTTTAGTCGCATTATTTACTGAAAATTTGGCTGGTTAGGAAAACATTTTTTTTTCAGCATCATGTAATGGTTTGCAAGGCCAGAGCCTTAGAGCTGTAACGGCTAACGTTAGATGGGACCTCCTATACCACAAACAACCCCCCAAAAAAGTGTATATAGTGCCGATCATTAGCATTTCAGACTGGTTACAAAGCTTGTGCATCTCTCACTACATTATTTCTTCTTTGATATCACAGAGGTACGGTCCCGAAGTAGCTGGCAAAATGAAGAGCACATGATCATGTTCACAGTAACACTGGTCTACTGGTTGACACACAACCGGTTTAAACACTGGGAGAAACTCAGGGTTAGCAGAGAAAACTCATACAAATACAAACAGAACATGCAAACATAATGGAAACCAAAGGTGGTACGGCAGCTGATGAATTAATACAACATCAATATTCATACCAGTTTTTTACATTTTCCATAGAACCAAATGCTATAAAATGTAAAGTCATTAAGTCATATTAATACTGTGTATAGCAGGTGAACTCAATTTAAGGTGCTTAACAGATAAGTAAATAAGTCAGGTTCTCAAATTTTATTTTTATGAAACATATACAGCCTAAATAACAAGTTATCTGTGCTTGTCACCAAATGAGCAGGTCGATCTTTGAGTTCCACGTCAGTATAAGACAAGGAGGCATGTACGCTATGCATGCATAATTAACCAGGTGGACCCCCCAAACTCCCCCAATACAGGAGACTCTATGAAATAATAATAATCACAAAAGATTTATTACTATTTACAAGGTGTTTTTATCTTTTTGATAGAAGTGCAAAGCATTAACACAGACAGTTTAGATTGTTTCTCATATAAATCAACATAAAATGACCTATGTATTTTTTCTGACTGTTGACTACGATTTTGGCATTTCTGCTTTGTTTTGATAAAATATATATTTGCATATCTCTGACTGCTCTTTCTTCTTTGATCTCACAGAGGCACGATGTTCCTGTGGTTGGCACTGCTGCCGCACAGCTAAGGGTCACCATTATTGCCACGATAATCGGTCCAGTATAGTTGGCAGACGTTTCCCTAGCCCTCAGGTACACTTTAAAGATGATTGCACCATTATAATCCAGTAAAGTCTAGTTCTTTTAGTCCATCCCCATTGACTTCAATGCATTTCGCTGAGTTTGGCGATATTTGTGAACAGTTACATGATTTCTCCTAACTCAAGGAAAACCAAACAAGGCGGAGTTTGCTCATCAGTAGTTAACAGTTAAGCTCAGAATAGCACAAAATACAAAAGGAGTTACCTGAAATAAGCAATTTCAGAGCAAACAATGTCTCAATGCATAAATCCAAAGAATTGTCAAAAGAATGGAGCAAAAGATCGAAATCCAGAAAATTCACAAAAAACACAGAACAAATCACAAGACACTCACCAAGCTTCAGAACATTTAAAGAACTGCAGGGGACCTTGTTTTTTTTCCTCAGCGTTCCTTGACTATGTGCAAGTGGCCCTGCCTCTTTGGGGACCACTTACAAGACATGTGGCACATAAAAAAATACATTGGCATACAGAAAGTAAATCAACAATGTTAACATAAAAAATGAACAAAATAGACATAAATTTGAACCACAGCAAGCAAGGGACCCTTGGCTGAAACATAACATTTTGCATGTTTCCACAGAGCTTAACTCTGTTTCCTCTTTCTTCTGTATCTTGGGTTCATGTCTGGCATTTTGTTAGTGTGACATTTATATGATCTCCTTGTTTGTACATGTTTTTTTATTTCTCCATGAATTTTCTTTTCTTTGGATTTCCTCCCAAATTCCAAAGATGTGCATGTTAGGATAATAAGTGACTTTAAATTAGTGAAAGGTGATTGGGCCATGTGATACACTGGGACACTGTCCAGGGTTAGTTCCGGAAATTCCATACTCCCGATGATTTTGGGATACGCTCTTGACCCCTGTTACCCTGAACTGGATTAAGCAGGTTTAAGATTGTTATGTCATGGTATATTTTTTTATAATAACAAAAAATAATATGGATAATAACAACTGACAGTTTCAAGATATTGTTTGTCTATTCTATTCTGGCTCAGAGATTATTAAAATTGGGCAAGTATAAGAGTAGTGAGAATAGCTCTATATAAATGTAATTTATTATTATTAATAATAATAATAATATGTGTTGTATCTGATGAGATTGTTACCCTTTTCCCATTTCTGCTAAGACAAACTTCTGCAATCCTGTCATGAATAAAGTAGATCTGGAAGCTACATGGATGTTCAGCAATTAAAAATGTAGTATTTGCATGCATTATCTAATATATCACTCTTTCCCTCCTTTTACAAGTCTGTCTTTGGCCAAACCAAAATATTTGAGAATTTACTTTCCACAATGTTGATTTTTAGTTTTGTTACTGTCATTTTAGGCTATTTAGAACTATATAGAGCTTGGGGCATTTATTTTTTGCACAGTATTCAAAGGAATGTTTTAACAGGGCTTTGTGACTCATTTCACTAGAACATTTAAGATTTTGACAGCGTCATTTGTGCTCCCTGCTGTGCAGCTTGCCGAAAGGTATCAACTTATTGTAATCTAATCAATGATTTATAAAGCAAAGATGAGTTGTAGAAAATTCTCTACCATTTATCTTTTTTTTAATTAATTTTAATTAGGAGCACATAACATTCCATGCAATCAAGTCAAAATTAACAAAGCAAAATTCAACCCCCCCGTATTCCCCAAAATTGAAGCTTATTCTAAAATGTTATTGATTAAATCCTGCCATATTTTAAAAACGTTTTAAACAGATCCTCTAAGTGAGAATTAACTTTTTTTCCAATTTCAAATGGTATAGAACATCAGTTACCCACTTACTTAGTGGCGAGTTGACATTCTTCGAGTTGAGCAAGATAAGCCTATGTGCTAGTAGTGTAGTAAAGGCAATTACAGTTTGTTTGTCCTTCTCCATTTTAAGCCTATCTGGGAGTACACCAAACACAACTGTTAATGGGTCCAGAGTGATTATGACACCAAGGTTGTCTGATGCATGCAAAGGCATGCAAAGATTTTTGTCCGAAATGTTAATTTAGTGCATGCCCAAAACATGTGACCCAGTGAGGCTGGATCGCATTATTCACAGGCTAAATCTTGTCCTGGAAACATTTTGGATAATTTTAAATGAGATAAATGTGCTCGATGAAAGATTTTAAGTTGAATGATTGAATGCTTTGCACATACGGAGCAAGAGTGTATTCAGTACAAGCTGCCTTCCACTCCTTTTCTGAAATACTAAGTGGCAGATCCTTTCCCCAATGTACTCCTGGCTCTCTGAAAGGAAGGGACTTAAAAATATTTTTTATAAATTGTAGAGATACTAACAGAGTCTCCAAGACTGATCAATATTTCTTCTGGAATAGAACAAAGCAGGAGGTGAGAAAAATTGGGCTGGTTCAGTTTAGCAAAGTTTCTAGCTTGAAAGTAGTGGAAGAAATGTGTTGATGAGAGGTTGAATATGAAGTGTAATTGTCTGTAGAATGCAAAGAAATTATCTATGTACTCTAAAAAGTCTCTAAATTTTCATCCTGGACATTCTCCAGACATTAAATAGTGTACAAGTTTGAGAGGCTGGAAAAAGGTGGTTGTAATGTAGAGATGCGACAGATAAGAGCTTCTGTGTTAAAGTGCTTTATACATTGGTTCCATCTTCCGAGGGGAAGGGCAATTGGATTATTAGTGTATTGACAGTACAGTAGAAACTCTGGTCACAAAACGTTTCCGAACACATACAAATCGGTTTACGATCAAAAAGTTTGCCAAAATTTTGCATCTGTTCACGACAACACGCTCTGGCAAACAAAAACACTGGCAGCCAGTTTCCTGACGCGAATTTCCGATTCTCCGTTTCCCAGCTGATGTTGCAAAAGGAGTTACAATGTTAACCAAGCAGAGGCCTCAGGTGCTGGAAAAGGTGGAAAAACTGTTGCTAGTGTGGTTGAACGAGAAGCAACTTGCAGAGGAATAGCATAAGTGAGGCAATCATATGCGAAAAAGCCAGGAAGATTTATGGCAATTTGCTGAAAAAAATCCTTCTTCAAGTGGCAAAGGTAAAGAACTTAAAGCCAGTAGAGGATGGTTTGAAAAGTTTTGCAAGAAAAGTGGCATTTAATTTTTTTTCCCTGTGATTAACATTCTATGGTATAATTAACTACATTTGTGCTTAAAAAATATATACTGTATTTACATACAGTTCGTACGATCTGGAACAGATTAATTGTATTTACATACAATCGTATTGGGAAATTACGTTTGGGTTGCGACTAGAGTTTTGGAACGAATTACGGTTGTGACCAGAGGTACCACTATGGTTTGTATTTATTGTGGCACAGAGCAGGGAATATAAAACATATACTGTACAGATTTTTTTTCTATTGTAGACCACCCTTGTGCATATTCATTGATTTGTGGCAATGTCCAAGTCTTTATAGCTTGTATATTTTCCGCCCAGTAATAGAAATGAAAGTTAGGTAGTGCTGTGCCCCCTTCTGTTTTAGGCCATTGTAGAGTCGCCCTTTAAATGTAAGGATGTTTTGAATTCCAAATAAATGAAATTAAGATTGAGTGTAATTTCTTAAAAATTCATTTGTTAATGTATATGGGGATGCTTTGAAATAAAAAGAGAAGTAGGGGAAGGATGGTCATCTTAACAATGTTGATTCTCCCTGCTAATGTAAGGTGGAGGGTAAACCATCTATACATTTCTTGTTTATTTTTTTAATGCAGACAGCAAAATTTTGTTGATAAAGAGCTTTATACTTGCTTGTGATATTTATCCCTAGATATTTAAACTGATCTGCTAAAATAAATGGGAAGGTGTCCAGTCCGATATTATGTGCTAGAGAATTCACTGGAAAGAGCACACTTTTATTCAAATTGATTTTGTGTCCAGATATCTTTTGAAAATCTGCTAATGCTTTAAGGACTGCTGGCACTGAATTTTGTGTGTCAGATATATAGAGTACCATATAAAGTTAATGTTTGTTTTTTATTGTCAGATTCTTTTTTTCTCTCTTTTTTTATTTCCTCGTATACAAAATATAGGGAAAGTACTGTATTGTAATCGTCCAAAGATTTAATATCGAGATTTTGATGAATCTCAACGTTTTAGACCTTCCTAACTTTCTCGTATACGAAGTATAGTGAAAGTATTGGAATCCCCCAAAAAAATTCCATTTCGAGATTTTGATTAATCTTGACGTTTTACACCTCCATAATTCCAAAAATATCATTTTTGAAATTATGTCTGTGTATATATGTAAACACAATAACTTGAGTACGCTTTCCCTTAAGTCTATGAAATTTTGCCTACAACTATTAGGTATAAAAGACAGATTTCTCTCAACTTTTGGGGTATTTCCATTAACAAGAAGTGGTACTTTACCTTTTATTCATGCAGCTGCAGAGTCCGATTTATTCATCTTTACTTTTATAATAATTGTTCAATATATTATTGATTTGATTTGTTGTTTATGGTTCTTTAATGTACATAATATAAAAATGTAATTATTGCCTTGCGGTTTACTCCTCAAATATCCATCCCCAAATCTCAGTATATAAGAAAGTCTAGGGGAGACCACGCCCATTTTTTTATTTAACACAATATGTCTTTGGCAATAGAGGCAACACTTCACTGGAAAAGGCTGAAACAGAAAGATCAGCTGACAGCACAAGGAAGCACACGGTTTACAGTGTTTAGAGATTGGCTCTGTGTTGCTGAGTAGTGAAGCTTTCCATTAGCTCACACTGCAAAGAACTCACCTCCGAGCCTGACGTCACAAGTTTGAGACTGACCGCCTGCAGTTCACCACAAAGCAAATCTTCAAACTGATAGGATTGGCACTGTGGATAGATGGAGTGTAGTGGTAATGCTGACACAGAGAGATTCCAGCTGACATCACCAGGAAACACACCAGTCACAGTGTTAAGAGACAGGCTATGTGCAGCTGACTAAAGGAGCTCTCCATTTAGCTAATACTAGAAAGAAATCATTTCTAATCGTGATGTTGCAGGTTTAAGACTCACCAATGGCATTTCACCAAAGTGCAAATCTTTAAACAATAGCTTATGCCTCTTAGGTATAAAATAAGTCTAGTTGTATGTTCTAGACATTTTACTATGACTTCTTTATGATACAGAAGTTAAATGTTTGCATTATTTTAAATGAGTGTACCATACTGTTTTTCTTAACGAATGTTATTTTTTTATATTTGGTAAGCCAGTGATTTCTTCACAATTATGGTATACCTGAATTTGCCTTGGTAACTTGTATTCCTAACTGAGGAATTTTTTTATACGTACTGTATATAAATGCCATGACTGTTATTGCAGTGTAAGGAGCATTGGTGCACAAGTAAAAACAAAAGCCTTAAAACTTACCACTGTGGCCACTAGGTGTGTCTCAGACCCCTGAACTTTAGACACAACTACACTAGCAACAGTCCTGGGTTCAAAAGGTTTTTTATTTTCCTTATGGCTGCCTGTCTGGAACAAGGAATGATACACATGTTTTAAGCATGCCCATCCATCCCTTCTGGCTGTCAGTTATAATGACCTCCTAGCTGTGTATACCCAGCCAGGATGCCAGTCTCTCTATGACACCCCTATGTCCATTTTCAAGACATTGTTCTAGACCACTGTTTCCCAACCTCGGTCCTGTGGCCTCCCTGTTGCTGCAGGTTTTTGTTCCAACCAGCTTCTGTTTTTAATTGGACTCCTAGGCTAATTGAGTGATGTGTTATTTCCCAAGTTCTGTGTTTTCGGAACAATATAGAAATTAGAAAACTAAGTTTGTTTATATATATATATATATATATATATATACACACTAGCAAAATAACCCGCGCTTCGCAGCGGCGAAGTACTGCCTTAAAATTTTTATTAAGAAGAAAAGTAAACCTTTTTAAACTGAGGGAAAATATACCAATAATTATTTGTTAAGGATCTCTTTGTATACCACGTTGTCAGTTCGGCCCTCCGGTTGTAATATGACCAAGCTGTGTGCTCTTGAGCATGCAACGTACAGTTGCCCATGTAAAAGCAATCTCGCCTCAAATCTCACAGCTTGGATTGCTGCTGTCATAATTGGTTTGAGTTTCATGGTTTGTTTCACTTACGCCAGTATTTGCAGGACTTGTGTTGAAGTGACATTCGGCATCTGTCAAACGTTGTAAGCATACAGACGGTTTCATCTATAACTTCGCATCCAGCTTTTGAGAGTTTAAACATTCATAAACATCAAAGTGTCCACTACTGAAATCGTCACCTGTGAATCTAAGATGTTTAAGAGGCATTGGCGGTTGTCCAAAGGTGTAAAATATTTGGCTATTTCGGTACACTTGAAAGCGACAACCAAACAATTCAGCAGCAGCCATCAACTCACATGCAGAACCATAGGTGAAGGGCTTAAGCATTTCAATCTTATAGTGCTCTTGTGTAGTATAATTATCTCCTGTACCATCATCAGTCCACACCTTGAACCTGTCCCAGTCATTCAATACATAAGACACAATGTTCCCCTGGATATCAAGAGTGAGCCTGATATGGCCGTGCAGTATGTAACAAAGAGAATGGAAAAGGCAGGCGCCATCTCCGGGCATGGAAACCACTCGGTAAGTGACAGTTCTTTGATCGATGGTGATCACCTGGATAGACATGTTAATGGGGGTACGGTTGGAGCGATAAAGGAAATGGGTACCTGAACAATGGAAAGTAAGTCTAAAATACCTACACAATAACTATAATCGTAATAAACGAACAATAAAACAGCGACAAAGCCGTGGATTAAATAAAAAGGCTGCAGTTATCAGCAGGCAGATGTGAATCCCGTGGTGAAGCAAGGAAGGGGATGAAGAGACTGGAGAGACGGACGGCCTTACACGGCGACCGAGCTACAGGCTATAAACGTATATATGTACGTAAGTAGGATTCGGTTAGCGTTGGGAACCCGGTAACCAAATTTCTTGAAGATGGGCCCATAAGTAACAAAGACCGTTGGAAAGTTCAATATGGTGGCCGAGAGTGGTGTCATACCACCGAAATAAGTACGTACATTGGTTTCGATTAGCGCAGGGAAGCCGCCTACCAAATTGTGTGAAGATGGGGCCATAAATAAGAAAGTTCAACATGGTGGACGTTGTCGACCGTTATGACCGTTACGCATAGAATTTCGAAATGAAACCTGCTTAACTTTTGTAAGTAAGCTGTAAGGAATGAGCCTGCCAAATTTCAGCCTTCTGCCTACACGGGAAGTTGGAGAATTAGTGACGTTGGAAAGTTCAATATGGCGGCCGACAGTGACGTCATAACACCGAACTAAGTACGTACATTGGTTTTGGTTAGCGCAGGGAAGCTGCCTACCAAATTTCATGAAGATGGGGTCAGCCTTCTACCTACACGGGAAGTTGGAGAATTAGTGACATTGGAAAGTTCAATATGGCGGCCGACAGTGGCTTCATACCACCGAAATAAGTACATACATCGGTTTCGGTTAGCGCAAGGAAGCCGCCTACCAAATTTCGTGAAGATAGAGCCATAAATAAGAAAGTTCAACAAATGGCGAACATTGTCGACCATTATGACCGTTACGCGTAGAATTTCGAAATGAAACCTGCTTAACTTTTGTAAGTAAGCTGTAAGGAATGAGCCTGCCAAATTTCAGCCTTCTGCCTACACGGGAAGTTGGAGAATTAGTGACGTTGGAAAGTTCAATATGGCGGCCGACAGTGACGTCATACCACCGAAATAAGTACGTACATCGGTTTCGGTTAGCGCAGGGAAGCTGCCTACCAAATTTCGTGAAGATGGAGCCATAAATAAGAAAGTTCAATATGGTGGACATTGTCGACCGTTACGTGTAGAATTTCGAAATGAAACCTGCTTAACTTTTGTAAGTGAGCTGTAAGGAATAAGCCTGTCAAATTTCAGCCTTCTACCTACACGGGAAGTTGGAGAATTAGTGATGAGTGAGTGAGTGAGTCAGTCAGTCAGTCAGTCAGTGAGGGCTTTGCCTTTTATTAGTATAGATATATATTAAAATGTACCAAGGTGTTGTTTAATAATTATTTAATTAATCCATTATTTACTAATTAGTGGGTCTGATGCTAAAGTACTTGCAGCTTTTGATTATTCAGTGTTGTTTGCCAGCATGTCTGCTCTGCTCATTTTTAATTGTCATTAATAAGATACAATGAAGGGGAAAAACTGCACAGAGAAAGGGCAAAATATAATGAAATCAACAAAAGAGAGTTAAGCATTTAAGGCAGAAATATTTCTAAATGTCTTATCAATGTAAAAAATCATGCTGCTGTGCTTTTCTGAATGTACAGTAGAATAAAGGAAAAATAATACCAGCTAATTAAATGAGATCAGTGCTATCAGGTGTTGTCACTGATTAGGAATCTGGTTGGAACAAAAACCTGCAGTCACATTGGTGGCACAGGGCCTGAGGTTGGGGGAAAAAAAAACTTTGTGAACACCCTCTGTTGGGGTGTTCCTGCCTTATCTACTATCCATAACTTCAAGTATGTTTGTTGCCATGCAGTGGCGGAGTTCTAGTTGCTGTGTTGCACATACACTCTCAGGTATAATTTTTGTAAACTCACAATAAGGATTTTATTTGTATTTTAATCACATATTGCAAATGCTGCAACCTAAAAAATCCCATAACTCTTATTAAATTATTCTGACACTGGCCCTAACTTCAAGGTATCACACTTACCACAAGGTGATTGATGGAAACTGTAAACTTATGGATTTTTTTCATTTATTTTCATACCCCGGATTCAAGGATTTTAGTAGAACATGATATGTATGGTTTTGTGCTATTTTTACTTCCTTAATTAAATGAAAACTGGTCAGTGTGTATAGATGATTAAACAGGAATTTTTTTTACTTCATGGAAAATAGTGCCAAGTATCTGTTGATAAAATGTATTACTTCCAATTTCCTTGTGTTTTCATAAGCATACCTCCGAAATAAGGAAGACTTGTTTTCTGAAATCAAAAACTTTGCAACTTTAAAGTGAATTTATCTGGTAAGTTACAATTTTTTTGTTTTCACATTTGCACTGATGCCCTATAGTGTTATGATTTGATAGAATTTGATATTTTTTTTACAACTGTTATGCATTTTTCCTAGAATTTAAATAATTGAGGGTTTTGAATATAAGAGTATTTGATTTTGATGTTAGTTTCTTTGTTTATTGTTTCTGTTGATTTTTATTTACATTATTATTTGCCTTTATAATAATTGTTCAATATATTATCATTTTGGTGCTCTAGTTGTCATGAAGCACTGGATATCATTGGAGATGTGGCTTCCAGAGGTTGCAGACATAACATCTACACCCAACATTTTATAAGGCACTGTCATATGCTCTGGAGTGTCCAAGATCATGGATCCATGCTTATAAACTTGTAAACAATTTTATGTGTGAATTATCGGTATTCTTCCCTTTTGCAAAGGTCTTTCAGCTTAGTTTATTCCTTCTGTTTTGTTTATCATGAGAAATGAAACTGAACACAGGATTCAAGAAAATACAAAATGCAATGCGTGGTTGAATGATGCAGTGTAATGCAACTACTTCTTGTATCTCATATACATTCTTTCTTGCTGTACACAATCTTTAGTGAATAGAATTTAAATATATATAAATTGTCTTCATTTTGCATTTTTAGAACGAGACTACATTGTGCTAAAAAACTTTCACAAAAATCAATTTTATAGAAAATATTGATTATATCCTCATCCCAAGGAATGTTTTGTTAGAAGGAATATTTGTTTTTATTTTGCAAATATTTTGTACTTTGTACATTCTTATTTATCATGATGCTGGAAATTGGAATCTTGTTGATTGAACATGAAAATTATAATTTCACTGTATATATAATGTAGCATCCTATCCTCTGTGGCATTAACAGCGCAGACACAAAAGGTAAGTCCAACTTGAGCAGATATCTTTTGGATACCTCGTACTATGGTCATTGTCTATACCTGGTGAATACCATAAATGGGCAGTTACACATTCTGACATGCTTTCAAGACCCCAGTTATTTCTGTTTTCTGCTGTTTCTTAAATCATCCGACTATAACAATGGCTTTAATTACCATAAAGTACCCAAAATTGTGGTAGGGCATGCAGAGTAAAATAAAGGTTTATTTGACAAAAAAGTGATTAGTACATCATTTTTTGACATGGTTTCTTTCATCATTCCAGACATGAAGTTTGGGTTGACTGCAATTCCTGCACAAATGAGTGAGTCCTTAAATAGACTAGAGCACCTTTCAAGATTTAACTGTTCCTTGCACCTGATGCTACTAACTCAGGCCATCCCCTACACCTTATGTTTAAATAAATGTGTTACAAGGGACAATCAAATGAAAGGTGGCTTACTTGTTTTGCTATATAGAGACCAAAAGGAGCCAGCTAAAAAAACAGAAGATTGTCAGTTAGTTTATAGAGTGTCCTTCTCAATTGCAAGATATTTTGCAAAATAAACAGGTATATTTTACAATATAATAACACATGATGAAAGTACATGGTAAAATACTGTACAATGTCAGGAACATGAATAGATAATACATAAAGGATAGCTGACTGCATGATGAGAGTCAGGGAATAAACAGTTTTTAATATGGTCAATTGAAGGGACTGTAAAAGAACACTTTGAATGTGTCCACTGTTAAAGCATCACTGATACACCTCGGGAAAAAGTTCCAGGGAGTAGGGGCCACAAAACTAAAAGATGTTCACAGATAGTTATGTAACAGGCAATTTAAAATAGTGAACAGACAAAAGTGAGGGGATTTCAGGTTTTTGGCAGGCATATATGGACATGTAACAATAACAGAGATCGTGAGCTTTGATTTACAACTTTTTAAACTGGTAGCACAACTCTGAGGATAATGCAGTATATTACAGGAAGGCAGTGCACTCAAGACAGTTGATGTATATATAATGTGTTCAGTATGTTTGGCTAGTATTAGAATTCTGGCTGTAGCATGCTGGTCTTGTTATGATCTATTTTTATGTTATACATAAAGATCATGAAAAGAGCCAGAGCAATAAAATTGAGAGGTGGCAATTGCATAAACATAGTACTTCTGCATCAAAGGGGAAACATTGTTTTGTAGAATGACACCCTTGCAGCGCCAGAGATATGGTGTTTCTTAGATCTGTTGTAAGTTAACCCAAAAGCTAATGCGGCAGGAATAATAGCAAATGTTTGTAGGGACCAAAATCCCATAAGAAGCAGCGATTTTCTTCAGATAAGTTGCAAAAACGCCTTGGTTTTGTAAGTGTTCAGCTGAAGGTAATTAGCAGATATTCAGTTTAATTCTAATGTTTCTTGTGTAGTACTTATGGTCCAGAATGCTAATGCAGATATCTTTTCATAATGCAGAGATAGTAAAATACTACATTTTAACAATTTCTTTATGCACTGTTGTCAATAATACCTAGTAATATTGTCTACATCTGATGTGCATCCAAGAGCAATTTTCATCCACAACTTGATATCTTTTATATTTAAGATGTACATGGTGCTGGCAATTCAAATATTCCACGCTGAAGTTGATGATATTAAAGAGATAAAATAACAAAGACTAAACCATAAGAAGCATGACATATGGGAGACTGTAGAGAACTTGGCTTACCACCAAACATAGTAGGCAGTACTGAACCCGAGATATAAGAGTACATCCAGCAGTTTAAACAAATTGAGCACTTTAGAAGAGTCTTCTATTGAACAGAGTTGAAGGCAGCAAGGACAGCTAAAAAGAAGCAGAGCAGTGCAATTGGAGAAGGTCATTCAAAATGCAATACAACTACTACCGCAACTACAATACAAGAGCCATCCTCTATTCTGACTCCAGCCAGAATTCTGGCTGTAAAGATTCAGACAGTTGTCAGTTTGGTGCTGCTTTAGTGAGATATACACAATATATTTCAAGGTTCTCGGAAAAGAAACACAATTTACTGGAAAATAGGAGTAACGGAGCAGCCATGGGCTGCCTCCTACAGAGCAATTTTTACAGTTAGCCACAGAACATTTGAGAAAGCTAGACATGGACTTAAAATGCAATTATAGTAGGAAGTGTAAAATAAATATTTTTGGTTGATTCTTCTTCACTTTATTCAGTTTATTAATATGGTGGTAAATACGAAATGTTTTGGACATAGGCACATTATACCTTAATTTACCCCTCTGCTCCACAGTTTAATATTACCAATCAAACCATTCACACATGATTAAAGTGAACATTGCAGAATTTAAGGATATTTGCATGCATTTTAGCCACACCATGTACAAATTACAACTCTTTTTATACATTTCAGGACACAATAATGTTTGGGACGATTTCCGTCACAAGTGTTCATTCATTGCTTTATTAATGCAGACATAAGATACCTCAGCTTGCTTGTACTTGCAGACCTACCTTTGGAGTATGTAGTTGCCATTGTTCAACATTAGGACTAGAGCTGTGTTAATAAAAGTCAAAGAAGCCATTATGAGGCTGAAAAACAAGAATAAACCCATTAGAGTCATTGGTAAAATCTTAGGATTGCCTAAATCAACTGTCTGATATATTAATAAAAAGAAAGAACACACTGGTGAGGTCAATATTCACAAAGGGAGTGGTAGGACAAGACAGAAGAATTCTCACTATGGTAAGGAAAAAGTTCCTAACACCTGTCCGACAGATGAGAAACAGTCTTCACAAGGCGGATGTGTTAGAGAATGCTATCTGCAGAAGACTTGATAACCAGAACTATAGATACAAACCAATTATTAGCCACAAAGCAGGATGGCCTGATTATAGTTTATGAAAAAGTATTCAAAAGAACCTGCTGAATTCTGGAAAAGGGTCTTGTGGGCAGACAAGACAAAGATGATCCTGTATGAAAGTGATTATCAGACCAAATTGTGGAGATGAAAATGAACTGCCCAACATCCAAAGCATACCATCTCATCTGTTAAACATGGTGGTGGGATTGTTATGGTTTGGGCATGTATGGCTGCCACAGGTACTGGCACACTTCTCTTCATTGATGATGTAACTGTTGACAGCAGTTGCACAATGAGTTCTGAGGTGTACAGAAACCTCTTATCTGCTCAAGTTCCTGGAAATTCTTTAAACTCATTGGACAGTGCTTCATCCTACAATAACACAATGATCCCAAACACACTGCTAAGGTAATGCAGGAGTTTTTCAAAGCTAGAAAATCGAAAATTCTTGAATGGCCAAGCCAGTCACCCAATTTAAATCCAATTGAGCATCCTTGCATATGCTGAAGAAAAAACTTAAGGAGACAAGATCCAGAAACAAGCAGAGGCTGAAGATGGCTGCTTTTAAGGATTGGCAGAGCATCACCAGAGAAGATCCTCTGCACCTGGGTATGTCTCTGAATCACAGACTTCAAACAGTCATTGCATGTAAGAGATATACAATAAAGTACTAAATATGACTGCTGTAATATAGCTATCATTGCTATGCTCCAAACATTATGGTGCATTGATCCTGACAAAACAGCTAGAAAAATATTATTTGATACATAATTCAGTATGTTTCCATTTGGTATTTAAAGAAGGTAAATATGTATTCATAAACACAGTTATAGGTTATGGATGTATGACAGGCAGACAGTGTCAACTGATACATGTGAATTTATTCGCAATCAGGGAATCGTAGGGTATTTGCTTTTGGGGGTGATTTATCTACTCCGCTGCTGTATGAAACCCCCCTCCTGTAACTAGAGTATCCTAAATGTAGAGAAATTAATTTCACATGCCTTTGCAAACTACAACGATAAAGGAAGCTTTAACAGAAAATTAAAATCGGAATAACCTGTAAATAACAGGCTGAGTGGCAGAATAATGTTCTTGTTCTTGGTTCCCATTTTCTATTCTGCACTTTTGGTATGATTGTAAGAGCTATATATATCCATGGCAAGCAGAAATATATTATGAAAGATAAGACCTACCATACTAATAAGTGCAAAATTGGAAGATTTATCATATTAACATTCTTCAACACTGGGAACAACAGGATGCTAATGTGGGAGTGCAAAACATCCTGTTTTTCTCTTCCTGCCTTTCTTTCCTCACTGCTCTAGATAAGAATCTGTCAGGTACCTGACAATGA
Source organism: Polypterus bichir lapradei (assembly GCA_026402145.1). Lineage (NCBI taxonomy): Eukaryota > Metazoa > Chordata > Cladistia > Polypteriformes > Polypteridae > Polypterus > Polypterus bichir. The sequence continues at coordinate 19,875,826 of JANRMT010062792.1, forward strand.
AGAGAACATTGGATTTGAAGTGTTAGAGGAGTGACAGAAAGTGAGAGCTGATGAACTGCCTCATGTATTAGTACTAAAAGCCCAACTAAAGGAAGTAAAGCACTCATTGACAGTTTGTAGCCCATCTATTACTACATTAAAAACAGTTCAGGCATAAACTAACATCATTAACCTTACTCAGATCATGTTTTGGCCAATGTCTGGTGTACCAATAAAATACATATGTATATTTATGCTAGTCATGATTAAATAATAGAATAGCAAAGTGGCATAGTGGTTAGGGCTGTACCATCATGGATCCAGTGTCCTGGGTACAAGTCCCAGAACTAGTCATTGTCCTTATCAAGTTTCCATAATCTCTTGTGTCTGCATTAATTTTCCTCCCACATCTTTTGAGATGCCTTTTAGGCTACATGTTGATTCCAAACTGATTCTGTGTGAGCCTGGGCAAGATATGGGTATGACCATGAGTGGTCACTGCAAAGGAATGGCACCCTGTTTCAGGCTGCCAAGGTAGCCTCTGGCCACTCTGAACCCTAAAGGGAAATAAACAAGTTTGAGGTGGATAATGATAATGTTAAAATTTTATTTTGGTTATAAATAAATTCAAATACTGCAGTTGTGATACACTAAATACAAAGGTATTCATGATACCGTGTTTACAGGTGACATGAGAATTTGCCTTAGTAAAATATTTTTTTTTTTAACTATTAATCACTTTTAGAATGCAAAATTGTTTTTTGTTCAGATGAACAGTTTAGTTCAAGGATCTCTGCCACTAAGGGAAAGATCATTTAAATAATCAGACATATACGGAATGACCTGGCATGCACAAATGTAGTGCCATCTAGTGGAAATATTATAGAAACAGGGAAATGTGCTATAGTGTCTTGACCTTCCCTGAGAACTTTTAACTACAAAGTAATTCAAATCTTTTGAGTATGTTATCTATTACTCACTACAACAATCTGTACTGTAGAAGAAGAACATGTTGGACTATACATGGTACATATAAGTTTTTTTGGATATAGTAGTTTTTGAGTCAATGAAGACATTATTTTCCTTATCTGTTAATAAACTGGGACAGGCCTATTTATCCCATTTGCCGTGTGCCACAGCTACCAGTTATGTATATTGGTGACAATTAACAGGTGAGATGACTGAAAAACCTCTTCATTTTTTTGAATGAGAGACTAGTTTTTAAGCTGGATAATATGTATGACATGGGGCACCTATGGGTGATAGCAATATAGAGTAGAATTTCTATGTCTTGAATGTCCAAAGACTTCACTAATCATATACAGCATATTGCGTAAGAGGCCAAGCAAATAAAGAACCTGTTTCTCACATTGTGATCATAAGAAAACTGGTATTGTACTAGATATGATTCATGAGAACGGAATCAATTAAAAAAAGAATTTAAAACAGAGCTTCCTGTACAACAAAGATTTTTGTTATAAAATAGTTGTATATTTTTTTCTGAACTTCTGTTATGTTTAGCCATGAGGTTTTGTGATCTCTAGGGGTTTTGAGCACATGGGATTCAACATTTACCCCGGTTTTTCAATTTAAAAATGATATGAGATGGTGATAATTATTTTGCTTTGTTTTGTTGAGGCCACGATTTTGAAAGCATTTTTTCCCAGCACCCTGAGCCGCATTGTTGGACTAGATACTACAATACTGGTGGTGCGTTGTGAGCAGATGCTATAGGCCTCTACAGAAGTGCCCAGTTTGTGAATTCTAACCACAGACTTTTTGTTGCTATTCTGAATATCCAGCTTACTGTAGGTTATCACCTGCTAGGAAAATTACTCTGGACCTGGCCAGACTCCAAGTTCAGGCTCTTTCTGATGAGTTTGCACACAGTTTGTCTGATGAACTTACAGACTTAAGTCTGACTGCCAATGCTAATGTGATATGGGAGACCTTCAGTGACAAGAGCTTGAAGGTTGCTGAGGGTTGTGTTGGTGTTACCAGTGTTCCCAGAAGGAGGTGTTTCATGTCGTAGGGCACTCTGGATATGATCAAGTGGAGTCGCAGTACACGGCTTGATGGTAACTTCGGTCTGTACGGGGAACTGAGAAGGATGGCTGCGAGGGCTCTGAAGGTAAGTAAGGAGGCGTTTGTTAGAGGAATCTGTGAGCAAGTGACACATGTCCTGCTTACAGAGGAATCAAAGCATTACACACATCCAAATCTGTTCCTTGGAGAATCGTACTCAGGGCAGCTGATGGATGACACTGCAGTTGTGACCCGCTGGGCTGGCTACTTTGAGCAGCTGTTTAAAGCTGATCCTCGGGTTAGGATGTTAGATATCTCTGGATTCCTGGTTCTTGAAGCTGATCCTCCAACTAGCTGTGAACCACCCAATCTCACATAGATTGCACAGGTGGTGAACCAGCTGAGGGCAGGGAAGGCTGCCAGGATCTGTGGTATCCGGGGTGTACCTCTTCAGGTTGGTGGTAAGGCTGTCCTCCTGGCATTGCAAGCAATCTTTGCTTTCATTTGGGAGACGGACGTCATCCCAAATGACTGGAAAACGGGACTTGCCATCCCTATCTGGAAAGGGAAGGGTGATCGTCTGGATTGCGGAAACTACATTAGGATAATGCTGCTCTTGGTGCTGGGTAAGGTCCTTGCTAGGGTCATCCTCAATAGGATCCGTCATCACTTGCTCATCTACCAGCGACCGAAGAAATCTACCATCAACCGTATCTTGGCACTGGAGTGCAGACGCAAAGACAGCAGAGTTTATTGCAGCCTTTGCCGATTTTTGTAAAGCGTTCGACTCAGTTAATCGCGTTGCCCTGTGGGACATCTTGAGACTTCACAGGTCCTCCTCAAGGTTGGTAGATTTCATCACCAGTACATGGGTACTGTGAGTGTTGTGCAGAGTGGAGGCAGAGCTTCTGCATTTTTCCCAGTTGATTGTGGTGTTTGTCAGGGGTGTGTTCTTGCTCCTACTCTGTTCAGTGATTGCATGGACTGGGTGTTGGGCAAGGTTGTGGGGTCCAGCGGCTGTGGGACATCTGTTGGTGAAGAAAGATTCCCTGATCCTGACTTTGCTGATGATGCTGTGATCTTCACAGGCTCAATGGAGGCTCTGAGTGAGGCTCTTGAGAGACTGAGCGAGGAGTCTGAGTGTCTGGGCTTGTGAGTGTCCTTGATATAAACCAAGATCCAGGCATTTAATGACCTCTTAGGCACAACCATCAGCAGTGTGTCTGTCTGTAGCAAGAGTGTCGACCTTGTCGAGAGGTTTACTTACCTCAGCAGCGACATTCATGAAGCCAGTAGACAAATTGGGAGAGCATGGGGGGTCATGATGTTGCTGGAAAGAGGTGTGTGACACTCTCGATATCTATGCAAAACGACGAAGGTCCAAGTCTTTAGAGTCCTGGTGCTTCCTGTCTTGCAATGATTGTGAGACATGAATGCTATTCAGTGACCTGAGATGAAGACTGGACTCCTTTGGTACTGTGTCTCTTTGGAGAGTCCTTTGTTTACTGATGGTTTGACTTTGTGTCGAATGAGCAGTTGCTCACAGAATCCTGAATGATGCACATTACCTGCATTATGAGGGAGTGTCAGTTACAGCACTAAAGCTATGTGGCGCGGTTTCCCAAGGGCGATCCGGCTTGCAGGATCCTCATTGTTGAGAACCCAAGAGGCTGGACCAGGCCAAGGGGATGCCCACGTAACACCTGGCTGCGGCAGATAGCTGATCATTTCTGGAGGGTGGGACTGGACCATGTTTCTGCTTAAGATCCAAAGTTGCTGTACCAACTTGACCTGTAGTAATATTAGTATTGTCAGATACTATACAGAGTACTGTGAAATTCGTATTTGCTTGTCCGGACTACAACATATCACCACACTCTAGGGAATTCACAAGGAGCTCTCCATCCTTCTAAACATTTGATTTAGTGCTATATAACAAAAATTTATTAAAATAGTTGTAACCCCTAAATAACGCCCAACAGGTAAAAAAACAAAAGAACACTTAGAATTCCAAAAGAAATAAAACCTGTGTGCCCCTTTCTGTGACTACCATCACAGTTAGCTGAACTGTCAGTACCCACTTGGAAACGTCAGAACTGATTCTTCACTGTAATGATTTCTTAGTGACCTTTTGGTCAAAGCCACCACAGAAGCTTTTTCTTCAAAGGATCTTTTCAAATTTAATAAATTAAGTAATTAAAAGCTTCTTGTAGCCAGGATTTTTTGATAGTTTGCCTTTGCATGTGTACAGTATATCATAGCAGTGTACAAGATTAATTCATTGTTTACTTTGACAATATTAGGTTAATAGTATTCTAGTATTATGTACAGTATTTCATATACTGTAGGAAGTACATTTATGGAGACCCCAGACTTTTAAATACATATTTATTTATTTGCAAAAACATGTATTTTACATATAACATTAAAAATGTCAGCAATTTCTAGAGATGGTAGCCTTATTTCTAACATACGGGCTCACATTACAATGCAGCAAACACTGCAAGGCATAGATAATGTACTGACCAGCAAGACTGAAACTCCCTAGAAAATTCTTGTCTCATTTTTTCCTGTTTCTCTTGAAGGCCAAAAAATCAGAAAAGAGCGTTAATTAAGCCTGAGAAATTCCTACTGGGAGAGCAAATGGTTTTCTTTATTTATGATCTGGATGGTTGTTGTTTTACTCACCACAAATCCTCTCCTATCACTTGGACAACTGATTTTCATTTTGGGCAGTTTGAGCAGTTATTTCCCTTTCCCTGTGCAGTACTATGGAAGAGACACACAGCTTTTATTTTGCACCTTTCACCCTTTGGTAATGCACCTGTAGCTTGCAACACTCTATGGGTCAAACTGCTCATCGTTTATGTATGGGTGCTTCACAGCGCTCTAATTCAAAAGAATGGGACCCCCTCTTCCCACTTGTCACTTGCATGAAAGTGCGTCACTGGACTCAACACTTAATGGTAGTCCACACCCCATACCCTTCTCACTCATCGCTCGTATAAGAGTGCTTTGTGGCACTCAACACTCACGGAAGCGGTTAGACAGAGCAGAGCAGATGATCATGAAAGAATGCCGGTAGTCAACAGCAAAATACAGAGCTTACTCGTACTAACCACTGATCTTTACACCTTTCTTATGCTTTGCTGAACTTTCTCTTTCCATTTCAGAAAGTGATCCAGTCTCTTTTTTCCTTTTCAGGACACCGCCCCATCTTCAGTCATCTATCCACCCTATTTGTTACTGGTGCTATTCATGGGGCCTATCAATCATTACTGTTGCATCCCTCATTTGCATAAAGCACACTATCACCACAGAGCAGAGTGTATAAGTCAAAATAATATTAATTAATATCAACACATAAAAAATGTGTCGACTAATTTTCTTTTTTCTACAATGTTACTAATTTTAACCAAATTCATCAAAGCATTTTGAGATTTGGGATTATTTAGCATTTTTATTGTGGGTTTTTTGTTTTAATCTGTAAATATTGATATATTGAGATGTCCATTCATAATGCATATCAACTGTCCTAGATGTACCATCCTGCAAATTTCAGCTTTTTAATTAAATGAGAAATATTGTTTCTGTTGAACCCAGCCACAGGGGATGCACAAACCAGTGTGTTTCTTCGATAAATGGGGAGGGTTACGTCAGGAAGGGGATCTGGTGTAAAATTTTGCCAAATCAAAATGCGGACAAAGATGATCCTCTGTGGCAACCTCTAATGGGAGCAGCAGAAAGAAGAAGAAATAGGTGTTTCTGTTGATGTCTGACTGAGTGAGTCAATCAGTCAGTTAGCTGACTTTACATTATTTATATCTGGTGTATTTGATCAACCAGTATATCACCCACTCCTGTATATTGGTTTTTAAACTAATACCTTTGGGGTAAGGATATGATTTTAACTTCAAATTTGTCAAGAAAAAAAAAAAGTCAATACTAAATACCAATGAGTAGCAGGTACTAAAAGAACCTTTTTTATAAAAGGCTTAGGAGCATAGGTTAATACAAAGTTCTTATCCTCTAGGCAGTGCAAAAACAATGAAAATGGTTGATAACTATGTAACGGTGCTGACAAGTTACGCCATCCAATAATGAGTCACCCAAGTATGAGCTGGCATTGTATCACCAGTGGCAGGTGTGCCTATATACGAGGGGAGTTCAAAAAGTTTCCACACTTTTATATTTTCTTTGGAAGCAGTGAAAGTGGGAGGAGTAATATATGGGCCTTAAACAGTTGGTACGACGCAGGGAAAATTGCATCGCAAACGAAGGTGGTCTATGTAGAAAAATTATGTAATTTGTTTTTGAAATTCTTAATAAACAGAGTTAAAAAAATTGAAACATTTTGAGCATCCCTTGTAAATGGCAAGTCTGCAAAGTCACATGCTTTTCCAATTAGTGCAGCAAAAGGCAATCAGTCCTTTTAAAGATAGTAAGCAACCTCAAAGAGCCATGTAAAGAGCAGAGAATCCATCCATTACAGTGCTCAGCGCTGATGCTACAATATGTTGGGTTTTAAAGTAAAAACTGTTTAATATAATTCATGGGAGGATACACTCAGACTTTAGTAGGACTACATCTGTAGTGTGGTGCACACTTCTTGTCACTATACTTCATAAAGACATGGCAGCTCCAGAAGCTATACAGAGAAGAGCAACCAAGTGTACCTTGGATTAAAGGTAGTACTAAAAGTAGTAGTATTCTGGTAGTTCCACTACAAATACTACTAAGCCTGTACTACTGACAGGCTAAAGAAATTGCATCTCTTTAGTTCTGAACAGAAAATAATTCTTTCAATTAGGAAGTGAATCACACATTCACCTAAAAGTGATATAAATGATATTCATTTGCACTTCCTCACACAACTAGCCATGTGAATCTGGGACAAAGTACAAATTTATGTAGCTGAACTGGAAATGACAACTAACTAGACAACTTTTAGACTTTATCCAGATGAAATATTATAATTTAGCTATTAAATAACCACACAAGTTTGATGGTCTCAATTTATTTTCTTATTTTTTATATTAGCACGATATAGTTGCAACAATATTGCATTCTGACTTAAACATCATGATAACATTGTACTTTGGTCCTTGGTGTTCTAGGCAGTTCTGGCTCCTGCAGATGACTGTATTGGCCTGTCCTTTGTTAGCTTCTTGTCAAGTTTTGCTCAATTTTAAATATTCAATTCTGACCTTCTTTACACACTGATATAAGGGACTTGGTCTGTTATTTTAAAGTGGAAAGAATACAATATATTAAACTGGACTCTATCCCGTTATTTTACAAAACATTGGTGATTTTCAGGAATAACATTATTTATTCTGTAGTATTTATTCTTTTACTACTGAACATGGGTAGATCTTACTTTAATGAGATTGTCTTAGTTGTGGGTTATCAAGAGAAGGGGTTATAAATCATTAAAGGTAATTTACATATTCTATGATGTTCTTTGAAAAAAAATTCTTATGTATTTCCTCATGTTCACTCTGTCACCTCTGGTATCTTCTTTCATTTTTTGCCACCAGCCTTTTCATATCCATGGAGCTGCCACTTTATAGTAGAAGGGGTGTAAACATTTAAGTAGAGCCATTGGCTCAGTCATTGCACGTTTCACCTTTGCTGAAAGGATTCCTCTTATAAGATCAGATGGAAGTTGTTTCCAAAAAAACTGAAAGAACAAAATGAAACCAAAACATTAGACTTAAAGAAAAAAAGAAGGTAAAAGTAAAAAAAAATAAAAATATTAATTAAATTAGCAAAACAAGTGCACAGCAACTGTCTCTTAAAAATGCCCCAAAGGTGTATTCTGGGCATGAAGCATCTGTTCCTATAGCGCCGTGGGGCTGTCATAGATAGGCGCAAACCACTAAATATAACAATCTACTTTCGCCTCGACATGACCAGCGTGATTGACACAGATTGTTGAAAAAAAAAAAGCCCCAATAATATGATAGGTAGATTGTTGTTGCAACTTCTTTTATATACCTGCAGTCATCACATCACATGACACATGATCGTGGTCATGTGAATCAAAATGGCTGATCAAGTAACAGAAAAGAAATGATCTCATCAAAAAGGTTGAATAAATCTTAAAAACTCACAACAGTTTTTAGCTTTTTAAAATGTTGTTAACCTTTCAGATTTATGAACATTTTCTTCCTATTTGACAGTGCTTTATATCAGACCAAATGGCCAGGTATTACTCAAACAAACATATACGTATGCCGTTTGTTTTATTTTCTGGCTACCATTCCTTTGTAACTTCCTTGTTTCTTTCTTTCTTTCTTCTGTTTACAGCGTTCTGCGTATGCTGAATGTTCGGACTCTATGAATTCTCCAGATAAAACTTCTTTGGCAACATGCACATTTTTCAAGACCTTACAATAGAGTCTTCTGCAACATACATTTTGCACATATGTCATCTTTTACCTAACACTGTGTAACAGCCCGGACCACAGACAGACACCATGCTGTCATCACACAACACACCTTTATTCAACGTACTGGCATAGCACACAATAACCCACAGTGCTGACAATACCCTCAGTACTCAGCCCTTTCTTCCTTTGCCCCAACAAGCTCCACTCCTGTGCTGTCCTCCTAGCTCAGTCCACTGCCACCTGACTCCAACTCCCGAGTTGTGGCAACTGTCTCCTTTTATAGAGGACCCAGAAGTGCTCCAGCTGTTCCCTGATGAGACAGCAATCCTGCACAGGAGGGTTCAGCCGTTCGCCATACGCCCCCTGATGGTGTTTGTGAGCCACAGCAGGGTTGAACGTCCCTGCTCTGTGGCAGTGTAGCAAACCTGGAGGGCTGTCCTCCGTCGTCCCGGCTGGGTAAGTATCCTGGCCACCCGTTACAACTGACATATTAGGATATCTGAAGGAAGTTGTTAAAGGAGAAAATAATGTTTGCTGAGAAAATATTGTCCAATGCCACTTATCCTTATTTTTTCTATTCGTCTTGCAATAATAAACAAAATGGCTGTGATTATGCAAGGATAGACAGGAAATGGCAACAAACCACTCAAAGATAAAAAAGAAAAAAATCTAAGAGATAGATTGCTAGAACTTTATTTGTCCCCAGGAGGGAAATTTAGCTTTTCTTACAAAAAAAAGCACTATTCAGGGAGTGGATGTAAAGGTGATGCACTTCTACAAGTACTTGGGGGTGTCAGGTTGGACTGGTCTCAGAATGCAGAGGAAGTATATAAAAAAGGTCAGAGCAGGCTCTTTTTCCTTAGGAGACTGCATTCCTTTAATGTGGTAAGTGACATCCTTCACATATTCTATAACTCTGTAATGGTCAGTGTGATTTTCTACACTCTGATGTGCTGGGCTGGTAACATCACTTCAAGAAAGGCCCACTGTATTAACAAGCCAATTAAAGGGTCAAGCTCAGTTATGGGACGTGCTCTGGACCCCCTGAAGGTATTAGAAAACGAGAGAGAATGAAAAGAAGACTGAGTGCCATTATGGACAATGCTGCACATCCTCTCTCTGGCCCACTAACAGTGAGGACTTTAAGCCAATAAATCATTTAACAGAAATGTGTTCATAAATGCTGCTGGGGTTCCTTTATACCAACAGCAATATGGCTGCATAATGCCTCACTGGGACAGTAACAGCCAAGTCAGAACTTTTCTTTTTAATTTTCTTGCTTTATAATATTTCCATTGTGTGTTTAGACCAAAGTGTGTGTGTATATTTATTTATTTACTTACTTGGCACAATAACAATGAAATAAATAAATAATAGAAAAAAAATATTTTTAGAAGATGAAACAGGAATATATCAAAATCAATAGCCATTTGTAATGCCAGGTAATAGAAATTATGGCAGGTCACAAGGTCATCAAATGCAGGAACTGGCAGATAATATATTAGTGAAAAGCTAACTAAAAGACTTTAAACAATTGCAATAACTTAGTAGTCAGAATGTTAAGAATTGAGAATCTTGTTTTGGCAGGAGAGAAATTTTGCTTTTGTGCTTTAAATAGTTTTTTAGTATATGTGATTTTTATATTTTGAAAGCTTTGAAATTTGTTTTATATATTAGCTAGCCTGCGGTGGGCTAACACCCTGCCCAGGGTTTGTTCCTGCCTTTTGCCCTGTGCTGGCTGGGATTGGCTCCAGCAAACCCCCGTGACCCTGTAGTTAGGATATAGCGAGTTGGATAATGGATGGGATATTAGCAAGCATTTTATCTCTTAGTTTTAGAAAGAGTTACATTTTTTTCATTTACATTTTAATTGTGTTGCATCACCATTTTAGAAGCCAGTAGGGGTGAATAATGGGTTGCTAGGGGATCTTGTGTATTTCCTAGGGACCCCCTGTTATGTTTTAGTCAGGGTTCCCCTTGGCTGGGGTTCAAATCCTTGTTACAAGTCATTTTTGTTCATTTTTGAGTTATTTATGTTAATGTTAATGTTACTTTTAATTATTTGCATTGTTCCTTGTTTTTTCTCTAGGCTTTTGTTATGTGCCTTTTATTTTGTGAGTGGTTCCTCAAGAGACAAGACCACCCAACAATCACTGCCAGGGACTGTCCTCAGCCCTATAAAGGTGAGGGTTTTCCACAGTTACTGGCAGTTTTTCTGAAAGCACTTAGGAGTTTTTCTTGAGTTACTGTGATGTTCTGTGCTTATTGTGATTTATTAGATTTTTGACATTTTTTCCTCTGTCTATTGACCAGTTTTTGGATTCTTCTTTTGGGATTTTGTACTGGATTGCCTTATTGTTTTAGGCAACTCCAACTTGCCTTTTCTGCTCTATGAAGCTTCATTTTTGTTGAAGAGCATTTCTGTGAGAATAAACCTTCTATTTTATAAACAACCTTTGGTTACCCTTATATCTATCTGGGGTTTGATAGTATACAGTATCTCTCTATTGGGCACTTTTGGAAGTATTTTTTGAGCTATTTAGTACTTTGAACTCCAGATTCATAACACCCTCTGACTTGCATCATGAAACCTCACTAATACATTTCAGTGCAGTGCTGGAGTTACTTTGAGCTTGAGATACAGATTTGATCAGTAACCAAGTGTTATTAGATAGGCTAGATTTAGATACACTGATTTTGATTCATAGCACTTTTGTCTTAACTCGTTTTTGTTTTTGTGTTTTGACTCTGATAAAATACCGGACTTTTGGTGAAAAACAATTCTTGCCCAACTGTGAATATGATTAAACCCTCTAGCTTAAAAAAACGTAAAACAATACCTTCATAAAAAGCTTCCTTCTAATTTCATTTCTATTTTCAGTCTTTGTGAATGGCTTCTTTTCGTTTTTGATTATATTCCTGAAAGAAGTGCACATCTCTTGGTTAGCTGCTCTAAACATAATAGCAGTTAGCTTTTGAACACTTATTGCCAGAAGATTTTTATTAGATTTTGGAAAACACAGGCAGTGGACATCTGTGCTACAGAGTTATTAGGCTGCTTCATGTTCTTGTAACTGGAAAAACAAAAGCACTTAGTGAGTTGAAATGTTATCCACAATCTTGAACAACCTGGATGTGTACAACAAAGAATATTATACCCTTGCGGCAAAGAGGTCTCATGTCACACCCTTCCAATTGTTCAAGCATAATAAGTCCGTGGCAGCCATACACAAAAAGTCCCAAAAATTACAACGTCCAAGAAAACAAATTAGCATTGCAGGAATAATATGAAAAATATGAATTGATTCAAAACAAACTCTAAAGTTAAAAAAAAAAACACAATAGAATTAGATTCTTAATAACAAAAACACTAAATAATCCAAAAACGTACAAAAATGCACAAAGGAGAACATATCAAAACAGAGCGCAATCATAGCAAAGTTTACAAGTGTTTAAAATAGTGATCCCAAATTTAACTACTTAATGCTGGAGCTGAGGTGAGTGACTTACAGTGAAACCAGATGAGGCTCACTGCAAGAGGCTTTTGTTACTATAGCATTATTAGTATGAAAGCAGCATTGGCTGCCCTATGCAAGAAATGGTTGACATGGGAATAAAGAGTAAAAGTATGAGGCTAATGTATATACTAGCCACTTTCTGAATCTGCTTTATCCCAGTACAGAACTGGAGAGTGTCATCGCCTATGTTGGTAATTTCAAAGAGAAAAAAGTAACCAAAACTGTTTGGGATACTAGTCCAGCATGATAATCAGTCAAATCTAGATTTGCCACTTGTCCTAAAGGCATGTCCTTGGACTGTGGATAGAAGCCCGTGTTCCCAGTGGAGACCCACTCAGTTACTGAGAGAAAATTTAAACTCCAGGTGGGAGTTGGACAGAGTTCAAGTTCTCGTATTCTCTCTGCTAGCAGGCCACTGTGTCTTTTACAAATCTTAAACCATTTACTATGTGCAGCATTTTACAAAGCAGATGCTTTAGTTATGAAATAATGTGAGCAAAGTAATGTGGTTCACACATGTTTAAGACAGTGCTATTGTGTTTAGCTGGTATTTCCCAGGCATCTTGCCCAGCAGAGATTTGTGTGGTTATGAATATCAATCCCAATTTGCAAAGCCTTCTTGATAACACTGTGAAATTTTGCTTTAAACATGTTACATCAAGGTCCTATTTTTCACATGTAATGTAAAATATTATGTACTTTTATTATTTTAAGCCATTTGTTAGGTTTACAATAGTGCTGTAAATGTAAAGCAGCCTTCTCGGATATTTATGCTACATTATTTCTTTTGAATATAATCCCACTATTGACTGGATTTTTTAATGCCTCTTGTTTCTCAGTGCACATACTATACATGTATAAATTAAAAAATATTTACTTTATGTAAGGAAGGTTTAAACTGTAATTGATCTTAATTGCTTTCCTTTTGCCAGATGCTCCCACAACAATGATTTATTTGTGAAAAACAAAAAAGATTTTGTTCAAATTGTTAACAAGATAGTGTAATTTATCTTTTGCTGTCAAAAATCCAAGGATGTCTTAATGTCTTTTTTTGCTGTTTAACTCTCTTTATAGTGTCCATGTCACCTTTATAGGTTATATAATTTGCTGTTATATTTTCAGTGACATCAAGTGACTCAACCCGAAAAAGTCTATCCTAGTCACAGTAAAATAAATTTATGTAGGTGCTCAACATTTTTTGAAACAAATTGAATTCTTATTAAGATACTTCTAAATAATGAAAAACAGCAAACATTATTTTCATCCTGACACCTTTAAGGCCAATGAGGAATTGTTAAGTCTGCTGCTTACCAGACATGGCCTTGTTTCTCCCTAGTAAAGGTCGTTTTGCACCCAGGCTTCAGTGAGGCACCAGCAAAACTGAAGCCCTTTTCGATGGAATGGAAAATTTGTGCAACTTTTGAGAAAACATAAAATGTGGTAGAATAAATATTTGGAAACCTCTAGCTTTGTTTTTGTGAGCTTTCAGTTGCTCATTCATCATATTGTTTAAATCAAGAATGTTACTTTGTGATTAGAGTATGTTACACAAAAAGAGTAAAACAGCGACTGTTTAACACCTTTCAGGACATAGCCCTCTTACTTTAGATGGAACATTTATATGTGACTGCTAAAGTCCTTGGAAATTTTTGGAATATCATACTGTACTGTGTATAATGAGCAAATCCCCATAAATTCATAGTGTCGTAATACACATTATTGTTTTTTAGTTTTAATTGTTTCAGACTCATTTGGGAATGATTTGAATTTACAGTGCCCTTCATAATGTTTGGGACAAAGTCATATTTTTCCTTGATTTGCCCGTCTGCACCACAGTTTAAAAATGCAAATCATAAAATTCAGACATGATCAAAGTGCACATTGCAGACTTTCATTTAAGTATATTTACAGACATTTTGGTAGAAACACTTTTTATACATGGTCTTCCCTTTTCAGGGCCCCATAATGTTTGGAGCATACCAATGGTAGCTATATTAAAGCAGTCATATTTAGTACTTTGTTGTATATCCCTTGCATGCAATGACTGATTGAAGTCTGTGATTCAGAGACATCACCAGGTGCTGAGGATCTTCTCTGGTGATGCACTGCCAAGCCTCTAATGCAGCCATCTTTAGCTCTATCTTGTGCACTTTAATCATGTCTAAATTGTTTGATTTACAATTTTAAACTGTGGAGTGGAGGAGTGAATCAAGAAAAATAAAGACAAAGAATGTGTTTTGTTCCAAACAATATGGGTCCTATTTATGCAATGTAAAATAAAGGTCATGTGATCACGGTCATCCCACTTGTGATTTAACTGAAAGTTCAGATTTTACTCACAGCGTGAGTAAAAATTACCCTTCACTTGGATAAAAGAAATAAACAACAAACTTTAGTGCTAGTTAGTTTCAACTCTAAGTTAGCCAAATGCTAGGTTAATTTCAGTTTTGATCTGTTTTTCGCCTCTAAGATTTTGTTTGCCCCAGTGCTTTACTTGCTCAATATATTTTTGATATCCTGGTTTTGACCTTGCCTGGCACTGACTATGAATCTAGTTCTCATTATTATCTCCTGGTCCTTTTGCCATTCACAATAAACCCAGAGACAGTCTGATCACACCTAGAATGTTTAACTTGAGAATTTGCTGAGTCCCATGTGTAACAGCAAGATCAATAATTACTTATCTTGAATATTTTACCAGCTCATAATATGATTTCCAGTATGAGGCGTATCATTTATCTATCCAGCTATTAATTTACTGAAACTTCTTTTTTCTGTTCATTGTTATAAAAGCCACATGTCCAAGCAGTAATGAGTGCAAGACACTAGCCAACCCTCAAAGTAATATCAGTTTATGATAGGACTCATTCACACACCCTCATACACTCAGACTGGGACAATTTGGATTACCCAGTTAACCTTACAAAATGTCTTTGGACAATTGGAGGAAACATGTGTCCCTTTGAAAATTCACATACACAAATTGAATATGAACCTTTACATATGAAATATACCAGCTGTGAGGAACCAATGGTAAATAGTTGTGCCATTATACTGCTCTGTTCATCAAGCAATATTTTGAATATCTGTTTTAGATTCTGTGAAAAGCGCAATACAATACAATTCATTTTTGCATAGCCCAAAATCACAGAATTAGTGCTGCAATGGGCTTTAACAGACCCTGCTTTTTGACAGCACCCCCAACCTTGACTGTCTAAGAAGACAAGGAAGAACTCCCAGAAAAACCCTTGTAGGAAAAAAATGGAAGAAACCTTGGGAAAAGCAAGAGACCCCTTTCTAGGTAGGTTGGGCATGCAGTGGGTGGCAAAAAAGGGGGTAAATACAAAACAATACACAGAAGAGAACACAGTAATCCTCAATTAAATATAATAGTGCAATAGAAATATTACAGGTACAGAGCAGAATTCAACAGTAGATTATATTGCATGATACGATTTGGATTTGTTCAGAGTCCTGGAGACCTTGGCTGGGTGGGGGCAGTTTGGAAAACCAAGCAGAAACATGTGTACACAATGGGTTGTGCTGCCGTGAGAATGTGCATGGCTTTACGCCAAGTTTAGTTTATATACATCGCAATGTAAGTGTGGAAATGGGCGTATGCAATATTTTGTACATACGCACTATTTATACATGAAGCCCCTGATCTGGAACCCAAAAGTATACTTCACAACTAGAACCCCTAAGCCCAAACTGAAAAGACAGGCTGCAAGGCATATTCAAACACAAAAAGAGTTCAGGCCTTTAAAGTTCAAAAATATATTTTAAATGTCCCAAAATCTACAAAAATGCTTTTCAAGGTGAAGAAAAATGTAAAAACCTCACATATAAAGAAAAAAGCCAACAAAAGTATAACAAACTAGCCAACCCGCGGCGTACCATACGCCGCATAATCAGGCTGGTTTTTTAATGATTTTTATGCACAGGGAGAAAATTAACATTTGAAAAATAGGTAATGTAATAAATCAGCAAGAAAAGCAGCATTGTAACAATGCACGGAACTAACCAACACACAATTGTCCGTGACTGAAAACTGGCGGACCGCCATCGCACCTTCTCCTCCCAGACGGAGGGAGGGGGGTGGACAGCGCTCAGGCGCGGAGGATGGAACGGGAGGAGAGGAGAAGGACATCCATTCCGCTCCCTCTGTCATGCTAGTCTGCTGATTTCTCGTTCAGTATGCACTGCCTGCTCATGTGCTTACCTCCAACTCGTCACTTGAGTCGTTGTTGCCTTTGCACAGTCCAGATGCACCTGTGACTCACGTAGACCTTTCATTGCTCTGTGCGGTTTTGGCTGCTTTTCTATATATAATCCACCAAGACACCCGACCACGGTACACTGTAAAAAAATACTGCGTTAAAATTACTTAAAAAAAATAAGGCAACAAATTACAAGCAATATTTTTGAGTAGATTTAATATACTGCACTATTGGGTAAACTTAATTTATTAATTAACTCAAACTTACCTAAAATAAATGAGTTTGATTAAATATAAGTAGTGGCAAAAATGGTTTAATTTTACTCCGATTTTCATTTGAATTAAAGTACTCAAAAAAAGTGAGTATGCAAAGCTGGACAGTAATGACTTAACAAATACATGCTAAAAATCCATATCTGTTTATTTATTTGAACATACACAGATAGTCACAACAACGAAGTTATAGTTTCAAAGGAAAATTAAATCAAATGTCTGAGGATAATTTTTACTGAATTACTACACGCTAACGCGGTTGTGCGTCGTAACCGAAAACTTGGTTTTTAAAGACTGCTTACTTCATTGTGTTTTAACCTCAGTTGTAAAGGATTGTTTTAAGGATCCCATGGGATACCCCCCGCAAACCGTTTTACACGCTGCATATGGCGATTCACCTCCGTGAGAAACATGCCACTATGAACAGTCAACGTGGCTCGGAGGTGCATGCGGCCTCTACGACAGACGAATATAAATGACGCCGTTTTTTCTGTGTCGTCGCGTCCAAGTTGGTGGGCGTGGCTTTGCGAGTTGTCGTCGTATCCAATGGTCTTGGAGTTGGTGGGCGTGGCTCCTTCCTGCGTGCGCCATAGGTGTCTTACTTGTCGGCAGTTTAGTGAATCCACGCCTCTTCTGGCGTGCTTTCCATGGTTGTCTTGCCTTAGTGTATTATATATATAGATGAAGAGCTTATTTATAATAAAAAAACAAAGTGTAAAAAATAGACAAGGAAACACAAACGAAACAGGCAAAATGGCTTTATCTATAAGGGTAACCAAAAAGATCAAAAGTCTGTAATCCAGAATCAAAAACCATAGCAATATTAGCAAGATATCCTTGGTGTTCCTTGGATTCTTGAGGTTCCTACAATAAGAACGATAGGTAGGTAGGTAGGTAGAAGGCTGAAATTTGGCAGGCTCATTCCTTACAGGTTACTTACAAAGGTTAAGCAGGTTTCATTTCGAAATTCTACGCGCGTCCGCCATGTTAAACTTTCTTATTTATGGCCCCATCTTCATGAAATTTGGTAGGCGGCTTCCCTGTGCTAACCGAAACCGATGTATGTACTTATTTCGGTGGTATTACGCCACTGTCGGCTGCCATATTGAACTTTCCAACGGTCTTTGTTACCTATGGGCCCATCTTCAAGAAATTTGGTACGCGGGTTTCCAACGCTAACTGAATCCTACTTACGTACATATATATGTCCATAGCCTGCAGCTCGGTCACCGTGTGAGGCAGTATTGGGTCCCCCATTCCCACGCCTCCCACATTGTTGGCTGCCTGCCTATATAAGGCCGTCTGTCGCTCCCGTCTCTTCATTCCCTTCCTTGCTTCGCCACGGTATTTACGTCTCCCTGCAGCCTTTTTATTTAATCCATGGCTTCTCTGCTGTTTTATTGTTCATTTATAACGATTATAGTTATTGTATAGGTATTTTAGACTTAGTTTACATTGTTCAGGTACCCATTTCCTTTATTGTTACAACCGTACCCCCATTAACATGTCTATCGAGGTGATCACCATCGATCAAAGAACTGTCACTTACCTAGTGGTTTCCATGCCCGGAGATGCCGCCTGCCTCTTCCATTCTCTTTGTTACATATTGCACGGCCATATCAGGCTCACTCTTGATATCTGGAGGAACATTGTGTCTTATGTATTGAATGACTGGGACAGGTTCAAGGTGTGGACTGATGACGGTACAGGAGATAATTATACTACACAGGAGCACTATAAGAGTAAAATGCTTAAGCCCTTCATCTATGGTTCTGCATGTGAGTTGATGGCTGCCGCTGAATTGTTCGGTTGTCGCTTTCAAGTGTACCGAAATGGCCAAATATTTTACACCTTTGGACAACCGCCAATGCCTCTTAAACATCTTAGATTCACAGGTGACGATTTGAGTAGTGGACACTTTGATGTTTATGAATGTTTAAACTCTCAAAAGCTGGATGTGAAGTTATCGATTAAACCAGTTGTATGCTTACAACGCTTGACAGATGCTGAATGTCACTTCAACACAACAAGTCCTGCAAATACTAACGTAATTGAAACAAACCATGAAACTCAAACCGATTATGACAGCAGCAACCCAAGCTGTGACATTTGAGGCAAGATTGCTTTTCACATGGCCAACTGTACGTTGCATGCTCAAGAGTAAGCACAGCGCACAGCTTGGTCATATTACAACCGAGGGCCGAACTGACAACGTGGCATACAAAGAGATCCTTGACAAATAATTATTGGTATATTTTCCCTCAGTTTAAAAAGGTTTACTTTTCTTCTTAATAAAATGTTTAAGGCTGTACTTTGCCGCTGCGAAGTGCGGGTATTTTGCTAGTTTGTCTATAAATGTATTCTGACATTATGGTCAGATTGCTGGACAGAACAGAAAAAAAAAATTAAAAAGCCCATCAGAGGTGCTATGCTGGAAATAAAAACAAAATCTACAGGAATTCCAAGGTTAAAACACTACCCAACCTCCACTGGGCATTCTGCAGCCCATGAATGTGTCACAATTAACAGGATACTAGGATACTCTTGTGAATCTCATTCTCTTCATGTTCCCAAAATCTCAGGTGGCTGCGTGAATCCACAAAAGAGTACCAGAAAAAAGAAAACACACAAAAGGGGTGACCAATGATCAACCTATAAAACAGCAAATGGTATTGATACAGTGGGATAAATACTCAGAGTGGTGCAATGAGAGTAACAAGGCTAAAGCAGCTATGGTATTTGGAATAGTTTGGCCATTCCGTGGACCATTATATTGTTACAGGTTAATTACAATCAGATGCCTTAAACTAATAAATGATATGCGGTTAATCTTAATGTATTTGATAAAGCTTCGTCAGGGATGCGGATCTAAAAAAGAAAGGGAAACCACACTGGAACAATAGCACTGCTTTGACGCTGGGTGCCAGCAGTTTGCAAAACCGAGTGGAGAATTTGCATACGCCAGGGATTGAGCTGGCATGAAAATGTGCATGGCTTTACACCAAGTTTAGTTTTTATACATCGTGATGTTAGTGTGAAAACTGGCGTACACAACATTTTTGTGCATACTCACTGTTTCTACATGAGGCCCCAGTTCTTTTATGGTTCACTTTTGGAATACTGACCAAGTTAATGTTAGAGGATCTAAGATTACGAATAGTAATGTAGAGTGACAAACACTCCAAAATTTAAGTAGGTGCTGCATTGTTTATTTTAAAACAAAGTCTAAAAGACACAGGCAACCAGTGTAGTGATACTACGATTGGTGAAATATGCTCAGATTTTCTATGTTTAGTTTTGGACCTTTTTGGTAATCCTGATAGGAGTGATTTGCAATGCAACAGCATAAAAGGTCAACACTGTGTACTCCCAGGTCTTTCAAAAACTGGACAAAATACATTACATGTAGTGTGTGCCTTGCTTTATCTTTCTTTTGATCTTTTGTATTAAGACTCCCACTTGCAAAATGTTCCCAGGAATTCCTGCATCTTTGTACAGTTGAAAAGTAAATTAATGGCAGTTAACAAATGTAAACTGGCACACACCTTCCACAACAAAATTATCTTTTCCTTCTCCTTGAAACATATGCAAAAGTAACGGTATGTAGTTTAAAGACAGTAGGCATTCTGTAAGTATAAATAAATTATTTCAATGTTTTTAATGATGATTTAGTCTAAAAATGCATTACGCATACAATTATTTTGAGGTTTAATGTTTTGAAATAATTATAGATTGCACTATATCTTGAGGTTGTCCGAAATATTGACACTATGACAACCGAAAAATTTTTGGAGTGTTAAACCTGCAGTCCCCATTTACTCTCAGTCATAACAAAAATGCTTAATGGCATAAAGAGGAAAACAAAATAGTCACCATATAATGTGTATGGCCACTGTTAATCAGGCTCTTTTATCTGGTTCAGCAACATTTATGGAGCTCCTTAACTCAAGTCTACTCTTGCAGAAGTGATGCTTCCTTCTGGTTGGCTGCCCTTTTAAAGCCCAGTTACTGGAAGAAGCAGAGTCATTCACCCACACTGGGTAGTCTCTCAGCACTGTGGAGGAAGAAAATGACAAGACAGTGGCAGCACTCCTTCTCGGCCCAGAGTGGTTATCACATACCTGGGAGAGCTTGGAGGGTGATCCTGAGATGCACATGCATAACAATATATATAGTGGAATAGTCTGATCTAATGTTAATAATGAAAGAATTGTTCACTGCATCAGTTTTACTAATATAAACAGTACAATGGACTGTACTTCTGGCTGTTTTTGACAGTTAAATGATTCACAGCTCTTCCAGCACTGATTTAAAAATTAAATTATGGTAATTATTTCCATGCTCTGAAAAGTAGTCTTACATTTAGGAATTACACATTCTTTGCATGAACCAGACAGAACCATGTTATGCTTTTAAACCCTATCTGATCATGTTACCTTAAATTTATTTTTTTGTTCTTCTGTCATAGACCCTATGTATAGACGTTATTTAACATTATATTAAGCCCGCTGTTTGGCTATTGCATTACT
>JANRMT010062792.1:19897163-19911132 GCA_026402145.1 Polypterus bichir lapradei
GTGGGAAAAGGCTGACTCGCATAAATAAGTAGAGCTGAATAATGCAGTCAAGGAGCTTTTGGATTCAGCCCAGTGAAAAATGACGGCTGTCCGATTAACTGCAATTTTAGTTCCCTCTCCTTTCTCTTTCTCAGATCGCATTTTGGAAGGACATCAGTTTCGTAGTTTTTATGAACAGTTCGAAAATGCCTTTCCACATTTTCCTTCTTTGGAAAAGCAATGATAGATTGACAGATCAGACAAACGCACTTTGATTGTGCCATTGTGAGAAAAAATTTCTCTTCCAATTCCACATCCAGCCCATACCCTCCCCAAACAATTTTTTTTTAAATCCCTTCTTTAGTCGATATAAATTGGAAAGCTAACTAGATCACAGCCGGAGTTTTGCAGTAGCTCGCGCATTTGATCGTGAGTGCAGGATGACCAGTGTGTTAGAAGAGAAGAGATCTCAGACTGGCCGCCCTGTATGTCAATCAAGTGGCAAATGCCATAGGGAGGACATATGATAGACTAACGTTTAAAAAAACTTTTTTGTTGAATGCAACGCAATCTACCTGCACAACCTTTGCGATCTACCTATCGACACATTGGGCACCCCTGGATTACACCATCACATGGTGAGAAAATAGAAACGCTTACCTGATGGCGCTGTATTTCTTATGCAAAGTATGCTTCTGATTTAAATTAAGGAAACATGGAAAGAATCGAGAAACAGTTGTGCCTAAATTTATTATCATACCAATTGTAAAAGATTTTCTGGTACAAAGCACTGCTATTGAAGGCTAGGTGGTAAGAAGGAGAAAAGAAGCTAATATTATAAAATCTACCAAAAGCACATGTGGCGTGACTGTTACAATTCGTAAGATATTAATAGATTAATTTGGGTTTTCTTTTTTCATTGATTTTAATTAAAAAGAAAAACATTCCATACAATCAAGTCAAATTTAACAAACTAAAATTCAACCCTCACCCAAAAGAAAGAGAGGAGAGACAACCAACAAAGCAGATATTTGAAAGTGGCAAGTAATTTAATTTGGGTTTTCTAGCAAAATTAATGCACATCTCCACTGTTGAGTTAAGTAAGCTGTTTCTTGCTCAGAAAAGGCCTCCATTAACAGAGATGTCACTTATACAGGCCACTAACAAAGGAGATGGATCTTGGGGACTCTTAATAATGAAGAAATTCATTTGCTAATAGGTACCTCCCTGAAATGTGAAATATATGCAGTGTTTCTTTCATTAGTTTATGCAGATTACATACTAGGCCAGGCAACCTCATTGGGTTCAATTCACTCATTACAGGTTTTGCTGTATTTTATTCATTCTTATCAAAGTTATTTTAAACAAAATTACTTCCATTCTGTAATTTTTTTTTTCAAATTTCTAACTAGTTTGGATTCTAGGAAGGCATTTGATAACTTAAATCACCTCTTTTATATAATGAAACAACATTTATTAGTTCCGAACCTTTATCATACTAGGGTGTTGTACCATGATTTAGAAATCTCTCCAGTGTGCAGAAATTTTAAAAAGTACATATTAAGAGTTTATATATGTACTCACTAACTTTCTTAGGTACTTTAAGATAAATATGTTCTTGTTTTGGTGATTTATTTGATTAAACCTTTTTAAAAATAATAGACAGACAGATAGATAGATAGATAGATAGATAGATAGATAGATAGATAGATAGATAGATAGATAGATAGGCCATCTCTCTCTGCTATCATCATATAACTAATCACATCCTGAATAGCCCATGTACAGTAGGCACTAGATGATTACTGACATCTTCACACATGACAACTTTTGGAAAATATCAGTTTAGAGCATTTGCTGTTCCATAATCTATATATTTCTGTTCATCCTTACTATCCCTAATACTATTCACTTCCGCTTTCACTGTTCTTTTACTACTGAAACCTTGAAAGGAACTTAGTGGACCAACTTTTGCATTTTCCACAATATTTGTCTCTATGTGTAATTTAGCATTCCTAATATCCTATAACTGTTTCCTTTAAGTCCCCATTAGACATAGGGTGTATGCTAATGTTAATTTTATATGTTATACACTTAGTTTTTCTTTTGCAATCTCTTTCACAACTTCTTATTCATCCACTACAGATTTCTTCCTAAATTTCCTGGTGCTTCTAAATCTTTGGTGATTAACTTCCCTTTCACTGTATATAATATACTCTTACACCACTGTCCTTCGACCATCTCTATACATAAAAGTTTGTGTCAATTTGTCTTCAAAAAATGTTTTACTTAAGAAGAAACTTCTCGTGTGTTATGTAATAGTTTGTATTTTTGTGTATTGTATTTTTGTTGTCAATTTTGAATTACTGTATTATTTTTCATGTTTCTTTTTTCTGTATATAATTGGTTAATTATGTACTCTCTTTTTAAGTTTGCCAACATTCCTTGTTCTTTCTGGGTGGAACTCAAGGAGGCAGGGGCACCCTGATGTTTCCACTCCTGAACACTACTAGAGAAGGAAGTAGGAGCACACTTAGTTTGTATTTGAAGTTTGTGGAATTATTGCTATTTTCTATTGAATTCCTTTTGCTCTTTTGAGCATTTTCTTGAAATTAAATGTTTTTTGTAAATCTTTTGTTTATCCTTTTGTGTACAAGCTGAGGGTTTTGCTCCCCATGTTTGAGACCTGATAGGCCAGAAGCCTGCAACTAGCAATTGTGAGACTAGCTGGATTTCGAGTAATTCTTCTTCAACAGGCTTGGTAAGGTTTTTCCCTTGCCTTTATGGTCCTTTTTGGAGGCATCACACCCATTTGGTTAGGTTTGGGATTCTAATTCACAACACTATGGCAAATCTATATATGCAATTATTGTGAAAAAAAAAATGTTTGGCTATAAAATACCAAACTTGTCATTTAATTAAAATCAATTGAGAAGTCTTACTTTTTGTATATATAATGTACTATTGCACTGTGAATCTTATCCTTGCTGCGTTCCAGTCAATTCCATACATCGTCACTAAGATGTTGCTCATCTGTTTGAGGATAAGTTTGGTATTTGATTAAGTCAAAGTTATTTCTTAACAATCATGGTGTATATTAATTTGTCAAATGAGACTGTGCACTAAAGTGAATCATATTTTATTAATTTAAAAAAATAACTATCCTGCTTCTGTGTTTTATAAGGGAGCTTATGAATACCTGGGTCTCACTGTGAAAAAGGAGCCTTCAAACGTACAAAATGCATACATTTTTCAAGCCATAAATGTTATTGAGTGTTGATCTGTGTCTTGAAGTTACACACATATTGCAAAATTGCATATCCATATTGTTTTTAGAAGTAACAATGCACAAAGAAACAATTGTGAGGCTCCCAGCTATTCTAAGCTCCACTGAAAACACAAGAATGGGTGAGTTATTTTTTAAACTTTTTAAAATATACTTTAGAATGTAATTTCATGAGGCAAATTAATATATACCATGCATCTTAACAAATAATTGAACCTAGTCCTTTGAAATAGATTCATATTTAAATCATCTGTTATGCAAATGGCACCTTTTTGGCTTTTTCTTTCCTAAATAATGTACAGCCATTTATTTTAAGCTTGTGGATTCTGATGATGTAAAGCAAACAATGTTATTTACAGGCATGAAGGGTTATGACTGTTATGCTGGGTTATGACTGTTAGATAGTCTGGATTTGTTGTGTGCTAGAGTGAGCATTTGATATTGATTACTATAAAACAGCCAGCAGACTAATGTCACAATGTGGGATTATACCCCTTCATTGGCGCCAGGTTTATTGCTGAGCAACTGATAACACCATAAATCCAGTTTACAGTGCCACCTATGTTGACTACAGAGAAACCAGAATAGCCAAACCAAGACATTCTGCATCCTTCTTTTGGATTGGAACAGTAAGTCACAAACACTTTCTGTCAAGTTAGCACCACACACCTTGACTCTAAAACAAGCAGTTATTCATAGAGTAACCTGGGATTGAACATTGCATATTCTGTACTTTTTGTATCCGTCTATATTACTTTGTTTTCTTTACATAGTTCTCTAGCTGATCTCTCTTTAAAAACACACTAAGCCTTCTCTCCCTTGCCCTAGGAATGTTTATAAAAAAGGTGCAATTTTGGTTGAGATGTGAGTGGAGAATGCTATGCAATGAATTTTCAAAAATTCATTGGTGCATTTCTAAAACTGTCTTCCTGTAAACAGTTTACTCTTACAATGTACTTTTGGGAAATATTATTTCAACATGTGTATTTACTCTGTGACTCATTCAATATTGCAGATTAGCTAGATGCTAGCATTTACTGTAATTATTTGGCTGACGCTTTTACCCAAGGCGGCTTACAACATTTACGATACAATTCTTTTTGGTATTCCATTTGGAGCGTAGGCAGCACAAGTGACTTGCTCATGGTCACAGAGTGTCAGTAGCAGGAATTGAACCCACAACCTCAGGCTTTCAAGTCCAAAGCCTTAATACTACGCCACACAGCCTACAGCCTACTCATCGGGTAGTTCCTTCAGAAATTTTATATTTAAAAAATATCAAGTACAATTAGCCATTGACCCTTCATAACCAGCAACTAACAACTTGAAATCAATTAATGCCATTTTTACATCACTTGAATTGGAATGTGGTGTCTATGAAAGTTATACAGCCAGTATGTAGATATTCTACTAATAAATTCAAGTAAATTGTATTACATTATATTATTACTGTTATTTTTTAATGTGACTCATTTTTACAAAAATTCTGAGGAAAGAAAAATGTGATTTCCCTGTCTTTGAAGTACATAAACAAAACCTAAAAATGCTTCCACTTTCTTTCCTTATTTTATCTTTATTGATTTTATTTGAAGCAAGTAACATTCCATACAATCAAGTCAGACATAACAAACCAAAATTCAACTCCCTTTCAAGAGAAAGAGAGGAGAACCAACAACCACAGCATATCTTAAAATGCAGAAACTAAGGAAGAGTATCATTGTTTCTGATATACTGTAGATGCCAAGTCTGAAATCTTACTGATTAGGTCCTACCATATTTTTAAAAAGTTTTGAATAGATCCCCTGAATGAGAATTAGATTATTTCCATTTTCAGACAGTATAGAACATCAGTTACTCACTGACGTAAAAGTGGTGGGTTGGAACTCTTCAAGTTGAGAAAGATAAGCCTACGCACTAGTAGTGAGGTTTGTCCTTCTCCACTTTAAGGCTGTCTGTGTGTACACAAAACACAGCTGTTAATGGGTTAGGAGTGATTGTGATACCAAGACTGTCTGATAGGCCTTCAAAGATTCTTGTTTAAAATGTTATTTTGGTACACACCTAAAACATGTGGCTCAGTGAGGCTAGAGCCTGATTGCAACATTCACAGGTTGAATCTTGCCTTTGGTACATTTTTGACAATTTTAAACAAGATAAATGCACTCAGTAGAAGATTTTAAGTTGAATAATTGAGTGCTTTGCACACATGGAGCTAGAGTGCCTTCTATTTCTTTTCTGAAATATTAAGTGAAACATCATTTCCCCATTGATCTTTGAAAGGAAGGGACTTTAAAATGTTTTATATATTACAGAGATGCTATCTGAGTCTTCAAGACTGATCAATTTCTTCTGGAATAGAAATTGGTGGGAGGTGAGGAAAATTCAGCAGGTTCAAATTTTCTATTTTGAAAGTAGTAGAAAAATTATATTGGTGACAAGTAATATTTGAAGCGTAATTGTTCATAGGACACAAAGACATTATCTATATACAATTCTCTAAGTCTTTTAATCCCGGACATTTTCCAAACATTAAATGTCAAGGTTGTCATGCAGAGGTGCAACAGATAAGAGTTTTTCTGTCTTAAAGTACTTCCTACATTGGTTCCATATTTTGAGTGTTTGAAGGGCAATTGGATTATTAGTGTCTTGACAATAGTTGTTAGTTTTTTATGTACTGGGGCATAAAGCAGGGAATGCAAAGAAGTACTGAAAAATTTTAATTCTATTGCAAACCAGGTTTGTGTATATTCATCAATTTGTGTTGATGTCCAGGGACCTCATGCATAAACGGTGTTTACGCACAAAAAAGTTGTGTACACCTGTTTCCATGCTCACTTTGAGATATGTAAGAACTAAACTTGCCGTAAAGCCATACACATTTTCATGGCAGGGTCCCCCTTTTTTAGATTCACATCAATGATCCAGGTTTTATCAAATACCCTGAAATTAATTGTGTATCATTTACAAATTTAATTCACTTGATTGTAATGAATCTGTAACAATATAATGGTGCATGGAATGGCCTAACTATTTCAACTACCAATGGCTGCATTAGCATTGTTAGAAGATATTGGCAAATGGAAGAATTAGAAGAGAGCATGTATTTACAGATGATGACGACTAGCTTCTAAGTAGATTTCAATTTCCAACAGACTTTGAGGAATTGTGTTCTACCTTTCCAGGTTCTGTCCAGTCTCGGGTTTTTAGACACAGGAGCTTTTCAACTTGAACTTGCTGACTGATCGGGTATTTCACAGTCATCACTGAGTCGTGCCATGTCAGCTGTATAGGATGGTATTATTCACTTGTCATCCAGATATACAGGATTTCCTTAAACTGTGGTTGAACTGGCAAACATAAAAGCGCAATTCGCAGCAACGTCTGGTTTTCCAGATGTAAACGGAGCGGTCAACTGCATGCACATTGCTATTGCAATGAAACTGGACATCAGCCAGGAATGAATCATCAAAAGAATGAGCTTGCATTTCATCATATATAGCTGGAAAACCTATAAAAACAGCAGATCTGTACAGTCACAGGTGCTTTTTCCAACTGGTGCAGCAAAAGGCAAGCAGTCCTTTTAAGGATATGCAAGTCAGCCAGATAGGACAGTGTTACAATTTCGGTTAAATGTAATTAGCAGAATGTGAAAACAGGTAATCTAATGCAGCATTTGTTTTTTAACCAATTCATTTAATTTGTGGTCAACATCACATAGTACAGTCCTTATATTCCTTAGTTTGTTGGCCACATCTTTTGCAGCATCCACTATTACATTTTGTGACTCCAGAACAGTCTGTCAGCACACAGCCAGATAGCCACTCAGCAGTTTCCGAGGCAGAGGTGTGTGTGCAGCCAGCGTCCAAAGACATACTTGGCACAGCAGCACCATCACCTCCTGACCAACGCACAGGTTTCAGTTTTTGTAATATTGTCTGAAACAGAATAAACAGATAGTGGTCTGCAACTCACCTTTTCCCATCAACTGAAATTTGTACACTTCTTTTTTTCTTTTGGGCACTGTGTAACTTGACTTTCTGAACTTGAACTTTCGAGTGTCTCCGCCATGCTTTTGCTTTTTTTTGTTTCTTTGCATTCACTGAAATCCTTCTTTTTTAAAATATGCAAAATTCTAGGAGGAGTCGGGGTGGGGCTGTAGGCGCGTGCACATGCATTAAATTTCATGTTCATTGGGATTTGTAAAGGGTAAATGCATGGAAGTTGGTGTACGTACAGATTTATACAGTTGAATTTTTTTGTGCGTACACACATTTCCACTTTTGTCTGTACACCATGTTTTAGTG
This sequence comes from Polypterus bichir lapradei, assembly GCA_026402145.1. Taxonomy (NCBI): domain Eukaryota; kingdom Metazoa; phylum Chordata; class Cladistia; order Polypteriformes; family Polypteridae; genus Polypterus; species Polypterus bichir. The sequence goes on from JANRMT010062792.1 coordinate 19,904,733, forward strand.
TGAATTCTACGCAAGGTGTTATACATGAGACTCCAGGTTTTTATGGTCTGTATATTTGCCACCTAATAAAACTGAAAATTAGGTAGTGCCATACCCCCTTATGCTTTAAGTCATTGTAGAGTCGGCCTTTGGATGCAAAGATGTTTTGAATTCCAAATAATCGGGTTATGTTTGAGTCTAATTTCTTAAAAATGATTAGTTAATGTACATGGGAATTCTTTGAAATAGGAAAAGAAATTAGGGAAGTACGTTCATCTTAACAGTGTTGAATCTCTCTAATAATGTGAGATGGAGGGTATACCGTGTCTGTTTTTCCATGCAATATTTCCATGCAGTCAGCAACATTTTGTTGAAAAAGACCTTTATATTTACTTTAAAGATATTTACTGATCTGATAAAATAAATGGGTAGATGTCCAGTTTAATATTGTGTGCAAAAGAGTTCACTGGAAAAGGACAAGTTTATTCAAATTAATTTTGAGTTCAGATATCTTATGAAATTCTGCTAGTGCTTTTAGAACTGCTAGCACAGAATTGTGTTGATCAGGTATATACAGTACCATATCATCTGCATATGAAGATATCATATCAAGTCCTTCTTTGATAATCTGCTTTATCTGCCTGCGCCACCACCAACTTACTCAAAGCACCATGATGTCCCAGCATTGATGGACTAAAAGCCAGAAGTCCACGTGATCATCATCATCATCATCAAGTCCTTCCGTGAAAACCATAAATACAAAGAGGACTGTTTCATTTATGTTAGGTAGATTGCCCAGAGGGGACTGGGCGGTCTCATGGCCTGGAATCCCTGCAGATTTTATTTTTTTTCTCCGTCCGTCTGGAGTTTTTTTTTTGTTTTTTCTGTCCCCCCTGGCCATTGGACCTTACACTTATTCTATGTTAATTAATGTTGACTTATTTTATTTTCTTACTGTGTCTCTTATTTTTCCATTCTTCATTATGTAAAGCACTTTGAGCTACATTTTTTTGTATGAAAATGTGCTATATAAATAAATGTTGTTGTTGTTGTTGTTATCTCTGATGCATTTCAAAAGTAAATAGCAGTAGCTCAATGGCAATTGCAAAGAGCAATGGTGATAGGGGGTATCCTTGTTGAGTACCAGTTACTACTTTGAAGTAGTCTGAAATAATGTTATTAATGCAAACCAAGGATTCTGGACTTGTATAAAGTAGTTTGATCCATGCACATATGTTTGGGCTGAACCCAAATTTGTGTAATTTTGTAGGTAGTCCCATTCAACCCTATCAAATGATTTTTATGCCTCTAAAGATAATAGGATCTCTGGTGTGTTAGATTTAATGAGTGAATATATTATATTAAACAAACATCAAAGATTAGAAGCTAAATGTCTGTCTTTAATAAGCCTGGTTTCGTCTTGTGATATTACCAAAGGAAGCACTTTCTCAATCCTCCTTGCTAGAACTTTGGACAGTATCTTAACATCATTATTCAGGAGTGAGAATGGTCTGTATGATGATAATATGTCTTTATTTTTCTTAGGAAAGACAGTAATTAATGCTTGGCAAAAAGTCTGAAGTAGAATTTTTTTGTCTCTAGCTTTTATAAACAGTGCTAATAATAGTAGAACTAACTTGTTTGATATTTTTTTTATTAAATTGCACTGGGTATCCATCAGGGCCCGCTGCTTTCCCAATTTGAAGTGTGTTTATAGTGTCTAGTAATTCTGAGAGTGTCATAGGTTTATCTAGTTCCTCCACTATAAGAGTATCTAGCTGTGGTATCTGTAATGAGTCAAAGAACTCTTTGGAGTGTGTTTTATCTTCTTTAAACTGAATAGAATATAAGGACTTATAGTAGTCTCTAAATGTGTGGGTTATATTTTTACAGTCAATGATTTTATCTGTTGCGGTGGGCTATTGCCCTGCCCGGGGTTTGTTTCTTGCCTTGCACCCTGTGTTGGCTGGGATTGGCTCCAGCAGACCCCCCTGACCCTGTGGTTGGGATATAGCGGGTTGGATAATGGATGGATGGATGGTTTTATCTGTGTCTGTGTTGGTAATTACTGTTATCGCATTGTGGACTTCATGCTTGTGGATTTGTTGAGCTAAGATGTTATTAGCCCTCTCTCAGTGTTCATAATAAATAAAAAAAGCACTTTCAAAACAGTTAAGTAGAAACTCTGACTTCTCCCAAATGTTACACCATGCCTACATTTTCTAGCCTATCAATTCTACACTTCATCAAGAAGTGTAAAAATAATACGATAGTTAAAAACACAGCATAGTGTTTATTCAGTGTAGATTAATCCTCATTTCTTGGGGTTCTTTCCTCATTAAAGAAGATGGTACTGCCTTATTAATTAATATTTGGCCTCAGATAACCTTTGCATGGTGTTTCAGTTTTGCTCCTTCACTTTAAGAAAGCAGTCAGCATTTGTATATTTGTCACATAATTCTCATTTCAAGTTTATGTTAAATGTAAAACAAAAGATATATTTTTCTTGTATTCTATTATTTTAAATTCCAGGTTTACTTTACTGTACAAATTTTGTACAACAACCAAAACAGGTACAATTACATAGAATAAAAAAGAATGACAGGCCACCAGTATTGTATCCTACCTAGTAAGAATGACAGGAACTCCTATGCTGCAGTATACACAATTTAGTACCTGTTGGTTTCAGCTTATTATTTATTAATTTGGCTTATCCACCAGTTAGTTGATCAATGCTAGAATAATCAAGGGTGATTTTGATAGATAAACTTCTACAATGAAAATGTTATCAAGCCAGTGGTGTTATGCCAATCACAAGATAAGGCAAGAAAAAATGAATGGAGGTGACCAGGAGAAAAATTGTTAAGATATTTGCCAAAACAAGTTGTTAATAGAAGGTCCGTTCAATGTTTCGCCTAACCCCAAAAATGCTACCCAAAAATCAAATACTAATGCCATAAACTAGTAGTCTTTAACTGAATGAAACACATAAATACTAACCACAATTGCACAGAGAATTTTTTTTAATTATAAACAAACTCAGGAGACCAGTAAGTGCACAACATCTAACTTTTATTCCTTTGCTCTGATGATGTCAGCACTACACTTCTCCAGGTGGCACCAAGGGAATCGCTGCTCACAATATTGATGCCCAAGAAAAACAAGGTTGGAATCTAGCTGGAACAGCAATAGAAATTGATTCAGAGACATAAAAAACATAGTATGACAAAGGGCTACAAAGGGCTTTTGGAAAATACGCAAAAAATGTAATAAAAAAAACCATTTGGCAGTACAGAACCATTCTGTCACGGAAAGTTTAAAACACTTAAGACTTTGACTAGAATCCTTCTCTAATAAAATGAAAGACCACATATGATACTCACCAAAAGCCCCCGGCAGCCAGTAGTATTCATTCATTTTCTGAAACTTAGTAGCTTAGTTGAACAGAGGGTTAAGAGGAACGACAGCTATCCATTTAGTGCAAGGCATGAACAAACCCTGGACAGTAAATTCCTCAGTCATGTTTAAAGGCACAGTTTAACTTTGTAGGCTACAGTATGTAAATTCATACAAACACAGGAGCAATGGGTATACTCCACACAAGCTGTGATGTGAACCCAAGTGGAGTTGTGAGGCAGTAATTCTAACTAGAGCCCCATGCAGCCAGAAGAGGACAGTGAGTAATAGGAACTGCTCCTGTCTTGCTATATACAATATAACTCAGCTGTATCAAGAAATATATGGGACATCCAAATAAAATTGTGTGTTTTTATTATTATTATTATTATTAGCACATCTTCATTTAAATGTTTCTTTCATGATTATGAGGTAGACCAGAGAAGTTGAGCAATATAAGTAACCTAAAACAAGAAATGTTTTCTTAAAATATGCTAAGTCAGTGCTTAGGCAGTTAAGAAGTGACACCCACATGTGGTAGAGCTTCGCATTTCTTCCTAGTTGAACTCAAAGCCAGAGTGACTCTGTGGTAGGAAGCTCAGCTAGACAGTGAGAAAGACCAAAAATACCTCAAATGATGTTTTGTTCATGTCTGATTGGTACGTTGGCAGATGATTGTGCTAGTTAAAACAAATATTAGGAAGAACTATGTGCATTGCATATTCATGAATGTGCACATTTATCACATACTTTTAGATATCTAAACCACACAATTGCTCACTCATGCGCTGGCAGTGTTGTATATGCTGATCTTGATTACACAGCACACATTGCTTTTACGTTATTGCTCATGTTATACAAACAATAAATGGGTGCTGCACTTGTTAGTCAAGGTGAACCAGCAGTATACTAATGAGTGATGTAATGATATGCTCAGAAAAGGAAACTTAATGTTTAATAGCAGTCTTGTCTTTTTGTGTCTTGTGTGCTCTCTGCTTTCCAAGCTATTATAGCTGAAAGAAAATTATTACAGCCCATTCTGTATTGGATAATCTTACAAAACTATCCAGTCCTATTCAAAAATACAAAGATGATTTACTTCCTTTATCACATCTCAAACCTTCATGATGCCATCCATGTAAGTTCACACAGAAATTAAGGCCCATTCCAGTAACAATGAGTGTAAAGCAGGGAGCTGTTCAGTTTGTTTTTTGAGTGCACGCAACACATTCTGCCTGTATCTTTACACTGTAATAATAATAATTCTTTACATTTATATAGCACTTTTCTCACTTCTTAAAGTGCTCTCCATGCAGGGAGCAGCCTAAAAAATAGTAACACCAGACATGAAGCTGCACCAATTGTCAAACCTTAAAAATGTGACGCAATGAAAGAACTTGCCACACCATTTTTTGTATAATATGTTATAAATCTTAAAGTTAATTTTTTTAATCATATCTAATCCTTTGTCTAATGGATTTTCATTGACTCACTAGAAAAGACAGCAAAAATGATTACCATCCAACGTTAGGATTTTTTGCAATAGCATGTCACAATCTTATGTAAGTTGGATGTGATATGCAATAGGTCTAGTGACTAAAAACAATTCAGTTTTGGCCATACAGAACCTGTTACACAATCCAAAAAAAAAAATGACAAAATCGTGTTGTCAGAGCATCAACAGAAATATTAATAACATTGAAACCCAAACTCTGAGCCACTACAGTAATAGTGTTAAAAGAAAATGAGGGTGTTGTGCCCAGCAGTAATTATGAGGAGATATGATTACCATAGTGCATTATTGTGAGTGACAAGTGATTAGTTTAAGAGGCATACATCAGAACAGTCCAACAGGCAAAACAACCTGGTAGTCACTAGAAAAGCTAAGTCTAAAACCAAAAGGAAATGCTGTAGACTTTGTCATTCTCTCATACAAAGTTCAGACCCTAATGAATTCTCTATGTGGTTCTGTATGCCATGATTTTATGCACATGTAGCCATGCACAGCATCATAGCAGAATACAAAGTGGTGGCAGTGATGATTTCACATAAGCATTGATAGAACAGTAAAATATATAATATAAAATTCAAAATCAATCAGTTCCAAACTATATCTTTTGTGATAAGGTGAAAGAAACATGGCAAAAAAGCGTGAAGCCTTCTAAAAGTCCTATTAAACAGGCCATCACCTTCACCCCCAAACTCCAATCCAAAATGGGAAAATGTTTTTTAAAGTTCAAATAAGCTTTAAGTATTTAGAATACTCAAAAATGTTCTTCAAAGGAGAGGATGATTGTCAACCTCAGATGTGATATATAGAGGCAAATTAAGAATGTTTAACAAATAAAAAAATATTCAAGAATAATCAAAAAAGAAAAAAAAAAGGAAGGGCTAAAAGGGCATGCTTAAAAAGGCAATCCAAGGCAAACTGAAAATCTGTAAATCAAAAGTCAAATCTAAGAACAAAGCAAAAAATAATCAGCAACCAGAGAAACCAGTGCAGTACTCACTGTAACAACTCTCAATGAACCTGTGCTGGGATTTTCTCCTTCCTCTGTATATAAAGTAGAACGGTGTTCCCAGCAGCAGTGGCATCAGGATGGACATACCTCTTGGGGCCCCACCCACAGAACAGAAGGAACATAATAAAACTTATTTTCATAATACAATAAATAATAGTTAAATGTAAGAATATTAAGAAAAATTACATAAAAACAAAGACATATTAAAGATCATAGTTCATAAACAACAAAAATAAAAAGGAAAAGAAAATATAATTGGCATATAAACACCAGCTCTAACTTAACAATATAGATCCTGAGAAAGAGAACCTCCATAAGATGTAAGCACAGTTATGCAAGATGTGAAAATTGGGCAGATAATTCTATTGCTCTGCATAGGAAAAGGCATGAATAATTATGCTACAAATGAATGAAAGGTGTTCCTGTCATGACGTCTATCTATCTATCTATCTATCTATCTATCTATCTATCTATCTATCTATCTATCTATCTATCTATCTATC
>JANRMT010062792.1:19911142-19963361 GCA_026402145.1 Polypterus bichir lapradei
ATCTATCTATCTATCTATCTATCTATCTATCTATCTATCTATCTATCGTTATTATAATTTCTACATTCCGTAAAACCGATGGAGGCATAAATAGCATGATACAGGAGATGTGAAAAAAGTTTTTGATTCCTGAAAGCTTGTTTTCCTCATTCTTCATGGGCTACTCGTGAAGATCTGCTAGATTGCTTTTAACAGACTTGTTCAAGAAAGTCCTACAGAATGGAAGTTGCTAATATCTTTTAGTCAGGTTTCAAAGTCTATACTACGACTAATCTTGAACTTTAAACTTGAACTCTACCAGCTGATTTTCAGGTAAAGACTTCAGGATTTTAGGGTCACCTAAGAAGGAGCTCTGACATACCACACAATTTACTAGTCCAAATGAATATTCTAGCACAGTTGGAATTGACTTTCCTGGTCCAGAAAGAGTAGGACATTCCCTACAGCAGGCTTTTACAAAAAGGAGTAACAGTAAAGGTGAGATTTGAAGAAATATTTAAAGAAAAGAATACACTGAAAGTCACACACAGAGTGTGCTTGCCGGAAAGTGTTATCCACCACAGTCTGTACTGTATTGTTTAATTTCTATTTGCCTAGTTACTTTAGATCTGGCCTATTCATATGGTGGTCCGTGGGCTTCTAAGCAATCTCTGAGTGGCCCAGCCCGTGGTCCCGCCAGAAATGCAGAGAAAAACCGAGAAAAGCACATTTCACAAGCCTTCGGAAATTCCTACATAAATTCCTGCAGTAGTACAGAACATGAATGCAACACTCCATTTAGCCTAGCAACATTCAACCCACAATGCAGCGTGTTGTCGAGTATCTAGAAGTGGTGGTAGAAATTTAAAATATAGCATTTTTTTTTTTGTCCGGAACGTTGTACCTGCACCTCGGCTGCTACAGCTGGTTGTGGCATCAACTACACATTAAATGATTTTATAATCAATTGAGTCCTCAGTCCCATTTCATCAAGTCAGTGCCAACATGGGTTTTTGCAAATGAATCTAATTATCACTCCAATGAAAGCCTCATTACTGACAAGAACCATCTCCACACTTCTCTTCATACAATTGGTTGGCTCTCCACTCACACACTTTGACCGCATTTGATAAAAATTTCCAAAAAGTTTGTATTTTCTTTGAAACTCAATCAAATTAAGCACTGATTGCTTTGCAAGACTACATAGCAGCTTGTTTGTAGAATGCAGAGCTCGTTATTAACCTGCTGTTAATATTCTTCGATTTCAGAAATTCTGTGCTTGTAATTTTAAACTATCAGGAACAATATGCAGCACAGTACATCTATGCATGTAGTGTAATGGTAGCGTAGCTACCTTTCAATAAGGAGATCATAGGTTTGCGTCAGTTTGCAAAGTGCTTCAAGTAGTGAGTAAAGCAATATGTAAATGTAAAGAATTATTATTATTATACTGGATGATATGTCAATTTCAGATTTTAAACATTATGTTTTTTTTCACCAAATAAACAAAATGTGTAGCGCTAGGACTCTTAGCCTCTATATACCTTCACAGTACCTCAAACTTGATCCAAACACAATGTATGTGTATTGTCAGCTTTTTCTGACTGCTGATCACATATGTGGCGATTTAAAATGGACCTCTGTGCTCTCAGCATGCAGTAGACGTATTCATGTCTGCTAATTACTGTTATCACTTGTTATGGGTTTGTGTACTGATAGCTTTGATAGCATAGATAATTTTTTCTTATTCTGTTAAAATGCATTTTGTGATGTGCCTGGGTTATATATGACCAAAATATTTATTTTATTTTTAAAAGGTAAACAATTGTTAATTATTGCTAATACTGCACACTTTTTCTGATTTTATGCCCTTTGAGATGTGCCTGGGTCAGATGTGAGCAAAATGTTTGTTATTTTATAAAGGAAACAGATGTTAATGCAAATACTGTGCACTATTTTGTTTTTGTTCACTTTGAGATGCAACTAGGTCAGACATGACCAAAATGTTTATTTTTTAAATTTCAAAAGTGGAAAAACTACTGCAGCACTTTTTGATGTGCCTGTGTCAGATTTGACCAAATTTAAAAGGGAACACTACTTGTTTTTCAATACATTCATTTGTGTTGATTTAAAATTTGTTATTACCTGCTGCTTACTAGCTGCTGAAAATTTCTGGCCCAGCTAAATTTCTTGGTTTGAAAACCTGGCCTAAGTGAATTTGTAATTGAATAGCCCTGCTCTAGACTCAGTTTGGTGATTTGTTGTAGTATGTATTAGAACACCAGTATATTAGGCAAATTGTGACAATAAAAGCCCATTCAGCCCAACAAGCTCGTCCATCTTTTTTTCCTAGACTGTCCATCAATAACATATAATGTAATATTGCAAGAGTTATAGGAGTGTGACAGGAGTGTGAAACTGTTGTAAAACATCTACCAACTACCCAGCCGGCACGGTCCAGAACACTAAATTGCAGAATGAAACACTCAGCGGTGTTAATTTATGGAAAATATAGTGGAGAAATTTTCAGTGGTGTGGATTTGTATATTGGACAAACACAAGGCAGAGGTAGTCATTTTGGAATGAAACAAATGAAAAATTTGGTGGAGGTGGGTCCAACAGTGTGGATTTGCATCCTGAAGAAACACACATTTATATTAACATATCAGGTTACTAATACTCTGATATTAGAATCCACTTTTGAACATTTATGTATACATTCATTTATTGAATTGATATTTTAGTCCAAAGTAGTGTTAAGGCACAATGTTAAATTTATTTTCATGTTTCTCTGTTTGAAACCCAGTTAAAACAAAAACCCTGCACAGTGGGAGTCAGCAGTGCAGCCTGAACCATCAGTCTTCTGATTAATGGCTTAGAGAGCATTAGCCAGTAAAACATACTGTCTGACCTTTAAAATCAAATATACAAAGAAATATGTTTTTAATTAACATATTAAAACAAAAGACTATTTGATTATGTTTTTGTACATGCATTTCTGCCTGATTCTGGACATATGCCATTTTTTGTTGCATATTTCAAATTAAGTCCATGAGCTTCTCTTGTGCGTCAGAGCCTAAGGTTGAATGAAATGGACAAAGATAAGAATGACTGGTACAAGCTAACAACCTGAGATTAATGTTAGGCAAGTTTTCCATGAACAACAGCACCATTGTATGGCGTTTGTAACATACTTAGGTGTATTGTTTTCTGTGCTTCCACATTGTGGCCTCACTCTTGACAGCTGTTGTTGGCTGCTATTAGATTCTGATTTCAGATCTGGATATATATTGTCCTTATCACACACGCTAATAGTACTTTCCTCGGATAAGCCTGCATGCGAAAGGGGAGACTTGTGTGCAAGGTCATGCCACAGGCTTGAAGGGAATAAAAAGACAGGGCAATGGAAAATATTTTGCCTTTTATGTTTGATTTTGCAGTTGTTTCTCTCCTTGTATTTGAGCTAGGGGCCATATTTGATTGACATTGGGCTAACATTATGATATTTTGCAAGCAATTTCAGTTTCATATAGCATATAGCAAGCACATCCTGAGGCCCTCTTAGAGCTCAGGTTATGAAGGGTGACTTTTTTGTATAGTTCAGCAACAAACAGAAGTGTAATTTCTGAGAATGTGGCCTCAAACCTTTGGTATGTTAGGGGTGCCTCATTCACCAAGGCTCCCTGCTTGACAGCACTTTGGGGTTAACATGATGACCTACCATAATTGCTTCAAAAAGTATTATATTGTAGACTTAAAAACTTAAAATACTCACTGAGAATATTTGTTATCACAAAGCATAAATATTAAAGCATTCATTTCAGATGAAAAGGAAATGCATCACCATTATGTTAAACTGACATAACCTGGTTTGAATGTTGCTATAATCAAATGGCTCAATACCTTTTCACTTTATGCCCAATATACAGAGAGCACTTACACAATATTTTATGGCACACTGTCCCATGGGAACTCTCATTGGTTTTGATTTTCATGCTTATCTGATCTTGCTGTTGCACACAAGGTATGCTCTTAAAATTGGGGTTTGGAATTGGATATGACAAGCATGATGTGACATAAATTTAGTAATGCTCTTTCCATATGTATTCTCATTGATAATGTAGCTGAAACTACATGTAGAAAAGAAAAAACTAATGGTGGCTTAGGGTTTAAGACTACAGCTTCAGGGACCTTCAGTTCTCAAGCAGTGGTGTCTATGTTTTCCCCCAAAATCCCAAAAATGTGTAGGTTACTAGCAGCTCTAATGCAGCCTAAAGTGAGTGTGAATGTGGGTGGTGCATGGAAGTGCCCTGAAAGAATCCTTCTTCCTGCATACAGTTCTTTCAGTATTTAGACCACTTCACTTGTTACCTAAGTGTTCATTTCGATTTGACCAAGCTCTTACTTTGTTTTGACTTCTGAATTTTGATTAACATTTACATTCTGACACTGCAGATTATTTTGACCTTTCTGATATTCTGAAACACCCATTTATCCATCTACTACAAAAATACTACTTAGTGCTCAATACTTGTCCCAAGGTGATTATTACAATTTCTTACAATAAGAAATTTACCAGTGCGTAAACAAAATGTAAGGTCACAAAACAAGCAAAGATTCCTGGCTTTCCAGAAAAACTTACAGTATGCGCTAACTACTGCACATAAAGTATTTTGAATTACCCATAAATGTAGATTCAGAAGGCAGCTCACTGCCAACTTGCTGGCATGTTTCTGATGTCATGTGTCAGGTCTTCAAGTCAAAAGAAGACTCCCGCTGGAGTGAAACAGTGGAACCTGTAAAAGGAGATCCGTAACAAATGGCAACATTAAAACATAAGCAACAAAAGGATAATTAATCAAGAACCCAAATCCAAAAGGAAGTAGAAAATACCCGCAGAACATGAAAGTGGGAAATTAATAAACTTTTTATATATTTTTCACATTAAGAAACTCTATTCATTTTACGATATTTCTCAGATGAAGCTAAAATCTTCCCTAATAGAGTGTAGAAGTGAAAAAAAGAAAAGTTTATCAGTCTCAAAGGTGACACATCCTGTTTTAATTGTACCAGACTTAAATTTAAGCTTGCTTTTTTTAGGCTTTTTAATTGAATCATCAGAATTACCTTACTCTTTACAGAATTATCAACTAGACCTTGTGATTTATCCCTGCTTAAGAACAGAATAATTTCTATGTGTTTAATCTTTTACTTCACCAAAATGTTTATAATTAATTACTTAATTAATACATAGAATTATTCAGTTTTCTTAAGAAATACAAACACCATTAGAACACAAATAATTAGAAATATATAATATTTTTTTTCTGTCATTGAAATTTGAGAAATGCTATGTCTGACAGCAAAAATTAATGAGGGAATACAATCATTAGGCTTACGTCCAAGTTGAAACATCCTGCTGATGCTGAAGTAAATCAAATCAGAGCAATTCCTGACAACTACATTCTTGAATATGTGTAGTTGAATTTGTCAGTTGCTCATATCAGCAGCTGAACATAACTTGAAACACTTTACAGTGTAATTCTTTAAATGAGAGAGACAAAATACCATAAAGGATTGGGGACTGGCTGGATACCCCATTTAATAACAAAATTGATGGTAATAATGAAGAAATGTAAGAGTGGTAGGACATCTTGGGCCCTTGTATGCTTTTGGCAAATGAAAGTTTTTGTGGCACACAGGTCTGATCTCTAGGTGAGCAAGGCTCAAATGGGCAATAACTTCAGACTTCACTCTCATTTAAATATCTCAAGGATTGCAAGGGGAGGTTCTTCTGAAAGCGTACCAAAGGTGACATTACAGGGACTCATCCTGTGTTCTGTAGGGAGGAAAGAAGAGGTGGTTAATGTTCAATGTTGACCCTGCCTTATTGTAAGCATTTATACCTTTGTTGGGCCTTTTAAACACTCTCCAAACAAGGAAAAGATGTGAGTTTATAGAGTCATTCCTGTCATGTGGTCATTTTTTTTCCACAAAGTGTACTATTCCAGAAATATTGGTTCAAATACTGCTCTACTTTAAACAAGCCATGTAGTAACCATCACACTTAGCTGTCACATACCCATGTAGCTCCTTATTAGGCAGATCCATCTCTTAGCCAGTATAATTAAGCTATCATTCTTACCTATCTCCCTGCTGCAACTGACAATGCCACAACTCTGGCTATCTGTTGCACATGATGATCATGGTGGTCATCAGGTGGGTCCCCCATTCCTAATCAGTGTTTCATTGAGTTTAAGGCCCATGAAGCAAAGAAAGGTTCATAAATACATAAAAATACAGTTAAAATACCTAAAATAATTAAAATAAGTGTATCGCATCTATAACAACCCCAGTAAGAACTACTTAAACCAAACTATTGCACATGCTAAACCATGTTCAACCTACTTAAACTGACCAGTAACTTACAATTTCAGTTTTCTCCTACTTAACTCTGAACACATTCATAGCAAAGTGAAGATGAAAAAAAAAAAAAAAAGCTCACCGAGCCCTCCATCTTTTCCGTACTGCATGCACTGTTGTTTTAGCCATATCCAATTGTTTTCCTACCCCTGAAAATTAACCATGCTTTTAACTGCCTACTTTACTTTATTTGCTGAGAAGCCTTACTCTCAGTAACAATTTCTTATCTGCAATGTCTACATGGATGCAGCCCAACTTCTTTGGATCATATCAGGCAGCAGATTGCTCATATATATCTCTTTTGGAACCACTAATCTTGTGTTAAGGTTTACAGAATGTTTCCAGTGTTTTTTCACACTATGCTGACCCCCAATTTGCCTAAACATGCCTACAAGGGTACTATGCTCCTCTCGCTTAACAAATACCTGCCTGATAGCTTTTTCCTGCTTCTTTGCATTTACTAGTTTCCTTTTAGTCTCCAAAGCAGTGGCAAACATAGCACAACACCGTATTATGCCTCCATGTACAGTATATCTGTACCTTAAAGTACCTGTACCTTAAAGATGCCATCTGGCACAGAATATACAGCTTCGGTCAGCTCCTGTACACACATTCATCTTTTTTGGGGATGGGAGTACATCATAAATTGCTCCAATAAGAAACCTCATTCTGCATGCCTCCATGTACCACAATTCACTCCAATTAAGCTTCATTTTTTCCATGCTTTCCCAAGCCACCGCCCTTGTTTTTCTTGTGATGCAACCAACATATACTTAGTTATCTCTTCTTGATGCCTGATCTTATCCACCATCATGTGACTGTGTTCTAACTTTCTGCTTTGCACACCTAGATTTGCCCTACCATGTTGCACATGTCCCACTATCTCTTTCAAGTTCAAAGTTTACTGTCATGTGCACAACACGTTTCCCTGTACAATGAAATTCTTTCTTTGCTGTCCACAACAAATGACAAAACCAACTTATAAAGATAAATATAAATAATAAGTAGCAGATAGATAAGTAACAGAGGCAGCATAAAGTATAAAAACAGAATAGAAGTATAAAGTGTAATTGTGCTGGTAGGTGTGTGAAGGACAAGTCAAATACAATTGTGTGAGGTAGACAGAATGAGGTGAACCATGGTTATAAACTACAGTCAGTTATTTAGGAGTCTAATGGCCTTGGGAAAGAAACAGTTCTTTAGCCTGGAAGTCCTGCATTTCATACTTCTGTACCTCCTGCCTGAGGGTAGAAGTGTGAACAGTTCGTGTTGGGAGTGGGTGGGGTCCCTGAGGATCAAGGCAGTTCTTCTGCGGACTCTGCAGTTGTAGATGCTCTGCAGAGAGGGCAGTGGGGTCCTGGGATCTTCTCAGCAGTCTTTACCACTCTCTGCAGGCATTTGCAGTCCATAGCGGTAGTGTTACCATACCACACGGTGATGCAACTGGTCAAGATGCTCTCAACAATGCAGCTGTAAAAGTTGCCGAGGATCTTAGTCGACATACCAAACTTCCTCAGCCTCCTCAGAAAGTACAGCCACCAGCTGTGCGGTGTTAAGTGTCCAAGTGAGGTCCTCACTGATGTAGATGCCCAGGTACTTAATGCTGCTCACCCTCTCCACTTCAAGCCCTTGGATGAACAGTGGCCGGTGAGGTCTCCTCTCCTTCCTCATGTCCACTATCATCTCCTTTGTCTTGTCTGTGTTGATGGTCAGATTGTTGTCCTCACACCATGATGCCAGACTGTCCACCTCACTCCTGTAGGCCACCACATCCGTACCAGCGATGCGTCCTATCATTGTGGTGTTGTCTGCGAACTTTAGGATGATGTTATCTTTGTGGGAGGCAACACAGTCGTGGGTGAACAGGGTGTAGAGGATGGGGCTAAGGACGCATCCCTGTGGAGTGCCTGTGTTTGTGATAATGGTGGCTGAAATCCTATTACCAATCCTGACAGAATGGGGCTTGCCAGTCAGAAAGTCTAGGAGCCAATCACAGAGGGTGGGGTACAGGCCAAGTGCAGACAGTTTATGGGAGAGTTTATAGGGGATAACCATGTTAAAGGCAGAGCTGTAGTCAACAAAGAGCATCCTGATGTAGGAGTCTTTGTTCTCCAGATGGGAAAGGGAATAATGTAGTGTGGCAGCGATAGCATCTGAGGTGGACCTGTGGGGCCGGTAGGCATACCGCAGGGGGTCCAGAGTATCCACTATGCTGCTCTGAATGTGAAATAGCACCACTCCCTCAAAACACTTCATGATGATTGGAGTGAGTGCTCTCTTTAAGCCTAAAATCCACTTCTACCTGTTGTACTACTGTCTTTAGGTCCCATATGTCCTTCTTTAACAGAAAGCTCTTGTTTTCTTACATTTGTATCATTTGATTGTAACAGGTGTGGCAGGAGGCTGGGGGCCAGACCCAACCAGGACGCCTGGAAGGATCGGAAGGCGGTCTATATGTCCCCTGGGCCACAAAGGGGCAACCTCCTGGTTAGTGAGAGGACAACCGGGATAGAGCAAGGAGACGCAAACCCATTGGGGCCTGTGGCCACCACCAGGGAGCACCCCGAGCAGCATGGAGCCTGGGATATCTGCACCTCCATCACACGTGGGAAGGTGGAGGAAGGATCTTCCAGGGAGGCCCGAAGTGCTTCCGGGTGCTCATACGGCACTTCCGCCACACAAGGAAGTGCCGCTGGAAGAACGTCAGCGAGCACCTGGAGGACGTCCGGGTGACTATAAAGGGGGCTGCCTTCCTACAGTCGAGGAGCGAGAGTTGGGTGCTGGAGTAGGACGAAGATCCAGCGAACAGATGAGAGGTGGCCCATGGACATTGAAAGCCCCGAGTAAGGGTGATTGGTGTGGGGCACTATGTGCTGTGTGGGACTGTGTGTGCAAACTTGAAAATAAACATGTGTTTATAACCCTGCTGGTGTTTGGGCTAGCTCTCACACAGGGTTAGTTGCAGCCTTGCTTTTGCACACTTAAACTCTTTTACTAGGTCAGGCACTTCAAGAGTCATGCCATGTAAAGCATTTTTGCTTAGGCATCTAGGAAGTCCAAACTATTTCCTAATGTACGAACTAACTATAGTTTTACACTTCTCCACTTGGTAGATTGGTCTATTGTAACCTGTTTTAGGTTTAATCCCATTAAAAATGTACCGCTTTATTTCTTGCACCTGCTGCCTATCATTTAATGTTGTGCTATACCACCTGCTGAAGCTCTTAACTGACTCATCTGTGATTATAATCACCCTTTCATCCAGCTGAAACCTCCTATTCAACAACTTGCTTTTGATGATGGTAATACTTCGACACTTAATAGGCTCCATTTTTGTTCCAGGCCACCTCAAAGTGTCATTAGGCTGTAGTAGTAGTCAGGATATCCATATACATGTATGCCCTAACCGGTGGTAGGTTCAATACACCTTTATGCCTTTCTCAACCCATCACCCAATTAGAAACCCTAATGATAACCTCAAAAGTCATAGTGGAGAGACAGCGTACACAGCCATAATGCCAGCATCCAGGTCCTGCCAGTCCATTACAAAATCCTTAGTATAATAAAATATCATTTCATTAAAATACTCCTTAATTATATCTGGAATACAAACTGGTATTGTAAAAATTCTAGTGAAACCCATACTGAACTACTGTATGTAGTACAGAGCAAAAAGCTTTGGACAGGTCTAGAAAGACAACATGTAAGTCCCTGCCCTCTTACTTAGCCCAATGAATCTGGTTTCATACCATGCTAACGTGCTCAAAGCGCCCTGAGTAGCCAGAAACACCTGCTTTCTGTACTGACATATAAATTATCTTATTATCTAACAGGTAAGTGACTAGCCTATTAGCTACTATGCTAAAATAATCTTGCCTTCCACATTTAAGAGACTGATTGGTCTAAATTAAGTACTATCAACAGAGTTCTTTCTCTTTAGGAATATAAACTCCCCTTTCCCTATGCCATGCCATAGAAATAACCTTACACTGTCATAACACCCTAAACGCTTCCACCTAAATGTCAGCACCCCTGGTACACTCTTATATAATCGGTAAGATATACCACTGGGTCCCGAGGCTGGCCCAGCCCTGGCTCACTGACAATCCTTATGACTTCTTATAACTGGGGGACTAGTATCCATAACCACCTCCAAATCTTCCAAGTATGGCATGTCAGATGGCAAGTATTTAACTCCCACCCTTCACTTTCCAGAATACATACTGTACCATACAGGAAGAAGAAGAAGAAGGCATTGCATTTAGACACTCAACGCACTTTATATAAAGAGGGGGACCACTTCTACCACTACCAATGTGTGGAAACTATTTGTATAATGCAGCCATTTTGCCGTAGTATTCTCAGCACACATTATTAGGTGGTGAAGAGATGTGAGAGATAGTTAACCAGTAAGGGACAGGGGATGATTATGGGGTCAGAATGACCAGGCTTTGATGGGAAATTTAGTCTGGACATTGGGGTACACCTTACTTTTTACAAAAAATGCCCAGAGATCTTTAATGACCATAGAAAATCAGGCTCACCAACACCTTTAAATGGATTACCAGTTCTGAAGTGCATGTGGTATGACTACAGGAGCCCGTCTAATTTTGCTTTGGACACCAACAGTGGAGCATCTCTTAGTCTTTCTACAAATATTTGAGATGTCACAAGAGTTTGCTAATCCTGTCGACATGCACTCTGATGACTAAGGCAATGATTATGTACCCCATGTTGTTTTGTGTGGAATGTGCTAGAAGAAGACTGGGTTTTTTTGTTGCATTTCATTTGGTATTTGTGTTTGCCATATGAGAGACCTACTGGACATTAACTCAGGTCTGTTTAATGTACGCTGTAAATTCCGCTCAGGTTGTTCTTTGTCTCCTTACTTGTTTGAGATTTTCTTGGTCAAGATATCTAAGCACTGCTAAGAGTTGGAGAGTATCACTTGTAGGTCAAATGGTTACATTTGTGCTGCTTTTGAATAATGCTGCACTCTTGGTCACATTAGATTATGATGTTAACAGTAGTGGTTTGCAGCTGATGATGATATTGTAAGGATGAGAATTCTTACCTCCAAATTGATGTCATGCTTCTTTCACAGAAAACATTGTCTTGCTCTCTGTTGGTTAGAAAGGAGAAGTGAGACTGACCACCTGTGAGATCTGTTCAATTGTGGTAGTTTTGCAAATATTTTACTATGCTATACTGGTGAAGAAGGAATTAAATACTGCAATGAAGCTTTCAACTTGCTGATCAATCTACATGTCCACCTTTAACTATAGTCATAAGTTTGTGATTAAAGCAGAATAAATTAGGTTTCTACCCAGAGTTGCTGGGTTCATTATCTGTGATAGAACGAGAAGAAGATCTCAAAGCAGAACCTCCATTTTTTCAGATACAGAGGAAGTGGCCAGGGCAGTTTGGATATTTAGCGATGATTTTCCTTGTGTGCCCACCACAGATGGAGGATAAGGAGCACCTTACCTAGTGAAGACTCAGGAATGCACACAAAAAATGTTATATGTGTTATACACTTTGGCTTGTCTTGGAGTGCGTCAGAATTCCTCAGGAAGCAATGAAAACTATTGCTTGGAATAGGGTGACCTGGTCTGTTCAGCTCAGCATGTTGCAACTGTATCCCCTCAAGGATCAGCAGATGGAAAGCATTAGATCCCTCAAACACACAAACATGTTCCCACTTTCTTCATAGGTGAACTAGTGTTGAGTATAGATTGGTCTGAGCATTTCATCATGACGACAATGGACTGTCCTAGAGATCTTTCTGTGATATAATGACTATGTGTTTTAGGATTCACTTTACTTGTGTAGCATCCTTGTGCAAAATCAATACTCTTAAATGTAGCTCCTGTTGCGATAGGCTTGCATTCTTCAACCAATAGCATAGATTTAGTGGACCTATTTATTTTGAGATTTGTTTTGTGACAGGGCACTAGTACATATCGGGGCCCGCTCACACACCCACACTCACTCATAGCCAGATTCACCAACTAATCTAAATTATACATGTTTGGAAATGTGGAAGGTTTTATTCCACATGGAAAGAATCATCAGTAATGATTATACAACATTTGTGACCAAGGATGTGATGATTTTCAGGGGTATACAGTATACTGTACAATGATATGTCAGTGTTGTATAATAAGTGCAGTTTTAGTGTCCATGAAAAAGTGGTCAGCTCCTTATTTTCTCTTTAGTGTTACACTATATCTTGAATCCAAATTAGACCATTAGAACATTCGAACAATCTAGTCAAGAACAGGCCATTCAGCCTAACAAAGCTTGCTAGTCTTATGCACTCACTTCTAAAATAACATTGTTTAGTTTTGAATGACCATTAAGTCCTACTGAAGAAAAACTTTGTAAAGCTTGTTTGAATTTTACCATTAAGAAGTTTCTAACACTGTCCTTGTATTCTTCTTGAACTTGTTTTAAAGTAACAGTCTTGATCCACAATCATGCTTCTTTTTCTTAAACTGTAGAGGCTCAGCTCTCTTAATCTTTCCTCTTAATTCATCCCCTGTAGCCCTGAAATGAGCCTAGTCGTTTTTCTCTGGACTTTCTCCAGTGCTGCTATGTCCTTTTTGTAGTCTGAAGACCAGAACTGCACACACTGCTCTGGAAGGGGCCTCACTGGTGCATTATAAAGCTTGATCATAACCTCCTTGGACTTGTATTCTACACATCGTGCTATATGACCTAATAACCTAAATTTGTAACAAAGGTGCAAAGAAGATTTCATATTATGCATAGAATGCCTCAGTCAGGAAGAATTAATTCTTGTAACACTATTTAAAGTGGTAATGCGAAGGACATTATTGTTGAACCAATGAAAACTACATTAACACCAGAAAATATTAAAAGATCGAGACAGGCCTTAGAGTGGAACCATCACAAAATATAGCCAATAACCAACAATTTAGGTAATCAAACAAATATATTGAAACAAAATAACTAATATATCCTTCTTCCTTTTCCTTTTATTTGAACATACTTCTTTGTTGTGCTATTCAACTTAAGAAAGTAATTTTTTATCTATCTATCTATTCATCACAATATCAGTTGGTAGCACCAAATATTTCAGATTAGTAAAATAGACAGTGTAAATAAACTGCATTGACTAAATCCATTTTTACTGCTTTATTTCTTCCAATCCAGCCATTCATGCCATGTTTTCAAAAATGTCACACCCTTACACTATATCCTGTACAACTTGTTAAATAAAAGGGACCATAACATTTGTGTGTCTATGTATTTAACTAAATATTCAAAAAGTAGCTTGTGCTTGCATCAGATAAGCTTTTTCTTAACCAACTTAGTGGATAGTTCAATATCCAAACAGCATTTATGTTCAGGCCTGATAATTTTCATACTACAACACCTTGTTCTTTACAGCAAGCATTTTAGCTAACCAGCATTTCAGACCAGAGATGCTCCATTTTTGTGTTTTTTTTCATTATTTCATGAAGAGAAAGGGACACATTGATGTCAACAGATTTAATAATGCTTGTCCTGAAGGAGTTTATTGTGACCAAGAAATGAAGATTGCCACAATAATATTTTAAGAGAATAGTCAACAAATACAAATAGTCAAATCATTTTGAATTAGGGGTTGAAAAGTCAAAACAAAAATCTAAATATTCTTTCCTTAAATAAGTAGCAATAGCGAGTGTTTTCTGTGGGCATTATGGATGCTAACGTTAATTGCGCTGCCATCTTTAATGGCGTCCCTACTAAGACGTCACATGTAGTGTCAAAACACATGATTTGGGAAAAGTACAACTACCACAAAACAATATAGGTCCAACCATGAAATGAAATGCAAAAAGGCATCAGAATAATATCACCTCACCAACAAAATGGTAAAAAGTAGTAGTATAGGCTGCAACCGAATGCTTTTAGTAGATTTTAGTACAGATTAAAATATGTTTGGCGGACATTATTCAATCTCTTTAAGGCCTTGCAGCAAAAGTTTTTCTGGCATTAAATCCTTTGTATTTTTTTTTCTACTATTATTAACACAATAACTAATGATGGGCTCTTGTCAGTTCATTGTCCTTTTTGACAGTCTAATTTTGCTTGACAAAATTCTTCTTCTAAAGAACAACATTTATAACAATATGTTCCTGCCCTTAGTACTGCTAAGGATATCACGTATATACTGTGATTTGTAAAAATGTGTTGTTATACAGTATAATAAGTGAACAATGGGCAATATCAATTTTACTCAAAAGTAACAGATATTCCTCAGAAATACCAATATACAGTAGACAGTGTGGCCTTTGTTACTGGAAAGTGAAAGAAAACAATTGCTCTAATGACAGTGCCTATAACAAGTATTCATTTTCTTGGAAGTTTTCACATTTTATTATATTGCAACATTAAATCACAGTATATTTAATTGGACGTTTTTGACACTGATCAACAGAAAATGTTTCTTTACTGTCAAAGTGAGAAAAGATCTCTGCAAAAAGGCTACCAATTAAATCCAATTTGACTTGATGTTGTATAACAATCAAATGTGACTACGTCCAAGGAGGTGAACACTTTTTATAGGCACTAAAAATATTGATTTCAAATATGTGAAGAACTACACTTGTGCTTGAAAGTTTGTGAACCCTTTAGAATTTTCTGTATTTCTGCATAAATATGACCTAAAACATCATCAGATTTTCACTCAAGTCTTAAAATTAGATCAAGAGAAACCAGTTAAACAAATGAGACAAAAATATTATACTTGGTCATTTATTAAGGAAAATGATCAAATATTACATATTTGTGAGTGGCAAAAGTATATGAACCTTTGCTTTCAGTATCTGGTGTGACCCCCTTTTTGCAGCAATAACTGCATCTAAACGTTTCCGGTAACTTTTGATCATTCCTGCACACTGGCTTGGAGGAATTTTAGCCCATTCCTCCGTACAGAACAGCTTCAACTCTGGGATGTTGGTGGGTTTCCTCACATTAACTGCTCGCTTCAGGTCCTTCCACAACATTTCGAGTGGATTAAGGTCAGGACTTTGACTTGGCATTCCAAAACATTAACTTTATTCTTCTTTAACCATTCTTTGGTAGAGCGACTTGTGTGCTTAGGGTCGTTGTCTTACTGCATGACCCACCTTCTCTTGAGATTCAGTTCATGGACAGATGTCCTGACATTTTCCTTTAGAATTCTCTAATATAATTCAGAATTCATTGTTCCATCAATGAAGGCAAGCCATCCTGGCCCAGATGCAGCAAAACAGGACCAAACCATCATACTACCACCACCATGTTTCACAGATGGGATAAGGTTCTTATGCTGGAATGCAGTGTTTTCCTTTCTCTAAACATAACGCTTTCATTTAAACCAAAAACGTTCTATTTTGGTCTCATCTGTCCACAAAACATTCTTCCAATAGCCTTCTGGTTTGTCCACATGATCTTTAGCAAACTGCAGACGAGCAGCATTTTTTTTTTTTTTGGAGAGTAGTGGCTTTCTCCTTGCAACACCATTGGTGTTCTCCTGATGGTGGAGTCATTAACATGAACATTAGCCAATGTGAGAGAGGCCTTCAGTTACTTAGAAGTTACCCTGGGGTCCTTTGTGACCTCGCCGACTATTACACGCCTTGCTCTTTGAGTGATCTTTGTTGGTCAACCACTCCTGGGGAGGGTAACAATGGTCTTGAATTTCCTCCATTTGTACACAATCTGTCTGACTGTGGATTGGTGGAGTCCAAACTCTTTAGAGATGGTTTTGTAACCTTTTCCAGCCTGATGAGCATCAGCAACTCTTTTTCTGAGGTCCTCAGAAATCTCCTTTGTTTGTACTATGATACACTTCCACAAACATGTGTTGTGAAGAGCAGACTTTGATAGATCCCTGTTTAAATAACACAGGGTTCCCACTCACACCTGATTATCATCCCATTGATTAAAAACACCTCTAATTTCACCTTCAAACTAACTGCTAATCCTAGAGGTTCACATACTTTTGCCACTCACAAATATGTAATATTCGATCATTCTCCTCAATAAATAAATGACCAAGTATAATATTTTTGTCTCATTTGTTTAACTGGTTTCTCTTTATCTACTTTTAGAACTTGAGTGAAAATCTGATGATGTTTTAGGTCATATTTATGCAGAAATATAGAAAATTCTAAAGGGTTCACAAACTTTCAAGCACAACTGTATATTCAATATTAACACATCATATCTTTATTGATTGCTTCTATGTTAAATTATATAACATTCCCAAAAACAATGAATCTAGTCCAAGATCATAAAATTAATTTATTTTTCATTTTTATATATCATTTGGAGCAAGCATGAAACAGAATTATGTTGCACATGTGACATATGGCAATTAAAAATAATCCAGAATTTATTCTTGTTAATTATATTTAATATTTTCAGTACACAGATATTCTAATGTTTGAAAAATGACTTTATGAAATAAATCAGAACTAGCATTCAGTTTGATTGAGTTGTTCTATGCTGTATGAAACAAACTCTGATTACACCTCTGTTATAAAGTCCAGGAACCTCCTTAAGTAAATATTTGAAAGGTGAACAACCCTGAAGATAATACTTCCATTTAATACTCATTAAATTATAAGCACAACTCTTCTTCTGTGGCTTTTGTATACTCTGTGGTTGTCTTTAGAAATACTGAAGGGATCATTTATAATGGGCATTAAGCTATTTAGACTGTTAAAGTGTGAGTAATGTAAAGCTGTTCTATTTTAATTTTTTCATTATCCCTTAGCATGAATTCTTAACTAAATAAAACAGAAGAGTTAGCTTAATTTTTTTAAGTTCTGGTGCCAAGAGTCTCACAACTGATAATGATTCCATGGAGTACCTGAAATATATTCAGTTGCCTTTAGTGTATTGCACTCCAGTTACAGTAGGTAGTGTGCTATGGTAAGGTTTAGACCTGAAACCATGCTGTATAGTTCTGTAAAGTGACCCTGAAAAAATCAGTTAACTTGTCTGTGCTGTAAGTGCATACTTAGAAAGAGTTTATAACATAGGCTGATAGGCAATTCTGCAAATATGAGTGAGTGTGAGACGGGACCCAAGAGATTGGACCTTCACATGCAGTTGTCCCTTCCAGAGTTGGTTCTCATTTTATATCCGATGCAAACAGTAGAGAGCTTAACTCTCTCCACTTGATCCTGCAATTTAAAAATAAGTTAAGAAAATGAATCAAAGGGTGAAATCTGCAATTCCAAGTTACATGGTCATAAAAATTGGGTTGTTGAGATAAGTAGTACACAAGTAGTTTTGCAAAATTGTTTAAGCGGTCTGTAAACGTTGACATGGACAGAGGCATTAAGTGACCCCAGTATTAATGTGTCTTGTCTATGCAGCTTGTTTATTTCATTTGACCCAATATGTTTAGCTTCAAATTAAATACTAATTAAGCTGTTGACTAAATTCAGTTTCTTGTTCATTATACTCTACATGTATTTATATAATAAATATCAAGAAAGTTAACAAATTAGATCATGTACTATTATGTTATTGAATTTTTTCCTGTGGTGTCAGTGTAATTAACATGGAAGTACTACAAAGACAACCTCATACCAATGTGTTTTGTTTGAAAGGGTCTAAAATATTTTCACATCCTAATGCAATGCTATTTTTTAAAATCAATTATTATGATTAAACAGTTGCTACGGAATGAAATCTGAGGTTGTGCTATATGTAACATTGCAGGACAGTGCGTATAAAATTCTCTTAGAGAACCTTTCAACCGTCCATGTTTTGCAAGTATCACACCAAAAGACTTGTGTGTTTCCGAAGTACTGTAAATTTATGACCTGGTTTTGTTTCATTGACTTAGGATTTTGCTTGGTTTAATTTAATTAATTCTTCAGTTCTTTTTTTTATTGATTTTATTGTAATCATTCCATACAGATAGATACATTTTTACAAAAAATAGGGTTGAAAACAAAACAACCCAACCCCCACCCCTGACGATTCTTCAGTTCTGATGTCTGTTACATATTTGAGTACTCTTATCTCCAAGTCCCTTTCACTTGGCTTATATGGCCTGCCCCTTTCACCCTCAGTGGAGGTCAGTGTATTTCTTCCTTATTTTCTATGAAAATGATGAATGTTTTTTTTTTTCTTTTTTAACTGATAACATTTATGCTAAAAATCTGTTACCTGTTTTGAAGTTTGAAAGTTTCCAAGCACATAAATCGTGAACAGTTCCAAAAATGCCTAATAGAGGGGGAAACACCATCAAAAATCCTGGCTAGTAACACAGAGGGCCTCATAGAACTGTTATAAGTGAAAGATTTGTATCACAAAAAGGCTTTGTTACTATATGAAGCTCTGAAGAGCACAAAAGGCATTGATGCAATGCATGCAAAGGCAAAGCAATGCAAGACAAACAATTTTCAACTGCAAATCTAGCAAACAAATTCACAAAAAAAAACAGAGCACAGGTCAAAAAGTCCACAAATCACAATAAGCACAAACAACAGACACAATAAACACCGACTCACTAGTGCATTTGAATGAACTGCAAGGAACTGTTGATTGCCCTGCTTTTATAGGGCTGAAGCAAGTCCCATGCAGTGATGGGCAGGTGGCCCAGCTCCTGGGGAACCATCTACAAAAGGCCTAAAATAGGCATAGATACATATCAAATACAAACAATAATGGACATAAACAGAAATAAAACAGTCAAAAATGAACAAAGAAGACATAAAAACAAGGATTTGAGCACCAATGAGGTAAAAAACTCTAGCTGAAATATAACATTACTAAGATATGATGATATGATCACTGCTTCTTATGTAATGGATTCCTCCATTTGAACAAAAACTAAACAGAAGCATGGCAGTGATGAGGAAAAACTTGGGCAAAAAATTTGTTAAATGCAGGAAAGTTCTAACATGAAAAATTCTAACTGCCAAATATCAATCCAAAGAAAGATGAAAAAGTCAAAGTTAGTTCAAAAAAGGTTAATCAGAAACCCTAAAGTCATTCCCAATTTTTAATTGTTATTGTTTTCAGAGTCTTCTCATATTACTAGAAAGTTCTGTCATCATTTATAACTGCAGAGAGATTAAATTCTTGTGCTACCCATCTCCGGTGACGGCACCCATGAAAACAATATAGAAAATGGTGGTGCCTGGTAAAAAAGCATTGAACAAAATGGGATTAAGTTGATATCACAAAATAATAATAATTACATTAAAAAATCAGAACACTACCAAATAAGTTCCTGATATTGCACTAGTGTATTTTGCCTTGAAATGAGAAGTCAAGCAAAATTACACCTTTTATTGGCTAACTAAAAAGATTACAATATTAAAGCTTTCAAGGCAACTCAGGCCCCTTCTTCAGGCAAGTTGTATTTTGCCTTAAAATAGATGATCCACAGATCACTAACATGTAGCTATGAAAAAATGGACCTAATATGAGCACCCATTGGCATGAGTTTTAAAAAGATTGTGAATGTTATAAATCACTATAAAAAACACTTAGCTTGCTGTGTATAACATACTTCAACTTACAGTGTCTGTTATGAGCAATTTCACCTAATGATAATACTTGACTGATTTTTCAGAATTCAGACAGGACAAGTCTGCTAAGTTGAAGGACCTGGGCCTTAGCTCAGGGTATTTGCATCATTCGTGATTGTGGGAGGTCTTGACACTGTGTTAATGTTGCCACAATGAGGCTAGTCTAATGTGGGCCAACATGCACCCATCGCAGGCCTCTTTCCTTTGATATGTAAACATAAGATATCACACAAACAGCCAATGAGAAATCATTTGAGTTTAAGTGATAGACCCTCACTCTTTAATGCAGGGCCAATGAACATATCTGTCCTTTTCTGTAACTGGTCACATTTTTCAGGAGGCACACACTCACTACAAGATGGTTAAATTTATTTTGAACCTTGTGCTGTTTGCCTAATTCTTCCACAAACACACCTAAAAATAGGTGATGGAATGATGAAACACATGAATATTGGGGATAAACAGCTGACTTTTAAAGGTGATTTAACTTCTGGAAACAAACAGCTTTTAAAACAGAGGACAGGAGCACATCTTCAGAACAAGTCTTTCTAGTGCAACAATAAAAACTGAAAGTTGTGTGAGGTTCTCAGGTCTTGTACAGTTTTCGGCCAGAAAAGATGTGGCCAGATAACTTTGTCTGAAGAAAAAGACCAAAGTCTGTCTGACTTGATGAATTCTAATAAAGTGGCATTCAAGGGTTAAACCACAGTGATCATCAGTCAATTGGTGAATAGCCAGGTGCGGTAGCTCCACTTTTATTATCTTTTTCAAATACTGTTTAGTAAACTACTTCAATATTTGGCCTAAATGTCCACTCTTGTTCCTGCCTTTCTCTGTAAGTAGCAAGTTCTTGGTTTGTATAAACAAATCATGTGCTTGCCTTTAAGATTTATCTATTTGAATGCTTACACCTTTGTCCTACAAGATAAAAATCATTTTCATATTATTTCACTCTTAAATGATTTTTCTTAAACAAGCTATTAGAAACTGGAATCTTTTCACACTTCCTGATTTTTTTCACCCAGAAGATGTGGTCAAGATATAAGCTCTATTCTGGTTATCTGAAAAAACAGTGGGATCAAAGAAGAAGAGTTTCTGTGATGTTCCTCTATGTCCTATCCTAAATAAAAAAACATTCTTACAGAGTTTACAGTTTTTATACTAAAGAAGAGAAGAGAAGAAGATGTGGTGTCACACACATGTGCATGGGAGATGGTTCACAGGCTTGAATATCAGTGTTTCTCAGTCGAAGAAGGGGTTAGCACTGTCCTCTGATGCTTTCTTCTTTTTTTGCTTTGCAAACCATCAAAAGAGCCCACCACCTAATGACATCATTTCCACCTCTCAAGACATCGCAGCCTGATGACCTAATTTCTGGTTCAGGTCCCACAAGATCCCTCATCTTTCTGTTTTCTTGCCTATAAATACGCCATCTTGTTTATGTTATTCAGTTCCTATTGAACTTAAGTCTGTAAAAACCTTTATTATTGTTTTCAAGTCTTTTTACAATGGTCAAGGTATAAACACTTTTCTGGTTATTTGAAACAACAGAGGACTTGCAAAATAAGAGCTGAGGTTTTTCTCTCTGTTCAAATCCTAAATAAAAAGTTAATGTAACTGTGCTGTGATTAAATGAATTCTTTCTAACAACATGAGCTGTAGATTTAGAAGCCAATCTAACTCTGTACATTCACCTATTTCATGGCAGGAATTCAATATCTTCTTTAAGCTTATGTTGACTGCATTTAAATGCAGCCTGAATTTTCTTAACTGTAGCAGCATATAATTTCCAATTTTAAAAGATGGCACTTACAGCTGTTTCTTTGTCGCCTCTCCTTCTTACTCACCATACGTAGCATCTACCTCTCAAGTCTCTCCATTGACTGCTTTTGGAACGGAATTTCATATATGACAAAAATGAGAAACATTTTGAAACAATGTGAAGATAAATGGACACTAGTAGTACATACAGAACAATATTTATAAGATGACAGCTTTTTACCTTGTTTATTCTGTACTAAAACATACTGACTTCTGACAAAACAGAGCAAGCTAATGTTAAATATAAAAAACTGGTTAGCTGAAACTGTTAGTATATTGGCATAAGAAAGTAAACCAACTTACTTTGGTAGTAACTATGAAGGAGTTCTTCAACAAAAATATGTAAATAGCCTCTGTCTACTTTAGATGCTTTTGCTGAGTTGTGCTTCTCAACAATACTCCTTACATCACTGAAATCAACTTTTGGAAGTGAAATAAGAAAGAAGGAATAAACACACTGCATTGCTAACTAACATAAAGGATTTTTACTCATTGACATGGCACTTCTACATTTTTTGAAACATGGTCTTACATAACATACTGAACAATCTTTCACCAAAATCAAAATGCGAACCAGAACTTAAAGTCAGAAACAAGACAAGATTCAAAAACAGGCCTATATCCGGACAGTTTTTTCTTTGTTCTCGGGTTCTACATGTTTTAATGTTTGGACACTTTATTTTTAAAGTGCAATTGTCAACATCACACGGTGCACCGGCTGCACACCATGCTACATCAAGATTAGTTTTAAATGTCCTTAAAGTCTTACGCTCTACGACTCAAATTCGTATCTTATTCCTGTTGTCTATGGTTCTCTGTGTAAAGAAAAACTTACTAATTTTTGTGTGAAATTTACCCTTAACAAGTTTCCAACTGTGTCCTCGTGTTCTTGATGAACTCATTTTAAAATAACAGTCTTGATCCATTGTACTAATTCCCTTCATAATTTTAAACACTTCAATAATGTCACCACTTAATCTTCTTTTGCTTAAACTAAAAAGGCTCGGCCCTTTTAATCTTTCCTTATAATTCATCCTCCGTAGCCCTGGAATCGGCCTAATCACTCTCCTCTGGACCTTTTCTAGCGCTGCTATGTCCTTTTTTGTAGCCTGGAGACAGTACACAGTACTCCAGATGAGGCCTCACCAGTGCATTATAAAGGTTGAGCATAACCTCCATGGACTTGTACTCTACACACAGTGCTATATAATCTAACATTTTGTTAGCCTTCTTAATGGCTTCTGAACACTAAGTGGAAGTTGATAGTGGCTAGTCCACTACTTCTCCTAAATCCTTCTCATAAAGTGTACTTTTCAGGCCTCCCATTGTGTATTTAAACCTGACATTTTTACATCCAATGTGTAATACTTTACATTTACTTACCTTAAATTTCATTTGCCACAAATCTGTCTAAGCCTGTATGCTGTCCAAGTCCCTCTGTAATGATTCAATGAATTCTAAATTATTTGCCAATCCACCTATCTTGGTATCATCTGCAAACTTAACCAGCTTGTTACTTATATTCCTGTCTAAATCATTTATATATATATATTAAAAAAAGCAGCGGCCCTAGCACTGACCCCTGTGGAACACCACTTTTAACATCGGCCAATTTTGAGAAGATTCTTTACACCATCACCCTCTGCTTCCTGTGTCGGAGCCAACTCTGCCACATCTGTGGCCGTAATTTGGTAGTACCCATTGAAAAACACAAGGAAAATTATACTAAAAAAGAAAATAAAACTCAGAAATGTTCAAAACCAAGCTATAAACTGTATAGGTGTCAAAGGTGTTCCTAGCAGAAGTGTAAATCATGTATACATTTTTATAAATGCAAACAATATCTACATGTAAATATGTAAGCGTAACAAAAACTAGGACATATTTACCTGTACAGCTATTTCAAGCAGAAATCACACTGGCTCACTGACTACTGATTATTTGATTAGAGTTACCGCTCACTGCATTGGCTAATTCTGAACCCAAGTTATAAAATGTACAATATTTATTTATTTATTTAGAGAGACTTAGACTTAGAGAATTTTAAAACAATGACAGCACAGACTTGACACAGAGAGTAGCAGACACCTGGAATAAGCTGTCAAGTAGTGTCATAGAGAGTGAAGAAATTGGGGGGCCTTCTAAACTAACCTTGATGTCATTTTGGACAAATGAAGTGACCTGTATTGACAAGCTTGTTGGGCAGAATGGCCTGTTTTCATCACAATTATTCTAATATATTAATGATGATTCCATAATATTAGTAAAAAAATCCAAAGCAGCATACATAAAAGAAATCCTTTTTCCAATTTAATATGTTATTACATGATTGTGCCATGCCCTCTATACGTTATCCATGACACCAGCCATATGAAAAGGGCCTCTTCTCTATAATGCAGTCAGGTAAAAGGTACTACTACTGCCTAAAGTCCAGTTTAGAGAGACTGAGGAGAGACTTCTTCATATAGTCTATCCGTGTCTTGAATGGGGAAAGGGCCTAGATCTACATGATGCCTTATTGTTAACTATCTTGCATTAAGTTATTTAAGTTATTTAGTTATTTGTTGCTTATCACGTATTTATAATCTTATTAATGATTATTGAATATTTATAAAGTTATTTAATATTGTGCCTTTATATTCTTTTTAAATGTGCAATCATTTTTGTTGACCAACTAAGCATTCCACTGCATATACTACTGTATATAGAATTTGTATGTGACAAAAAAATTGTTTTGATTTGAATTATGCCCTCTAGGACTCACTCCTATGCCTTCATGCTTATCAGCACAGCACTGGAGTTGAAAAGCAAGTGCCTTGGCCTGCTGGCATGTGATTCACTTCAGTGCATTGTGGTGGCATCACTATCCTTGCTCAGTGCCTTGATCATTAACTTTTGTTACACTCCCTCTATTGTCTGCTCTCTGTTTATTAATAACTTAGACAAGATATATAGCTATAATTAGGAAGTGTGGCATTCATCCACATTTATCTGTAAACACACATGTATGCACATCTCCTAAAGGCATATGCTGCAGTGTGTCCCCGTGTCCTGTCTGAAATATGGCTTCTTCTTAACTGCTGTATTGACTGAACTTGTGTATGTTGCATATACAGTACATTAAAAACCTTATGAGATCTTATGACACTGATTTCCTTTCTGTTCCAAAACCTCATCAATCACCTTGTGACAAGCATTCAACAAGCACTATGGCTGTTTTTTCTTGAGACATCACATTCAAGTCCAAATTATAGATACAGTTGTTCAATTTACTTTGTGAGCATCAACTTTCCCTCTTGTGCACTGTGCTAGTATTTTCAGAACTAAACCCTGGATTACACTCTCTTTTTACTTGGACTGACAGCTTTGAAAGCTCTTCTGCTGAAGTTATTAGTTTTTCCTGTTCTGTACTCATAGACTGTAGTGATGTTTTTTCATACTATATAGCTCCTTTGTTGCTTGCTATTTTGAAACTGTCTGGAATTCAAGTGTCTGTTGCTGCATTTTTGTATTTCTCTTTGTTTTTATTGCACTACTTAGTCTTTGTATTTCCTACTGCATGGCAATCTTGCTAGTCTTGTAAAGCAACTTGTAGGTGCCAAAAAGCAGAGTCACTGGAGGTAGTCTGTTCCAGGTCAGGGAAACATACATAAAGAACAGGGGTGTTGCTACACGTGGGCATTACTCACTCAATAAGGCTGAAGGTCTATTCAATTAAAAAATAGCAAACATGAAGTTGATAATTTTGGCATTTAATGGTCCTCCTACATATTCACATGCCCACACCACTGATGAGGAATATCTATCCTATTCCTAACCCTATTTGATGGCTACACAGACATCCTCTTCAGAGTGTGTCTGATGGGGTTGTCTGTCTTGGTAGAGCACCCACCCCACACTCTCCCATAGCTCCAAAAAGGAGTGGTGCCACCTACTAGGTTTTCATGCTCAGCCCTGTTTAATTGGGTTCTTCCCCCACATCTTAAGGGCATGTAGCTTGGGTTGTGGGACAGCTATAAGATAAGAGAGAGTCTGGGCCTGTGATGGCTGCCATCTTTTGGATAAGAAAATTAGAAAATGTATGGAGAGTCTTGTTAAATGAAAAGATGATTACCCCTTGAAATTGTTGTGAAATTGTTGTGAATGATGGATGTTGCTTTTTTTGCAGATAAAAGGAAATAGTTCTAGCAAATATACAGAGTTCTGTATTTCAATACATTTTCGTTTCTCATGGCCCCAGAAAGTGGTGATGTGTTACATGTGGTTGGACATGCAAGAATTTCACTGTACTTTGCACATGTAACAATACTACTATTACTACAACTACTACTAGTACTGATACTACTTCTACTACTACTCTTCTATTGTGCCATACTATAAGTGTTGCAGCAATGAATTATATACCTCTTGTGGACTATGGCCAGCAACATATCCCGGCCAATATCCCCAAGCCGCCAGATGGAACCCTCCCTGCGACGTGAAGATGCCCCGAATTCCATCAGGGCATCATGGTATGTGGAGTTGTAATGCACAGCCCTGCTGGATAATGTTGGGGCCACCAGGGGACGCTGCAGGAAGGCTCAGAGACTTATATTTTCCATACAGCCCGGAAGTACGTCACAATCACGAGGACGGAAGAAATAAAGTACTTCCGGCCTGAAGAAAAAGAGGAGTTTTCACCTGACCTGGAAGTGCTGGGGAATCACATGGACTGAGGGATCAGAAGCACTTCCGGGTCAAGGACTATAAAGGACTATGGGAAACCCCAGCGAGTTGAGCTGAGTTGGGAGGAAGGGTGACAACACGTCTGGGAGGGGAGCTTTTGATTATTGTATTGATTATTGTGATTGTTTATGAGAATAGTGGAGTGGAGGGTGCTTTGTGCAATTTATTGTCCAAATAAAATTAATTATTGGACTTTTATCTGGTGTCCGGCATCTGGTCTGAGGGTTAAAGGGGACGACAGCGCCCCCTATCTGTCACACTCTTTTAAGCTATTCAGTTTAAGAATTATAAATTATTATAAATTTTTTTCATGTATTTAAGAAAAGCTCTGAATCTCTTTAATGTGACAAACTTTTGAAGACTTACTGTAAGATTCTTCTTAATTAATTCAATTTATAGAGGATGCAATTTTTGTTTAATGAGGCAATGAGTTAAAAAGAGAAAAATGGCCAAAATTATTATCCCTCTGACAATTAATACTCAATAGTGTACCCTTAATGTGTTACAACTGACAGGAACCTCCTACTGTAGTTTTTAAGAGGATTAGCCTGTGTCTCTTGAAGGATTTTAGCCCATTTTCCCATGCAAAATTGCTCCAGCTCACCCAAATTAGATGGTCTTTGAAAATGAACGTTAACCTTGAACTCATACAAAAGATTCTCAAGAGGATTGAGATTTTGGCTTTAAGAAGGCCCTTAAGCACCATGATTTGTTGTCCTTTAAAAAGTTCTGGACAAACTTTGATATGTGCTTCAGTTCATCATATTACAGGTAGATCCAACACCAGCCTAAAGTCAACTGGTAGATTTTTTCAAATTAATCCTTCAAAATGTCAACATAATCTTCCTGCTTCATGATCCAGTGTACCTGAACAAGGTTTCCTATGCCTGAAGCAACAAAACAGCACCCCCCCACAGCATTATACTCCCACCACCATGTTTACAGTAACTATGGGAGGCCTGTCACTTCCATTGCCAACCAAAAGCAATCTTCATGAGCGTCAACTGCTCCATTTGTGTCTCATCACACCAAAGGACTCTCTAAACTCATTCCCATGTTTCAAATATTTCTGGGCAAACTCCTACCAGGAGTTTTCCTTGAACAATGACCATCAAGCTCGCCATGATGAAAAGCCCTCGCAACAGTCTTTTTGAGACTTCAAGTCCAGAAGAAGCCAGTTCAATGACAATTACAGTCACAGAGATCTGGGGGTTCTTGTTAACATCTCTGATGACTTTTCTCTTTGATATCTTTCACTTGCAACCACACCCTGGTTTGTTTCTAACAGAATGTGTCTCCTTGTGTTTTGTAATGATGCAAAATACCACTGTTTTGGAAACAGTGAACTACTAGGAAATGACAATATAGCTTTCTACCTTAAGATGGACATCTACTACCTACTTTCTGAGGTCCAGACTTATTTTGTTGGTTTTTGGCATGAACACAAACAATGTAAGAGTGGTGCCTCTCAATCTAGCTGTCAAGTACCACTAGCCCTTCTCTTTTGAATCCATGTAGTAAAGCTCAGTGCGTATTGATTGGGGCAATCAAGTCATGGGGTTCAGTTGTGGTTTGAAACCTGAAAACTTCAATTTGCAACTTTTTTCATGAGGAATTGACATGGAAGCTAATAATTTTGACTGCCTCAATTTTCATTTAATTTGTTATACAGTAATCTAAGAGAATTTTACAAAATGTACCAAACATGGGCTTTTACATTGATTAATGTTTCACTCTGTAAAGTTTCATGAATGTTGTCAACATTGGACAGGGTTTTATGAAAATGTTCCATTTCTATTGATGGGGGCTCATAATTTTGTCCTTTACACTATAAAAATGTGATTTTTCTGACTTTTTACCAGGACTAGTGTTCAATCAAAAAGACACCCTGCTATCCGTCCAGAGATAACTTGATGGCAGGTTTAATGTTTGGAAGGCATTTGTAATTTTCCAATTAACAGGAAGGAAAAAGACACTTTATTTCCATAAATGGAAATAAATGATCACAACTCATCTTTTCATATGAAATTATGATTCAGTATAATCTAAAAATATTCTGCTTCATTCTGTGTTTGCCAGTAGTGGGCCAGAAAACTCCATACAGTATACTGAACTGGAATATCTAGAATGTGGCTCAGATAAGACAACCTAATCTACTGGATCTTCTTAAAGTTGGCCAATCTGCCTGTTAGATTTCTGCAGCTTCTCATTTCTTATTTTCTTAATCTAATGAGCATTATATTCTAACAGAGCATTATATTACTTCTGCTCTGTTTGGCATAATGCCAGTCAGCCAGCCACCTGTAAAGGTCTGGCCACAGAATGAATATAATACTGACTGGAAAAAGTTTAACAAGGCCAGCAGGGGACGCTATTAACTTTCACTGAATGAAGAAGTGGATGTTCAGGATGAAGAAAAAAATCCAGTTAACTTTACGGATGTAAGCATGAGGAGTGCCATAAGATTGTGACTGGCGACAGACAGCAAAAACAGACTAGGCAGCCGACACCTTCTGTAATCCAAGCAGGAAGTGCCATGGTTACATATGAGGGTCTCTGGAGAAGCATTACTGACAAGTAAAAACTGAAGAAATACAGTCATCTAAAAAAATATTACTTTTTGTTACCTTATTCAATGTCCCAGGGCAAAATACACATTGAATTTCATTTCAAAAGCTAAATGGAGACATGTATATGTTTATGCACTGCAGTGTAAATTATTTACAGTGAAGCAATAATCACACTTTGTGAAGCATATACATTGGAAATAATTGGAGGAAATCATGTAGACACAGCCCATACACCAGATCTACTTACTCCAGTTGGTTGAGAAAATATGCAATGATTTATTTTCCAGTTTAGGCTTCTCTTTTCAGCACCTTGCAGGATTGAGGAATTTTAAACAAAGAATATTTGGTAGCACAAACATCTTATATTAGCAAGATAAAATATCTGGCATTTTGAATAAGCCGTTACAATGGAACCAGACTGTCCTTCATTTACATGGTCTTTTTAAACTTGGGAAAGATACGTTTCTTTTATAGGAAGTTATAACACGTCTGCAGTTCCCAATGTCTGGAAGCACTGGATGTACTGACTGGGCACACTTACTAATACTAGGCAAATTTACAGATGCCAGTCAACCTAACCTGCACAACTTTGAAATGCTGAAGGTAAACCAGGGTACCTTGTTAAATCCTATGTACATGGGGAGAACATGCCAACTCCACACAGGAAGTAACAACACCAGGAATAGACCCCATGCCCCTGAACTTGTGATGAAGCAATGCTATCCACATCTCAACTGTGTTGCTTTCAACTTAACATAAATGGCCATATTTTTATTTTAAAAAGACTCATTAAGAATTTTGTATTAACAAATGAACATGTTTAACAGCCTTAGATGTTACACATCATATTCAGTGAAGTTCATTTTTGGGTGTCTTATGAATGCAGTCCATTTTATCATTTAAATAACAGAACCCAAAGTGACAGTATCTCACAAATATTTTTTTCTAGAATTTATTTTATAGTATTTCCAGGAATTCAACACGTATCAATAATGTAATTTGAAAAAGAGAAAAACTATGTAATGTAAATGGCACCCAGTACCCTCCCACAAAGCCCCAAAACCAGAGCAGAGCAGCAAAGGTATAATCAAAAATGCATACATAAAGAGGAGACACTTAAAAAAAGCATCAGCAACACCATCAAATGAATCTAATTGATGTCAATGGGCCTCAAATAATAAAGTTTTCATTTTTGAAACTGAGGTAGACCAATTCTCAATGGATTCTAAAAATGCTCCATTAATCTGAGAAGTAGTCATTTCCAAACAAATTAGAGATAAAAAGGAAGATCGGAAATTATGAAAAGAAAAATGCTCAAGAGCTTTCCAACAAGAGGCAAGAAGTAATTTTGCCACTGCAGTGCCAAAACAGAGCAGTTCACACTCACAAGAGGTAACCGAAAGCTTTGAAAGGTCCAACAGAAGTAGAGTTTGAGGAACAGGACAGATATTAACAGACAGAAGTGAAAAGAGAAATTGGCTTATCTGTAACCAGAAAGAGAGAACAAGAGGGCAGTGCCAGAACATATGCAGGAAAGTGCCAGGTAAACCAAGGGAACACAAAAGACAAAGTGGAACATGGCAAAGGCCCATGATAAATCATTTACGGGGAGTAGGGTAAAGTCTATGAATTACTTTGAGTTGGGTGAATCAGTAGTGTTTCTGCCTCAAAATCTGACAATCTTAAAAATATTTTACCAGTCGTGGAGAAACCTATGGAACAAGATCATAGAACCATTGTGAGAATAAAGGAAGGATTCTGTAGGTAGATTTAAAGAATAAAGAACAAAGAATGGAGATGTCACATGCTCCAAACACTGATTGGAGTTGCAAATCTATACTAATAAAAGGCAAAGCCCTCACTCACTCACTCACTCACTGACTGACTCATCACTAATTCTCCAACTTCCCATGTAGGTAGAAGGCTGAAATTTGGCAGGCTCATTCCTTACAGCTTACTTACAAAAGTTGGGCAGGTTTCATTTCGAAATTCTACGCATAATGGTCATAACTGGAACCTATTTTTTCGTCCATAGACTATAATAGACTTCTGCTCGATGCCCGTGGAAGGCGGAGTTACGCCTCCCAAGTAATTTAGTGCCTGCCCATATAAGGCCGTCCGTCAGCGGCAATCCAATTGAAACACTGCCGCTAAATATTCACGGTTGAAGGACTGTGCTTATGCAGAGGAAGATGAGATGGTCAGGGTGGTGTTTGGCACAAACTCGGCGAAACTGCGAG
This sequence comes from Polypterus bichir lapradei, assembly GCA_026402145.1. NCBI lineage: Eukaryota > Metazoa > Chordata > Cladistia > Polypteriformes > Polypteridae > Polypterus > Polypterus bichir. Next base: position 19,942,454 of record JANRMT010062792.1, read on the forward strand.
AGAAACTTTTAAGTGCCGGGTCTTAGCTAACATAATACAGCCGTGGACATCGCACGAGATGGCACCAGCACAGCTAAGAAGCTTCGATGCATGTACACCGAGTGACTCACGTGAAATGACGCAGTGCACAGACAAAAAGCAACAGTTCCAAAGAGTGCTGAACAAAAAACGAATTACACAATTGAGAAGGCAGCAAAAAAATATGAAGTGTGTGATACATACAAGCATATTCATAAGTGCAGCTACTGCGGAAACAAAGCACACGGTGCAAAAAGTCAATGTCCCGCTAAAGGAAGACAGTGTAAAAAAAAACCCGTGCATGCAGTGTGTCACATCTCAGATAAAGAAGAAGACGAGTTGTTTATTGATGCAGTAAGAAATGAATCGATGAATGAAACCTGTTATCTTTACAACGATTGACAAACACGGAATGTAACTTGAACACAACACATCCTACAAATACGAACCTGATTGAAAGAAATAATGATAATCAAATCCTTGATGACAGCAACACTCATAACACAAAACAATTACTGTATATTGACAATCATGTTACGTTATTTTTAAAATGTTCCCTTTTCTTTTTCATAACTTCTTTAACACAGTACTTCTCCGCTGCGAAGCGTATATATATATATATATATATACTCTCAAATAGACAAACCACATGCCGTGGGGCAATGGTAGAGGCTTTGCCTCTAATGCCGACGACTGAGGTTCGATTCCTGAGAGGGGGTACACTGATTATGGATGTGCGTTTCCTGATTCATTTTACTCTCGCATCCCCTTGGTTTGAGACGTATGAAAAAATATGCGGTTAACGCAGAAAGACAGATCACCAATTGAAGCTTTATGAATAATGGATACTTTATTCGCAATCAATGATTGTTTTGGTAAAGCCATACTCAGTGTATTCATTAGATGAACGGTAAAAAAGTAAGAGCGAGGGGAGGGTCACTTATTGAGGCACGCAGGCGAAACCACAATAGCACGCGGGCTCGATGCGTCGGTGCGCGTCAACTCGATCTGAATTGCGCGATCACATTCGAAAAAATATATCTTTTCAAGTTCTATTTAGTCGACACAAATATCTTTGGTTGGAATGTAAGGCGAATTTACTCTTTACATTTGTATGGTGAAGAAAAATTTATGCAATGATGACTAAATTTAACTATATAAAGTCAAAACTTGATTATATAAAGTCACTGTTGGAATAAATAAAGTCAAAACTTGAATATATAATGTCAGCGTCGGTATATATAGTCAAAACTTGTTTCTGAATATATAAAGTTAAAACTTGAATATATAAAGTCATTCCCAAATATATAAAGTCAAAACCCGAGTATATAAAGACGGCGTTGGAATATTTAAAGTTAAAACTTGAATATATAAAGTCAGCGTCGGAATATATAAAGTAAGCGATGGAATATATAAGGTCAAAACTTAAATATATAAAGTCAGCATCGGAATATATAAATTCAGCGCTGGAATATATAAAGTCAAAACTTGAATATATAAAGTCAGCGTCGGAATATACAAAGTCATCGCTGGAATATCCATCCATTCCCCAACCTGTTGAATCCGACCACAGGGTCACGGGGGTCTGCTGGAGCCAATCCCAGCCAACACTGGGCGCAAGGCAGGAAAAAATCCTGGGCAGGGCACATGCATCATTTTCAAAACATTAACCGAACAGTGTTTTTTTAATTTATTTTTCTGAATACGTTTTTGTTAACTTATATAATCAGGAATGACTTTATAAATTCGACGCTGACTTTATATATTCAGGTTTTGACTTTATATATTCCAGCGCTGACTTTATATATTCAGGTTTTGACTTTATATATTCCAGCGATGACTTTATATATTCAACTTTTGACTTTATATATTCAGAAACAAGTTTGACTTTATATATACCGACGCTGACTTTATATATTCAAGTTTTGACTTTATATATTCCAGCGATGACTTTATATATTCAAGTTTTGACTTTATATATTCAGAAAAAAGTTTTGGCTTTATATATACCGACGCTGACTTTATATATTCAACTTTTGACTTTATATATTGTGAAGGACAGCCGGGTCCCATGCCCGGCAGGGACGCCCCTGCTGCTTATGTTCCGAGGGAGCCTCCATGGACAGTCCAGTACCTCCCCCGGGACGCTTGGTGGCAGCCTCCCTGGCCGACGGTGTTTTCCCAACCACCCGCAGGGCTCCATGGGAGATGGAGTCCTCCACAGCTTGGTTGGGGCCCGGCGTGGCCGCTAGGGGGAGCTGCCTGCTTCCCACAGCCCGGCTGGACGAGCCTGCAGCCCCACCCCGAAGTGCAATTAGGACCAGGTGGTTAATCACCTGGAACGCTTCCGGGTGGGCTATAAAAGGGCCCAGCCACCACCACTCGGTGAGCCTGAGTTGGGAGGAAGAAGGAGACGAAGCTTGTCTCGGAGGAGTGGTGGAGCAAGGTGGAGAATTGTACTGTGAGTGTGTGCTTTGGGACTGTGTTTGGGCTGTGTGGCACGGGGAAGACGTGTCACACAGCTGAAGAAAATAATAAAGCCTGTGTGTTTTTTACACGTGCCTCTGCGTGGTCTGTGCCGGGTCGGGCGCTATATAGCGCCTTTTACAATATATATATCAGCAACACTCATGACAATGACAAAACAATTACATTGTCAATCATGTTACGTTATTATTAAAATGTTTCCTTTTCTTTTTACTTCTCCGCTGCGAAGCGCGGGTATTTTGCTATATATATATATATAGAGAGAGAGAGAGAGAGAGATAGATATAGATAGATATATATATAGATATGACAACAACACTCATATCAATGACAAAACAATTACATTAACAATCATGTTACGTTATTTTTAAAATTTTTCCTTTTCTTTTTCATAACTTCTTTAACACACTACTTCTCCGCTGCGAAGCGCAGGTATTCTGCTAGTAAAAGATAAAGGAAAAACTAGGAAGATGAAAATGAGACTGAAAAGACTGGAATGTCATAAGACCCGAGCTGTCAAACAGATCACCCAGCTGACTCCCTGGTGCTGCCAGAGAGAAAAATTGCACCCCTTGCTACCAATGCACAAGACAAGGTTGTAAAAAATGGGAGAATATGGGTGCCTTTTTATTGTGGGGAGTAAGAGTTTCTTAGCAGAATAACAACAACAACAACATTTATTTATTTATTTATATAGCACATTTTCATATAAATGATGTAGCTCTAAGTACTTTACAGGATGAAGAAAGAGAAAAAAGACAAAATGTATAAAAAATAAAATTAGGCAATACTAATTAACATAGAATAGGTCCGATGACCAGGGAAGACAGAAAAAACTAAAAAAAAAAAAACTCCAGACGGCTGGAGAAAAACCAAATAAAATCTGCAGGGGTTCTGAGGCCACGAAACTGCCCAGCCACCTCTAGGCATTCTACCTAACATAAATGACCTCAATCAGTCCTCATCTTATTCAAGGTGCAATGCCATAAAACAATAGTGTAAGACAACACTGGCCCTAACAACAACCTTGGCTTTAGCAAGATTGACAATAGATCTTGCAATGAACAAGGGGCCACCAAATCAGACTCCATAAGGAGCAACACTGGTGGATGAGAAGGAGGACACAACCAGAGTCATACAGGATGTAGGGTAAACACCCAATGACAGAACTCAAGCTCAGGAAGGGACACTCCAGCACTCTACGTCTGTAAAAGAAGTGGTTATCTTTTCCTAAACATCTGAGTCTGGTACTGAAGAAGGAAGAGAGGCTTGTTGACACAGATCATTAAGAGGAGGAAGTGAAGATATTGCCCGATTAATTTTTTTAACTGAATAAAGCTTCAAAAGTCCTAAACAAATTTAGGATATAGGAGGTATCAGATTGAGCATTACCTAAATATAGCAGAATGTAACTATATATTCAGAAATCAAATGGTTGGAATTATGGACTGTAATGGGAGAAGCATTTTAGAATTATGTATGGCTATGGTTAGAGGTTCTAGAGCTAAACTGAAGAGAAGAGGGGAAAGAAGACTTTAAATTGGGAATGGAGAAGAAATGGTTAGTCAGAATAACTGCAGAGGGGGATAAGGATAAGGTTTGGAATAAATCAATATATGCTGGCCCAAAGTCCATCCTATCCATAACCACCCACAAAAATTTCAAGTTCATATTATTTCTGCATGAAGGGAAAGGAGAGCAACAGGTCTGGTGAAGGATGGAGTCTGCATACATTATCACATGCCAGGCGAGAGTAAATAAAGCAAGGCTTGTCTGGGCGTATTATTTTACAAATCACCTTTTAAAGCCACAATCTTGGCTAGCAATTAAGCACTGGCATTCTAAGGGGATAAAGGTCTATAGCTCTAACAAAGTGATGGGTCTTTATCTTGTTTTAGAAGCAGGGTAATGACAGCCATATTAGTTGCCTAATTTAAACACCTGAGGGAAATGGTCTCCCTTGACATGTCAAAGAGAAGGGAGGTCAAATAGTCTCCAAAAGCAAAAAATAGTTCCAGTTGCAATCCATGCAAATCTGGAGCTCTCCTAGTATTCACAGAACTTAGTGTCTCCCTAAATTCTGGTAAGATGGGAGATGGGAACTTCTAAGGAAGAGGCGTCATTATTGGAAAGCTGAAGAATGGAAAGACTATTAAGGAAAGATTTGATGGAGGAGGATGAGAAGCTAGAGGGATTAGAAAAAAAAGTTCAGAATAATAATGATAAGAGATCCACTATTAATGACACCAACTGGATCATTAGAAGTGATGTCAAGATTAGTGTGGATGTTAGGGATTGATGCAAAGGAGCCATGCAAGAAGCTATCTTGGCCTTGGTCCATAAACATAATTACAAGCTTGAGTAAGGTGAAATTCAGTCCTTTGAGTCAGAAGGGAGTTAAATTCTGTATTGGTGGAGGCAATGAGAAGCTTGTGCTCCTTTTTAACCAGTGGAGTACGACCCTTTTCTAGAGCTGTAGATTTGAGCTGAGAAGTTTTACATAGTTTTGAATGAGCAAGGAAAATGAGATTGTAAATTTACGGGAAAAGTCTTAAGTGCCTAATATTTCAGAAATATTTAAAAATATATGTTGTATAAATACATCAAGTTTAAGTCAATGTAAATGATCATGAGGAAGAAAAAATTGTAATGAGGTTGCTTTGTCGATGGTGCATTCCTGTGAATCCCATTCTGGCCTGCTGCAATAAGTCAGATTACAGACACAGAGCTTAACTGGTATGGAAGTAACAATTTACTATTATTATTTAGTTATTTGGCTGACACATTTTTCCTAGACAACTTACAACATCTGAGATACAATTGGTTACATTTCTTTGTTTTAAAGCACAGGCAGGTGAAGTGACTTTCTCTGGTCACACAGTGCCAGTAGTGGGATTTTCCATAACCTCAAGGTATGAAGTTCAAAGCCTTAATCACTTTGCCACACTGCCTGCAGTAGTACAATTTCCCTGCACTCTGTACACGTGACAACTACTGCTTCTACATAGGATGACCACTTAGTGATGGTTTTGCTAAATGATTAATTCTCTTTATGGCTTTGTCAGGTTGCTTGTTCATACTCACTTCACTTAAGAGAATCCCATGAACCTCTCCTACTTCCCTGTTGATAAGCAAGGCCATTCTCAATATGCAGCCTTCCATGTTCCTACAATAACAGAGTCATGGTGAGCGTGAAGCCTGTCCCAGGACCAGTAGACTCAATGATCACCAACAACCAAGTTTAAGGAAGAGAAGGCACTGAAAAAGGGTGGACATTAACACCAACCAGAACATGCTGTTGTGAAGCCTGGGCGAGTATTGTCACCCTGATCCTGACATAGACAGGCAGGACACGGGTTCAGCACACAACACCCACCTTTATTTTCCACTGGGAAACCCTTTCCCTTGCTTCCCAGACCAACACAGCAGGAGTCCCTGCCTTCAGTCCTCCAGACAGGCTTTGTCTTCTTCCTCCCGACTCTGGCCCCTGAATGCTGGCACCTGGCCCCTTTTTATAGGGCTCATAGAATGGCTCCAGGTGCCCAGTGAGCTTCTTCTGGCAGTACTTCTGGGTGTGGCTGAAGTGCTGCCAATTACGGCCCCGAGAACATCCATGCGCCCCCTGGTGGCAGCCACAGGCCCCAACAGGGTTGAGCTTCTATGCTTATGTCCCGTGGCCTCGCTGAAAACCAAGGGGTCCGTCCTCTGTCAGTCTGGGGGAGAAACTGTCTTGGAAATACTCTCTCACCCAGTCCTTCCATAATCAGGGTGTCCCGGCCGGGTAAGGGCCCCGACTGTCTGCCACATTATATAGTTCAGGTTTAATCCTGCAATACACTTAAAACGCTTCTGAAAATAATATTCATATGATAATCACATTTAAATTGCATTGTCTCATTATTAAGTACCTGATTTAAAATTATGATTTCATATAACTGCTTCTAACGTGGTGCTATTCAATAGAATTAAATAAATGCAAAATACATCTCCATCTGCAGGAATGGATTCCAGCTAAGTTTGAAAATGGATAAGTACACAGATGAATATATCTCCATTATATTTATTTTTATTATCCAGATGAGAGTGTTACGCTAGTTTCTAAACAGCTACTTGTGATCATGGCACTGGAGAATGATGATGTGCTGCTTGTTTAGTCAGACATGTAAATAACAGTTTCACTGCTCTCAGTACACATGACAATAAAGTTGAATTTGAAAAATCACACTTGGGACTGGGGGCAGAAACATCCCTGGACAAGTCAGCAGTCTCAGGAGTCTACAAGTCATTTATGGCCTTTGCATGTTTATGTTTGGAATATGCATCAGCCAGTGGTCGTCCTTGTTCTATTCAAGTTAGGGAACAATTTTATTTTAATAAAATTTTAGTAGAGAGGTGAATGGAAAGAAATGTTGGCAATTGAATCAGTACTGTCAGAGCAAGAGAAATTAGTGCGAAAATATGTAATAAATACTCCTGGGTGCCATGAAAGTGTCTGTCTTTTACAGTAGCTTTTGCTCTTTTTTCCCCTAGATTATTAATTATTAATGTTAAGATTAGACGTGATTTGGCATCAGACTCATCGGTATAAATCTTTAGATTGAATTTTTCAATTGAGGATATGCTGCTGTCATCACAAACCAGAACATCGGTTCATGAATGCCTTTCGGACAGGCTCCAAATTTGTGAGATATCACAGGGTGAGCGTAGAGGGTCTACCTTATGTCAACATCATCTGAGAATCCAATAGACTCTGTGGAACATGAAGTGGGATATACTGAATAAAATATCTCTGTATTTAGCTGGTAACACTGTGATCATTATCACCTAAGGAGAACTGTTACACCCAATCAGAGTGTCATGGTTTTGGTTGAATATTAATGTTTTGTAGCTAGATCCATATTGTGTACTGTTATTATGGTCATATCCTGCATTTTTTGGGGCATGGTCCCCGGGTTCGTGACCTTGAGTTAATCAGCAGACGGTATAAAATGTCAGCCTTTTGCTCTGAGCTTTATTCAATCTGTGGATAAAATCCTTCTTTTCATTTTTATTTATTGTGTGTTTACTCTTCTTGTCTCGCCTGTTTTTTGACTTACAGCCTGTAATTTGACTGTGATTTTTGCCACTCGTTTGGGTTTCGGTTGCTTCAGTTTATTTTTATTTTACTCACAAAATTAGTTATCTGTTTTCCGGCCAAGTCAGGACACAGAGGTGGAGCTCATCCAAGTATGGAATGGGCAAAGCCCCAAAACAAGGATAAAAGTAAGGTGGAAAGCATTATGTTTGTCTTTCTTCCATATAAAGAGGAATGTTTGATCACTTTTAAATAAGTTGGATGGATGGCGAGTTAAGGTACTGTGACATTTTGGGTACTGCAGGAAACAGATTTAACCTTCTCATTTCAGATGTTATTCTAATGTTATATGGGTTTCATCTGATACGAACAGATGAAGTGGAAAAGGCTGGAGAGGGACTGGACATCTTTGTTAATGAGTAATGGTAAAAAAAGCAAGTACATTACAATTAATACTAAAATGCATAATCCAGACATTGAAATGCTGACTGAATTCGTCCATGTTAACTGCCGAGAAAGATACTTTACATTATCATGGTTAATGGGTTTTTATCCTTCTTATGATGAATCATTTTGACCCTAGAAGCTGCCAATTTCAAACAGGTGGACTTGCTCTATCCACATGTTAATACCTGTAATTGTAAACTTGTGTCATAACTGGACTGATCTGACCACATCTTACTCCCGCCTGAAAGCCTGTTATCATATGCCAGCACCTCTCTTATTTTCCAAGCCAGACATGCTTCTGTGTGTTTGGGATGTTGAGGTTTGCTATAATTTTTTGAGCTTCAGTAAAGCTATCTATCTATCTATCTATCTATCTATCTATCTATCTATCTATCTATCTATCTATCTATCTATCTATCTATCTATCTATCTATCTATCTATCACAGTCCAAGCATCCCAATAATGAGGTAAAAGGAAATTTGTGGACAGCACCAAAGCGTAGACATTGCAATGATCAGGTACAGCACTAAGTGATGAGGAAGAGAAAGAGTCATCTGGCCACCCTAGCTAAACATAAAGCAATAATGATAAAGAAGAAACATGGCCTCTGATTCTCACTGTTTTTATACTCTTAGTGATAATTAAGGGTAAGTTTTTTGTTTGGTTTTGATAACATTTATAGAAGGTGATAAAGAATGAAACCAGATATGTGAATATACATTTTTCTAAAAAAAAGATAATAAATAAAATAAAATAATATAAACAACAACACATTTGAAAAGCAAGTGTAAGAAGCTGTCCAGCAACCATTGTGTATTGCTGATAATGGTAGCTTCAGCAGGACTGATTTGTTTGGAAATAATATTACTTGATGTAGTATGTGCTGTATCTGATACAGATGATGCTGTTCTTCCATATTGAAACTGAATAATAGTCCTGGAATCACTCCAAAGTTGATATAATGCAATAAAAGCTCCAAATGTAAGAATAACGTTGGGTTCATTTCAACAGAAAATGGAGAGATTAGCCAGATGAGATGTTATATTTGTAGCAGGACCGTCAACTAACAATTGAAATTGGAGTGTTTCATATTAAAGTAATGTTTGAATATTGTGAAAGAACCAGCCTTGACACACACATAAAGGTTTGGGGCAGCCACTGCAAAAGGGCTGCAAAAGGCTATGAAAATTGCCACTGAGGTGCATAGGTTGGAGCTCCAGACTGAACTGAGGTACATGGAAATTGACTGGTCTTTTAAGGCAGGAAACCGGAAGTGATGTCATTCAGATCCAGAACCAGAAGTAATGTTCTTGAGGGTAGAAACGAAAATGACGTCATCCTTGGGACCGGAACTGGAAGTGATGTTCTTGGGGCCGGAAGTGACCTTATCCTTGGAGCTGGAACCAGTCTGCAGAAATAACAGAGGAAGGTTTAGTGCACCCTGCCACCCCCTGGCCTGGTGTGGAATTAACTTCATTGTGTCCATTCAGCTTCCTCCTATGCGGATGTGTGTGACAATATACATAAACTGTCTAAAATTAACAGTAATTTTGAAATTATTGGTATCAGAGGTAGCCTTAAAAACTGGATCTGAAAATAGTTATCCAGTAAAATGCAAAGAGTATAGAAGAAAATGCTGTTATGGATCGGCCAGTCTTCCTCCTATGTCTAGTATTCAAATTCCTATTTTATGTTTTTTATGCTCATTTATGAATCTTTAGTCTATGTTAATTTTGCTACTTTTTGTGTTTATTTGCATTCTGTGTTTTTTTATATTAGGTTTGTGTATTATTTAATTTCTATGTGTTAATGCTTGTTCTGTTACATTTCTTAGGTAGGTGTGGCACCTGTCCATTTCCATCAAGGGACTGCCTTCAACCCTAAAAATGCTGAGAAAACACACAGTCCTTTGGAGATCTGCAGATACCAAAACCCTCAAAAAATCTTTGTGCAAACAATGTTTTGATCTGTTGCTTGTTTTCTCGATCCTGAATTTTGTCTGTTGTTTTGGCTTGGATTGGCTTTTCTTCACAAGCCTTTTTTGTTGCCTATGCATAGTTTTTGGTTATGCTCAAAACATTTATCAGCCATGTCACGCTGCCACCCTTTTGATAAGATTGGTTTCAAAAGCCATCTTTGTAGTGTCTTGATTGACTGTTTTTGGTCATATGACCACACCTTGTCATACGTGATATCATCATCCAATGCATATATCTCTGACTATCCCATTTTTTGATTTTCAAGTTAGTTGTTTGCTGCATGTATTCATGTTTTCTTTGGTTTGGAATTTATTTTAGTTAGGGTGGTTGCTGAATTCTGCTCAGGTTCTTTGACCTCAATTCTTTCCTTGCTCTAAAGTCTAGTTTGCTGATCTTGTTAGCTTTACTGGTTTTGACTTTCTGTCCACAAATCTGACCTTGCCTCTCTCTATCTTTGTATAGCCATATTAATCCCCTGGTCACATAACTCAAAATAATCTTAGCACAAAACTTAGACCCTTGTTATTTTATAAATTATAAAACTGTTATGATTTATTTATTACAATAATTAATGTTAATGCTGTTAATTATGTTTATTATTTGTCTAATGTGTTTTGTGAGTTTTGTTAATTGTTTGGTTTCTCTGTGTGGATGGCTTCTTGTTCTGTGTTGTCCTTTGTGTTTGTGGGTGGTTCTCCAAGAGGTAAAGCTACCTGTCAATCTCAGTGCATGGACTGATCTGAGTCCAATAAAGACTTAAAGGAATTGCAGTTCCTCTGTGGTTACATTGTAAGCACTTGAGTTTGCGTCTGCTTGTTTATTGTTGTGAAACCTGCTTAACTTTTGTAAGTAAGCTGTAAGGAATGAGCCTGCCAAATTTCAGCCTTCTACCTACACGGGAAGTTGGAGAATTAGTGATGAGTCAGTCAGTCAGTAAATCAGTGAGGGCAACAAAGACCGTTGGAAAGTTCAATATGGCGGCCGACATTGGTGTCATACCACCGAAATAAGTACGTACATCGGTTTCGGTTAGCGCAGGGAAGCCGCCTACCAAATTTTGTGAAGATGGGGCCATAAATAACAAAGTTTAACATTGCGGACGTTGTCGACCGTTATGACCGTTACGCGTAGAATTTCGAAATGAAACCTGCTTAACTTTTGTAAGTATCCTGTAATGAGCCTGTCAAATTTCAGCCTTCTACCTACACCGGAAGTTGGAGAATTAATGATGAGTGAGTGAGTCAGTCAGTGAGTCAATGAGGGCTTTGCCTTTTATTAGTATAGATCTGTTTAAATATTTTGACTTTTGATTTATGAATTGGAACTTTTTAATTGTGGACTGTCTTTTTAGGCAACTCCTTTTTTGCTCTTTGAGCATGTTGCTGTATTTTGCTGTTTTGGTTATAAAATCTTAATTCTATAAATTTTCATTGTGGGGCTTGTCCGTGCTCTAACTGAAGCTACAGAGTTCTCCCCATGTTGAGAAATTTTCAAGAGTTTATGACTATTTTTTTTAATTTTAAAGCTTATATCTATTGGGCCCTTGAGCAAGGCCCTTAACCTGTAATTTCTTCGTCCGGGGTATGATGTTAATTTTCATCCAGCCCTGCAAGCAGGTCCTCCAACTTGCAGGGCATACGTGGGGGTTGGTGGCAGGATTGGCTTTTTCTTTAACATTGAAAAATGAACTTGTATTTGTGACATTAATGTGGACAGAATATTTGCGAATCTCTGGCACAATGTATGCCATACGTTGGACTGTATTTTGTTTTGTATGTATTAATAAAATGCAAAGATTTTTGTTTCATTCAAAAGAATGGAAAAAACAATATTGTGTGTCCAGAGGATACTGAAAATGTATCACCACAATAATAAAAAAAAATTACAAATAAGTTGAATGCTATAAGTTGACATATTAGATGTTAGAAAACAAAAAAACAACTTCTAAATAACATTGAATTTAGAAGTCCAGGGGACCAATTTGTAATGAAAAAGATGCTATACAAAAATACAAGAAGAGTAACATCAGACCTGCCTAGGGTGTCATGGGACAACCACCTTCAGCATATACAGAAAAGGTAATCTTTGAACGTAACAGGAATCCCACGTGCAGTTTGATTCCAAATGACTGGAACAGCTCCACAAACTGATGCCTCAGTAACTAAATACCATATGAACATGTAGTCTAAACTAATTTGTAAAACAACTCTTCCAGTCTTTTCCTAATCTCACAAATATGCACATATTGTGTTACACAGCATATGTCAATCTTGCACTCTAATTCACCATAGAAACCTTTTAACAGATCATTGTCAATGATTTGCACATGTTGAATGAAGTTTTCATTCTGAAGGTAATGGTATATACAAAGTGTTTTGTCCTGAATAATTTTTTTCATATTGTTGAGTTAAAACTCAAACTAAAGTGGTCAAAAATGTGTTTAGCATTTATGTGTTTAGTGTGTTCATGACAAGAAGCAAAAAACATCTATGATACTTTGCTGTTAGAAAACTTGAGCTCCTCAAGTTATCAGGTTCACTTTTGAAAAGAGAGTTTAAATACTAAACTCACTTAGTTAAAAAACACAATTCTCCCGCCAAAGTAGGCCTCACATACAGTATGTTGGCATGCAGGGTAATGTATCGTCTTTGGTTCATTGCTCTTGTGTTGTCTGTATATTTATTAGTGTTGGCCCATGACCCCATGTTCTTGGGACTTTGGAATGGCCATCTAGTAGCAACATTGGGAAGGATTTTTTCTTACTATTTCCTCACCTTTTGGGGAATCTGTTTTACAGACTCACAAACATGGACTGTCAGGGCTAAAGGACAATTTGTTCAGTGTAACCTAACAGAGGTATCCATATTCAAAAAGCCAATGGACCATTCTTGATGAGAATGTTTGCACAAGCACTAGTTTGAAATATCCAGTTATCCTGTATAGTCTTTTTCAAGTATGTACAAAATAATTTATAAATCTGAGAGTTTAGCCATGGGTGCCCTTTGCTAATGATTGCCTTAATTTTCTTAGAGTTCCATGTTAACATAATCTTAGACAGCATTTGTTATAAAGCATCAGTAATTTGGATATACTTCGTCAGTTAAGATAGTCTGGCTTTACTGGCTCATCTTCAAACTATGTCAGTTCAGGTAAAAAGGCTTATCCATGATGCTCATGTAAGACCTTGAAAATTCTTGAACTACACACTCAAAGCAATTAAATGATTTGTTTCTTTTATAATGCTCTTCCTTGAACAAAAACTCACAAGGTTACAACCATAATCCACCTTAATATAAGGATAAGTGCCTGTGTGTCAGACAGTATTTCAGTCTAGTTTCTATATCGCTGTCATTCCAACAGATGGCATATCACCAATATTTTTAGTAATAAAATGCATTGCATATGTCATTTGAAAAGACGCATCACAAACATTAACACTACTATTACAGATCCCATACCAAATGGCATATAAGAGAAACAAACCTCAATGGCTGAACCTAAAAAAATCATGCCAATGTTAAATATAAAAATTTGGTTAACATAAGAAATGAGATATGACCAGTTGACAACAGACAGGAGGAATACATACTCTTGGTAACAACAGTTGAGAAGAAAATGAAAACTCTGTGGAGTCCGTAAATGGTTATAACACACAAAGTCACAGTTCTGATGACTTATGCCAATAGGCATCCCTTCCCTTTCTAGACATTCTTCAGTAACGCTTGATGCGTTGATATCGACGACTATATAAACTAATGTAAAATTAAGGAGCTTTTCAACTGTGGCAGTTAGCATTGATTCCTAAGACTCAGTTGACATAATGTCTTATTCTGTAGAGAGTATAAGTAGCAGTGTAACTCAGTGGCACAGCAGGTTATAAAGAAGAAAATGGAACAGAAAGGGATATGTTACAGCTCATTATTGTTGCCAAAGCTTTACTTTTGAGCAAATATCTAAATAACTAAGCTAGGGCACAGTCAGCAGTTTTACTTAGGGGCTGCCAGACCACCTGTTTTTTTAACACTGATATTGATAGGGCAGCGTTAGTTGAATTTGTCAGGAAAACCAGACTCTCATGAACTTAAAGTAGTGTAGGATTCAAGTATGTAGGGCCATGTCATTTATCACATTAATGTGCAGAAGGTGAATTTTTAAATCAGTCCTAAATTTAACTGGAAACCAGTGTAACAACCTAAGAACTGGAGTTATGTGGTTGTACTTTCTAGTTCTAGTAATGGATTCAGGCTGTAGCATTTTGAATTAGTTGAAAGCCGCATAAAGAATTATTTGAAAAGCCTGTGAATATAGAAAAGTAGTAGTCAATTCTCCTTGAGTAAATACATTCATTATTGTGTCTGTGTTCCACATAGTGAGAAAACACCTTAATTTTCTGTATTTTGTAGCTTGAAAAAAGGCATATATTGGAAAGGATTTTAATGTGTTAAAAAACAGGCATCAACACATAAGCTGTATAGTGATGCAGTGAGACTAAATTCACTTACTTTACCCAGGCCTTTGAGTTAAAAAGTGACAGGGCTCGGTTGATTTGTGTAGCATCAGAGTTGCTGTTTTGTTCTTATTTAAAGATACATAATTATAACTAATTTAGTGTTTTAACTCATTGGTGCATTTAATAAAGCATAATGGAAGACTTAGATTTGAGCGATGTAATAAAGTATCATGTACAAATTGTCCTGTCTTGGCAGGAAAGAGATAACTAATTTTCTTAGATGAACTCGGAGATGTGTGCTAAAGGCAAAACAAAACAAATACTATGAAGACGAATTGATTTAAAACCCAGACAAGAGGCAAGAATCAAAACCATGCAAGACATGAAGATCAATATCAAAAGAGAGTGTTTGTCTTACATGTTTAAAGGATTTATCTGTGGATTGGATAAAGCTTAGTGCAATCACTGACCTTTAATCCTGCTCATGACTCTAGAAATGTGGGAGGTGACCCTAATGACGGTTACACAAAATGGTGTCTAACACAGAAAAAGCAATAGGACCTTAAAATTCAACCCTGATCATGACACAAATAGGTGAAATTAAATATTATTATTTTAAAAGTATATTCCTAAGTGGTCCCATTACCAAGACCCATTGGACACCATATTCATCTTGGTAAAAGGATAAGTGGTTGCTATGTCTCACAAACATTAACACTGCCTTATGAATCCCATGCCAAATGGCATATAACAGACATTTGCATTTTATGGTGTGCTGCAAATGTGATACTGTGGTTTACATCAGTTATTTGGATTTCAACCTGTCTTAGATGGGTAACACAGCTAATTTAGCTATAGAACATTAAGATTTGAAATCAGTTTGATAATTTAGAAGTAAAACATTTAATTATAATATGTGAGAGCTTTACATAAGGTTCAGGCCTATGTAACACAATAATTAGTAGTGCTAATAGCAGCACTTATACGTAATGGTATGACAAATGTAGAATTTCATCACCATATTATAATATCACTGACAATTCAAGCTATCAATTTGAAATGTTTTTTTCCCCAACTACAGTCACCTATGCCATGTTTTTTCTGTCTCCTATTAAAAGCCCAATGTCCTAGAGGTTCACTGTAGCCACATCTTCTGAGGCCAGCCTGAAAGGAACATTACATCAACAACGAGACAAAGCCACAAATGAATGCCTACAAGTTCCAGTGAGGCTGTCAGTGACTCTATGGAAAACTTTCCTGGGGCTGCTCCGGGTGTGCTGCAGTCAGCTGAGCGTGTGATCAGAATACCAGCTAATTCTGCAGTTTGTTGGAAAAAAGCTTTATGTTAATAAAATAATAAGACATGGGAATGCTTTAAAATATAACAGATTTGGTATTTTGGTTTGAAGAACGCTCCTTAGTAAAGAAACTATGCAAATGTACACCCCCTCCCCCCCCCCCAAAAAAAAATTCCACACCTTTTTCTGTATTTATCTACTTTATAGGGTTTTTTTTTCTGAGAAATTTATCGCTGTTGTGTGTGTTTTTGACCTTTAGCACATGGAACTGTAACTCACCTAAAATGAGTTTCCTCTTTCGGTAAATAGGCAAAAGTGCAGACCTCAACACACCCCGCAAAGCAGCGGCTGATCCAGCGTGCATTGTACCTGGTCTAAGGATACTTTGGAAATTAAAAAAAAAAAAAGTACTCAATAAAAAAAGACAGCTGTCTGTTAAAGATGATGACAATTTGTGTAGAAAAACCTTTAAAAACTGCTGATGGAGGAAAAGTTTGTTAGTTTTGTTTCTCAGGTGGCATCAAAGGTTCTTTGTTTCAGTGGAACTAACTGACTACATGTTAGTGAGCAGGTGAAGTACTGCAGAAAACTTTCTTATAATGAACAAAAACAAACAAAGCAAAACAAAACTACTGCTGTGCAAGAAATGGTTTGCTGCTAAGTACTGTAAATGACAAAAATAAAGATCCATATGAAGAAACACTTACTTATCAACAATTAGATAAAGAAGAAAGTAGGAGAGTTTGACAGCAATACACATCAAAATCTAACTAATATACAAGCTGACACTTATACGTATTTGGGTATAATAAAGCTATTAGTAGCAATTTAGCACAAGAAGACAAAGGAAGCATGCAATTGTGAGAAAATACAGTGACAATAAATAGATAATGATAATAATAATAATAAAGAATACATAATATCAATCAATACATACTGTAATAATAATCAAGAAACGTAACTACATGCATGACAACCAGTTATAAAACTGAATATAAAACAGACCCATGCTCTTTAATTTATAGGTAAGCTGTAATGGTCCAGTTCATATTGTTTTAAGGCATTTCTTGTAAAGCCCTCATGATAACCCACTGTTACTTTGCTTGTTGTTGATTCATCCAGCAGCATCGATACCTCCAGTTTCACTGTCACTCACTAAGATTGTCTTAAATAAGGTATTTCTTTTTTTCACTTACTTAAAGCCTTGTCAAACATCTCCAGCCTGAAACAGTTTGGCTATTTCTCCAAAACAGTTCATAAGGAATGTTACACATTTAAGTGGACTGCAGATTTTCTAGACTACTGCTGGATTACCTGTTAAGCCTCATGTTATGTATTGGTATCAAAATTTGTGTCCTATGCTCTGCACCACTGGACTGTTATATCTTGGGGCTGTGGACATTCAGTTTTATAATTATTTCTCAGTCATCATTTGCCTAGTTACGTTTCTTGATTGATGATAGGTACATATGTTACCTATTTACTATCTCTGTATTTCCACATAGTTAAAGCAATATTTCCCAACCTTTGTGGTGTCTTGACATGCCATTGTGTTCGTGATCCACCGGGGAGAATCCCACTCCCTGAATTTAGCATAATTGTCTGAGTGGGGTGATTGGGGTGGCCCTCCTTCGTGTATTGTCAATTGTCAGTATGGGGGTAGGTTCCCATGCAATGACCACATTGTTAGAGCATTGGATATTTCAAGCGCGATCGTGCTTTTCCTCCTTGGTGAATTGAATATGATCATCTGAGCAGGGGTTGGGGAGGTTTTCCAGGATTGGCAGTGATTCACATGTGATGCCACCACTGAATCGAGCACAGTCATCGGACTGATGGATTTGGTTTCATCTGGGATCCACCTGTGGTGCTACTACTGTAAACTGAGTGTGATTGTCCTTGGGGGTGAGGTGCTGGAGTTTTGTACAGGGTCTGCCACAGCCCACTTTTGGGAAATACTGAATTAAAGTATCTATTTTCCTGTGTTAACTGCTTTATAATCTTTGTGCAATCGGTCTGTTAGTTATATAGCGTATATATAAAAGAGTCAAATTGTACATTTACTAGTTTGATTAATATTGATGTACAAACCCTCCTGTTTTGCTCTGTGCCTAACAGTCCTATTCTCTGTTTTTCTTACACACCACTGGCCAAGTTAGTGAATAAAGTTGTATTTGGTCATCAAGGCCATTGTACGCCTCCAATGACCTACAGTAGTGTGTACAAAGGTTTTCTTTAATATTCCAAAGACATGAATACTAGGTTAATTGGTGTGCCCTAGACCGTGGCACTGATCCAAGTGGCATCCCATAGCTTGGATCTTATCTTGCACTCAATATTTCTGCTTTACACTCTAACTCCCCATAGCCCTATAACAAAACATCAATTTAAGCCTAACAGAATGAACAGGCTGATGCTTGATGAGCACAGAATTTGTTCTCTGCTTTTTATAATAATTGTGACCGTCTCTTCCTGTACCTATTTTACTGTGCAGTTGCCAAGCAACAGGCACCACCAGGGTGGCACGGGCCAATCGTAAAGGCCAAGACAAGGCATTTTCTGTGCATTTTTGTAATTTCTTATGACATTAACAATATATTTTGAACTTTTGAAGCCAAAAGCCATTTTTGGTCTGTGTAGAAAGAAGTCATTAAATAGAGTTTGGGTTAGAGTGCTTTAGAGAAGGCTTTTCTGGGCAGGTTAGAGAGGCTTCTGGCTTCTTTTATGACTCTTGTAGAGGTCTCGCACTGTTTTGCTGCTCCATCACAACAGCAAGAGACACAGACACAGCAAAATAAACTCAGATGATCAATGCAATAACTGGACTTCAACTCCAGGTTTTGACTGAATTGCCAAATGGGGTTACATTAAAAATGATGTTAAAGCTTTGCATCTGTTGGTGAGGATACAGTGAACTGCACATTATGCTTCAATTTCATCGCACTTTTTGGTTATAAGATAGTTTGTGTATTTTAGGGAACTATCCATCCATTATCCAACCCGCTAGATCCTATCTACAGGGTCACAGGAGTCAATCCCAGCCAACACAGGGCACAAGGCAGGAAACAAACCCCAGGCCAGGCGCCAGCCCACACACCAGGGACAATTTAGGATCGCCAATGCACCTAACCTGCATGTCTTTGGACTGTGGGAGGAAACTCACACAGACACAGGAAGAACACGCAAACTCCACGCAGGGAGGACCCGGGAAGTGAAGCCAAGTCTCCTAACTGCGAGGCAGCAGCGCTACCACTGCACCACCGTGCCGCCTTCAGGGAACTAAATTGAATTTATTTTTTAATGGTGTATGGGGTTACATGTTAAAATTGTGAGTGATTACATTGTCACCATCACTAAAAGCTACCTGGTAGGTTGGTAGGTTAATTAGAGAGCTATTGGTTTATATTGCCTCTCAATAGTGATTTTTTTCACTTATGTCTATTTATGTCGCAAGTACATATTTTTCTAAAAGAATTCTGCAGAGAGATGTTTCTATAAGTAATTGAATGCCCTCCTCGAAATTCTGAAATTGTTAAACCACTGTTTTACATCAAAACCTTTCACATATAATTAACTCCATTGCAACCCCCCTCTCATTACCACGGGTAATCTTTGGGCACTTGCCATAGTATGCTGTTGAATTCATAGACATTGGTCCGGTACTGTTAACAATTTGAATTCAGCATGTCAACTAACAGCATGTAGCTGATATTTGTGGCTTTCAATTAGGATGCATTTCTTAACTTAAGAAATCCACTCTACTCTGTACATGTGTCAGTACTACTACTACTACATCCATTAAAACTACTGCTATGTAGGCTACTGCTAGATACAAGTCTAGCTTTTCATGATCAGTTTGACCCTTTGAGAATGACAGAGACTACTTCCACAAACAACCTTTTAATGGATCACACCAGAGTACTGGCTGCACATGAGGGCAGCAGGTTAAAGGAAAATTGAATACAAAGATGGATTGTAATTGTAATAACATGCCAAGGTTGTAAACTGGAAGAGCAGATAATAAATGAACATAAGACAAAATTGTGGATAGAGAAATGCATCAAATGAGCCAGTAGCCAGAATATTTCATGTATCCTAAGCCAAAACGCAAGATGAAGATCAAAATATAATTTGTAACTTGAGATATATTTACAATAATAATGTAAGTTGTTTTTTTTTTGTTAACTTTTGATTAAATGTAAACTTGGACAATGATGAATTGTGTTGCGCTGGCCTTTATACTGCTGCGGTAAAGATATTACACATTGTAGATCCATTTGCCTGTTTAGAAAAGCCTGGCAACTTGCATCACAAACATCAAACCATGGCAGTGCCCATATTGAAAACAAAATGGTATCACAAGCAAGCTTAAAAAATGTTGTAAATCCAAAAAAAAAAGAAAAAAACAAATCTAACAGTTTAATTCCTGTAAAAAATGATATCTCAATTTGTTTAGCGACCAAGGAAAACACTGTAAAAATAAAAGTCATTATCATGTCAACTTTTCACATTCTTTAAAACTGTTTTCAATTTTCAGAAATGTTTGGCTAGTTAAAATAATGCCTAACTAACTTACTGGTATATTTTCATTCATTCAACTGTAATCAAATTATTATATCCTTATCTTAGAAGTGAAGTTCAAGAAGCCCTTACCAGAGGCTAAAGTGTAACTCTTTTTGAATATAGTGTATTACACGTGCATTTGGCTCATTTTTCATACAGTTGCATGTGGTTTTGCTATCATCATCACCGTGTGCATTATCATATACAGTACCTGTCCCGATTGGGACATTGACTGCCAGGTAACGTCATCCTGACCAAAGAGCTGCCAATACCAAATAATAAGTGCTCGAATGCAGCCTAAAAGTAGGCAAAAGCTTTATTTGATTTTTTGGTTTATCTATACTAATAAAAGGCAAAGCCCTCACTGACTCACTCACTCACTGACTGACTGACTGACTGACTGACTCATCACTAATTCTCCAACTTCCCGTGTAGGCAGAAGGCTGAAATTTGGCAGGCTCATTCCTTACAGCTTACTTACAAAAGTTAAGCAGGTTTCATTTCGAAATTTTACACGTAACGGTCATAACGGTCGATAAAGGTTGACAACGTCCGCCATGTTGAACTTTCTTATTTATGGCCCCATCTTCA
>JANRMT010062792.1:19978583-20048198 GCA_026402145.1 Polypterus bichir lapradei
GCGATTAAAACTGTTATGAAAACTCGGGTCGCAAATACTTAAAGGTTGAGAAACGCTGCTATAAGTAAAATATCAATTTGGCTAAACATATTTATAAAACAAAAGAAAATTACAAGTGTCATGACTATTTTCTAATGCGCGGTGGCCGACGATGATGTTTAACTTTTTTTTGCACAGTTTAATGACATCAGAGTATTCTGACAAATGAGAATTCCAGTAGATTACTTTCGCATGTAAACGCAAACTATTGAAAAATCAGATTTTTGGCTTTATCAGGTTATTCACCTTAACTCAATTACTGTATGTGTGTGCATGTAAAACATACTAGCTTAGTGTAAGTCATAATGAAGGTAGTGAATTAAAGTGGACACTTTTCTTATAATGACATTGGATGAACCCAGTGCTTAATGACATTGTTCTGTAGGCTCCAGTGTTCCCATTTTTATTAGTATGTTTCAGACTACTGAGCTGTGTGATGATTGTAAACATCTCAAGCACTATACAGTGGGCTCCACTGTTCTCTTCACTCCAGATCAAACATGCTTAAGTCATTTGCACCATTCATTATAACTTGTCATTCTGAATGTGGACATTAGTTGAATGGATTCATGAAAGAAACAGTTTAACATGCAGAATATGAGTGAAGATGCATTTAATAAGTGGCATGTAGCTCTCATAACATGGCTTAACCTAAAGCTGCCTTGAGGTCGTCTCTCAGGTTCATAGTCCCCTGATAACACACCCACACTGGGGCCTGAGTCACAAAGGTAAGACATACTGCAGTTGACTAAACCAGTTCAGTGCCTGAAGCTTTAGACGCAAAGTTTGACCTTCAGTATTTCAGATTCTTTTCAGTGTGGCTCTTTTATTCAATTCAAATTTACGTTATACTGCATGACGATAAGCTTTGTGTTGTCAAACAGCTATTCATTTTCTAAACTTGCTTCACCCCTTACATTGTCACGTGAAGCTGGTGTTTATCCTGGTAGCCGCCAGTCCTACATTTGCCATACTGATGCATATGCCCACAATCTCTCATATGTGGCCAGTTTAGACTCAGCACTTGACCTCAAATGTATGGTTTTGAGATGGGTCGGGGTGGGGGTAATGCACATAGGTTTGGGAGAACATGCGGTGTCCACAGACACAATGACTGGAACCAAGATCTCTGAGGCTGTGAAGCATCAGGGCTAACCACTTGTTACAAATTTGGCCACTTTAAAAGTTCAATAGTTATCTAATAATTCCCTTTTGTTGTTTTTGATATTAGAGATCATTTCAGAATGTGAGTTTTGTTAACGGGTAATTCTAGAATTAGGTATATTTTGCTACTATCATATTTGCACATTCCCACAATCCCATTTTGTTTAAATATTGGGCATCACCATAGATGGAGCAGTTCAGGAAGTCGTATGACATAATCATTAAAACAACGATTTATAAACCAGCTTGACAGATCTTTTAATATTCAGGGTAAATTTGGGTGTATTGGTATTTCTGATTAACTTTTGGTTTGAGAATATGAGTCTGCTTAGCATTTTACTTTTGGTGTCTGATTCTTGTTTCTCCTAGTATTGATTTGCTTCATTTTGGTTCTGTTCCATCTTCTGATCCTTTCTGCCAGTCCATTTTTGTAGCAGGGAATTGTGGGTTTAAAAAAGTGGATGGACTTGCCTACGCTGTGGCCTTTCTGAACTGCTATTTTTTTTCTGCCATTTAAAAGCCAAGTGTTTTTTTTTCTCAGTAGTTTTTTTCCTCTGTGGCAGAACACCACTAACCACTATTGCATCATGATGACCTGCTAATAACAGCAAAATAATATGAATAAATAAAAAACCCAAAAAGGATTACTCCTGGTAATGATATTATGCCAGAGGGCTTGAGGACATTTTTCCTTTTAGCACCTGACAGGCCCATAAATATTGAGCTGTTTACTTTTTCCGTTAATATTATATTCCACTTCTCTGTATTAATTAAATTTGAGTTATCTTGAACACAGTTTCTAAATTTAGTAAGCACGTAACAATTTGGTGTAAAGATTTCTCCAAAGTGGAAGGTGAAATTCAACCTTTCTGCCTTCATAAGGTGACCATCTGGCTCCAGTTGTGTCGGGCTTTTGTAAGTCATCTTCTCTCATTGCTTTGCTAATCTTCACACTGTTCCAGCTTGTGCTTCACAGGTTCCAAGGACATCCAGAGGTCTCCTAGTTTTTTATTTGTGGGATGCCCAAGCTTGAAATAAAAAGAATAAGATGACTACTGGGTGCATGTAAGTGACATCCAATATTGTTAACAATGATGTGCTCTATTAGGAAGAAGTGACAAAAGCAGCATGGAAAGACAGTTCCTACCCTGGCTATACTGGCACCATATTGATCGCCTTTTGCTTCATCAAACATACTTGTACTGGAATTGAACTTTTGGAAAACTGGGGGGCAAAATTCTCAGTGTCCAAAGCTGACTCTTTAGACCAGGGGTCCTCAATCATGGTCTTGGAGGGCTGCAGTGGCTGCAGGTTTTTGTCACAACCCAGTTGCTTAATAAGAAAGCAATTCTTGCTAATAATTTATTTCCATAGCTTGCTAGTGCTTTAACTCTGCTATGTCAGGTCATTCTTATATCCTACATTTTCTACCTCTTTCTAAGGATATCATCCAAATAATTTGAAGGCTAAAATGGTGGAGTTATTCTCAGTCCTTTACTTTTTTCTCTTCACTTTCCTTCCAAGTATTTAATTAAACCCAATAGTTCATGATAAATACACAGGGGTGTAAATGGTAACAGGCTAAATGGAGAAATGCTGACCTCTTTTGTCATTTGAATGTTATTGCTAATTAGGAGCAATTAAATACCAAGAATACACCTGTTTAAGACTAAAATAAGCGATAAGGGTTCAAAACCTTAACGAGCGAGACCACTAAAGTGAAGCACAAGCGTTACTTGAGCAGTAAGTGCTTCTTATTAAGCAACTGGGTTGGAGCAAAAACCTGCAGCCACTGCGGCCCTCCAGGACTGTGATTGAGGACCCCTGGTCTAGATTATGGAGTAGAAGGACTCCTTTACCACTGATGCATTTTATACATTGAAAGAGACACTACTGTCACTACTATGCCAAAGCCAGTGTTTCATCCCTGACTCCAAGCCTCTTTTCTTTTTATCTTATCTTTTTGTTGTTTTCTTCAATATACAGTATCTGTGTATATGATGTTTATTAGTCGTGTTTTATTATGTAATGTTGTTTATGACAATATAATTCCAGTAATGACATTGTAGTGTCACCTGTCCTACAAAGTGCTAATGAAATGTTGGAGCTGTTGAAAGTGACATATTGTAATGACCCGGCAGTCAGCGCTAATAGCATGGTGCATTATGGGTATTTCTTTAGAGTTTTCTTTTTATGTTAATTAAACAAGGCAGTCGATTTCTTTTGTATTAGAGATGTTATGTGTTTATGTCAAGTTAGTTTGGGTGGGTTTGGTTCATTTGCAGCCCAGTTATATAAAAGTGTAACAGTTACCATCATGGAGAAAGATGTCTTTATGCATGACCTTGGCAATGGCCTTGCAATGTGTTAAGCTTTGTTTTGACTCTCTGCTCTAATAAAGAGGTAAAGAAAAAGGACAGAGCTGTGTCTTGCTAGACATACCATCTATGCAATGATGTACGGAGACACTCGGGGTCGTGCGGTGTATGGGACACGAGTGCTCGCCTACTTAATTAGCTAGGTATAGCTGCATGTAGGTGCTAGCACCCCGCTAGCAAAAATTCAGCTCTAGGAAGTTTAATAACTCAAACTACCAGTTATTACAATATGAAAAAGTCAAGTGTCTTTGAGGAGCTTAAAAAGTTCAAGTAGGGGTTAGAAGACGTGAACGACGACACCAGAAGTGGATCAAAGATCTAGAAATCACAAGGGGCTATTCACAAGTCAGGTATTAAAACGGTCACACCTTGTATATCTAATCTGGAAGATTAAGAAGAGACATGATTGAAGTGTGTAAAATTATGAAGGGAATTAGTACAGTGGATCAAGACCATTATTTTAAAATGAGTTCATCAAGACACAGTTCGACACTTGTTAAAGGTAAATTTCACACAAACATTAGTGAGTTTTTCTTTACATAGAGAATCATAGACACTTGAAATAAGCTGCCAAGTAGCGTGGTAGAAAGTAGGACTTTCAAAGCTAGACTTGATGTTTTTTTAGAAGAATTAAGTGGATAGGACTGGCAAGCTTTGTTGGTCTGAATGGCCTGTTCTTGTCTAGATTGCTCTAATGTTCCACTAGGTATTTTCTTTGTCATCTTTATGTTGAGCCTAAGGGGAGAGGCCCCCACAATGTGGCAGATCAGGAACTGCCTCCAGTTCTTCTATAATCCAACAACAGCAAGTATACCGTGCCTCAACATTGTGGTTAAACCTTTTGTTATGGCTCTTTCTAATTCTGGATTTTACTTTTTATGAGTACATATGAAATTTTGTGTATGGACTTTGGCTTTATTTCTGATTATTGATTCCTTGATTTCAGGCTGGTTTTGGTTACTGTAGGGTTGGTTTTTATACATACCTTATTTTGATTTTTACTTGTATGTGCTAATCAATGTACAACATTACAAGCTTGGTTATTCAGTACGACAATTTTAAATCAAAACATTGGTGCATATAAACTGTCAGTTTCATGAAGAAATGCCATTGGTCTTTCATTGAATTTTCACTGGTGTAGCTATTACTGCTGTTTGTTAGCTTCAGTACCCTGAGTCTGGGGCCTGGATTTTATACCTGCACATGTCCCATATGTTTCTTTGGATCTTCTGGTCTTCTTCCCCCACCCTAAAGACTTGCATGTTAGGTCTAACTGCCAGCCAGTGTACATAGGTGAGTGTTTTTTGATGGACGAGGACCCCATCCACGGTTGGTATGCACATGGCACCCAGGATAGGCACCGCCTCCCCATGATTATGAACTAGATAACTTAGTAATCCACACACAGGTGGATGGGATTTCACCTTCTTTCCAAAACAAAAAAATATTATGTTTTAACAGAAATGAGCTGCTAAATCTCTAACAAGAACTCTTACAAGTTAAATTATTTTCTGCCTCCTATTCTGATATAGAAAAGGCATGGTAGTGCAGTGCATGACACGGCAACCTGACATATCAGGATCATACATTTGAATCCTGAACCCATTTAGTGTCAGTGTGGACTATGCTGGTTCTCTCCATGTCAGTAGGGGTGTTTTTCATAACTACTAAACTGTTTCTTGCATATCCCAAGGATAAGTGTGTTAAGTTAATTGGGCCATGACAGACTGCTGCCCTATTCAGGATTTGATCCTGCTTGGCACTGAATGCTGCTGGGATAGGCTATGGCCCAACATGACTCAGACCTGGATTATGAAAATATTGTGCTATGCTTACATAACAGTCAATATATAACCTCTGTCATAATCGAGGCCCTCTATGTGCACAACATAGTTTTTAGCCCTACATGCTTAGGCAGTTGGCATGCAATCAAGGGGCCTGCCGTATTTAAAGCCAAATAATGATCCAGGTATTGGATGTGATGTGAAGCCTTTAAATTTATTGACTGTCCCTTTACAACAGACAAAAGTATACGAACAGCAACAGATATTTATGTTCAGTATCAAGTCTAAAAATCAGGTGCATTTTTAAGCCAGTGTAATGCTTACAGTTCAGGCAGCCATGTATTTAGCACCACTACTCAGCAGCTCCTGAAATGCCAGCCTGCTCCTCCTCCGTCCTCCTTGTGTCTAGCTGTCTTACTCTGCTTTCTTTCCACATTAGCCAAATTTTCCATCTCTTTTGAAAAATGAGTGTAACATTAACTTGCTTATAGAAACTTATGTAACCACCCTTCATCCAACAAAACCTTACATTTCCCTAATGGTTGTATGACAAAAAAGACTGGCATTACATACAACTGGCATCAAGTATCAAATCTTTAAGACGGAGCCCAAAAATACTGCTAAAGGTTGCAACTTGAGCTTACTAATGGATCACCAGCAGATTGGATCACATGAATGAATACTGACTAATCCTTCAATTATTGGCACGGAAACTTACTTGAATGCCTCAGCTAGGAATAGTAATGTCATTCTAATGTTTTCTACAGGATGTTTCTATTTTCTGTGTTACAGAGTTCGAAATAGGTCATTCCATAGGGTTAATCAACAACTTTCCTAATGGAAAAAGGTATCATATGAGTATTAGTTAACTTTGCCAAAAGAAAAAAAAAAACAGTTATCAATATACAAAGCCATTAAGCAGGAATTAGTGACTAATATGTGTAGAGGTGACCAGCAGACCAGTTTATGGCAACTAAGTCGACATGAATGTGGTTCCTTCCTTTGACAGGTGATCAAAAAGCTGCACATTCAGTATAAAAAAGATACAAGATGTGTGGTGTGCTTAGGGCAGCACAAGGGCAACCCTGCCATCTATTAAAAGGTTTCTTGTTTTGGAGATTTAGTGGCCTCTCCTTCTGTACAGCAACTGACTGTAATTAGATAGATAGAAAAGTCGTATTATTTATAGATAGATAGAAAAGTCACTGTATTATTGATAGATAGATAGATAGATTTATTTGTCCTCAGGGAGAAATTTTGGCTTTTTACAACCAGCAACTCCCCTCTCAAATACACACCAGAATGAGTAAAATGAAAGAAAACCAAAAAGAAAGGAAACATCTTACTTGGCAGTCCCAGTCACAGTGAGGCTTTATACCGCTGTATTGTTGTTGGTATAAAGGAGCTGCAGTTGTGTTTCTTGAAACACTTCTCCTGAATAATTCATTGGCCGAAACTCCTCAGCATTAGTGTGTCAGAGAAACGATGGGCAGCATTGTTCATAATGGCATTCAACTTTGTTTTAATTCTCTCCTTTGCTATGACCCCCAGGGGGTCTAGAGTGTGGCCCGTAACTAAGACTGCCTTTTTAATTAACGTGGTCATTCGGTGGGCCTCCCTTGTAGTGATGTTACCAACCCAGCACACTACAGCATAGAAAATTGTACTGGCCATCACAGAGTTGTAGTCTCATAGGAAAAAAAAACAGCCTGCTCTGCCCTTTCTAATTTAGTTCCTCCCTGTTATGAGATGAGTCCAGCCTGTTATTGATATGTACCCTTGTAGCAGTGAACCATCTCCACACCCATATGTGATGAAATTCACTATAAAGCTCTTTACAGCTGTGACAGCATGGGGGCGCCATTGAGCCCCAGACTCAAGAGAGAGCAACCTCCAGCACGTTGTGATAAAATAATGGGTATTTATTCACAAACAGCACCTTTTTTTACAATCACCTGTCCAAATGTAGCCACATTTATACAATAAATCCACACAATTATTCTTCCTTTCTACTGCCACTGAGCATTGCCTCCTGACTCCCCGATGTGAGGCTCCTTTTAAGGCAGACCCAGGAAAGCTTCCAGTGCCACACCATGTCTTCCGGGCTATAAAGAAGTACTGAGGTCCTCCTCCGACAGTGCCCTGTATAGGTACCCAGGGAACCCAACAAGGCTGCACTTATGGACTCCAACTTCCAAGCACCCCTCCGAGTGTCCTGACTGGGCTCCCATATAAGAACCACTGCCACCTAGCATATGGGGGATGGAATAACACCTGATCCTTGGCTTCTGTTAGTCATTCTGTTATTTCTCTATTCTGTCAACCAAATCATTTAACATGCTGCTCTGGCTTCTTGTCCGGGTAATAAATCCTCCTACTTCCCAGTTGCGATGACCATTCTTCTCTTACACAGTGCATTAATATTAGTAAAGATGTATCAGTGCCTGGGTAGTCTTCTTAAACCATGCTACTTCTGTCATCACCAAATCTTTCCATTCATTCATACCCTAAAAAACTGTAACAAAAACTTTTTTTTACTTTACTCATGTAAACTTCATTGTGAGGCTAAAAGAAACAAAAACTATTTCTTGGGTTCAAAAAATGTCATTATGTTTGTTCAGTTGTAAAATAAAGTGGACATGACACCTGGATTCATCTAGACTTGCTCTCAATGTAACGAGAATCATCCTCAAAAAGTTGTTTTAGCATGGTGTGTAAATGACATAGACAAGGTACTCTCCAAGTTCCAGCATGCTAGATTGGGGTCTGGCTCTCAGCAACAATTCTGTTGTTTTGAAACGTGACTGGCCATGAAAAGCAGCAGCGCCACTAGGGTGCAAAAGGCACAGAAATCAAACAGAATTCCAGATCAGCAAGGGAGAGATTTACTTTGACAAAAAGAAAGTAGCTTGACCGGTCAATGCACCAACAGAAAAAATGCACTAGCATGAAGCAGATTCATATTGCCTTTTTAAAGGTGGGACTGGCAGAACGTCATTAGGCAGCAGCATATGATCTTAGATTGGAAGTAATTTGTCCATGATGTCTCTTTAAGGCAGGAATTTGCTCTGGAGACCCACCCTTTAGTGGCTACTGTGAGCTGATGGATATGGGGATACCATGAGTTGCTTCTGACCTTAGGAGTAGGTTTAAAACCACTTTGAGGCTGCTCATCCTTTTGTCATGAATCGAGGAAAATCCCAAAAACTATTGCAAAGATCCCCACAAAAAGAACTGTCCATCAGCCTCTGGCTTGTAAAACATATAATTGATATATATAATAAGAGATAGAACTTTCTTTCTATCTTTAAGATACAGTGTGATAATCAAGTCAGTAGTTGTTGTTTAGAATAGGTCCCCAGTGTACAGGGACTTAAAGGACCCATTTTCAGCATAGAAATGGGATAGGCATACAGTTTTCTGACCGTTTTAAAATGTTTCAGAAACATTTAGAAGTGAATTTGTAACATTTAGAAATGGTTGAACTGTAAACAAACTTAAAGAAATGAAACAAGATTTATAAGCTTTAAACAGAACTTTTCTTTACAAGAACCTTTTTTTTTTGCTATATCAAGTTACTCTCTTTCGTGTAAATTGTTTTATTTTGAATTTTTACTAAAGCTTTTAAAAGCTTTTGTCTGTGGAATCATTTTGGTGCATTAGGCTTTTGCTGAATCCCATTTACAAGCTAGAGCTGTTGAACTTTGGTAATTTTGGATAAACGCAGCTACAGGCCTCTTTCAAGGGAATAACTAATAGGTTACAACCTACAGATGTTCTGCAGCAATTAAAGTAAATTAAGCTTTGAAATTTGAAGCAAACAATTTTCACAGGTGTCCCAACTTCTGTTGATTACTTAAAAACCCCCAGTCTCTCTTAAAGCAAAATTTGAACAGACTGTGTTACTTCACCCTGTAAAGTACTACTTGGACAATATTACACTGGCAAAGAACAAATAAATAATGGCAAATAAAAAAAATAACTTTAAGCGTACAAAATTTTATTCAAATTTTTGATTCAAAAAATATTTATTTTTCAAAATGATCTGTGGCACAGAGAGGCAGACAGACCTAATAAACTCCAGTGTCAGACTTTATTGAAATAAAGTCAAAAGAGGTGAAGCACTTTTATTATTTTTTTTTTAAATCAGAGAGAGATTTTGCTCTTCTCATTATGATCTGTTAGCTTTTCCAACACTAAGATGAAAGAGCTCAAATGTGGCAAGTAGCTCATTTGCTGACCCATGCTAATGCATTTTGCCAATAAGACAACACCATAAAGATAAGTGTTCCTTTATAATGTTTATTTTTCTGTGCATTATGCCTCTAATCATCTCACTCTTAGGTGTTTCTGTGTGTCACAAGTAACGGATATAAATGACAGCATCAGTCTGACATTTCACTTTTGCCGTCATTAGCAGACTGTTTTATCAGTTCACTTTTCCAAAGTCTGGCTATAAAAAGATGGTGTGAAGATCACATAATGACATTCAGTTGATATAAGCTCAGGTACAGAAACTCTTTGAGCATTATGGGAATAAAAACATTGGGCCATTTAGAAAATGCGTGTATGCTTTAGCTGAACACAAGCAATTTCATGTAACCTTTTTGATTCAACAGTGTGAACATACTGTACATTCTGTTTAAAAATTTTCAGTTCAATTTATTTCATATGATATTGGTCATATGCAATATCATTTAATTTATGATATATTAGCCTCTCATAAGTAATAATTTAACCACAGAATTTATATTAGAAATATATTTAAAAAATTAAAAAATGTAGCAAAACACAAAGAAACATTATACCCAAATGAACAGAAAGTAAGAAACCATGTAAATAAAATCGTCAGTGTACTGTGCAATTTATAGCACTGTTAAAAAAAAAAAAGTGACACCCATCCATAAGTTGATTTTATGGATAGTGATGAAGCTAGACATACCTTGATAGGACATGACGGGCATCTTATCACAAGGCACAAAACTTAAAGCTAATCGCATTTTAATGTGCCGACGCATTTATTTGTCATTACATGTCCACTATGTCCACTAAATTAAATTCATGCTCTTTGCACCACAACAGTTGCCTGAGACGGAAACACAACCCTGTAGCTACGAAACTGGAAAGATTCTTGAAAACATTAATTATTAATACCTGACAGTAAAGGTGAAGCGGTGTCTTAAATGTGAGCGCACTTGTTAGTGTGGTTTTATTCAATGCTCTTTTATTTGTGCTACTCAAACCTATAGTGCATTCCTGTCACATTTTCATTTTTTTTTGCTGAACAGTAAGATTCATTCAGTTCGTTTTTATGATGCTAACTTTGTTTATGTAAAAAAAATGCATTAAAAATGTAAATACTATGGTTGAACAGTAGAAAGAATTGGGTCATCCTGCTTAAATCGACAAGTAAACTAAAACAAAACAAATGCATGAGGGTGCCAAATAGCATAAATACAGGCTATAGCCTTCTCCTGTTTCAAAAATGTGAAGTCTGCCTTTGAGGAGTTCTGTCTTCTGGTCTGGCTCAGATCAAAGTGAGGCTCCTCCTTCCAGAGATGCCCAGTTTTAAATAACCTGGCCCGGAAGGGGCGGAGTCAGTAGCATTCACTGGGCATCTTCTCGTAGCTGTGAAGGTAGAAACAGATGATAACGTCAGCAGCAGTACCCCTTCTCATCCTGGAGTGGTACTAAATACCAGTGTTGTGCCCGGAAGGTGACCCTCCAATATGCATGTGTGACAATACATCTATAAAAATATATTTTATTAAAACACAAAGTGAGGGAATTTACACAGTTATGCACAGTTATGCACTGCTGGCTTCCATTGGACCCCCATGGTGTTGACTGTAGTGTATGAAGCTGAAGTTGGCAACAGGGCACATTTAATAGCATTGGTAATATTGATACTCCCTTTCAATAACAGGCATTACTGTCTTTTAATACTTGACAGAGAATTAGTTCAAGTGCATTTAAAAACTGAGGTTATGTCGTTTAAGGATAGTTCATATATTAGCAACACTGCATAATTACTTGCATTAATAAGTCATTAACATTTCCTAATGGGTGTACACGTCTTTACAAATCATTTATTCATTAGTCATGGATCCTTTTGTAGTATGCAATCTAAACTATTCATCAACTGTAAAGGTTTATTAGTGAAAGTAACAAAAGTTATTATAAAGTGTTACTACATAATGCTGTACCATGACATTTCACAAACCTATTGCTCTTTTTTTCTAATTAAATATGAACATAAGCAAAACATGCACATTTGCTCTTTGTTGGCAGCGTCTTCTACTGCTCCCACACCCTGGTTATGAACGTTGACTTTGAAGTGCGTTTCTGCTGATGACTTTTTGTTTGTTGCTATGCCTTAGGCAGCATAATGACAAAGGAGAGGATGTGATAAATGGAGTAAAAGTAGAAGCTGAGACACAGTTACTTAATTTTGTTGCTGTGTACAAAAGAATATTATATACAGTAGATAAACAAGCATGTGTATCAATGTGAACAGTTCAAAGAAAAAACTAGTTATTGTACCAGGCATGCAGGTGGAATCAAAGGCATTAGAAGAATAATGTCTCCTTAAAAAAAAATACCAGGATACAGTGATGACTTTAAAATGTCTTCATTTGTTTCTTTTCAAAATTGGAATTACACTGTTGTACTGTGTGTTTAATGTAATGTGCAATTTCCTGTTAATACATGTTTTATATAAACATTGTTAATACATTTTATATATAAGCTGAACTGTGCCCTTCTCGGTAAAGTGCACTATAAACATTTTTAAACAGTATTATTTTAGTATGAAATCAGATACACAAACCCTGAAGTAACCATAGAGAGCTATATAAATGTAAAGAATTGTTATTACTATTGTATCGAGAATTAACTATGATACTCGGAGCCCTGATTTTCTTTATCTCCTTCTGAGTTTTATTTCGGTGTTAACAATGTTGAATACTAAATAGTTTTTAAATCAACAGCACCCATCCAAGTTGACTAATGAAGGTACTGCTGAACAAGTCTGCACCACTGTGCTTGCCAACTGTACAGTGAGTGCCCGTCTTAGTTCCACCAAGAGGCTACTTGCCCTAAAACATTTTTTTTCCTAAAAGTATATAAACATTTGTTGAAGAAAATGTGGGTGGCTTGGTGGCACAATGGGTAGTGCTGCCGACTCACATTTAGGATACCCGGGTTCGCTTCCCTGCGTGGAGTTTACATGTTCTCCCCGTGTCTGCGTGGGTTTCCCACCACAGTCCAAAGACATGTAGGTTATGTGCATCGGCGATTCTTAATTGTCCCTAGTGTGTGCTTGGTGTGTGGGTGTGTGTGTGTGCCCTGCGGTGGGCTGGTACCCTGCCCAGGGTTTGTTTCCTGCCTTGAGCCCTGTGTTGGCTGAGGTTGGCTCCAGCAGACCCCAGTGACCCTGTAGTTAGGATATAGCGGGTTGGATAATGGATGGACGGATGAACAAAATGTGTTAAGAATCTGTTGGGCTGTATGAGTATGCAGACTACTTCTGTTGTTGTTGAACTCATTTTAATGGAATTATTTTTATATCCCAAGTAGCATCTAAATGATCGCAGCAATTACAGCAAATTAAATGAGTACAAACACTTTTGAGTGGTTCTGTTTAATTTGCTATATCAGAAATGCTCAATAAACAAAATACTTTTGGATGACATGGTGATGCAGAAGCAGTGCCCTGGCTTTGAACCCAGCACCTCACCTCGATAAGACTTAAAAAATTATCACTGATTTGTGTCTGTGCGACTTCTGCATGTTCGCCCCATGTCTACAGGAACTTTCCACTAAATGCTCCAGTTTTCTTCCCGCACCCTCAGAGACATGTGTTTTGCATTAACTGAAGATTCCAAATTTGCCATGTGTGAGTGTGCAAGAGTTGGCCCTGTGAAGGACTGGCACCCTGTGCAGAGTTGCCCACTACTGCTACAAGAGACTCCAGCCCCGCGTGTCCATAACTAGACTCTGCAGGTCTTAGAATGCTCTGTAATATTTGTAACATTTTTAGGTGTATTTCTTTAAATTATTAATAGTTTTGCTAAAGGTGAATGCATTAGTCATTGTCTACTTATCCTTTATTTTTTATGCAAGACAATATTTGTTTTTTTTTTTAATATTGTTTAAATTATATAAGTAATGGCATAACTATGCATAAATAGTGGTAGATGTACTGTAGCGAAGAAGAGTGCTGGGTGGTGTACAAGCAGGGCACATGAAGTCAAGTCGCGCAGGCAGTCATTTGCGTTGCTTTGGCCGCAGGTCACTATTACTTTGAATATTGCAGGAAACCCATTAAAACTAAATGACTTAATTATTTACCATTTAAGAAGTTATTGAAAAGCTAATTGCACTCTTTTTAACATGTAATGTTTCTTGTGTAAAAAACATTTTAGAGTGCTGAACAACTGAGCTGTGCATGTAAGAATTTCATTGTACTCTGTATATGCGATGATATTACTAGTATTAGTATTAGTACTACCACCGGGGGGTAGCTATAGTGTTTAATTTATAAAAAAATACAGAGAAGGATGCTAAGGATAGAGCGGCCAGGGAAGAGGAAAAGATGAAGGCCTAAGCAAAGGTTTATGGATGTGGAGAGAGGGTTCACCAACAAGAGCGCGATAGACATATGCGCCCCGACAAAACCGCGACGGACAAATGAGCGCCGACAAACCGGCTAACTGGTTTTCGACAAATGCGCGCCGACAAAATCGCCACGACAAAATCGCGAGAGAGGCCAAGAGAGTGGGACGCGTACGTGCGCATTATGTACACATTAAGTGCTAGGTTATTGTCAGGGTATTGTATACTGGTTAATGTGTTATATCATCCACCCGCTAGGGGACCTCAGTGAGATATATTTCTAGCTGAAAGGCACCAGGGAAGCTGGGTCGTGAAGGTTGCGGGGGCATGTGCGCAAAGGAGCACATGGAGTTGTATACTGTTTCACTGCATTCTTAATAAACGAAAAAGCGACAAACGAATGCCTCCTGGTAAATAAATACAAGACATGGTGTCAGAAGTAAAAGTGTAAGAAAAGAGAGATGGCGAAATTTAATCCCCCAGAAAGTTTCAACTTTGGTCATCCGACAGAGTGGCCGTCCTGGAGACAGAGGTTCTCACGCTACAGGGTTGCTACAAAGCTGAGTAAGGAGGACAAAGAGGTACAGATTAGCACATTAATATATGCTATGGGCATTGAAGCAGAAAACATTTTCAAATCGTTCGCGTTCGCGGATGGAGAGAGTGCGGAGGACTACGAGACTGTTGTTGGAAAATTTGAGGAATACTTTATGCCGAAAAGAAATGTGATACATGAACGGGCATGTTTCCATCAGAGAGTGCAGAAGCCAGGGGAAAATGCGGAATGCTACATCTGAGCATTGTACAAGCTGAGTGAGTACTGTGAATTCGGAGCGAGCCGAAATGAACACATAAGAGACAGACTCGTAGTAGGCATAAGAGATAAAGGTCTCTCTAGGAGAATGCAGCTAATGACAGCACTTACCCTGGAAACGGCGGTGCAGATGACACGGCAGGCCGAGGACGTTGCAAAGCAGATCAGCCAGCTAGAGGGACAACCAGTGAGCAGCTTGCAAGAGGTAACCTCCAGGCAGTCATTAAAGGCAGCTAACAGGCCTTGGATGAAAGAGAAAAATACAAGAAGCAGTGAGAACAGAAGAGAGGACACAGAGTGTGGTAGGTGCGGCAAGACAAGACACCTAGATATCAGAAAATGTCCAGCAGCGGGGACTGAATGTAAAAAGTGCAGGAAAAAAGGGCACTGGGCAAGAATGTGTAAATCAAAAACTGTGAGACAAGTGACGGTGAAAGAAGAAAGCGAAGAAAGCTTTTACCTGGGTTCAGTGAATAACAAAAATAAACTAGAAGAAGCTTTATGGACTGTGACACTTATAATAGGTCGAATCCCTGTCAGTTTTAAGATAGACACAGGAGCTGACGTTAATGTTATTAACACAGAGACATTTAGAAGGCTCGAGTCAAGCACACAGCTCAAGCACTCAAACATAGTACTGGACAGCCCAGGTGGACCACTAAAATGTATAGGACAGTTTACATCAAAAGTGGAGCATAAAGGCCAAAAGTATGCCATTACAGTGTATGTGGTAGACGGAGAAACTGTTGGTAATCTCTTGAGCCGAGAGACAGCGGCTGAGATGAGGCTAGTCAAAAGAATAGAGCAGTTAAGCACGGTTTTCGAAGGAAGCAGTACTATGAAAACAGAGCCGGTAAAAATCCACCTGAGAGAGGGAGCCGAGCCATACGCAGCATACACTGCAAGAAGAGTGCCATTACCCCTATTGTCCAAAGTTAAAGCAGAACTGCAGAGGATGGAAGAACAAGGCGTAGTGAAGAGAGTCACACAGCCCACAGATTTGTGTGCTCCCATGGTGCCAGTCATGAAACCCAATGGGACAGTGAGAATTTGTGTTGGACTGAACAAGCTAAATGATAACATTAAAAGGGAGAGATACATACTTCCCACAACAGAAGAAATCCTAGCTAAATTAACAGGAGCAAGTGTCTTTACATCATTGGATGCAGCGTCTGGATTTTGGCAGATTCCTTTAAGTGAGGACAGCAGCCTCTTGACAACATTTATCACCCCAATGGGCCGATATTGCTTTAAAAGGCTCCCATTTGGAATCAGCATAGCCCCAGAAATTGTCCAACGCAAAATGCACGAGCTTTTAGGAGATCTGGAAGGTGTGGCCGTGTACATGGATGATGTGTTAGTGTATGGGCAGGATGAAACAGAGCATGACAAACACTTAAAAGAAGTGCTGAAAAGAATGGACAAAGTAGGCCTCAAGCTAAATAAAGAGAAGTGCATGTTCAAGAAATCAGAGTTAAGTTTTCTAGGTCACATCGTAGATGCTCAAGGTGTTAGAGCGGACCCGGAAAAGGTACGTGCAATTAGTGAGTTGCAAGACCCTAATAATGTAAGTGAACTGAGGAGAGCGCTAGGCCTTATAAACTATATGGGCAAATACATTCCAAACTTAGCAACGGAAGGGGGTCCTCTGTATGAACTACTTAAGACAAAGAGTGTATGGGCTTGGGATCAACCACAGAAAAGAGCATTTGGCAATCTCAAGAACGCACTCATCAAAGCACCAGTCCTAGCACATTACGATCCAGCAAGAGAAACCACTGTATCAGCTGACGCCAGCAGCTACGGAATTGGCAGTGTGCTACAGCAAAAGCACGACAGCAGCTGGAAACCAGTTGCATACGCTTCGAGAAGACTGACAGATTCAGAGGTAAGGTACGCCCAAATAGAGAAGGAATGCCTTGCAGGCGTATGGGCGTGTGAAAAGTTCCAAAAGTACTTAGTC
Organism: Polypterus bichir lapradei; assembly: GCA_026402145.1. Lineage (NCBI taxonomy): Eukaryota > Metazoa > Chordata > Cladistia > Polypteriformes > Polypteridae > Polypterus > Polypterus bichir. The sequence goes on from JANRMT010062792.1 coordinate 19,995,342, forward strand.
GGCTTGGAAAAATTCAAACTGGTCACTGATCATAAGCCGTTAATACCACTGATCAATAGCAAAGATCTGGACCGTGTACCAGTGAGATGTCAAAGACTTTTGATGAGACTCATGCGCTTTAATGCGAAAGCGGAATACATGCCAGGCAAAAGCTTGGTGGTAGCAGATGCATTGTCAAGGAGCCCATTAAGCACCACAGAGGATTTCATGTCAGCGGATATGAGTGCCCATGTCAATGCAATCATCGGGAGTTTGCCAGTGTCACAGCAGAAGTTGACGGAGATAAAGATGGAGACTCAAAAGGATGATCAGCTCCGAATAGTGGAGAAATTTATAAAGGAAGGATGGCCTGAATATGCTAAAAGCATACCTAACAGCATACAAGGCTTTTACAAATGGAAGGATTTCTTGTCGTTGAGTGAAGGACTGTTAGTGCTGGGCAACCGCTTGGTAATTCCAAAAGCAATGCGAAAGAACATTCTTAGTAGAATTCACGAAGGACACCAAGGACTGTCAAAATGCAGAGCTCGAGCTAAAGAGACTGTGTGGTGGCCTGGAATTTCTGAGGACCTGAGGCAAAAGATAGAAACTTGTAAATTTTGTATAGAGAACAAACGCACACAGCATAAGGAGCCACTACAGTCAACCCCATTACCAGAAAGGCCATGGCAGCGAATAGCCATAGACTTATGCATACATCAAGGGAAACAGTATTTGGTGGTATCCGACTATTATTCACAGTATTTGGAAATTCTTCAATTAAGTGTAACGACATCAGAGTGTGTTGTACATAAGCTCAAAGCTACCTTCGCAAGATTCGGCATACCCGAACAAGTTGTTAGTGACAATGGACCGCAATTCATCAGCGAGGTCTGGAGGAACTTCTGTGCCACATATGACATTCAACACATTACCTCGAGTCCACACAATCCTCAAGGTAACGGGCATGCAGAACGGGCCGTTCAGACTGCAAAACGGATACTAAAGCAGGAGGATCCATTGTTGGCACTAATGAGTTTTCGAGCTACCCCTAACACCTCTACTGGTGTAAGTCCAGCAGAATTGTCGATGGGAAGAAAAATCCGCACTACTCTACCCACTCTGCAGAAAAACCTCAGGCCAAAGTGGCCAAACAAAGCAAGTATAAGAGAGAAGGATAAAGCAGCAAAGGAACAACAGGCATACTACTTCAACAGGCGACATGGCGTGAAGGACTTACCTGTACTCAGACCTGGGGATTCGGTCATGTTAAAGCTTGATGGTGAATCACAGTGGAAGGGACCGGCTAAGGTGCTAACAGAGAGTACCACTCCAAGGTCATACAATGTTTCCCAGGAAAAGGAGGGAGAAAAAAGGAGAAACAGAAGACATATCCAGCTACTGCCTGAAGGAGTTCAAGATGAGACTTTTAAAACAACGAGTACTGATCAACCTACACAGAAAGTCCAGCAATGTATGGACCCTGATATACCGGTTGAGGCAGTTACAATAACACCTACTATCACAAGGTCAGGCAGAGTTAGTAAGCCTGCGGTTCGCTTGGACTTGTAAAAGGATTACAGTATTACTGTAAAATGTAACAGATACCAAAAGTAGAATGTTTATGTGGGTGTTATGTTAATTTGATTATAACACAACATAGTAGTGCATGTCTGAATAGTGGATGTTGAACAGTTGAGTCAGTAACATGCAATGTTGGACCAATATTATGGTGTATTGTTATAGGTCACTGTTTTGTGGCAAACAAGTTCTAAATAATGGTTTACGGTCTTTACAGTTCCTGTATAATGAAAAAAAAAAGAGGTTGTGAGTGATATTGGGTTCACATGTTAATGGTAATAGAAATGCTACCCTAAGGAATTGACTTAAAAGGGGGAGGTGTCAGGGTATTGTATACTGGTTAATGTGTTATATCATCCACCCGCTAGGGGACCTCAGTGAGATATATTTCTAGCTGAAAGGCACCAGGGAAGCTGGGTCGTGACGGTTGCGGGGGCATGTGCGCAAAGGAGCACATGGAGTTGTATACTGTTTCACTGCATTCTTAATAAACGAGAAAGCGACAAACGAATGCCTCCTGGTAAATAAATACAAGACAGTTATAACTGTTATAACTGCTGATGGCATGCTGCGAACAAATAACTCAGTCGAGGGTTGGCATAACGCATTGTATACAAAGCGGAATTACCAGCAGTCAGGCAGCCAGCATGTCTAAATACGCTCAACTATCAAGATGTCTTGCTGCAATTCTTCCTATATATGCAGGGCGTGATCTTAAGGACTATCTGCGTGCCGTGCTGATGGCATGCCGCATCTCATAATATTGACTTCTAAAGTAAACATTATTATATATGCTTTAAACTAGTAATTCATATTCAATGAAACTTTCGTGATTTTGTCGGCGCGATTTTGACGCCGCGTTTTAATCGGCGCTATTTTGTCGGCGCTCATATGTCTATTGCGCAAATGTCGGGTCACATGGAGGGAGAGAGGACATGCAGGTGATTGGTGTAACAGAACAAGATGCAGAGGACAGAAAGATATGGAAGAAGATGTTCTACTGTGGCGACCCCTAACGGGAGCAGCTAAAAGAATAAGACACTTATTTTCACTTTACAATGGTATACAGTAATCCCTCGCTATATCGCGCTTCGACTTTCGCGGCTTCACTCTATCGCGGATTTTATATGAAAGCATATCTAAATATATAACGCAGATTTTTCGCTGCTTCGCGGGTTCTGCGGACAATGTGTCTTTTTACTTCCTGTACATGCTTCCTCAGTTGGTTTGCCCAGTTGATTTCATACAAGGGACGCTATTGGCAGATGGCTGAGAAGCTAACCAATCAGAGCACACAGTTAAGTTCTCCTGACTGAGAAGCTAACCAATCAGAGCACGCAGTTGAGCTCCTGCGTGCTGAATGCAGTGTTAACCAGGAAGTCTCGTCTCGCTCATTCAGCATCAACGTGTTTCGCTGTGTAAAGAGTTGTGCTCTTTAGTGTTTATCTTTGTGCATAGTCAAGCCCTTCATTATGGCTCCAAAATGATCTGCTACTGCTTCAGGGGCCGTGCCCAAGCGCAAGAAGAAGATGTTAACGATTGCCGAAAAGGTAAATGTTTTGGATTTGTTGAAGGCTACGATTCTTTTTATTTAAAAAGTAGGAAAGGAATATAAGATCTACGGCTGCAGTGTCCTTTTAACCAGTGTGCAAAACGAGTTTTAAGTGGATGTAATAAGGCAGTAGTCTGGATGGAATCTGCTTTAGGGATTTGGATTGAAGACTGCCAGAAGAAGAACAACGGCAGTGTTACACAATCGCCTGAAGTGGCTCCTTTACAAGGGCTGTAACGCTCTCCTTTGTTGTGCAGTAAAATTAAACTCATTGTTATCGGACAAGTCATTGTGTCATTGTTGGTGAGTAACCATAATTAATTTTCTTCTTACAGTGCTTAGTACATGTACGTACGTTTAGTGTCACTGTACACACATTTACTGTATACTATTTTTCTTTCATTGTATGTATTTATTGCTGGTGACCTGTCTATCGTAATGGCTGTAACATATGTGATATCGGAGACACTCAATATCTTTAAAATAATATTTAGGTTTTACTGTATATAAAGAGTGTGTTTATATACATTATTTCAATGAATCTTACCTAATATCTAAGAGAATATAAAGGGATTATGCTGTATAACTCTGTGGGGAATATTTATAAACAGTGCGGGAGAGTTTATAAGGGCTTAAAATATATAAAAATAACCATACAAACATATGGTTTCTACTTCGCGGATTTTCACCTATCGCGGGGGGGTCTGGAACGCAACCCCCGCGATCGAGGAGGGATTACTGTAATGTCACAGGCCACATAGTATAAAAATGAATTCATCCAGCACAACTTCTACACATTCTCCTCTAACCTTTCTGCATTTAGTTGAGATTTAATGCCACCAACCATCACAGCAACTCTATAATGTCAAAGTAAAAACAGCATTTGTTTAAATAAAATTGTAACACGCTCTGTCTGTCCTTGAAATTGTTCAGCGTCTTATGATGTTATTTATCCAATTTGCACACTAAAGATATTATTTCAACCCACTTATCGCATCTTGTTGTTTTGTTTGCCAAGCACACAAAAGCGTCTGGACTGATTTTCACTAAATTTTCATGTAAGGTGCCATTTAGTCTAGGGACAGGGCTTATAATGGAGGGCAGAAACCATGCATTATACCAAAATGGCGATTCTTAATTAAATTTTGCATGTATAATAAAGCTGAACCAACTTAAAATCCACACTACATTGCATTTCAAAAAATGGTGGTTAGAGGTATAAGATGGGCAAAATAAGCATCACTATAATACAGCTGAGTCGAAGCTCATAACGTTTTGCATATTACTGTTGATACAATAAAAATCTAGACTTGAAGGTTTTCCAAAAATTTCATTGGAAAACAGGGCTGTAACTGGGGTGTCAGAAAAGTGATTGGTCCACCCAGTGCTACTGAATTTGGCACATTGGTTACATTTGGCCTTGCTCACATTAAAGACTACATTCCGCATCAGTGGCTCCATGGTCACAAAGGCAGGGATTTGGTAATGTGGTGGACAGGGCCGGCTCAAGGGTACACTTCGCCCCTAGGCTGTGTTGTTTGCAAGCCCCCCCAAAAAAAGACATCCAAAAGTCAGAGAGCCCCCTTTCAGATCTGTGCGGTTGGATCCATCGGCCTGTGCCTAGAACCAGCCCTGGTGATGGGGGACTGATATCAAAATCGTGCATCACTAAAAAGCAGCTGTCTACCTTCACAAATTTTGTACTTATATTATTATTCATGCATTTTAAACTATAGGTTTCCTGGAATTTCAATAATTTCTTTGGGAAGTCAAAATGGGATAGACAACACCACAAAATCCATGGATGTGGATGAGTTCATGAAATTTTTCGAGCATATTACAATTACTCAATTACTCAAATAAAGAGATTATGATGTTTCAAAATGTTCATAATGAATACGGATTAGAAATAACAGGTTACATGCTGTATCAGTGATTCGATTACTGAACAAACCATCCAGTTTAATATTAATGTGAGATTAAACCTCTATTTGAGACATCAGTAAACCAGGAAACACAAAGAAGTAGCGTTCATACTACTTTGTAGTTCAGCCCAAAAAGTTACTATACTTGTGGAATCCAATCATACACAAAATGAACAAATTCCATGACAGCAGATTGAGAGTTATCAGAAAGGTAGTGGAGACATATGGGTCGACATTTAAAAAAACAAAAACTTTCTTACATTAACCATTTATACAAATATGCCTGGGCAATGCTAGGTACTTTAGCTAGTTACATACTGTACAATATAATATTCTAAATAGTTTAGTATAAAAAACTGATATTCATTCTGAATGTATTCTTTCTTCTTGCTGTACCAAACCTGACGCAGGCCCCTTAACATCCAGTTATCTTTACAAGTTCTGTCCTCCACAAGGCCTTGGGCAGGTCTAAAAAACACTCATTTTTCACAGCTGGCATACAATTGTGCACAAAACAAATTAGGGTTTTTGGCAGATTTATTAAATGAAACCTCTTTTAAAAAATAATCTTACTTCAACTTCTACTTTGTCTGCTTTCCCCTTGACAAGCCTTCAGAAAAAAGGAGATGGCTATTGATCAAGTGAGCCTTCATTTAATCCCTTCATCTGGCATCACTATGACACCACACATTGTTTTGAGAGCACTATCCCTGCAGTGAAGCATCATGGTGCCTTTCAACAACTGAAAGACATGTGAAGGTATAACAATAAATCAGGGGAAACTCCCGAAGAGAGCAGCAATTCGGAAGATGATTAGTCTCCCAGCAGGATATTGACTTAAAGTATTAAGGTGTAGAAAAACTGTAATGGTCTGAAAACAGACATGTCAAAGTTCTGGAGTGAGAGCCCAGAAAGTAGCATATCAGACAGGAGTGGAAGAGTACTGAAAACTTGTGGAGCTTCTTTATGAACGAGTGATGAATCACTAACTGTCTGGAAGTGTGAAGCTACCTCATAAATCTCTCGGGGTAAATATCTTCCAAGGGTTGATTTGCTTATTGCCTGGTGAATACCTTTGCAATCAGTCAATTACTGCTTTTTAAATAAACTAGGGGGCTTTTCCCCCGCTCGCTTTTCTCACCAAACCTCCAGGCCAGCGCTACATGCCAGCTACTTCATGTCTCTGCCGCTCGCGGATACGCCACTTCATTGGGAAGAAACACTACTTTTCCATGATGGCAACACGAATTAGACGATCTACAAATATCCGATTTAACGTTTAAATCCGAACAATATCTACATACTTCTGTCATATCACCTATGTCCATATATTCAATCTCTTTTCGCTGTTCCTTTACTTCACCGAGTAATAATTTCTGTTTGCGCTAATGCGATCTTTACTATCATTTTTTGAGACTTTTGAATTTTAGTACTATTATTATTTCTAACCTGCTTTTCATGTGTATTGCGCCAGCGTTTTTTGAACCTCTTTACGACGTTCTACTTTGTCATCTACTCTTTGTCTTTTATTTCTGCCCCCGGGCGTGGTTAAATCTCTTGGTATAAAGTTTTATCTTGCGGGACATGAAATTATCTCTCTGAAAAAGTCTTGTCTTGTCCCAGGCTAAAAAGTCTCGTCCCAGGATTTTTTTTATATAATACAGAGATTTGAATAGATGTGTTTTTTCCATGTTGTTATTGTTGAAATGTGTGTCGATCAGTCAAAAAATAACTAATTCTCTTCAGATTCCATTTAGTAACATAATAGTATATGATGTAGTCCCTGTGGAGGATTCTGGTTATAGCAAGGGAGACAACAGTGAGCTCGTAAAATTAATAATACACAGAATCACCACTTACATGCAATGGAATATGGAGGTTAGCACAGGCAGGAGGGTGAATGTGACTGAAATTACTATGTGCTTGCCAGTTAATTTTCTAGATACATGTTCATAACTTCTTGCATGCTGTTGATACCTGTGCCTAGCAGGCAGCATAAGTACCATAGTTGGTCCAACCTCAATGCTGTGAAATTTACGGTGGAATGGTTGGACTGTGCAAAGTTCTGCTTAAAATTTCAATCACGGCAAAACAAAAAAAACACAACCATGGCACAAATAATTATTTTATACATGTCTTGTATTAGATTAGATAACCTTTATTAATCTCAAGGGGAAATTTAGATACAGAAACATGAAACAAAGATACAGACTCACAGGACAAATCACACAATCAATGAATACATAAATAATAAATGTATATTGTACAGAAATTGCAAAATGAACTTAAAAAGTATAAGCATTTAGTTTGGGATGTCAGAAGGAAGCACTGAATTGCCTGATAGCACTGGGCAGAGAAGACCCCCAAAGAAGCTTCTTAGCACACCGTGATGGAATGAGTCTGTGGCTAAAATTGCTCCAAGACAGCGCACCTCCTGGAGGGGATTTTACATGAAGGTGCCCAATTTTGCCACCCTCCTCTTTTCTACAACAACTTCCAGGGTTCGCTGCCCATTGATGAAGCAGATATTGCTTATAAGTTTGTTCAGGCATTCCAGTTCTTTTGAGTTGCTTCCCAAGGAGACCACAGTGTAGAACACCACATTAGCTGCAATGGACTAATAGAACATTTTCACCAGCTTTCGACATACACCAAAGACCTGAATCTCCACAGGAAGTACAGTCTGCTCTGGTCTTTCTTTTACAGCACCACTGTGTTGTCAGGCTGGTTCAGTTTGCTGTTTATGTGAACTTCCAGGTACTTTTAGCTGGGGGTCTCAGAGGCTCGCCAGCACTTTCGTCTTGCTCATGTTGAGTTGCAGGTGGTTTACACTGCTCAAGATGAAGTCCTCTACAAGTATTAAAGAACTATTCAGCACATTGTAATAGACCCCGAATAATGGCAGGGAGAATTTTGCTGTAGTATTTAGGACATTCTCTCTCTCTGGTAACTGAAGTGCTGTCAATGCACTGGCTATTGCCTTCTCCTGGGGTTCCAGCATGCCTATAGTTCAGCGATGGAGGACTCCAATGTCAGGAACTTTAAGATATTACTGTTGTTAAAAGAAAGAGTCAAAGACATCATAAAGATTTGGGGCAGCCATCCGTATATTGTTTTTCCAGCTACAAAAGTTGGTTTAAAGTAGCACGATCCAGAACAGAACTGACTGCATGGAGACAAGATGGCAGTTTTAACTGGTAAAATGGGAAATGTCGTCATCGGCGGCAGAACCGGAAGTGGTGTCTTCATGACCAGAAGTGACACCTTCATAACTGGAAGCCATGTTATCGTCGGTGCCGAAACCAGAAGTGACATTTTCTTGAGTGGAAGTGACGCCATTGTCGGCGCCGGAACCAAGCAGGATTTCCCGAGCATGGTCTGCAAGAGACTGAGAGAGACAGTCAGCACACTCTGCTGCCCCCTGGTCTGGTGTATAATTACCATTTTGTAGGCCCTTTAGCTGTTTCCCATGCGCACGTGTGTGACTCTGTTTTGGCACAATAATCTAATCATTGTCTAAGTGGGACCGCTCATACCTGCCCATTCTAGAAAATCTCTGAAAACAAAGACCTTTCCCAGAATTTCTCCTGGCACAGGCCAGAAAATATTTTCTCACAGATGGATACAGGGTAATAATAAAAACAAAAGATAATAAAAAGGAAAAAGCAAGTAATGTACCATAATAAGTAGAAATAAAACATACATGGTTCATGAAAGAATAATATTTCATAAACTGATTAAATGAGATTATGGAATACGCAAACCACAGTGACACACTGCATAGTAATTAAACTTTGTGGTGTCCTCCTGCACCATTCTAAACAAAAGAAAGTACTTTTGAATGTACCACAGTTCATAAAAGTGCCACAGGATAATGAAACCAGGAACGTATCTGTGTTATGATGTTCTTTAACATCTGCCAGTTTTTCTTGGGGTTTTCTCCACAAGATTTCAGGACTTGGGAACATAACTGAACAAGCGGTATGAAAACAGGAGTAGGTATGTCAGGTAGGTTGAATTTTGTTATCTATTAAAAAAAAACAGTTATGTATTTTAATATATTCTTGTTTATCAGGGTGTCAGAGAGTGATGATGTATTGCATGTTGGTTTGAACTGCAAATAAGAATTCTACTGTAAATTGCATACATGACATTATGACTTCTACTTCTAATAACTAACCTCTCAATCATCTGACTAGGGGTGTTTAGCATGTTTAGCATGTTTAGCATGTTTTAGCAAGGTAAAGGAAAGGGACCACTACCACACCTGGTCCTGTTGAGCATTAGCTTATTAACTTCAGTCAGGCATGCTATTGGTGGAATTTAACAAATACTTGAAATGACACGAGGAGAGGGTTAGGAACCAGCCTGTGTTCTTCAAACTACTCTGTAACATATCAATATATCTTTGGAAGACACCATACATTCTTGTTACATTAAATTATATTAATGTTTATTTGCACCTACTTTAATGTCATGAAGTATTTTCATAAGCAAATAAACTTTAATTGTTAATTAATAAGCTTTGAAATTAATTTTCTTGGGACACATAAGATTACTGCTTAGCACTTTATCTGTAATGACAATAACAGGGACTGCTATCGTTAGCATGGCCGCAGATATACAATGACATAAAGCTCTGCACACATTTTAGTTTTGAAAAATCTGGAAATGAAATGTTCAATGTGAAAGTATTTTCATATGAGAATCAAATACACTGGCTGCATGACAAACGTAGGATTAATCTCACAGGATGTGAGATACAGTTAGGTTTAGGTTATGTGCATGTTATCTACTGTAACTGACAGTGTTATGTCAGGTACCTTACAGCCATAGAGATACCTTCCTGGAACGTGACTCAAGTAAAAGTAAAATTTGCCCATGATCAAACTAGTCGAGTAGAAGTTTTAAAGTATCTAATATTAAATGTACTTAAGTATCAAACACACAAATAAACGCAGGTTCTTTTCTTGTTTTATATAATATATAGTCTACAACAAAACAAAACAAAATCTTCCAATCTTGCAATAATTCAGTCTACCTTTCTTCTTGGATGTGATTTATATTGACAATCACTAAAGTCTGAGTTAAGTAACTGCAATTTGAAGCAGTGACATTTATTGCGAGCAGACATCTTAATGATTGTATCCTTAGGCGTTTAAAGGGGAGCTGTACAGGCCTCCCCCACTTTAAGAGCTAATGTGTTCATGAAATCCCCTTTGAAAAGTGCATGTTCAAAACACAAATACGTAATTACAATTAACTTATATGGGAAACATTTTTAAACATTCTCTGGTCCATTAAATGACCACCATTTTTGTTCAAATGAACTATATAACTTGACGAAATTAATTTAATAATAACAGTAGTTTTCAAAACAAACCTTAATAAGGCATTACTGTTAATTAAATAATGTTTATAAAGTACTTTACATAGATGTTATTCAATTCCAGTTTTCAGCGGCTGCTAAAGGAAAGGAACACTGCCTTTAGGTGCAGTGACAAGGCTCTCTACAGCATAACATGGTCCAACCTGAAGAGAGGCATCAGAAAGGCTAAGATGGACTACAGGAGAGGGATTGAGGTGCACCTGGACAGTAATAACAGCAGGCAGGTTTGGCAGGGAGTCCAGCACTTCACCAACTACAGGACCAGTCATGGAGCTGCTGAAGGGGACCCTCAATGGCGGAGGAGCTGAACCACTTCTTTGCTCGCTTTGAGGTGGACCTACCAGAGGTAGCTGTTACACACGCAGCAGCAGCTCACAACAACATCACCCCCTCCCTTAGGGTGGAGGAACATGAGGTGAGATGCTTGCTCCAGACTGTCAATCCTAGGAAGGCAGCAGGTCCCGACGGTGTCTCTGGATGTGTGTTGAGGAGCTGTGCAGAGCAGCTGGCTGGGGTCTTTACAAAGATCTTTAACCTGTCACTGTCCCAGGCCTCAGTTCCTCCCTGTATGAAATCCTCCATCTTACTCCCTTTACCAAAAAAATCACCCATAACCTGCCTGAATGACTATCGGCCAGTAGCACTCACCCTGGTGTTGATGACGTGTTTTGAGAGACTGGTCCGGGGTAATATCATGTACTTTATCCCTCCAACCTTTGATGCACACCAATTTGCTTACAGGACTAACAGGTCTACCGAGGACGCTGTTGCTGCTGCTCTCCATGCTACCCTGTCCCATTTGGAGCACCAGGGGAGCTACACACGTCTCCTCTTTATGGATTATAGCTCTGCTTTTAACACCATTCTCCCTCACAGATTGGTGTGCAAACTGCTAGCCCTGGGACTCTCATATTCCACCTGTATATGGATTAAAGACTCCTGGCAGACCGCACACAAAGGGTTAGGGTGGGCCCTCACATCTCCTCGGCCATCAGCATCAGCACCGGCTCTCCTCAGGGCTGTGTGTTGAGCCCCCTGCTCTTCATGCTGCCCACCACAGCAACACCATCGTCAAATTTGCAGACGACACCACTGTGTTGGGGCTCATCTCTGGGGAGGATGAGTCCGCCTACAGGGACGAAGTGGAGTGTCTGACAGCATGGTGCACCGACAACAACCTGCTCCTGAACACAATTAAGACCAAGGAGCTCATTGTGGACTTCAGGAAAAAGAAAACGGACATCAAACCACTCTACACCAGAGGGGATTGTGTGGAGAGGGTGTCAGATTTCCGCTTCCTGGGAGTCCACATCATGGAAGACCTGAATGCCACCTTATCACCTCCAATGCAGCAGTGTAATAGATGACATCTTGTGCAATAATGTTCCATGTGCAATTAAGGTCTTATGTTGAATGTTTGTGTTCTACCTTATTTCTTCTTATCCTTTCCTATCCTTTTGTAATTATATTTGTTTATATTTTGACACCGCAGGGAGTGCACCTAATTTCGTTGTATTTGTTACAATGACAATAAAGATATTCTGATTCTGATATTCAAAGGAATAACCTTTCATATTTTTCTTGAATTTTTCCAAGTAATTCATAATTTGTTTTGAAGCCATGAATCCCCAGATGAGAAGAGATGTGAGCAGCACAGGTGACAAGGTGAGCGCACCATAACACATGAACATACATACAAGTGCTGCAGCCTAGCCTAGTGCTGCAGGTCTAGCTCCGCCCCACGAGGACAGTGGCTGAACCCAGAAGCATCAGGAAGTAAGTGAGACTGAGATTGCTCATCACTATCATCAAGCCCTGCCCCATTCGGAGGCTGCTGTGAGGACAGTGTCTGAACTGAGTGACAGCTTGGAGAATAACTGGAAAGGTACTGAGCATCATCAACCAGGCACCAAACATCCAGCCCTGCCTGCCTCATTCTATGGGCTACACTAAGGTGGGCTTGTAATGACTGTGTAAATGACTGGTGGCATTTAAAAATTGTCTCATATTTTTCATATTCACAAATTTTACTAAAGTAGGAGAAATATGTTTTTGGAATAATTAAATAAACAAACTAAGTATTGGCATTTGTTTTCTAGTTTTAAAATGCAGTAAAAATGTGTCTAGCAAAATAAATTGGAAAAAAGTAGCCATGATCGTTTGAAAATGATTTCATATTCAAGTAAAGTAAAAATATTCTTAAAACATACTCAAGTACATTAATGAAGTACTACTGTTAACTAAGTATTCTAAGAGTTGCTGTGGACTCTGCTAAGAATTCCTTACAACCAATTTAAAAACATCTAAATGGAGTAAATTCATTCAGGGGTTCTTCTCATTTGTCACGAATTGACCCTTTTTTGCCCATATAATTTCAAATTTTATTAAAATTTTATTTCAGATTTAAAAATTAGACCATAATTTGAATTATATTACATGGCTGAATTGCAATATCTAATACTTTACAAAAAAAAAAGTAAAAGGAGAAAATCACAATAGGACAACCTGGGCTGTGTATCATGGTGTCCCCATCTCTACTTCTGTCAGAATTAAACACTAAAAAATTAGGTAACCCTTTCATTTAGGTACTGCAAAACTGCATCTCTTACTCTAGTGTGGAGACAGTCGAGGAGAAGTAGAACAGGTTTAAAAGTGTTTTACATGTAATGCAGGACAGATACATACCTAAATTTGGAATTAATAGGAAACTAAAAAAAACTACACGGTGGATTAATAAAGATTTAAAAAAGAAGTTGCAAAGGAAAAAAACTGCTTTATAAGGCATATAAGACTAATGACTGCAAAATGAATCGTAGCGCATATGAGAACATGAGGGCAACCATTAAGAAGGATATCAGGGAGGCTAAAAGACAGTTGGAGAGGAATATAGCAGATAAGGCGAAAGAAGACCGTAAGAGATTCTTTCAGTATTTTAGTAGTAAAAGAACAGTCAAGGAGGAGGTCAAGTGCATCAGAAATAGTAAAGGGGAATTAAAAGATACAGACAGTGAAATAGCAGATGCCCTAAACTTGCATTTTTCTGAGATGTTTACAAGTGAGCAAGTGGATAACCTCCCAGAGGTAAACGCAATTACTAAGGAGGTACTGAGGGATTTGGAAATTGTAGAGGGAGAAGTGCTGCTCAGATTAAATAAGATGAAATCAAACAAATCACCAGGACCAGATAATATTTATCCTTGTGTTCTTAAGGAGGCTAGTGAGTACATATATAAACCCTTGACACATATTTTTAGGAAGTCACTGCACACTGGAGAGATTCCGAAGGACTGGAAAATGGCAAATATCATCCCATTATATAAAAAGGGTGACAGGGCAGATACAAGCAACTATAGGCCAGTAAGCTTAACATGCATCACAGGAAAATTAATGGAATGAATTATTAAGGATAAGATTGAGCAACACATGGCAAAGACAGACGTTATTCTGACCAGTCAGCATGGGTTCAGAAGAGGGAGGTCGTGTTTTACTAACATGTTGGAATTCTATGAGGTTGCAACAAAAGCATACGATCAAAGTGGAGCTTATGATATTATTTATCTGGACTTTCAGAAAGCATTTGATAAGGTGCCACATGAGAGGTTTGGCATCAAATTAAAAGAAGTGGGAGTTCAGGGTGTGGTGTGTAGTTGGGTGCAGAATTAGCTCAGACACAGGAAGCGGAAGGTGATGGTGTGAGGAACCTCATCAGAACTGGCCGATGTTAAGAGTGGTGTTCCACAGGGGTCGGTGCTAGGGCCGCTGCTATTTTTAATATATATAAATGATTTAGATAGGAATACAAGTAACAAGCTGGTTAAGTTTGCAGATGATACCAAGATAGGTGGATTAGCAGATAATTTGGAATCCGTTATATCATTACAGAAGGACTTGGATAGCATACAGGCTTGGGCAGATTTGTGGCAGATGAAATTTAATGTCAGTAAATGTAAAGTATTACACATAGGAAGTAAAAATGTTAGGTTTGAATACACAATGGGCGGTCGGAAAATCGAGAGTACACCTTATGAGAAGGATTTACGAGTCATAGTGGATTCTAAGCTATCAACTTCCCGACAGTGTTCAGAAGCCATTAAGAAGGCTAACAGAATGTTAGGTTATATAGCACGATCTGTAGAGTACAAGTCCAAGGAGGTTCTGCTCAAACTTTATAATGTACTGGTGAGGCCTCATCTTGAGTACTGTGTGCAGTTTTGGTCACCAGGCTACAAAAAGGACATAGCAGCACTAGAAAAGGTACAGAGAAGAGTGACTGGGCTGATTCCAGGGCTACAGAGGATGAGTTATGAGGAAAGATTTAAAAGAGCTGAGCCTATACAGTTTAAGCAAAAGACGATTAAGAGATGACATGATTGAAGTGTTTAAAATTATGAAGGGAATTAGTACAGTGGATCGAGACTTGTATTTTAAAATGAGTTCATCAAGAACATGGGGACACAGTTAGAAACTTGTTAAGAGTAAATTTCACACAAACATTAGGAAGTTTTTCTTTACACAAAGTGTAGCAAGGCTACATAACTTGTCAGTCGGGTTGGCATTCTGGACTGTTCCTTCACTTTATAATGTGGCTGGGAGGGTGTCTGTAAATAGCCCATCAGGCACTTTTGAGGACGACCCAGTGCTGGGAGGATCCCGCCCAGTAAATATTCCAGCTGTCTGTTGCCGGTGTCATGTTTCCATAACAACCAAAAGGGGAAAGGATGTTTCGGCGGGAAACTTTTTCTTTTTAAGGGGAATGGTGGATCAAGGAAGGAGGAAAAAAAAAGGAAGGAAAAGGCTGAAGGCAAGGAGGCGACTATCTACGCTCTAAGAATCATTCAGGATCTTACTTCACCCAGGGACGTCTGGTATTTGTGGGTGGTCACCCCGAAGAAATAATCAGGTGACGAATCCCCGAGAAGAGGCCAGGTACTGGTGTTCTCCGGGTGCTCCCGTCTGGTGAGTTGGATTCATGAGTGCGTTTCTTTGTGATAGTCAGCGGAGAAGCCGTTTTGCCAGAGGACTGTTGTGTTTCCTCATGCCATAAGGTAGGAACTGAACTGCAGAGTTTTTCTCCTTAACCGGGGGTTAGGATTTGGCCGCTGGGGAGGGCGTCTGGGGAAGGGGTTCACTAATGAGCACTCAGGCACCGGGCAAGTAAATCTAAACAGCAAATTTCAATATATTTATCAGTTCCACTTTCTTTTGCATGTTATTTTTTGCCAGTTATTTAAAGGTGTGCATAGGGGACAAGAGGGGCCGAGGACAGAATATGGTAATGCAATTTTATTCTTCAAATATCATCCACTTCCCTCTCGGGTTGTGAAGTGTAGGAATCGCTTTCCCTTATCGGGTGATTGCTACAAAAGAACGATAGACACTTGGAATAAGCTACCAATTAGTGTGGTAGACAGGAATATGTTAGGGACTTTCAAAACTCGACTTGATGTTTTCTTAGAAGAAATAAATGGATAGGACTGGTGAGCTTTGTTGGGCTGAATGGCCTGTTCTCATTTAGAGTGTTCTAATGTTCATTTAAAGAAGGATTTAAAGAAGAAAGCTGAAAATATCAGTAAAGTGGTTATTTGTCTCTGCAGTGTGACATACTAACACTACATCATTTCGTAGTTGTCTGAGATGGCTTAACTGAGACATATTTTTCCTGATATTACATATTTAGTATAAGACCCGTGAGTCCTTCATATTAACAAACCCTCATGTCAATATGCCACAATGCACAGAGATGCAGGCCCGCACCTGGGGGGGGACAACCATGACACTAGTCAGGGGCCCGAGCTAGATAGGGGCATACCCTTTTTCGAGTTTTATTTTTTCTCGAAAGGCCCATTATTAACGCACATATTTGAAACATGAAAGGAGCCTGAACTCTGTCAGTTGCCTGGGGCCCAGAATTTCCTAGGTGCGGGCCTGAGAGATGGATAACCTATCTATTGATGTTTTATATGTTATGAAGACCAGAAGAAGCCTTTGTTAAAGGCTTGTCACATAAGAGTAAATGAGTAATACATGCACTACCTAAACCAAAAGTGTCACCAAAAATAAATACATTTATATAATATTATTTTCCTGTTAAGTGGTTCTCTCAATTTACAAGTGGTCCATTTGTCATCATTAGGATTGTGGAAAGGGTTAAGGGATAGGTGAGAATTTCAGCTTTATTCTTTAAACCCTGCTCCTTTTTTTTAAGATACCTTTATAAATGGACATGGGACAGTAACTCTCCATTTGTGTTCAAACCTGCCTGTTCCAGTTATAGCAATATAGGGGCTGCAGCACATCCCTGGCATATCAGACCCAAGGCAGGAAGCAAACTTGGATGAAATGCCATTCCATCACAGGCAGGGCACATTCATACACACATCTACACTCAGATGCTCTGCTCTAATGCCAGAGGTTACCGTAGCATGACACAATTTTGATGTAGAAGCAGAGTCACCATGCCGAGACGAAAAGCCCATTCATGCCAAAGGGATGCCTGCCAGTTCCACACAGGCAGTGGCCAGGCTAGGCAGTGTATTGTAATGGCTAAAGCATTGATTTTAAACCACAAGACCATCGGTTCAGTCCTCATGTCTGACTCATGGTGTAACTTGAAGCAAGGCACTTAATCTGTGTGTGCTCTGATTGTACATCTGAACAATTGTGTCATTGTGCCTTTAAAGTGTATGTGAAAGGCACTATATGAAATAAAAGGCTGTTTGTTTTCGTGCACCAGTAAGAAAACAAGAGGCCAGAATTACAATTTCACCTCTGCTTCTAATTACCTGAACTTTCCACAAAACAGAAACAGAAGCCTGCAAGCTACCATCATTAAAGTTTAGCAGGATAGCAGGCTTTGTTAGCAGAAACATTAGCCTTTATTTATTGTGGTGCTGTTGTAACTAAGTGCCAATCTCTGGGTTTAAGCCTTGAGCTTCTTATGATTATGAATGAAGAAGCACAATAACTTTATCTAAGATTATATTCATTAAAGATCCATAAAAGACATTAGATATTTTCCATAACAGCCAAAAGACAATAAACAGGAAAGAGATATAAAAGTAATTGAAGTTAATGGTCAACAAGCTGTTTAGAGAGACTGAGATGAATATCTCTGTTTATGCCGCAGTATATTACAGTTTTAAATTAGAATAATAGACCAAAAGTGCAGCTTTAAGATTTAATATTCTAAAATTAAGGAAGCAATCAACAAGTAAATTAAGAAATATAAAGCATCAAATGGAGGCCATCAACTGTAGTCAGAAGGCAAACATGTGGGTTATGCTTAGGATAGCTTCCTTGTTGAAAATAAAACTTAGTGCACAATCAGTAACTAGAACTAAATTTTAAAAAATTATGAGCTAGGAAGAGTCCCTAGTTGATAGTGCCCCAAAGGAGCCCAGCAGGGCACCAGACCTAGACAATTTTATAAATGGTGACATGTATTTGTCATGCTGACAAAATGCTTGTAATGTGTGTGTGTGGCAAGGTTTTCAAAGTTGTGTATCTTGAAGATCCATCAGGCAGTGGCAAGGGAGGGAGCTATTTGTAAAACACACAGTAAAAATGTCTGGTGAGACATAGGAGTAGCTCGGCCAAGAATTACCCCACGGCGTAGCTAAACTTCCATATGCCTTTTGACTTATTTGCTGGGCAGAATTAAAGAACAACTGCAGATCAAATTCTATATGGATAGCAAGGAAAAACAGTAACACTAGTTGAATGACAGTAAAGATGGAATTCTTAAGGGTACCTTGAAGGATGATTCTGACAGAAGGCTTCACTCAATAATGTCAATTGTCATCAGTCTTGTCGTGGAAAGCTGTAGTTTGAAGGAGGAGTGTGCAACCACACTTCCTGATGTGATGAGCGGAGAAGATTAGCCAACACAGTCAGGGACCGAGGTCCCTGAAGAGAATTCAAGGCACGTAGTAAGGATGAAATTGGCACCTTTGTTGAGCTCCAGGCCATCCAGTAGAAGATATTTATTACTTTCCATTGGGCAAAATGCCATAGGGGTGGGATCAAGTGGAGATCCAGAAAGCAGGCTACAAACACATTTAGATTCACCAAGAAGCACATGTTCATCTTACTTGTCCTAAAGAGGAGAAAACCCAGAATATCGCCAGAACTTTCAATGATGCCACAAGGAAGCAGGAATTGGGACACTACAGATCCTTAATTAACTCACCAAGTGAGTTAACCCACCACTGATTCCAATAATAAGGAGTTGAGCCGAAAGGAGATCTATGAGCATGTCAATTCAGTAGGAGCATAGTCTTCCCCTGGAACCAAACAGAGGGCCTTACAAGAGGTGTCCCAAAGTGCTGCATCCTTTGGGAATGGATCTTTAGGATTATCTGAACCAACTGTGGAGGTTTACTGAGATTCCAAAGGAGAAGAACTTATACATCAAGCAGTTTAGGGTCACTTCACTGCTCACCATGGAGTAAAATATATTTAGAGATATCAGTATTATTTCCCGATCGTTGACTAAGTACTTCCTGAAGAATTTATGTATTGACCTATCAGTGCAGAAGAGTGTGATCTGTAATTGTACCTATGTGTATTAAGCAAGCTTGGAGGTCACAAACTTTATTTGGGGATACATGAGACCGAAGATGATCTGGCTGTTCTGTGACCTAATGCTGCCAACTCCATACAAACTGATTGAAATAGCACTGGATATACTCCACCTCTATTAGGGACCACTACTATAGCTACTTCACTCTGATTCATGAGTGAAACAATCACATTATAGTGGCTTTGACTGGATAAGGGAATATCTAATCAACATACAATGCCATTTCAATGATCTTCTTTGTACTTTCCATGAACATGCTGGTCATATCAGTGGAGATAGTCCTCTGACCAAATCTTCCATTTGACACCCTACCACTGAACCCTTCATCGATGAGCCAAAAGTAATAGTTTCATAAGTGCCAGGGTGCAGATGGCTGCTCGAGGGTATGGAAGAGTTCCCGATTTAAATCTAATTAAATTCAATTGCCCGGTGTTGAAGAGTGGAAAGGTGGCTGACAGCATTGTGTAGTGACTGCCTCCAGGCAGGACATCTAAGATAGTGATCAAGCTAGAGCTGACTGTCTCTAGGAAAGAATGAATGGAGAAGGCAAAACATGAAGAAAATATGTGGACTTGGGGAATGAATATTGCAGGAAGGGGTGAGGTATGATTTTTGCTCACTGAGGTTGGCTGCAGAGGTTTTGCACATCAGTATCGTTGCACACAAAAAATAGGCCATCAGGGCAACATCTGAGG
The DNA here is from genome assembly GCA_026402145.1 of Polypterus bichir lapradei. Taxonomy (NCBI): domain Eukaryota; kingdom Metazoa; phylum Chordata; class Cladistia; order Polypteriformes; family Polypteridae; genus Polypterus; species Polypterus bichir. Next base: position 20,015,044 of record JANRMT010062792.1, read on the forward strand.
CAGCGGAGAGGGCGTCAAGATGGCTGTGGATCAAAAAGAACAATATGTGGACCATATATGCTGTGGATCATTCCTGACTGGATGTCTGATGCTGAAAAAAATGATAAAATGAAAACATCAGAAGAGGACCAAGAAGATATAAAATTTCTGTTCTGAAGTACTATATATTGGTTATGTAGAGTGAAATAAAGAAAAAGTTCATCGAGAGCTTAAAGTTGATGAAAAATGTTTAAAAATTCTGGGAGCCTATATCTTCTACATCATTCACTATATAGAGGAATAAAAAAAAATTAAAAAGCTCTTTTTTGTAAGTGTACAGCATGTCAGGAAGTACATTCCAACAGTTAATGACCTTGGGTGGAAAGAACTTTCAGCCTTTCTCTGTCCCAAACTGGCTCTTCAGCTTCATTCCATTACTTCTGGCACAGAGTTCCGCTTTCTGCAAGAAAATAAAGCACATTTATTTTAGCACTGACTCTTTTAAGTAAGTGAACTGCTACTAGATGTTAAATAACACTTTGTTTTCTGTTACTATGTTTCATAAGCTCTTACAAAGTGTTTCAGCAGCTTTGGAGCATTAGTGTGGTGACTAGCTGTAGACTCCATAATCCAATGAAGGACTCGCCAGAAGTAAATCTCAGCTGCACCTGTGCTTTTTCATCTTCTGGAAATGCAATCCAGCATTGCGCTAACAGTCTACCAGGATAAAATTACAATTTAATTAACTGTACACCATAAGTGCATGTTAATGATTCTGTCCAGTGTGCTGAGATACCAGTGTGCCTGACTAGGACACCTCTATCTTCCGTATTTAGATTTCATTTTTAGGAGTTACCTGCATGTATACACACAGTCATTCAAGTGCTACATTGTGCTATTTTCACATGATTCAATCTGAAAAAAAGATTAAAATAAAAGAATTATAAGGACATTGGCCATTTTTGGCTTTATATAATACTAGAACCAGTGTTGATTCTCCAGACTGGTTTAACTTCTGTTGCTTCTTAAAAAAGTAATCATTTAATTAAGATTATTTGCCCAACCATCAATCTAATATTAGTGGGTTCTGCTATTCATGGAACACAATAAATGACATCCATTCACCTTCAACCAATCCTCAAGTTGGACTGTGTGCATAAACACTCGCCGTTTAATAATGTCTTACAACAATGTAATAAAAATCTGTTTAAATGATGTCCTTACTAAGGACCAGGGTGGCATGAGCAAAAAGTTTTCTTCATCAGCCAAAATGTTCAGTCACATTAGCTGTGAGCACTACTTGCTATTGTGCAATGTAATTATCTATTCCTACATATTATGCATTAAAGAGTACAATTAAAAATCAATTTATTAAAGTGGCATGTTGGCATGTTTATTTTAACTATTGAGGCACAAGCAATTTATTCATTCATAAAGCGGAACAGGTATAGAATATGTTGCTCATGACCACAGGTTAATTTTTTTTTTTTTGTGAGCAGCATAATTGTGCAGCTTTTTAAATAGTGCATTGCATACAACTAGTTTATTAAAAGACATTAAACATTCATTTAAAAATTGCAATTCTCTATTGGCATCAGAGTCTAAAAGCAGAGTTTCCTGTCTCATCACATTGTAAACTTGCAAAAATGCCAGAACAATATGTAATTAAATTTTCAATCCACCCATTCCTTAAATCATTGAATTCACCTAATCCACTAGAGCCAAACCTGACAGAATTAGGAGCAAGGCAAGAATCAAATCCAGGCACAAAAAAGTTATATGTAAAAGAAAGACAAAAATTATACAATAAATGAAGAAAAAAAGAATAGAAAAGAAAATGCTACACCAATCAGAATCATTTTGTCACCTTCAAAAAAAAAAAGCTAGAGACAGAGAAACAAGGTTAAAAGAACACCTCACTCAAAATGAGATTTTCTTATATGTTTCTTACCCAATATAATTTGTAGTGATGGCCAATAACACTTTTTAATCTCATCTTTTCGTGCAGATCAGATAAAAAAGTTATAATAGAAGCCAATAGTGAGCAATGATGTGCAATGGCCAATAATGTGAAAAACATTACTCATTACTCATATTGCAAAATGTCAGTTATCCATATGTATGCTAAAAATGTGCAAAACGCCTGCTTTTTTGCTTTATATTGTTACACGTGTGTCAGAGGGTCACGATCCAGGTTCCCCTCAGGTATGTAATACCACTGCGGGCCGAGGGAGGGCATTGTGTGTAACTGTGTTGTCTTCCTTTGTCTCCATAGTCCTGAGAAACCACCCAGTAAGGTCAACTGACTACGCCCCTTCCGGTCCCTGGACCTTAGAAACCCAGGTGCCTGGAAGGAGGCGACATTCATTGACTGGAAAGCAGAGGAGACAGACCTCCTGCAATCCCAAGGGTAGCTGAAGCCTTGATAGGCATGTCTTTATTTGATAGAATAACAATGTATGTGGTTATGTTTTCACCCATGCCGTCAAGCTATGTTACATTTTTTGTTTCTTAAGTAAACAGGGAAAGCCGCTTTGGCTCCCCAACATTTATCTTGTCTTCGGAACCATCATTCCCTTGGATGATCACCATATCTTTTTTTTTTATTATGTTTTTTTACATGCATCTCCTGGTTTTTGCTCAAAAAGTTTTTCTACCAGTTCGCTGACGGAACATTAAATCGAATCACTTATGTGTGACTCCAAGATGCGGCGTATTTTTAGGGATATTCAGGATTTGCATATGGATGACAGCTTTGAAAAACCAAATGAGGAAATACAGACAATGGCGGAGCATTTAGCAGGAGCTGTAAACAATTTAACAATCACAGATAACTGAATGTCTAATCTGGCTCTCACAGCGGGTTGTGGTCACAGTAGTGAGCCTCATATCCTGCATCCCACTCGTTATTCGGGGGACCCTAATGAATATAGTGGATTCCTATATCAGTGTCGTATGGTGTTTGAAACTCAATCCAAAGCTTATCTTGACAATCAAACACATGCCTGTATTGTGTTTATTATGATGCTGTTGGACAAGAAGCCACTTCAGTAGGCATCGGTTATGTACAACACCAACAACTTGTGTTGTTGAAAACTCTTTGTACCTGTATACTCTTTATAACGCTTTATATTCTTTATAAGTCTTTATATAAGAGTTTAGAAGAATATTTAATGTACCAGTTCATTCTGAAGTAGTGGCTAACAGGTTATTAAGTTGCCGTCAGGGGGCAAAATCAATTAATGAATTTATCGATGAATTCATAATATTGGCTACAAAACCTGGCTGGCATAATATGGCACTAATTCCTCTATTTAAAAGGAAAATACAGTCCCAATCCAGAATACAAAGTGAAGTCCAAAAAAGAGCACAGGCTCAAAAATCCAGTAATCACAAAAAGTATAAAGCACAGCAAAACACAAGTAAGCACTCCACTTCCTACCGCATTTGAAATGAACCACCAGGAACTATGGAAGACCCTCCAGATTTAGAGTGCAGAGTGCAGTTCCTGGTCAGGTGGCCCAGTCTCTTGGAGGACCACCCACAAACCACAGGGGACATAGCCATGGCAAAATGAAAAACAAAGAATACAAATAATACACACAAGCAATATTAATGTAAACAAAAGAATTGAAAATGAGCAAAAAGGACATAAAACAAAAATTTGAACCCCAGCCAGAGGAGGAACCCTAACTGACACGTGACACTTTTATACATCTACAAAAGGCATATTTTATATTTGAAGTATCTGAGCTGTATTTTCTAATATTCAACCCTTTGAGTGTTTATTTAAAGTGTTTTCATGGGACAGTAGGGTGACTTGTTGATACAGAGATGACCCAGAAAACGTTGTGTGAGTCTCTACAACCCAAGCAGCTTCTACTTGCCAGGATCTCTTCAAGTGTCCTCACAGGTTTATTCTGATAAACAGAATCTGTTACTCTTTACCAATTTATTTTATGTGCTCCTTATGCCACATATCTTGACAGACAAAGACAAGCCAGTATGGTTTCTGATTTTGCCATATTCTGTTTAAACCAGAGATTACTGTGGTTCGTTTAAAGGAAGTTGTGTTTGAAGCAATGGAAAAATGTTTTAATTGTATGACTGCTTTGGGGGTGCACATGATAAGCAAAAGTGCACACTATTGCACCTTTAATCACCTTAAATAATCTGAAAATAAAACATTTAATTTTTGAGGTGTGTAATTATAATTCTTAGGATTTTTGCCTAGACTGAATACTTCCCCCTCATTCCCACCATACTGCCACAGGCACTGAAAACTCATTTACTTGACTGCAGATCTATACAGGCTTAAGGTGAAATGTGGCCAAAGAGTTCTTAATAAAATTGCTCTCTGGCTGATCTTCATAGGCAGACATTGAGGCTGACAAGAAACAACCAGATGAAGTGTAAATCACAGCTTTTGGACTATCCAGACATTCTTGGGTATTCTGGCCAGACCTGTTATGTTTGGAGAAACAAGGTGGATAGGACTGGTAAGCCTGTTGGGCTAAATGGCCTGTTTTTGACAAAATTGTCTTTTCCTTCTTCTTTCGGCTGCCCTAATTGTAATTCTTATTTATTTTGTCTTTTTTCTCTTTCTTCATCATGTAAAGCACTTTGAGCTACATTGTTTGTATGAAAATGTGCTATAGAAATAAATGTTGTTGTTGCTCCCATTAGGGGTTGCCACAGCGGATCATCTTCTTCCATATCTTTCTGTCCTCTGCATCTTGTTCTGTTACACCCATCACCTGCAAGTCCTCTCTCACCACATCCATAAACCTTCTCTTAGGCCTTCCTCTTTTCGTCTTCCCTGGCAGCTCTATCCTTAGCATCCTTCTCCCAATATACCCAGCATCTCTCCTCTAAACATGTCCAAACCAATGCAATCTCGCCTCTCTGACTTTGTCTCCCAACCGTCCAACTTGAGCTGACCCTCTAATGTACTCGTTTCTAATCCTATACATCTTCGTCACACCCAGTGCAAATCTTAGCATCTTTAACTCTGCTACCTCCAGCTCTGTCTCCTGGTTTCTGGTCAATGCCACCATCTCCAACCCATATAACATAGCTGGTCTCACAACTGTCCTGTAGACCTTCCCTTTCACTCTTGCTGATACCTGTCTGTCACAAATTACTCCTGACACTCTTCTCCACCCATTCCACCCTGCCTGCACTCTCTTCCACAATCCCCATTACTCTGTACTGTTGATCCCAAGTATTTAAACTCATCCATCTTCGCCAGCTCTACTCCCTGCATCCTCACCATTCCACTGACCTCCCTCTCATTTACACACATGTATTCTGTCTTGTTCCTACTGACCTTCATTCCTCTCCTCTCTAGAGCATATCTCCACCTCTCCAGGGTCTCCTCAACCTGCTCCCTACTCTCGCTACAGATCACAATGTCATCAGCAAACATCACAGTCCACAGGGACTCCTGTATAATCTTGTCTGTCAACCCGTCCATCACCATTGCAAATAAGAAAGGGCTCAGAGCCGATCCCTGATGTAATCTCACCTCCACCTTGAATGCATCTATCGCTACTACTGCAGACCTCACCACTGTCACACTTCTCTCGTACATATCCTGTACAACTCTTACGTACTTCTCTGCCACTCCCGACTTCCTCATACAATACCACAACTCCTCTCGAGGCACCCTGTCATATGCTTTCTTCAGGTCCACAAAGACGCAATGCAACTCCTTCTGGCCTTCTCTATACTTCTCTATACATCTCTCCTCAGATGTTTTAATGTATATAATAAATGTATAGGCCCTGGAGGAGCTCATACAGCACCTGCCCATGATATTTAAAACACAGATTAAGTTTTGTGATTTGCATTTCCAAGAAAATCCAACACTTCTATTAAAACAACCTTCTGTCACTACATGCCACACACACAGTACTACAGTATATACTGTGCTGCACAGGCATAACTTACAACACAAACACGAGGAAGATGTCGCCCGTGTGATTCTTGTCACCAGCATTTAAAAGAAAAAGTCATCATTCCAGATTAGTATAAAGTAATGGTCACCGTTTCACCAAAATTGAAAGTGGAATTTCAAAGAAAATGTAGTACATAATCTAAACTTTTTCCAAGGTCATATATATAAAATGATTATTATTATTAACATTGATGTCCATTTTTTCTGCCAGTCTTTCCTCATACACTGCATGGAATGAGTAGCATGAATACTTTGCTCCATTCCTGCACATTTGAACTTGACATTATACGGTATATATAATATACAGTGCATCTGGAAAGTATTCACAGCACATCACTTTTTCCACATTTTGTTATGTTACAGCCTTACTCCAAAATGGATTAAATTCATTTTTTTCCTCAGAATTCTACACACAACACCCCATAATGACAACGTGAAAAACGTTTACTTGAGGTTTATTTAAATTTATTAAAAATAAAAAAACTGAGAAATCACATGTACATAAGTATTCACAGCCTTTGCTCAATACTTTGTCGATGCACCTTTGGCAGCAATTACAGCCTCAAGTCTTTCTGAATATGATGCCACAAGCTTGGCACACCTATCCTTGGCCAGTTTCACCCATTCCTCTTTGCAGCACCTCTCAAGCTCCATCAGGTTGGATGGGAAGCGTCGGTGCACAGCCATTTTAAGATCTCTCCAGAGATGTTCAATCGGATTCAAGTCAGGGCTCTGGCTGGGCCACTCAAGGATATTCACAGAGTTGTCCTGAAGCCACTCCTTTGATATCTTGGCTGTGTGCTTAGGGTCGTTGTCCTGCTGAAAGATGAACCGTCGCCCCAGTCTGAGGTCAAGAGCGCTCTGGAGCAGGTTTTCATCCAGGATGTCTCTGTACATTGCTGCAGTCATCTTTCCCTTTATCCTGACTAGTCTCCCAGTTCCTGCTGAAAAACATCCCCGCAGCATGATGCTGCCACCACCATGCTTCACTGTAGGGATGGTATTGGCCTGGTGATGAGCGGTGCCTGGTTTCCTCCAAACGTGACACCTGGCATTCACACCAAAGAGTTCAATCTTTGTCTCATCAGACCAGAGAATTTTGTTTCTCATGGTCTGAGAGTCCTTCAGGTGCCATGTGCCTTTTACTAAGGAGTGGCTTCCTTCTGGCCACTCTACCATACAGGCCTGATTGGTGGATTGCTGCAGAGATGGTTCTCCTCTTTCCACAGAGGATCTCTGGAGCTCTGCAAGAGTGACCATCGGGTTCTTGGTCACCTCCCTGACTAAGGCCCTACTCCCCAGATCGCTCAGTTTCGATGGCCGGCCAGCTCTAGGAAGAGTCCTGGTGGTTTCAAACTTCTTCCACTTATGGATGATGGAGGCCACTGTGCTCATTGGGACCTTCAAAGCAGCAGAAATTTTTCTGTAACCTTCCCCAGATTTGTGCCTCGAGACCCTGTCTCGGAGGTCTACAGACAATTCCTTTGACTTCATGCTTGGTTTGTGCTCTGACATGAACTGTCAACTGTGGGACCTTATATAGACAGGTGTGTGCCTTTCCAAATCATGTCCAATCAACTGCATTTACCACAGGTGGACTCCAATTAAGCTGCAGAAACATCTCAAGGATGATCAGGGGAAGCGGGATGCACCTGAGCTCAATTTTGAGCTTCATGGCAAAGGTTGTGAATACTTATGTACATGTGATTTCTCAGTTTTTTTGTTTTTAATAAATTTGCAAAAACCTCAAGTAAACCTTTTTCACGTTGTCGTCATGGGGTGTTGTGTGTAGAATTCTGAGGAAAAAAATGAATTTAATCCATTTTGGAATAAGGCTGTAACATAACAAAATGTGGAAAAAGTGATGTGCTGTGAATACTTTCCGGATGCACCATATAAAGTCTAGACAGCAGCAAAATCTACAGACACAATGTGGATTGGTGAGTGAAGAGTATTTTGTTGAAAACTAATATAAAAAAAAAAAAAACACAACCCCGACAGCTAACTTACTTAAAGCTGGATAAGCTGCACAGCGTGTTCTGGGTACTTCATTGTTAGAAACGTACGTTTTCCTGGGATTATGGGCAAGCAGAGATCATAATGCGTAGGGCACGTTTAGAGGGATTGTGCTGGGCAGCTGCCTTCTGTGCTTTGTGTGTGTGGGTGTGAGCAAAGCACAACAGGAGCGTGTTGCTATAGAGAACTCATGTTTCACGCCACCCACTCTAAGCAGCAAGTGAGCAGCTGATTTACATCCCTTTTCACATACATGAATCTTGAAAGCAGTGTGTTTACTCAGCATGACGGTCATGCTAATTCTGGAAGGACAGCAACAAGAAATATAACCTTTATTTTATATAGCACCTTTCTACAGTTACATTCTATCAGGACACATCACAACCACAGATTCATAATTAATTTTTTAAACTTCTTGATGGAGGTTAAATGACTCAGGATTAAGTGGTGTCTGAACTGGCGTCATAAGTTGAAGCCATGCGACCACCCTAAAATAAACTTAATAAACTCAAAGGCAGGCACCTCTGATGTTTCTAACTTCAATAATTATTTTGGACTTAACAGCGAGGTGCACCATAAGTAATTCAAATTGTATTTATTAGTTTAATTATAACTTAGAACAACACAAGCTTAATTTAATCCAAAAACAAAAGTAAAACAAACACATTGTATAAGATGGTAAAGATTAGCAAAATAAAACAAACACCAAACAGAACACAGCTGTAACAGAAAAAGCCGAAAGTGCAGCCTTATTTTTGTGTGAAGGTATGAGTGTGCCTTTCTTGTGTTACTAACATATTGCATCCTGAAGAAGTTACCAAGGTAACAAGGAGATAATCATAATTAAGTACATTTTATTATTAATTTATAAATAAGAAGCTTCTCTTTAGAGTTGAATGTGTGTGTGTCAGGACTTTTAATATGGTGAACTGTTTTCCGACCTTTAGACAACATTAAGACATAGGTGTTTGGAAGAATATACCATTTATCTGGATGCTGACTGGTGTATACTGAAATGCTTCTTCACTATGTTATGTAAATGAACCTACTTTATTTAAGACCATTGCTTTGTCATTTTAGTACACTGAGCATTGCATGTGGCAAGCTCAATCATGCTGGATATAATAAAACACATCCATCTTGAATGCATCGTTAATGGTGACTTACAACCACTTTTTATTTAAGGAGTAATTTCCATAACAGCAGTAGGAGATGTGCAATATGAATCTGTAATGCGAACAGAAAACTACAAAAGTCCATAACAAGACTATGGAGTAAAAAGACAGAATGTCAGGAAGGAAACTCAAAACTTGAGTAAGAGACAAACTGAAGAGGATACTTGAGTGGTGCCACTTGGACTCACTCCCCTTTTATAATTTAGACCCCAATTGTTATGCAGTTGACTCATTAATGATACTGGTACTGGATGGTACTGGACTCAGCTTGAGCAAATAGTAGTGGGTAAGAACCAGAAAAGTAGGAGGTGCTATAGAGGGAGGCTAACTATGACCAAGGCAGTCGAAAGCCTTAGCCGTTAGGCCACACTATGTCTGGCACCATCCTGGTATTTTTAGAGTTTGATGCACATACCTTTCCTTGTCTGATGATCTGTCAATGATCTGCGTCTTCCTCTGTTGAAACAAAGGATACATGTTTAAACAACAGCTCTGTAGCTCTCTTTATGGTCTCAAATCCTTTAGAGGTTCTCAACAAACTTTAGGGCCATGGAAGAGAAGTTACACATGGTGTTAGCTTATGGTGACCTCACATACATACTTCTCATCTGTTAATTACTTTTTGCATTTCTTCATACCAAGCTAATTTAGCGTCACTAATTAACACAACAAAGACAAAAAAACACAGAAGCAGTGATTGGACCAGATCTGGACTTCTACCTCTAAACTTCTTAAACAATAATCAGACAGAACACATGCTCTTCTCAAGAGACTCTGTTGTCCGTGAGGGACAGTTGCAAATTAAGAGAAAGGATGGCTGACTCAAATGCTCCTTTCCCATTGTAGGGGTGCTGTAATATTAACACACAAAGCAGTTGCTTTTATATCATTGATTAGAATCACATACATTTAATATTAATTAGCTGGGTACTGAAGACATTCCTTAAGGCAGTAGCCTGGGTTTTGCTACAAAGCCAATGATAAACTTCTAGCAGGGGTGTCCAAATTCAGTCCTGGAGGGCCACGATGGCAGCAGATTTTCACTCGAGCCATTTTTTGCACAGATTGGTTTGCTATTTCAGACTCAGATCCTTAGTTGATTTGTCCTTAATTCGCAGCTAAACAATAATGAGATACAAAGTGAACCAACACATTACCAGCTAGCCTGTGTCCATCATACAAAATCTGAAGGTAAAGAAATTTTAAGTTCTTGGTAATGTGAATCTGCTAAGGTCCACAAAACATTTTGTTGATGGTCTTAGGAAAAAGAAAATGAACCATTCTGTGGCAGAATGAGAGCACCATTGAATCAAGTAACAGGTTGAATTAACAACAAGAGTCAACCTGTAATTAGGAAACTATTTGGAGTGAAGTTGGTTTGAGTTTAAGGGAGTGACTTAGCTTGTCATCTGTTGGCTCACTTCACATTCCATTTTTGTTTGGCTGACATTTAAAGGAATAAAAAGTAATTCATAGCACTGAGTGTTACAAAAATTCCAGACAATTAACATGAAAGGAAAAGAAGTGAAATTGGCCACTGATTAAATAAATGGCAGGAAGGGAAACCTACAGCATCTGCAGCCCTCCAGGATCAGAGTTGGGGTCCCAACCTATAGGAACTATTGGTGCTTTGGAATTTCAGCATGGGATTATTGTAATCTTTTTAGTTAGCCAATAAAAGGTGTCATTTTGCTTGGCTCTTCTCAGCATGGGATTATGAAAATCATGACTTTTTGTTTAACAATTTGTATTTTTAAATTGTTAAAGTTTGAAAATGTTGCTGCCTTTTCAGGTCATAAAAATGAAATATACTGTACTACTATTATTATTATTATTATTGGACATTTGGTTGATGCTGTTATTCAATTGTACAGTATTTACAAAATCAGCATACTTTACAAATGTTTACAGATATTTTTCACATTTGGAGGACAGGCAGGCTAAGGGACTTGCTCAGGTAAATGTGGCAGAGAACTGATTCGACCACCTAGTGCTGGGGTGTCCAACTCCGGTCCTGGAGGGCCGCAGTGGCTGCAGGTTTTCATTCTAGCCGTTTTCCTAATCAGTGACCAGTTTCCACTGCTAATTAAATTCATTTTCCCTTCATTTTAATAGCCCTGTTTTTAAGGATTCAGTCCTTTGAATTCTTTTCTTCATTAAATGACAGCCAAACAGAAATGAGACATGAAATGAGCTAAGAGATGACCAGCTAAATTGGGGCTTCAAACTCCAGCCAATTTCACTCCAAGCAATCTCTTAATGAGAAGCCAATTCTTGCTGTTAATTAAACTCGTTCTTTAATTCCATGGCCTGTTGCTGCTCTCATTCTGCCACAACAGACATTTTCAGAACTGTTGATTTTTCTGTTTTTTTCTAAGAACAACATCAAAATGCTTTGGTGAGCTGAGCAGATCAACCTTACCGAGACCTTCACCTTTCTTTATTTTCAGATATTGTGTGCTGGGCACAGGTGAGCTAGTCATGTGACGACTTGTTTTGTGTCTCATTATTGTTTTAATTAAGGAAAAATGAAACAACTAAGGGGCCAGAGTCAAGTTAATTAAAAGAAGTTAATTAGCAGCAAAAACTGGTCACTAATTAAGAAGATGGTTAGAATGAAAACCTGCAGCCACTGCGGCCCTCCAGGCCTGGAGTTCAACACCCGTAACCTAGTGACTTAAAGCCCAGTGCCTGGCCAATTATAGTATGAAAGTAGAAAGAAAAAATCAAGTTTCAAGCGTGATTTGAGTACACGATTATGTGACTAGCCAGCATCTCACGATTGGCAAGCTTCCTTATGTACACCACCAATAAAGAAGCAGCACTTTTGAATTTATTCTCTAAATACAATGGATCTACAGTTATGGTAAGTAAAAGTCAAACCAAATTTCAAATGAAGCAAGTTTCTTTACCCATAGACAATCTACTAATATGCCTCTCCACATGCATTCATTCATTCCAAAGCAAAATTTACCAGGTAGGGTTCAAAAGTGCCTACATTGGCCTGACGTGTATGTGGCTCTGCTCGTGATGATGTTTTTGAAATGGAAGCAGTGGAATGATAGTAAGTGGTAGGAGTAGAACAGTGCATCATGAGGTGCCATTTATGACATAAACGATGAATAAAATACACTGAAATACTACTCATAATGTCAAGATTCAGAGCTTTTGCCTTGGTTATAACAGAATATACCATGTATATGAGAGCTTAAAAGTCGGCTATACTAAGCTATAAATTCAAACAGCTTGCCCTAATCTACTTTACTGTATTTTCTAAAGTCAGATATTTCTATACAAAATATGTATATGTGGATACTATGAACATTTGCTTCCTAACAATGGCTCTTTCAATCGATATTTTGCCCTTATATCTTTGTCACTTTCTCAGTCTTGAATTTTGACAATTTCCATTTCCCTTCCCTTAAGCTTAAAGGAAGCTAAAAGGCGCTTCCAAGAAGACTGTCATTTTCAGATCATTTAACCGATCATTTTGCTCTGCCTTCTCCTTTGACTATTTAATCTCCAGCCAGGTTTATTAGCTCTTTGTTTCTGCATGCTTCATATATGTTCCTAAAGTATTTTTATTGTTCCCTTTGATAGATAATGTGTTAATGTTATTTGAGCAGCTGGTAGTTGATCTTCAAGCTTTGCAAAAACAAGCTGTGACAAATCTTTCCCAGAAGGTTAGATTTTGTGCCAAGTCGCCCTCTGGTAATCCATTGGGGTTGTTACAGTCCATTCTTCCTCCTTTTAAGGCACAGGAAGAAATATCCATGGATCTCATCACAGATTTACTCCATTCAGAAGATTACACTATTATCTAATAGATACATTTTCCACATTGCAGCTCACCTCTGAAAAATTACCCCTTAGCATAGGAGCTGGGCATATTTTTATTCAAGTCAATTCTTTTCACAATGTGGATTATTGAAAACCATGATTTCACAAGTTATTTTGTGATTTTGGAAGTAATTTAATGTTAAAGCAGGAATTAAAGTAAATTTATACAGGCCTGTTGGTTATCAATCACAATGCAGCAGACAGACAGAGAGGAGAGGGTCAGTTAAGATTAGGAATGAATTAATATTGTACTGTCAACAATTCCCATAATAACTGAAGAGAATCCCTCTGGCCAAATTCTCTTGAAATTCCCTTATGACAACTGCCTCTGGGTTTCTTCTTTGTGTGCCAGTATGGTTTTAAGATAACTCTCTGGTCCATTAACAGAGTCAGTTCTTCCCTCCTATGCTTATGTTAGAGAAACTGGAAGGCGGAAACCTCTGCCTAGGGGTTCTCAGGTCGATGAGGAAACTGAGTTCCTGATAACAAGGTTGGGCATAGGGTTGGCTTGCTACAGCAATCAATCAATTGATAAATAAGTAAATAAATAAATATTTTTATGCATTTATTTATTTTATGCAGAAATTTCATATTTAACTTTAAGAGTTTGGCGGAGAAAGCATTGAACTGCCTGATAGCAGTGGGCAGGAAAGACCCCCAGAGGCACTTCTTAGCACACCGTGTTGGAATGAGCTTGGGACTAATAGTGCTACAAGAGAGCGCCCTCTGGAGGGGATGGAGGGGATTTTTCATAATAGCATCCAGTTATGCCAACATCCTTTTTTCCACAACCGTTTCCAGTGTGTCCAGGGTTTGCCCGGTGATGGAGCAGGATTTACTGATAAGAAAGTTCAGATATTGTGCTTCTATTGAGCTCTTCATTGTCAAATCTATATTACCCATCACCACCTGTAGATGTGAACAGTGAACAAGAGTTCAAAAAATGAAAATATTTGATTCAAGCCTTTGGAGTGATAATGTGTGCAATATCTGGTTCACTGGAAGGGGTATGCACATGGGTACCTGCATCTGACATTCATGTACTGAACCTTAGACAGGGGCTCTGTCATTATTCTGATATTTTTTTCCTTTTGTACACATAGTTTATTCTTGCCTGCGCATGATTTATTTTTATTTTTATAAAAGTGATGCCCTTTTGTTTACTAGTGACAGCACCATCGTCAGTGTTGTGCTGTTAAGTGTGATGCCATTGCAGCCAGGATATTTAGAATGCTGGCACAGGTTGCATGTCATGTCAAAAACTCCAAAAACTTTTGTTGGCAACTAATGATTGTTAGTTCTAGATTTTGGTTCTGATATTTTGGCATGGCTTTTGCAATTATTATTTAGACAACCATTTATTGGGGTTTGAAAAGTTGCGAACTCTGGATGATACCATTAGATTTGTCATGAAAGTGTTTCTAAACAACTGAGGAAGATGTATTTTCACCGCTGGCATCCAAGAATGTTCCTTAGCATTTTAACCTCCCCAGTGACCCAGACAGTCCACACAAGATCCCCATCTCCTTGACCTGTTGAACATCTTGTCTGAGATCATCTTTAACCTCAAATGGAGGTGGTAGCTTATTCCTAATCGATTGACTTAAAAATACTGGCATGAGCTGTGAAACATAAAAAATGTTTGGGTGAAGTTTAGAAAGAGTGGGCAAAACAAGCTTACAGGAAACTGAGCCTACTTTTCTTATCACTCAGTATTTGGATTTAAGGAGAGAATCATCAGGTAGATATTACATGTTACAAGTCATACCTTCTGCTGAACTCTAAAGTTTGGAGGAACTCTCCCGTTTTAATTAAGGTAAACCGATAAACCACGTAAAGATGAACTGTTGAGTCTTGGCTACATAATGCCGGTTTATTAGCATACATAACTTCAAAGAAGGACAAGCCTGTACTAGTGAAGTGTGTTTTACTTCATAATTCTACTAGAGGGAGTTGATCAAACCAGTTGGACTGTGAATCAGTGAATCACTTACTATACAATGCAGTGAAGATTTTTCTCCAAATCCTGATTTATGTATTCAGTTTGGCCCTTGCCTTTCAGGTAACAACCTGAGGTAAAATGTTTTCAATTTCAATTTCAATTCTTTATTGTCATGTGTACAAGTACAAGTACCATGTACAATGAAATGCTTGCTTGCATGTGCCCCTGCAGACAGAGAACATAGACATAAAAAACACACACAATAAATAAATGAATATAAAAAAGTAAATAAATAAAACCAGAATCCTAGGACTAATAGAGACAGTGGCAGAAGTATATGTGCAGGTAGCAGTGGAGGTGACACAAGGTTACTGATTGTTCATGAGTCTGATTGCATTTGGGTAGATACTGTCCCTGAACCATGGAGGTGCGCGTCCGAATGGACTTTAGTCGCTTCTCAGATGGGAGCAGGGTGAAAAGTGACAGTGCAGGGTGGCTGGGGTCCCACCTGATATGGTTCACTTTCCTGAGACAGCGTGTAGTGTGGATGTCATGGATCGCAGGGAGCTGTGTGCCCGTGGTCTGCTGTGCTGTATTCACCACACGCTGCAGAGCTCTGCAGTCCTGAACTGAGCAGTTGCTGTACCAGGACGTGATGCATCCTGTCAGGTTGGATTCCACAGTACACCTGTAGAATCTGCACAGGGTTGTCGGGGACATACGGGCTTTACTCAGTCTCTACTCAGAAGTAGAGGCATCGTTGAGCTTTTTTTGACTACTGCCGCAGTGTGACTTGACCATTTAAGGTCATTAGTGAGGGTGGCTCCGAGGAACCTAAAGCTGCTGACCTGCTTCACAGCCTCACCTCCGATGCAGAGGGGGCTGTGCTGTGTTGCCTCTTTGCGGAAATCACGTGGTAAACTGTGGACCATGATCACAAATAATAGATTTTAGAAAACCATGAAGCCTTACACATTCTCCAGTGAAAACATAGATGGATTGCTGTGCTGAGGGTAATTTCTTGTGGAGATTAACATGAGTAGTTTTAACAAGTACCATCACTCTAATGTATTTTTTGATATATAGGAAAATCTTCCTATAGTCTAGTTGGAGTAGCTATTAGCTGTAAAAGACCAATAAGAGTTGCAGTTGCAAAGCGGGCCACCAAAAATATCTTTTTATTAATTTTACAGTTTTCTTATTTTATAATGTCCAGCAAGGATTATGGAATAAACTGTAGTCCAGTAGGAAGTTGAGATGGTTTAGTTTCATAAACAAGTCATCTTAACTATTGTAAGCAATTCCTCAGTATTTGTGTTCAATTTTTGTTAATAATGTTTAATGAAGTCATCTTCAAAAATACAAGACTGTTATACTCATAGTTTAGCAAAACTCCATTCCTCGTCATTGCTTTCTTTTGTTAGTCATATTTATTTTGTTATTTTTTGTTAATTCTCGTTATTTTCATATTATTTGTTTTGTTTTTCAAATCATGATGTTACTATAAATTATGCTAATTCTATTAGTACTCTTGTTTTTTGTATGTTGAGCCAAGGGTGGGTTGTCAATGGAGCTGTGCCTACAGGTGGCCTACAGTTTTTATAAAGGCCAGAGATGTCTCAAGCCTGTGCTTAAGCATTAGCTTGTGTAGTTCAGCTCCTCATTTTAGGGTCTCTCCCAGTTTAATTGCTTGTTTTGTTTTCTTTGTTCACTTTTCAATATTGTCTATGTATTTTCTGTTATTTTTGGTCTAAATAATTATTATCTAGCAAAGATGGGAATAGGTCCTACATACGCACTTCTCAAGTAAACGTCAAGTCCTGATCTTTGAGTTTTAAGTCAAGTCTCGCGTTATAAAGATTACATTCAAGCAAGTCAAGTCATAGTTGAGAAGACTTGAGTAATAAAGGGCTTACATTTTTTATCTCTATCTTTAATTAATCTAATCATGGCAATGTGCAACTGGTATATAAAATCATTGCTTTACTTTGAATAATTTGCATATAAATTATAGATTTTTTACAGTTTCCTCATAAGTTCACTGTTTCTTATACACGCAGTCATGTCATGTCATTTTCTAACCCACTAAATCCAGGGTCACAGGAAGGGATGGAGCCTATCCCAGATAGCACAGAGTGCAAGGCAGGATCAACCCTTGATGGGACACCAGTCCATTGCAGTATATACACGGAATTTCAAGAAAACACATTTTGAAAGGCCATATCACTTCAGAGTATCCATCCATCCATTCATTTTCCAAACCCGCCATGCCCCGAGAAGAGTTTCAGGGGAACCCAGCAAGCACTGGGTGCAAGGCCAGAGCAATACCACCACAGGCTGAACATCTACATGCGGGCCAGTTTCAGAGGAAACCCATGCAGACATGGTGAGAGCATGCAAACTCCATTCAGGGAGGACACGAGCCATGAACCCCCATCTTCTTGCTGCAAGGTAGCAGCACTATCACTGCAACACCATGACACTCATTTCAGAGTACAGTTATATAATCAACTCTCATTTTAAAGTATTTTGTACATAATTTTTGCATATTTATTGATTAACTAAATATTTCAACAATCCCCCATCATTTAGAATGCATTAGATTTGAAGAAAATTCAATTTTGTCATCTCTTTATGACCAGTGTGGCTGCATTATCACCTCTCCATGACTGAAAGCCTGCTCCACAAGGTAAGTGGATGAAGCTCAGTCAGTATTATCAGTGCTGCTTTGAGCAATGAGGGAGAGCCAGTTAGCCTGTTCTGACCATCACAGATATTTAAGTGGTGAGCCAAGCTGAACTAAAATACTGCAACCTTCAGCTTTTTTTTTTGGCCTTTTATGGTACAATGCAAACAACTAATTCACTACTATCTTTATTTGGGGCCCATTCTTCATTTATTAAAAAGAAATATGAAGAAATACTGAAGGTAGTAATAACAGATACAAGATATTAAATAAAATGTAAAAACTGATTAAATACTATGCTATGATAATCAGATTATAAAAGAACTTGCACGTAAGAAGTATAGATATAGATAATGTTTGCTGTTACTAAGTGTTTTCTTTTCATTGATCACAGGCACACACACAGAGGGCTTGGACTTGGACAAAGAAGTTGACACATTTGCTAAAGTTCATATTAAGAGAAGAATCACTTGGCAGAATTGTATAATACCCTGAAATAATGCAGGTCTTAAATTTCTGTAAAGTGCAAGGCAAGTGTGGCAACAGAACTTGTTGTTCGTTTAGTAGAATCGTACATTGATGGTGATCCACAACATCATGCTCATGCTAGACATCTTATATCATTGAAAGATCCTGAGAAATTAGTTCACGCGTTTGTTTTCAGTCGACTAGATTACTGTAACGCGCTCCTCTCAGGATTACCCAAAAAAAAAACAAATCGATTGCAACTCGTGCAGAATGCAGCTGCTAGAATCCTAACTAGGGAAAGAAAATCCAAGCACATCTCCCCATTTCTGATGTCACTACACTGGCTACCTGTGTCATTCAGAATTGACTTTATGGTTTACAAAGCCTTAAATAATCTCGCTCCATTTTATATATCGGAATGTCTGACACCTTATATTCCAAATCGTAACCTTAGATCTTCAAATGAGTGTCTGCTTACAATTCCAAGAGCAAAACTTAAAAGAAGTGGTGAGGCGGCCTTCTGCTGTTATGCACCTAAAATCTGGAATAGCCTGCCAATAGGAATTCATCAGGCTAATACAGTAGAGCACTTTAAAAAAAGGCTGAAAACACATTACTTTAACATGGCTTTCTGATAAATTCACCTTCATTTAATCCTGATACTCTGTATATTCAATTCATTATAATAACTATTCATGGTGGGTCTACAATCCATACTAACCCCTACTCTCTCTTCTGTTTCTTTTCCTGGTTTTCTGTGGTGACAATCTGTGCCATCAGCACCTAATCACAGCACCGTGATGTCCCTACATTGATGGATTAAAGCCAGAAGTCTACATGACCATCATCATCAAGTCCTTCCATGAGAACCCTAAATACAAAGTGGACTGTTTCATTTATGTTAGGTAGAATTCCCAGAGGGGGCTGGGTGGTCTCGTGGCCTGGAACCCCTGCAGATTTTATTTTTTCTCTCCAGCCCTCTGGAGTTTTTTTTTGTTTTTTTTGTCCTCCCTGGTCATCGGACCTTACTCTTATTCTATGTTAATTAGTGTTGTCTTATTTTAATTCTTACTTTGTCTTTTATTTCTCTTTTCTTCATCATGTAAAGCACTTTGAGCTACATTATCTGTATGAAAATGTGCTATATAAATAAATGTTGTCGTTGTTGTTGTTGTTGCACTTAAGTCAAAAATCAGGCAGCATAAAATGAAAATGTGTGTACATAGGATTAAAGCAACGTGCTATCACATGACCTCTTGTTGTTATACTTAGTATTTCATATACCAGATGGGAATTGTTTCATTTGCTCTTTTAACTTGTGTTGTTTTTTTTAACTCTCCAAAAGTCAGTTTTGTTAAGGTAGATGTAAACATGCCAATCGCATTCTAGTGCAAACCAAAACAACTAAACAAACACACTTTAGAAAGAATGGTCTTGATGTGGTGCTAAGCTAACCGTGGAGCGATTCACGTGAGTTATGAATGTAACTCGACTCAAGACTGATCTAACAACAGAAAACACTGTGAATATTTTGTGAAATTGTGCTTGATGTGGTAGCCATGCTAAATGTCTGCTGCTGGTAATTAGGGAATCTCATTCACATAATAAGTTGATGGTTAACATGAAGGTACAATTCATATAAAACATCTCCCACAAATACCAGTCAATCTGTGCAAGCCTAATTCCGGCACAGAGCCTTGTGAGTGCAATTGGACAGTGTCACACAAGTGTGCATGGGAGGCAGTCTAAGGTCTTAACTGGGCTTAAGATGCGGAGCCTGGGGTTGATGAACAGTACTAATGCTTTTTCTCCCTCTTCCACAGACCACCAGAAGGAAGCCCACTTAAGACTCCACCCACTTCCACTGTTTCATCACGCCCTCCTGCTGGCCACATTTCTGCCTGAGATCTCACCCCTTCCTGTCCTCCACCTATAAAAGCTCAAGCCTTCACCCTGTTATCCAGTCACGTTTGACTCTATGATCACTCTGTTTTGCTGTTGTAGCTTGCTCTTGCATTATACGGAGTGGATTCCCCAACTCTTTATCTTTGTTCTCTCATTTTTTTTTTTCAAAACAGCAACTTACAAAATGAAAGATGTAAATTCACTTCTGACTGGGTTGATCAAAACATATGCAGAGGATGCGAGAAATGAACAGCAGTGCACTGAGAGACTGACAATCAACCCTGATGATCAAAAATCTTACTCCATGAAAGTAATGCATGCGGGTGTGGCATCCTATCCTAAGCAATGAGTTTACAGAGGTATGTTAACTTAGATACTTGTAGTAAATGACAAATCAAATCAAACATTCCAAAATGAACATTATTAAATATTTTGCAAGAGTTAAGACAACAGATGTGATTTAAGAAAAAATAAATTAAGATCATGTTCATATGTGGCTACTGGAGAGTAAATGCGCAGCATCATAAAGCTAAATGAAAATCACCCGATACATCCACTGTAGTAAAACTGAAGCACATCAGTGTGTGTCCTCAGTACAGCTCTCTTTCATTTGTACACCCTGTGACAAAAGACAGGACAATTCAGTGTGATGGTAATTCTTTTCTCAGATGTAAGGCATTTTCACAAGAAATACCATAAGCCCCCACAATATAAAGTCAGCTCCTTTTGAGACTCGCCATTTCTTTCCTTTTCACTCAAGCCTATTCCTCTCTAGTGAGGACTGCTTTAAATATCCATCAGTAGAACCCTTACAATTCACCAGAAACACAGCATTTTTTAAATTCAATTCCCTAATCCTAATATTTCAACCATGAACCCTCTGAGTCAAACCAGAATGATTTCTAATCTCCCCTTTTAATAGTTTAAGTTCAGACTGAAGCAAAGTCGTCTTGAGGTTTGCTGTGTTGATCCTAGATTTTGCAATAATTTGTAAAGAAATTGGGAAAGGAAAAGATTACTTTATTTTAAATGCAATAGATGCATGGGTAAAAAGTGAACCCCAAGCTCCAAACAAAAATAAAAAGAACTCATGATGGCTATGTTGACGCCTTCCTAGAATCTGTGACTTTTTGCCTGTCCATGACGTTGCCGTTTCGTTCCATTTAGCTTAGAGCAGGGGTGTCGAACTCCGGGCCTGGAGGGCCGCAGTGACTGTAGGTTTTCATTCTAACTCTTTTCCTAATCAGTGACCAGTTTTCACTGCTAATTAAATTAATTTTCCCTTCATTTTAATAGCCTTGTTTTTAAGGATTCAGTCCTTTGAATTCTTTTCTTCATTAAATGACAGCCAAACAGAAATGAGACATGAAACGAGCCAACAGATGACCAGTTAAATTGGGGCTTCAAACTCCAGCAATTGGAAGGTTGCCGGTTTGAATCCCGTAAATGCCAAAAGGGACTCTGCTCTGTTGGGTCCTTCAGCAAGGCCCTTAACCTGCAATTGCTGAACGCTTTGAGTAGTGAGAAAAGCGCTATATAAATGCAAAAAATGATTATTATTATTATTATTAATTTCACTCCAACCAGTTTCTTAATGAGAAGCCAATTCTTACTGTTAATTAAACTCGTTCTTTAATTCCATGGCCTGTTGCTGCCCTCATTCTGCCACAGCAGACATTTGCAGAACTGTTAATTTTCTGTTTTTTCTAAGAACAACGTCAAAATGCTTTGGCGAGCTGAGCAGATCAACCTTACCGAGACCTTCACCTTTCTTTATTTTCAGATATTTGTGTGATGGGCACAGGTGAGCGGGTCATGTGGCAACTTGTATTGTGTCTCATTATCGTTTGGCTGCTAATTAAGCACAAAGAAAATACTAAAGGGTCTGAGTCAAGTTAATTAAAATGAAGACAAAAGAAGTTAATTAGCAGAAAAAAATGGTCACTAATTAAGAAGTTGGTTAGAATGAAAACCTGCAGCCACTGCGGTCCTCCAGGCCTGGAGTTTGACACCCGTGGCTTAGAGGAACCAAAAAGACTGCACTGTTAGGATTTTTAGACTGTCTCTTTCATTTCTCCCTAACTCCTCCTTTGGCTCTTTTGGTCTATTAGCTCTCTAGCTCCTGTGTGCTCCATTTTATTGGTGCCTGGATGGAAAACAATTTGATACTTGGGCTTTACAAAAGCAAGTTTTCACAAATATTACAGAATTTTTTCACTTGATGGAAGAAGGCACAAATATAAGAAATAAACAGAGCATTTGGGAAGTTTAAAATTTGTGCCGGAAATTGGTCAGCATAAAATACTGTTTTTTAGGGATATGATTCAGTTCTGGCTGGTCATTCTGGAATTTTAAAAACACAAGAATTTGTTTTGTAAACATTTCTCGTGGCTGTTACAGAAAAGGTTTAGCTAGCAAAGCATGCAAGAGAGCCAAGTCACCCACTGGCAGTCCACTGGAGTTGTTACAGCCCATGTGTCCTCCTTTTAAACAATGGATAGAAATGTCCATAAATTTCACTACAGACTTAACACTATCAGAAGATTACACTATTATCTTGGTGACAGATGACAGATTTCACAAGGCAGCTCTCCAGCTTCTACATGCTCTGGACCCTATACAGTACTGAACTATCATTCACTTCATTTGAAAACAAATGTGCTGAAACTGTGTTTGATACACAAAATACCGAAATTCATACATTTATAACTTTCCTTGAATTCACTTCAGTAAAGCCTTGTGAAGTTGAAATTTGTCCTACTGCACCCTTTACCATAAAGGACAGGTGGACATGCTGCACATCAAAACAAATGATGGAAGGACATACATAAAACAAAACATAAGGAAACTGGACAGAAAAACACCAAACAGCTCCACAACAACATCAAGAAAATGCTGGATGTGTATACTGATCCTCAAAGTAAGCAGAATGGAAATGGATTAGATCAGGTCTACTGCCAATGATGACTGCTGACATTTTAATGTAATAAGAGGGCTCAACGAATCTTGGCTCTGCTACCTCCTTCCAGAAAACAAGTCATCACATTTAAAATAGTCTGTCAAATGTGTTAAATTGTATTAAAATAATATCAAACCAACACAACCACAACACAGAGTACATGACACAAACTACAATTAACAGTTCCAAAGTCTTGTTTCTGTTAATGAAAAGTCAGTGCGAAATCCAGCGAAGCACAGTTATTTGAGGTATTAAAAATGGAGTAAGTACCCAGAAAGAAAACACAGTACGTCTCCAGCTGCATCCTTCAAAGCCTGTCAGCGACGCACTTCCAATTCGTTCAAATCCAACAACAATGATCTTGCAGCTCAGGTGTCCTTAATAATAAGTAATAATAATAATCCATTTTATTTCTTGATAGATAGTATTTCCTCTTGAAACAGTCACCCAAATAAAGTCACTATGATTCTCTGACTTGGAAATCTCTCCGCTGAGCTTCCTCATCGGCCAGTTCTCTGTCCTTCCTTAAAGGTACAGTTCCCTCTTCATCTTGGGCTGGTAAACACAGTCAAAAAATGAGATGCAAAAAAAAAAGGAGACAACAACACTTTAGTGGCACTGCTACAAATTCACCAGCTGAAAATGCCTTCTGTCAAATACTAACGCCTGCTACATCACATCAGTAAATGACAAGCAATGAGGAACATCTATATACAGGTAGATAGAGGAACCCACCATTATCCTTACATTTGGAGCTTTTATTGCATTATATCAACTTTGGAGTGATTCCAGGACTCTGTTTCATAATATGGAAGAACAGCATCATCTGCATCAGATACAGCACATACTACATCAAGTAATATTACTTCCAAACAAATCAGTCCTGCTGAAGCTACCATTATCAGCAATACACAATGGTTGCTGGACAGCTTCTTACATTTACTTTTCAAATGTGTTGTTGTTTATCTTATTTTCTTTTCTTTTTTTTTTTTTTAGAAAAATGTATATTCTCATTTTTGGTTTCATTCTTTATGACCTTCCATAAATGTTATAAAAAAAACCCTAACTCTTAATTATCACTAAGAATGTAAAAACAGTGAGAATCAGAGGCCATGTTTCTTCTTTATCATTATTGCTTTATGTTTAGCTAGGGAGGCCAGATGACTCTTTCTCTTCCTCATCACTCAGTGCTGTACCTGATCATTGATCATTGCAATTTCTACGCTTTGGTGCTGTCCACAAATTTCCTTTTACCTCATTATTGGGATGCTTGGACTGTGATAGATAGATAGATAGATAGATAGATAGATAGATAGATAGATAGATAGATAGATAGATAGAATTTTTTTGTCTCTTGGGGACATTAGGCTTATAACAAAAACTCAATAAATAAATAATATTATTATATTATGAGGAAACCTGTGGGTTTGCTTCCTGGGTCCTCCCTGCGTGGAGTTTGCATATTCTCCCCGTGTCTGCGTGGGTTTCCTCCGGGTACTCCGGTTTCCTCCCACAGTCCAAAGACATGCAGGTTAGGTGCACTGGCGATTCTAAATTGTCCTTAGTGTGTGCTTGGTGTGTGTAGGTTTGTGTGTGTGTGTGCCCTGTGGTGGGCTGGCGCCCTGCCCAGGGTTTGTTTTCTGACTTGCGCCCTGTGTTGGTTTGGATTGGCTCCAGCAGACCCCCATGACCCTGTAGTTAGGATATAGCGGGTTGGATAATGGATGGATGGATTATATTATGATAAACCCTCTCAAATATATACCATAATGACTAAAAAGCAAAACTAAAAAGAAAAAAAAAAATCTGACAGTGCTGTCAAAAGTGAAAGCCATTGTGGTCAGGACTTTGTCTTTGTTTCATAAAGTTTTTCTTTTTCTTTTTTTTTTGTAAATTTTGTGATTTTTTTTTCCCCACACCCCACTTTACACTTTTTGTATTTTTATTAATTTTGGCCTGGGCTCCTTCCTCACTAACTATGAATTAGGACCATTAATGGTGGCCTGACCAGCCTTACTGTATATCCTCTAGCTGACTGTCTCATTTCTTCGATGAGGAAATCACTTTTTTATGTTCTTGTTTGGCTCATTTTCTGTAGTTTCATTTTTCCTCACCCCACATTTGTAAATTTGTTGATCTTTTAATTGTGTACATTTTTGACCTGCTGGTTGTCACCTTTTGTTTTCTAGATTCTAATTTTGATCTTATGATTTGAATTTTTGGACTTGCCTTTGGTAGAATTGCTTTTGTTTAGATTTGAATGTTTCCCTTTGATTTTATTTTTTTATATTTAGCTTTTGATTCTTTTGGTGTTTATGCCTTTTGTAATTTTCTTTTTGTTACATTTTATATCGTTAGGAATTGCAGTTCTTTTGTTGCCTTTTTGGTAGCTCCCTTCTCCCTTTTTGAGAACCATGCCTGTTTGATTATTTTCTAGGCTTTTTGAGTATTTATGCCTGTTTGATTTTGTCAGGCCTGTATCCTAACAACAGTGTGCACAAATACAGGGCCCTGTGAATTGTGACACAGTGTTGTCCCAGAACTCTCATGTAAACACACTGTTTATATACAGCAAAACCTAAATATTATTTTAAAGATATTGAGTGTCTCCGATATCACATATGTTACAGCCATTACGATAGACAGGTCACCAGCAATAAATACGTACAATGCAAGAAAAATAGTATACAGTAAATGTGTGTACAGTGACACTAAACGTACGTACATGTACTAAGCACTGTAAGAAGAAAATTAATTATGGTTACTCACCAACAATGACACGATCACTTGTCCGATAACAATGAGTTTAATTTTACTGCACAACAAAGGAGAGCGTTACAGCCCTTGTAAAGGTGCCACTTCAGGCGATTGTGTAGCACTGCCGTTGTTCTTCTTCTGGCAGTCTTCAATCCAAATCCCTTAAGCAGATTCCATCCAGACTACTGCCTTATTACATCCACTTACAACTCGTTTTGCACCCTGGTTAAAAGGACACTGCAGCCGTAGATCTTATATTCCTTTCCTACTTTTTAAATAAAAAGAATCGTAGCCTTCAACAAATCCAAAACGTTTACCTTTTCGGCAATCGTTAACATCTTCTTCTTGCGCTTGGGCACGACACCTGAAGCAGTAGCAGATTGTTTTGGAGCCATAATGAAGGGCTTGACTATGCACAAAGATAAACACTAAAGAGCACAACTCTTTACACAGCGAAACACGTTGATGCTGAATTAGAGAGACGAGACTTCCTGGTTAAAACTGCATTCAGCACGCAGGAGCTCAACTGCGTGCTCTGATTGGTTAGCTTCTCAGTCAGGAGAACTTAACTGCGTGCTCTGATTGGTTAGCTTCTCAGCCATCTGCCAATAGCGTCCCTTGTATGAAATCAACTGGGCAAACCAACTGAGGAAGCATATACAGGAAGTAAAAAGACACATTGTCCGCAGAACCCGCGAAGCAGCGAAAAATCCGCGTTATATATTTAGTTATGCTTTCATATAAAATCCGCGATAGAGTGAAGCCGCGAAAGTCGAATCGCGATATAGCGAGGGATTACTGTACTGCTACAATAAAGTATTTAATCAAAGGTCGCGCATGGCGCAGCAAGCATCTTGCGTGAGACATGAACAATCACTAAGCCACCGTGTTCCCATGTTTAATAACATGATTTAACTATCATCATAAATGGTATCACGTATACATCTCAGTATTTTAATTATTCAGAGAGCTGTAATATCATGAATGTAGTCCTGTCGGAGGAAGAGAAAGCCTGGAACCACGTAGTGATTCACACACATAGAGCATATAGAAGATCAAATAAAAAACAAAGCATTTAACGTGCTACTTTAGTTACAATGGGATTTGAGAAACTAGTAAATTAAACGATTTTAAGATGAAGTTTATGATGTTCTACTTTAATGACAAAATAAACTACGTGATTAAAATGGAAATTTCGAGATTAAAGTTGACATTTCGTGCTTTTTTCCCCATTGTGTGCCTATTTTTTTTTTTCTGTATCCTAATAAGCTTTCATAAGACACTCAGATGGTGGGCTACGACTTGCCTTTTCACGGCGACTTTGATATCTGACAACTTGTTTTTTATTTCGGGCACTGTGCAACTTTGTGAACTTGAGCTTTCGAATTTCTCTGACACTCTGTCACTCGATCAACTTCCTTCTGTTGATTATATCACTGTTTAAACCAACAAATAGTACATTTTTCTTTGCCTCCACTTGGTATTCGCTGAAATTATTCTATTTTCCCCCGTGCTTTTCCCATTGTCTTTTCACAGAAGGCTGAGCTTAAGGGCTATTTAGATTGATTTGCATATTCAAAGAGGCGTAATTCTGAGAGGAGACGGGATGGGACAGCAGGCGCGTACACGTCCATTACTTTTCACGCTGACCGGGGTTTATGTAGCAGAAGAACGTGCATTACTTTTCACGCTGACCGGGGTTTATGTAGCAGAAGAACGTGGAAGTTTGCATATGTACAGATTTATGCATCTGGATTTTTCTGTGCATACGCCAATTCCCGCTTTTGTGCTTACGCCATGTTATAGTGTGAATTCTACACACGGCGTTATACATGAGGCCCCAGATGATGTATCTGTGTACTGCCCCAAACTGTATAAAGATCAGCATTGTTTGTTTTTGATTCCTGTGACTTTTTTTTGTGATTCCTGTTTTTTGTGGATTTCCTGGTTTGGATCTCTGCTTCAGCTATAAGGTAATTTTTTTGGTTTGCTGTTCATTGAATTTGTTTGCTTTTATTTTAGCTCCTTTGCTCTACTTTTTGCGAGCTCCTTTTTGTTAATCTTTGTATCATTTACCTTAGATGAGAGGTTTTTCTCTGCTCCACCCCGGACATTCACGTCGAGTTGCGTGTTGCTCCAGTTTCAGGTGTGGTCTCTTCTTGCGTTGGAATACACATTGATTTTTGCAACACAATCCTCTGCCTGTGGTGTGGTTTGGTGTTGCCTTCCTTAGCTTACTGCTTGGTTTTTTGCTGTGTCCTCTGCAACTTCATAGGGAGAAGTGTTACGACTTCTGGCACAAGAGTTTAGGTGCTGAAGTTAACTTATTGAAATAATGCTGCTTTTCAGTCTTCTCAGACAGGACTCAGACAATGGCCACAAAGTTTGTCTTGGCAGAGTGGATCTTACAACTAGTACAGGGTGCCATGCTCCAAGGCCCTGCTATATGGAGAGTAGCATCCAGGCCAAAGAAAGTTTGTGAGTTTGCTCTGCAAAGAGTGGGTGGCTTCTTGGCCCAAAGAGACCTGCTTGTCATCTTTCAGCTCCCCCTAAAGCAAATGGCTCAATCGCTTTCAGCTCACCCCAAAAAGAGAGCAGGCCATTGGCTTTCAGAGTGGTGCAGTTAGATTTGAAGAAAGGTATAACTCTGTCACTGGCTCAAGGTCACTTCCAGTTACAGACTCAGTGCCTGCTTATAGGACTGTTATTTTACCTACCACATCCAATCAGATTCAGTTCATAGTCATAAGCCTAAGATGAATGTCCATTCGGGCTCCTTTTTGTTGTCTCTGCTGAGGTGTCAGCTCATCTCTAGTTTACATCTTTGTTATCAGAGAACAGAAGTACAGAGCTGAGCAAACTACTGGTATGAGCTGCAGTTCAGCCATTTACTCAGGAATGCAGTTGGTAGGGGGTGCAGCTGGATTTCTTCATTCCTGTTAAATCTGCTGTCTTAAGAGGCCTTGTATGACACTTCGAACCTAGCAAAATTGAAATGCTTACGTTGTCCTACACATAGACTACATTTCTCCTTAATTTGTCACACAATGGTGGAGGATGTCCAAAGAAGAATTGCTAGAGTAATTCCAGAATGGAAGTGTATAGGCTCAGAGGAAAAAGTGAAGAAACTGGCTCTTCAAAGTCTTCGAAAACCAAGACTAAAAGAAGACAAGAAATTATAAAGAGTTAGTAGACTTAATTGCAACTGTTAAATTAAAACCTATTGTTCCACAGAAACAACAGCTATAAATAAAAGTTGAATATGGTTAAATTTTAACATGTTTTTGAAAGAGCTATAATTACATGGAAATAAATAGTAACAACCTAGTCGTGTTGCTCAAGATAGCATCCTAGGGGCTTTTGAGGTTTCATTTCAATATGTTTGTAAACACTAGGTAAAGAGTATCTGGTAAGAATTGCTAGAGTGAGCAGATTATTATCAAATGGTGTCTTATATTCTTATAATTACGCTGTGATTGGAGATTCTTGATGTAGAGTATTATCTAAGTGATTCTTGAGGAGGGAGCTAGACACAAGGTGACAATATAATTTTTTTAACATTATGCCAGGTCTATTTTTACAAAAGAAGCAGGTTTGTCTGTGTACACCAAGGCCCATTATGAAGCAAGGACTGATTGACAGGTTGTGAACACATGTCCTACTCAATACATGGATTGCACTTCACGCTTGGTATAAACATGCTCTTACAGACTTTCGCAATAGCTATTACATTTCCGATACACCAAGAGCCATTCTTAAGCCAGACTTCCAGTTTGGTTCACTTCACTGCGATAAAGTAATGGCCAGGTAAGGTTCTAACTTTGTGTATTTAAGCTTAGAGAAAGCTGACGTTTAATTACTGGGTGTGATTCTGCAGTTAACAATATAATGCTGTCAACACTAAAGCATGGGAGATTTACCTTTAGTTTTGCTAAATCTCCTGACAATTTAGTAGTTATCTCTGACTCAGATATGTATGATTTACAACATTAGCTTATTACTTCACTTATCTCTCTAAATCTGACACTGATCACTTTACCTTTCAAAAATAATGATATTTAGTTTCATGACTTCAGAAAAGGCAACCCTGGACAAAATAATTAAATCTAAAAATGTTGCACTGGTAACAAAAAATAAACATCAATGAAATTCTTCATGGAAACACCGATCAGCATAATTGTAAATTTTGTCCTTGGCATGATGCTAGCACAAACTTGAATGCTGCAGACTGAACAGCATGTTTCTGGTTGGACAAGCTGAATTCCCAAGGGCCAAACTTGATAGTGAGCAGCAGAGGCTTCAAAAGTCTTTTTATCGTGGATTGAGTAGGAGTAAAGTCATGGACATTAGCAGGACTCGATACACAGGAGTCATTTTGTTTGTAAAATGCTACTAGCACTAAACCCAACACAAAGTTGACCCATTACTGTTATGATATGCCCCCACAGGGAGAGGGAAGTCTTGTGGGAAAATTGTGGCCACTCTAATATTTTAATTAATTCAATTTAAACAAAGGATTCGGTTATTTAAACAAACAGCAACAGAAGTATTAGGTACATACAAACTGGAAAGAGAGTAATGAATAATACAAAAAAATATCTAAAACAAGGACAAAAAGTAGTAGAATTTCCAAAAATGGACAAGAGAAAGGAACAAGAAATAAAAGTAAATTTAAAACTAATACTAATAGCAAAAAGAGCAAAAATACAAAAAGCAAAATAAAACAAAATTATATCAAAATTCAAAAAGATCAAAAAAAAAAGAAAATACTAAACAAAATTATAACAAGCCAGTCTAAAATAACCAAGTGAAAGAATAAAAACACTGTGATAGACGGCTGGCTGTTCAATCTGACCATGACATCCCAGAGCAAGAAGAATGGAGGAAGGCAGGCTTTTCTGGATACTGCATCCCCCGGGACGCTAGGTGGCAGCTGCCCTGGACGGCAACTGTTCCCCGGATTCCCTCAGGGTATCCTGGGACATGGAGTCCGTTTCCTGAGCCCTATTGGGGGCCGTGAGTGCCGCCAGAGGGAGCTCGCAAAGAACCTAGGAATTTACATCATTACTACAACCCGGAAGTACTTCAGAATCACGAGGACGGAAGCCTGCAGTACTTCCGGGCTATTTGAGAAATGAGGATGTGGCATTGACCCGGAAGAAGAGATGGAGTACTTCCGGGTCATGGACTATTTAAAGGACTGCTCAAGACCCAGCAAGGACAGCCAGAGTTGGGAGGTTGGGTGACGAAGCTGCTGGGAGTGTAGGATTGATTATTGTATTTATTGTTATTTATTACTGGAGGATTGTGGAGTGTGCGGTGCTTTGTGCACTTTATCTATACTAATAAAAGGCAAAGCCCTCACTGACTCACTCACTCACTCACTCACTCACTGACTCATCACTAATTCTCCAACTTCCCATGTAGGTGGAAGGCTGAAATTTGGCAGGTTCATTCCTTACAGCTTCCTTACAAAAGTTGGGCAGGTTTCATTTCGAAATTCTACGCGTAATGGTCATAACTGGAAGCTGTTTTTCTCCATTTACTGTAATGGAGATGAGCTTGAAAGCCGTGGGGGCGGAGTTTCGTGTGACATCATCACGCCTCTCACGTAATCACGCAGTACGTATAAAACCAGGAAGAGCCCCAAAAAGCGCTCAAAAAAACATGCATTATATAATTGAGAAGGCAGCGAAACAATAAGAAGCGAGCGAGTGACATATACAACCATATTCATGAGTTCTGCTACTTCGGAAACAAAGCACGATGTAAACCTAAACTTTAAATTAAGTTCATAGACAGGCTGCCGCTGGCGTTTGTAATTTAGTGCCTGCCCATATAAGGCCGTCCGTCAGCGGCAATCCAATAGAAACACTGCCACTAAATATTCACGGGTGAAGGACTGTGCTTATGCAGAGGAAGATGAGATAGTCAGGGTGGTGTTTGGCACAAACTCAGTGAAACCACGAGAGAAAGTTTTAAGTGCCGGGACTTCGGTAACATTAGATACAGCCATGGACATAGCACGACATGGCACCAGCACAGCTGGGAAACTTCGATGCATGTACACCGAGCGGCTCACGTGAACTGACGCAGTGCACAGACAAAAGGCAACAGTTCCAAAGAGTGCTGAACAAAAACTGAATTACACAATTGAGAAGGAAGCAAAAAAATATGAAGCGTCTGATACATACAAGCATATTCATAACTGCAGCTACTGCGGAAACAAAGCACATGGTGGAAAAAGTGAATGTCCTGCTAAAGGAAGACAGTGTAAAAAAAAACCCGTGCATGCAGTGTGTCACATCTCAGATAAAGAGGAAGACGAGCTGTTTATTGATGCAGTAAGAAACGAATCGATAAATGAAACCTCTTATCTTTACAACGATTGACAAACACGGAATGTAACTTGAACACAACACATCGTACAAATACGACCCTGATTGAAACAAATAATGATAATCGAGTCCTTGATGACAGCAACACTCAATAACACTCACAAAACAATTACTGTATATTGACAATCATGTTACGTTATTTTTAAAATGTTCCCTTTTCTTTTCATAGCTTCTTTAACACACTACGTCTCCGCTGCGAATATATATATATATATATACCCCGATCTACATACTCTCAAATAGATAAGCCACACGCTGTGGCGCAATTGTAGAGGCTTCGCCTCTATCGCCTACATCTGAGGTTCGATTCCCGAGAGGGGATGTACTGAGTATGTACGCGTGCTTCTTGGTTCATTTTAACCTCGTATCTCCTTGGTTTGAGACGTATGAAAAAATATGCGGTTAACGCAGAATCATGTTACGTTATTTTTAAAATCTTTCCTTTTCTTAGCACAAGCACAGCTGAGAAGCTTCGATGTATGTACTCCATAACAAAAAATAACACATTTAATCACACTTTCAATTCCAAGCAAAGGGGAACTTTTGTCAATGCATGATTTCCTGGTACATCGATTACACTGATGCACACAGCTACAAAAATGTTACAGTCGGAATGAAGCGCGTTCCTACGCCTGATCGGAGGAAAATTTCATTTCAAAAAACTACCCGAGCGAAGCCTTGATAAAAGCATGGTTTTGTGCACACTGAAAAGCAAGCAAAATTAGATGCATTACAGAAAGCGGACTTTGTGGCTCTTACTGGGGATCATTGGACTTCCATGACCGTTAGTAATTCTAATTACATCTAATTACCAAATGTTCAATGATCACACTGTTTTAGCCTAATGTACAAAATAATTTTGGCTAAGGTTACACAGAGTTTAAAGATTAAGTTGGTAAAATTACCTTTTATGTTTCTGACTTATTTTTTTAAGAAGAAAAACTGCACTTTATGTTGAAATTTTGATTATTATTATTTAAAGACAATACCATTCTGAAAATGTACTTAAAGTACTTAAACTACCACTTTATTTTTAAGTCTGCCCAATTTTAACCAGGGATGATATTTTTG